>OV928034.1:7335000-8585000 GCA_931315375.2 Opisthograptis luteolata
TACCTACATTGTTTTTTTCATGTTAACAAAATTAAGTTTCTTGACAATAAAATTGTTCTAGGTTTTGGGGCATTCTATGCCACTGAATCATATCAGATGATTGTAGGAGATAGTCAGGAGCATTGTGTGTCACAGGCTGTGTATCAAAAGCCATTCAGCAAGTTACAATAGCCATATACATTAATATACAAGTCAATTGTAATAAATAAAGCCTTCCCATTTAAACAATGTAAGAGGGAACATGATAAATGAGAATAAGTGCATAAATCAACTAATATAATTACAAAGAATACATAATAAACATGTAGGTATACCTACTAATATAAAATTACATTGCTTTGATTCACAAACCACCAAAGTAGTTCCAAGTAATGCGGGCTATAAATCCTCTTACTATTAAAAGAAACTCATTGGTATGTGCCTAATTATGTGGTCCACTAGATCACCTACCTTAGGCTAGGCTATAATGTTGTGATTATTTACTAGGAACAATGCCAGAAACAAAAAAACAATTTTCTTTTTTGTTTTTTAGAATGTTTAAAACGCCTGGATTACTGCATTGTATCGATGGGGTGTGTGTTCTGCTAAGAACATCGAACGGTATTTTAATAGAAAAAGGATTCCATTCCCTTAATATTCTGATAGTAAGTACCTAGTGTATTATATTTTACACTTGCCAATTGGTCATGTTATGGGAACAACCCTTGTAATTCCTACCCTTTTCTTTCAGATATATGCCACAAATTTAAATATATTATGAGTGCATGTTACCCTGGGTCTACACATGACAGGGTTGTGTGGTCCAACCATCCTATGAATGGTTATCTTGAACGGCTTCACACCGTCACTGCAGATGATTTGTATATTTTGGGTATGTACAAACTAATCTAGATTTTATGTTCTTACTGGTTCTTTACTGGGCAAGCGTGCTACACCTTTGACCACATCATCACTTTCCATCGGGTGAGACTATGGTCAAACGCTAGCCTAGCCTCTGTTGTAAAAAAAACTATGTGATGTGTTAGTATTTTCTTGAGATTAATTTATTTATGTTCTTGTTATTTTAGGATATCCATTGAGGAGTTGAGACCCACAATTAGGACACCTATCTCAGTCTGAGATCCAGGCTGAGGGCTATCATTATCAAGATAGATGATAGACACTTGAAAACTAGAAATGTTGCTGAACATTGTTGAAGTGTTTAAAGCTTGTTTCAGGTATAATTTAATTGTGTAATAAACAAAACATACAGCCTTTTACCAGCACTTTATATAATAATAAATTAATTTTAGGTTATATATTCAAATTAATAAAAGTGTTGTAATAAAGGTATTTCATTGCCGGTGCTTGTTGGTAGACATGATGTTACATTATTCACTGATAGCTGTGCAAAGTATTGTGTCATTTCATTAGATTAACTACTAGGTTTATCCCTTTAATTTTTCTTGTAATTTAATTTTATGTGTTAAGTTAATATTATGACTAATGTGTGAATATTTTAAGAGGAATTTCAGTGAAGCAAGATAAAATACTTAAGGTATAATAAAAAATACTTTACATAAAACATGTTTTTATTCTGAGATAATATAATATAGTTATAACTATTTTTCATCTTCCGACTTCACAGGATGACTTGGGGTTGTGTGGGCCTTGCGGTGGTTGACAATAGGTACTGAAACAACAGATAACAGATAGTGAGTTCCATGAGTATCAATATTTGAAAGGCAGCTTTATGATAGGAAGGATACTGCTGGTTATTTTACTACATAATTTATGTAGGTACAGTCAACAACAAAAGTTGCTGAACAATCACACTTTTTTTCTATTATCTACATCATCTTAGACACCAATTTTTGACCTCATCATCACCTTAAATCAGGTGTGTTATGTTGTGGTCAAAATGATACCATATAAAATGTAAAAAAAAACAATAATAATTACTGATTTGAAACACATTTGGAAAATCGAGAACGATCAGCTACTTTTGTCGCTGACTGTACACTAAAACAATAATAAATTTGAGCATCATCATAGAGCTGTGTGAGCTGTGTTTGTAGTGCTAGGGTTAGCTACCACCTACAAGTTCAAAGAAAAATCAGTCGCCAGCCTCTGTTTTCAAAGGTTAGGCCCATTTAGGCCATCATTAATCGTGAGCTGCGGTCAAACTATGTAATATAAAAAGATATGACAGCTTGGACATTTGTTTATACAGCTTCTGCCTGCATTTCATAACTGCGGAGGATCATCACCCTTACAATGTAGTTGTGCAAGGTACTGTCTGTCTATCCTTAGGCTTTCTCATCCATGTCAGACTGTTTTTGTGGATGACATTTACATTATGAGAATTGGTTTAATAAAGTAAAGTATTATGTACACATAAAAATTTTACTATGACAAATATACTTACATCATAATTTGAGGTAAATTGATTCTGTTTCACATCAAGCAGAAGGCCAATATCTAAGTAGTACAGTAGGGATATTGCTGGGTCCAAGCTGGGCTAGCATTTACATTCATCATTTTTCCCTGGCTCTGCATTTATGGTCTTCCACATATGCAACAATATTTTCTTTGCATCTATGCAAGTTACTGTTACTGTGTTGCTGTTACTTCTGAGTAACTAGGTAAATAGTACCTTCGCCCATTCTTTCCCTCTTCTGGCAGGACCTTCCGCATTGATATGGCCCTCGGCGCATGCTTGCCATATTCGTGCCGCAACTGCAAGAGCCTCTTTGGACCGTACCCGTCCCAGAGCAAGGTGGCGGTGGCTTCCCGGGAACTCTATCAGTAGCAGCTATGCATCAGCAGCGCTCTTCCATTTCCAAAGTCCAATGTGTTCACAATCACAAACAGGTGAAATACTGTGCCTATTATGCATAAAATAGGTCAGTATCGGCACAAAAATATAGTTCATCACAGCACCAACCAAATACTTGATGCGGAAGTTCAATAACTCGGTTTTTAATAGTTAAAATACTTGTAAAAGTAGGAAAAACTTTCCTCAAACTATTATTATTTTACATGAGTCAACGAAATGTCGCGCTGTCATCTCAGCATCTGTCAAAACTAGAGTAGTGAAAGTCAAATTTTCTGTGCAATTAGTCGATTATAGCAGTCTAATAGCACAAATATTTGCTAATATGTCTCATCTCTAACAACGATCGCTGAAGCGCTACGGTCCAGTTACGATGCATCTCAAGTTGGCGTTTAAACATTAACGCAATACCGAATTCCATATTAGCTGGAACGGAATTGAACCCCATGCGCACCGTAACTACAGCTAGACCTGAGACGTTCGTAGTTGTTTAAAATTAGCGCGATCGGGCCGCAGGTTTAGTAGTTACGGTGATACGTGGTAACAAACGTTCACACACACACAAACTTTCGCATTAATAATATTAGTAGGTTAGGATTATCTATGCTAACTATTGCAGCGGCTCCGCGACGTTCCCTCGCGTCTTTGTTACCGCGAATATCTCAGCAATCCGATGTCGTGTTTTCAACTCCGAAAACCTCGTCATAATCCAGTCACTATCTAAAATTTCTGAGTGTATATTTAAAAAATCTTCAAATAATTTTTTCGTGACTTTGCGATAAAAAATGAACAGTAGGTACATTATATCGCAATCAGAAGAATAATCATCACACGGGTGGACTCACCATTGGATCGTGTTCACAAAACAATGTCGGCGGGTCAGGTTGCACTCGTCCAAGGTTGGTTTCATAACATTGAGACGATTGTAATCCTCGCGAGTGTCTACCATACAATGTAACAGTATAAATCATAATCATCATGTCCAGTTTCGGATGTTATTCTTATAAATATCATAACCAACTAGCTGTTCCCCGTGGTTCACCCGCGCGGGATACAGTTTATCGCAATAAAAAGTAGCCAATGTCTCAGGCTCTAAACTATCGCTGTACTAAATTTCATTTAATACGGTTCAGTAATTTAGGCTTGAAAGCGTAACAGACAGACAGACAGAGTTACTTTTGCATTTATAATATTACTAGGGATATAAAGCGATAGAGATAGTACTCGACTTGGGACTCGGCAGTTATCCTTTAATTGTATCCTCGCCAACGTTTTCTGAAAGATATTGAAGTAAGTACCTAAACAAAAGCAAAATACTAGATAGTCATTGACTGATTAATCACGAAAAACCAAAAATTATACAAGACCTAGGAAGCAGTAATTTGGATACTGTATGTTTCCTATGAAGTGCAAATATCAGCTAAGAAATGGTTTTAACCTTTACAAAAAAAGTTTGTATGGAAAAATTACAACTTTCCCCCGGGCGAAGCTGCAGTTGGTTGATTGGTTCTTGGGATCAAAATGATAGCATAGTTTGTTATCATACCAATCCCACTTCATTAGATGTCCACACCAGCCATTGCAATCAGCTAAGAGTAATTTAACGTTAACCAAATTTAATTTTAGCGACAATTGAACACGAAACAAGCATTCAATCAGCGTGTGGTCAGAAGGGCTACCTCGGTAACGCCACGGCAAGGTTCAATGGCTAAATGCCGTTGCACAAAACTCAAAACAATCGAGCTCTAATGACCCGCTTTGGGGTAGCGTTCGGCGAAACCTGCGTAGCAGGGGAGAAAATTGATCTATCGGCAGGCAATTATCTCGTATGTTAATTGATTTAACGGAATAATGCGTAAACTGTGATACTTCAACATATTTTTTCAATTTAATCTCTGCACCTACTTTTCATTGCAAAGACTTTTAAACCTTAACTATTTTAGGGTGATTCTAACTCAGTAGTAGAGTCATCCGATCGATTTGTGACCTGTGCGATTCGATTCCTGCAAAGAGTTTTGAGGTTTTGGTGAAGGAAAACCTTGTGCTCGTCCAAAGCTTGGCGGTAGAGCATTTTCTAGGTTTCACCAGGCTATCTACCACTCCGAAATCTATCGCCAAACACTTGTGGGTGTGTTCCGGCGCCTCATTTGTGAGCCAGTTACCTTCTAACACATTGTCTGAATTGCGGTCAAGCGCTACTCTTTGATAGTGATTTTACAATTATTATTACAATAGCTAAACTACTAAATAAATATAATGATAAAAGATTTTTTTATTGTAACGAAAAACGTTATTATTAATTGAAATATGTCAGTCAGTGTATGCAAAAAAGGAGAAAAAATTAGTTGATATTCAAAATTCTGTGTGGCACTGAACTGTAATGAGCAATTGTGTCGCTTACCATCAAACGAACGACTTGTAAATTTCGTCACTCAGTTGGATTAAACAACATTAGTATAATTACAGCCTATGTACCTACGTAATAATTTATTTATATAGGTATTCATAAAACTTCAACCATTTAATATCCACATCGATCGACCCGCTTCAATTCCTAAAATAATGTTGCAACTGTAGCAATAAAAATTGCAATATCAAACAATTTTTATTTACTTGCATATCATTTTATGTAGGTAAGTGTGCCTTGCGGGCATTCACCGAAGTGAAATTGTATGTACGTCATCAAATAAATTAAATTTGTCTGTTTGTAACGTCAAAATAACAACCTTTTACTAAATGCATATGAAAGTACCTATCTAGATACAAAAAAGTTAATTCTACTTCGGGGTTTTCCGGCGAATCTTCGAAACGGCTGAACTGATTTTGACGGAACTTTCACTAGATATCTGTTTTATTTAAGGAGTAAGATAAGCTACTTTTATATTAGAAAAAGAAGATATTGAGGGAGGGATTAACCTGCGCAAAAAAATAAAAACCCATTGATGAAATTTGGTATGGATATTGTTAAAACGCTAAAAACATAATTATACATAGATCATACTTGTTATCGCGATAAACTGTAGTCAAAACGAGTGAAACTGTGGGGTACAGTCAGCGACAAAAGTAGCTGCTCGTTCTCGATTTTCCAAATGTGTTTCAAATCAGTAATTATTATTGTTTTTTTTTACATTTTATATGGTATCATTTTGACTACAACATAACACACCTGATTTTAGGTGATGATGAGGATAATAGAAAAAAGTGTGATTGTTCAGCGACTTTTGTCGTTGACTGTACAGCTAGTATGTATAATATGTAGGTGTCTAATATAATGCGTAAGTAGTTTGGTTGCTATCAAATATTAGGTGATTGATCCTTAACGTATACTATTAACGTAACGTAAGCTTCCATAATACGTAGGCGTTGAGCCAACACCGCTGGTAGCTAATCCAATCACGTAAAAGGACTTTTATTTTCTATTCATTCATCACTTAATGACTAACTTTATACCTACTTATCTTTACTAATTGCAAACAGCGGCATGTGATTACACCCTTAGTTTCCTATTATACCTAGCTTTTTCCGGGCTAGAAATACGAATCCGAGGTATAAATTATTTCTATTCCAAATTCATCTCAAATCAGTGGAGCCGCTTCATCGTTAAGAAGTAAGAAACATATTATACATTCACTACGACATGATTTTATAATATAGTTTTTAGGTAGTGACGTCTTTTTGGAACAATTTCATATTTTTTAAGAACCTTGGTTTCCTGCAATGTAATTTAGGCAGGGTAAGGTAGGATATATTTCTTTTCACGTGCTTTTTATGATTTTTATTAATAGTGCCATTTTGTAATAAGCTAAATTAGAGGCATTTGTCGAGAGACAGTTCACAGTTGCCGATGCGAGGGTCGTAGGGGCGTGAAGCTCATGACACTGACGACTCATTAGCGTCACTGGGGAGATATCCTGACCTGCCTGCTAGTTGGACAAGCAATCGGAAGCTGCCATGGTTTGTCGTTTTTACATAATGATTATTTTTAAATGCATATTATTTTTTGTAACTAGGTAAATATTTACATGATTTGGATTCCAATTCAACCTTTTTTCCTATTGTAGACTAGGGTTTTTTTTTGTTGCAAGCTTTGCGTATGCTCCGCGTTTACATTGAGGGCTCGTGTAGTATATGGGTAGGTCGATTGACAAGATTGTATCGATTATTTTATAATACATTTGATTTACTGAAAAACTATCTCTACATCGCAGTGCCGCCCGCGGCAAGGGTGTTCGTTATCCTATCATATTTATGCCTCTAGCGTTATGCCTGACGAACAAATTGCCTTCGTTTTGCGTAGTATCGCACTCGGCATCGCAGTAAAATCCTGAAGGTGTAAAATAAATTCAATATATTTATAAGGAACATTAAACGAGTTTGAATAGGTACGAAACGCATTTGTTTTCAATAGGATAGGATAATCCCAATACATTACGAAATTATCTTGCGACGGAGAGCAATAAATACAGATATCTGTTTGTATCGATGCAGTGAGCGGAGACAATATTTAGTGGGCTACTCCCCTGGTCCTGCCGAACGGAAACTTATAGTTTTCTTGAGGCGCCCGTCGAATAAAATACTGCTGGTCCGGGCATAAATCAGATCGCGCCGCGGTCGCAGCCGGCGCGGTGACGCCACCCACCCCGCACTCGCTCCGCTCTTTCTTTTGCTATAAATGGTCACTGACAGTTTTTATTTTTGCTCATATATTATGTCCAGTTGTGCACGTGGACTTATTTAATATACTAATCTATTTAAATATTATTTTGATTACAGATTTAGGTAGGCTAATTGCATTAACACAGTGAAAATGAAACGATATCGTAGGTTTTGAACGGTCACTAAGCGAACGACATTTGTATTGAAAAAATTAAACAGGCATTTTTCCCATTACAATTACAGTGAAAAATTGTTGTAGATAAAGAGCCCCACTTTTAAGTTTTCATTTCAAAATTTATAGTTGAATGGAGTTCGAGAATCTGTCTGTGGTGTCTGTGGGCTGAGCGTGAATAAAAAGAGCTTTTACGAATTCCCAAATTAATGTGACGAGCACAGCGAGCTCTACAATTTGGAATCAATATCACAATAACCCAACTTGTTTCTGGTAAAGAAGTTTAAGCGAACAAAGCAATGGAATTGAAGTAAACAATAAAATAATTCATTTCAAATCAGATGATATTCAGTTTCAATAAGTGCGTAGATATGTATCAGAGCAGAGGCGCGATGTCCATGGTTTATGGGTATTTTTACGGCGGCCGGCGAAGACAATAACGGTGACCACGAGGGTGTCGCGGGGTGCGCAGCTGTTTTTTACACGTTTCCCCGCAACCTTTACCTCAGTGTGTAGGAATTATAAAAACCCACATGACTTGTCGACTAATGAAACCATGGAATAGTTTTTGAAGGCATTAATTTTCGTACCTTACACATCTGATTCTGTAAAATACACAGTTACATTTCCTAGACACTGTCAAAATAAATTCTATAATAAATTATTAAGATGTGTTACGGCATCTCAACTTGGAGAGCCAGTTCTTGGTAAAAGTATAGCGTGGCACCATCTTCGACCACACCACACCATTGCTTAACATCTGGCTATCTTTTAAAAAGTGGTAAGGTGATCAATAAATACTTATATACCTACCTAAATCTGAACAATAAGGCTGTTCTACAGGTTACATCATTTAATAAATTAGATGTTGGTTCTAGGTAGAAATGTAGAATACACATACTACTACACTACTACTACTATATGTTACTTATGTACATCATCATCATCATCGTCATCAGCCCGTATCAGTCCACTGCTGGACATAGACCTCTCCCAAGGTACGCCACTCATCCAACTACTGCCAGCCACTCGGCGCAAGTCGTCGCTCCACCTTGTCGCACTTATGTACATAAATTAGCGAAAAAATAAAAACATTTCATCAAATCGGTAAACTCCATATCTTTCCCGTACCACAGTGACCACAGCCATTGCAATAAAAATATTAAAAACCGCATAAGTAAGAGGCGAGGTCGTCGGCAGTTCGGCGCAAATGTCGCCCCGGACACTTACATTATTCCTTACTACCCTCACCGAGCTACGGCTCCTGCCCCTGCACCTATTATCTCAATACTTTAGATAGTCACCGGACATTCTTGGACCGAGATCGTTCCGCCAAATGACCGGCCATTTGCCAAGATCCAATTAATCATGATTAATAATCTCTATAAAAAAAAACATCTTGGACCACAAAATTTCATTCCAAGTGAAGCGAACGCAGTCTTAATCGAAACGTTGAAAAGGATTCATATTCGTCAAAGGAGATCATTATAAACGTAAAGGACTTCGAAGGATTTTGCAGGAATTGAATCAGTATAAGGAGTAGTTCTTGAAAATTAATCTGTGGGATTATTTTACTTCGATGGTTTTGAATCGGCCGAAACGTTGACCGTTTAGACAGATTTCATTTATTGCAAGCTTTTCATATACATTTTAATTAAGTAGGTATAGGTATGCATCACGATACAGGATACCTGTCGAATGCAACAGGAAACTTGTTCACAATGCTGACTTGTGCAATGCAATATGATACTGGCCTTTATTATAGTTAACAAACGATTCACCGTAGTGTTATGTTATAATATGAATAATACAGCATAATATATAGCTTTCTAACAGTGAAATAATGTAAGGTAAAATACCTACGCTCACTTTTTTTTATTCGTATTTATTATACATTCTTTTGCGGTGGTACTCATAAAAATTTTAAACCCTTTACTTGTCTCCAATCTGTTTCAGAAAAAACCAGGATGTAAGGAGTTCTGCCACCCTGGCCACCCATGCTGTGTAAACTCTTCATAATCTGCATAGCTAAAGAATGGAATTCGCTTTTCTAAAAAACTATGTAAATCTAATTATATAATTCGTCTTTTGGCCAAATGTGGCATACGAACTATACTTATAACAAAAGCGAACATAATCAAAGGGGTTGTTTTTTGCGGTTAAAATAAAGCACAATTTAAAATTGTATCTGAGCATGATTGAAATGCTATAACTTTTTGACAATCAATAGTGCGATTGATGCGATAGGGGAGCACGTTCCGGTCGGCTGTGCTTATCGGATGAACCGATTGGGGAAGATCCCGTTCTGCTCCATTATACTGCTCAATAATCCCCGACTCCTTGGAATAACGTAGCTAGTGCATAGCTGCTCCAGGAAGAAACTATCAAACTACAAAAAAGTTCTTATTCAGAGATAAAACTGGAAAGTATTTTTATTATCAGTGTCTCTATTTGAATGAGAAAGTTCAGAGGATGGAGTACTTTTTCGTTACTCTGATATGGGTTACGTCAAAATCAATCACTATAAATATAAATTGCAAGGGCACAAAGAGTTCGCCACGTTTAAAATGACATTAGCGTCATAGAGAGACGTGCGCGCTCGGGAGCGGTTGCTCAGAGCGCCTCTCTGTACGGGCCACGCTCCGGTGAACCCTGATCCTATCATAACGCAATCGCATATCGCAATCCTCTCACTACGACATAGTTCTACCTCACATCTTCCTAACAATTTTCAGCTCTACGTCCTCTACGCAGAAAATGCTTTTTCTTGAGTAGTTGGTACGTTGGAACTTTGTTATTGGAAATGACTAAAATCTTCAGATATTTACGTTGATAGCCTTCCAGCAAAGAAGTGGAGTAGATACGTGAACTCGATCAGGGACTGTAATAACCTAAAGCCCACGTTATTTCTTCGATAAATGAAACTTATGTGTAGTTACATATACTTACCTATAATAAAACTAAGAATATGTAGAACACTCTTCGCTGTATAGAAAGAGGATAAATAAGTACTTACATATGGATTTGTACAGACAGTTGTGGAGTTTCAAAGATTTTTTTTACATGCATGGTAAGTACCTAATACCACTAACAACATGAAAAAATGCTTTATAACGAAATGAATATTACTCTAGCCTGTACTTATTACTTACTGTACCTATTAGGAAAAAAATGTTAGAAAATCCGTAAAATCCATATAACATCCCCCTAAGCTTCCGCTCACCGATAATCCCTTTAGCGAGGGAAAATCTTCAAAAGTTAGTGCGGGCGTCCGTGGGGTACTGAATTTTTGATCTCTATTAAATTGTTTCAAATGGTTTAACTTGTCGCGGCTCAATCAGTGCCGAGGGCGCGAGGTGCGGTGAAACTGCGGCGCCCGACGTGACGCTGTTTCACGCTTGTTGCTCCGAATACGTGACTCTGAGAATAAATCACGTATAACGCGTTCCTCTGTATAGTTTCACATTACTTACTTGAGTCTTCTTTATTCTGTGAAAACTTCGATTTATTTTGGATATAACGCAATTTTCAATTTCGTTCTAGAACTCCGTCTCATGACTTGCAGGTTGCGGTATAGGTGTAGCATTCCACAAGGCCATTAAAATGTAGGTATGTCGCGGGCCATGGTAAGATAAACGAGACAAAAAATAATTAAAATCAAACTACTCTGTAAAAAATGATGCGATGTAAAACGTAAAAAAAAAAACAGTAGGTAAATAAAAACCTCTTCCTTTTTTTGTTGATTAAAAGAGTATGCGAATATGAAATGTGGAAAATGTAGAATTCTACTCGCTCTTTTTTGTAGTTTTTACTTTAATACCTACACTTAAGATTTTTCTAATTTGCACAAAATGTTAAAATGTCCAGTCAATTATTATTTTATCTGCAATATAGTTACCGTGTGACCATAAATCGTCAATAGTTACAGAGGTAGAGTATAGGGTGGGGCGCATCACGGCAAATCTGATTTATTCACTGGTGATATTTTATAGCGCAGTTTGTTCCGGCCGTTATTGTATTAGGGCGGCTGTTTGTTACCGAAACGCCTTCCTCTGTCTCCTTTGGAGAAGTGAAAAAGATAAGAATTAAGGATAAAAAGTAGGAAGGTAGATAGATATATTTCTTTTCTGATGTTATTAACTGTGTACTATTTTAAAGAGTAATGCAGACAGAAAAAAATACTTGGCACTGGTACCTCGTGGGCCAGTGTCAGGGTGACCAGCGCTGTATAAAGCCCTGTTTGTATCTTCTGCTAGATTTGTTTCTTTATAATTGCGATGAAGCTAAGATAGCTCAGACTAGTGACATCGGCTTGGTGACAATGTATTTTCCTGGTGTTCCGTTCACTTGAAAGGCAGTTGAACCCAGGAGTAAGAAGTTACTTAACATCAAGTCACTTGAGGTCAAAGGCTATCTACCCTAAAAGGTGTAAAAAATAATAAATAAATCAATGAAATCGATACGTAAAAATAAAATCTTGACCTCTACAGACCTAGAAGAGAAAGAATAAGAAAGTCGTTTATTAAGAAGAAACATTAAAATACTCAGAGAAAAATGTAATAAATCTACTCACACACTCATAAGGCATAATTAGCAGTAATTAAGTAAGTGAAGTGCTGAAACAGGGATCGAATTCAGCTGGGGGAAACAGAAATTTGTCCCTAAAGACTCCATAAATCTGACTTCAAAATACGCACTCACATAATAAGTTCACAATACATTACTTGCTTTTATTGGCAAAAGTAGCATTAAATTTTATTATAGTAAAAAATAAACAGTTAAATAGACATTTGTAACTGTTTATTGCATCAAAAGCTTACTGCATATAGATAAAGCTATTTGGTAAACTTCATAACCAGTGCTCAATAAAAAATAACGTTTGACTGTCCCCCAGTTTTTTTAAATTGCGTGAAATTAAATTTAGAATTTACTCTTTATCCCTCCGGAGTCTGACAAATAGCCGGGAGCGGCGGCGCGATTTAGCCACGGTGTAATTGGTTTTTTAATGCAGCACTCGCGAAGTACCACCTTCCGCATTATCAAGTGAATACATTATCAAATCGTTAGGCCGCGGTCGCAACCCCCGCACCCGCGCTATGAATAAGAATCAAAATGCGTTCGTCGCTCGCGCTACCGCAAACCACATTGGAAGGGTTGCAAATTAGTGATTGCGCTGTGCGAATTCGCATTTTAACGGTTGATAAATATAAATTAAACCATAATACTTATTGTTATGACTGTTGGGAGTCAATTATGGAAATGACGTTTTGTCGTGATTAAAGAGAGTGGTTTACTGTCACGCTCTTTGAGATTTATTCGGTAGTTTGATCTCAGTATAAAACTTGTGAAACAAAAGCTAGCACGAGTAAAAGTGCCTTTTGTAAACATATTATAAGCAAACAGAAAATACAGTTTGGGCCTCCATTCTTAAAAATCTAGTCAGGTCTTTATCTACGCCGCCTCGACTCTATAAGGGCTGTGGGCTAGGGGTTGTGTTCCCTACATTACATCGAATGTTGTTACATCGATTGTCATAACATCGAAAGGTAACATAAGTAAATCGATGGTATGCGTCATCGAATGTATCGATACCAAAGATACGTTGCATCGATAAAGTCAAAAGTCAAACTATATTTATGACCAATCGATTTCGTAGCCATTCATTCAAACATTCGTTTTATTGACTGTTTGTTATTTTTAAAACTTCAATATCGAGACATTCGATGTAGCGTACTATCGATGAAACGTACTATCGATTAACTGACCTGAACTTTCGATGTTTAAGCTATCGATAAAATGTAGGGCTCCCGTTGTAGAGTTGTCTTACTTACTGCATAACAATGAGTTGGTAGGTAAGTAGGTTTTATGTGCCTTTGAATATCGATACCTACTGAGGCCCATTGGCTATCCGCGTATAATCCGTACTCGTAAACCTCCGTGTCGCTTTTATTAACCTCTCAAACCACTCCTGTTGTGACGAAACCTGTTATACTTTTATTGAGTGCCATATATTTGTCTCTACAATCGGAATCGGCGGGTTACTTTATTACTGTTTCAGAAAAAACATGTAAAAAGCGTGGCGGAACTATTATCCTTCACATAAAGATAGCTAATGCAGTTAGTATAGGAAAAATATACCTACTAGCTAGATCGGGGGCTTGTCTCCGTGGTTAAGTGGCCCATTCGCGTGCAAACGAGCGCGCACTTTAAAAATAATAAAACCTCTTCAAAGTAGTGAGAGCATCGACACCCATTTTTTAGGAAACGCTCCCGGTTAACGGCGTTTGAAGTCTTTTTCAATGATACTCTAGGCTGTAACACATCCGGATACTAAAATCGAGTTTTAAGGAGAGTGTACCTACATCTATGAAGCTAGTTGAAAATCTCACTTCTAAATATCCCAGTACGTGTTCGTGTACGTGTAGTAGTCATTTACTTCGACCAACTAAGATGGATTTATGAGTGAACTTGCTCCAAATCAATCAGTTGTTCTAAAAAAATATATGTTAATTGATTACACCCAAAAAATTAGGAGAGTTTGGTGTTCTAAAGTGATACAGTCATGTATCTTATTAAATGTACATAATTTTAATTATGTCTGTTATGTCTGTATGTATTGTGTGTGTGTGTGTGTATCCATGAATTGAACTCGCATTTGTCCTGATTAAAATTTTGTTTTTTTGGATGGATTTTTTTTGTCTTGTTTGGATGGGGTTTTACCGATGTGGAGGAAAGTGGTGCTATACTACACCAGAACTAGAACTGACTAACTTTTACAAACTACCTTTAACTTTATTGCAACGTTGGTTTTATTACAGTTTAATGTACTACTTAGTCATTATTTTCATATACATAGTTAGATGTACGTATGTTTTCTACAAATTCTAGGGCAAGTATGTTTTATTAAAACTAGTTTTTATTGTAAATACCAATGATTTTTTTTTATCCAAACACTAGCAAAGGGACTTCTGCTAACATAGGTACTTTGAAGTAAATTTACCAGCGGTACTTCAGTAGTGTGTTTAGCATTCAGAGCGCACATCTTGTCCCACGTTTGTGATTGCATTACAATACCAATATAGGGCTGTGGGCTGTTTGCGGTACTCATCAGCTGACCAGAGGACGTCCCGCAGTGTAAACAGGGCCTAACTAACCGTAAACTCAGTTCTCACCTCCGATGTCAAAAACAAGTGACACTATTTTTATGTAACTCTATAAACTCAGTAAAACAGTGTCAAATTATTTAAATTGGTTTTAAATATTTTTCGGTTGATTTTGAGAAGTTCCGTAGGTTGTCTAGACCAGTGTTTCCCAATTAGTGGTACGCGTACCCCCAGGGGTACGTGAAGTTGCATTAAGGGGTACGTGCGGCTATCAGTAAAAACTAGAACAATTTACAAAATACTGTAATTTGAAGATAATAAATGTTATTGAAACTGTTTGAACGGTTTGGCGTGCGACTTACAAGACGCCGACACCGAGTTCGAATCCTCTCGGCCTCGTACCTATGACTTAATAAGTTATGTGCGGATTTGCCATCGCTCAAAACGGTGAAGGAAAACATCGTGAGGAAACCGGCATGCCCAAGAACTGCAACATTTTCAAGGGCATGTGACATCTACCAACCCGCACTGGGCCAGCGTGGTAGATTATAGCCCATACTCTCTCTCTGAGAGAAGGCCAGAGTCCCAGCAGTGGGAACGTGGAAGGCTGATAATGATGATGATGATTGAAACTGCCTTTTTTTTATTTATCACTAGCTGTGCCCCGCGCTTTCGCATTTATAATATTGGTGTGATTGCTACAATCAGGGGTACGCAGGTTTGAGGTCTTTTTTGAAGTGGTACGCAGCAAAAACTAATTGGGAACCACTGGTCTAGACTACTAGATCATGATCTAGATCATAGATCATGGATTTACCATCGATCTTTATCTATCAATGCTAGATAGTCTTTCTTTGTACCGATTTGTACTGATCGATTTTTGAGAATCGACCGCGTAATAAAAAATTTACTTTACATACAACTTAGGTACATGCTTTAAATATCAGTATAATATCAATATAAGAAAACATAAACGAGAAAAATAAAAGACGATTTCTCGCTGTACCTCACAATTTTCTCACCGTACGAATGTGCCAAAAGCAGAACCAGTATAAAATATTTACTTAATTCCGCGATATGGGTAACTAACTGCCTCAATACACTTCCACCGTATCAACTCGTGTTTGAAAAGAAACGAGCCCGTATTTTCTCGTCACCGTGTGACACGTTCTATCTAGTTAGCGAGGAGCACGGGGAAAATGAAATATATAGCCAATCCAAATAGATTGTTATCTACCCACGTGTTTACCGGCGGCGGCGCGGCACGTTCGGGCTAACAAGAGTAACAAGCAACCCTCGCGCCTCCGAAACACGGACCCGTACTGACAGCCAGGCCCTTAGCTCAGCCCTTAGAACAGCCGTGAGATGAAAATTGACAGCCATGCTGTTGACAGCTGTCCAGTGAAAATGTTATTGTATTTTTGATTTGATAAAGCAGTTTATTTGTTCCAATTTAATTCTAATGCCCGGGCGACACTAAGGTCAACGTCAAGAGAAATGTCAATGCCTATCTTCGCGATAAATATTGCGTTAATTATTAACGCTATTTTGTGAGTGGCTACACTTGAACGGTCAACGTGAATGCAATTGAATTATCGGCTAACGTCTAACGCCAATGTGAATGCCGTTGTCCAGAGGCCACACTAATGTCAAACGTCAATCATCGCGCTATGAACGGCATTTCCCGTTAGTGTGGCTCCAGCATTACAGTGACACAACTGGGTTCTCTATAGATAACATAATCATACTACACTATACATATGCTATGCTGTACTATAATACTACATTATACCATACTATCACTATCGCTTCAAATTTTCACACAAATATTATACATATAGTATGACAACTTAAAACTCCAACAGATCAGCGGATCTGAATAAAATTTGGAAAGACAGTTTATACCCTGCAAGTAGCCTATATATTGACATTTACACAACTTTTATTAGGGAAAAGGTTCCTGCGGGCTAACGGGAAAACCGCGAGTGTAACCGCCTAGTTATTTTATAATCAGGAGCAATTTGTAAAAAACATCTTAATACTCATAGTCTAATAATGTGCTATAGATAGATATTTAAAACCACAAATAAAATCAACCATAAAAATTAATGGGACATACATTCCTGCGTATTAATTTGATACTGAGATAAAACTATAAACGGTGGTCAGTCCCATGTATCATACCGGGGGGAAGTCATTGATTCGGCTATCGGCCGTCCTGGTGACTTATTGCCGGCCTCTGGCCCTCTGCCTCGGCTCCCGAAGATCCTAATAACTATACCTCTAATACACCTCATCATTCCCCACAGGCATGCCATTCGTTCCGTGACTAATTGGCCGTAGGCGTTGTAAGTTCGCGTATAATAGCCACTACTTTGTCACCGTTTGACGACCTTCTGTCAACCGCCTCTGGAAACTTTTTGTTTCAACAAAGACGTGTGCCCTGTTCCATTTTTCGCTAGAACCAATGGTGTGGCTGTGGCTGCGTGATATTTTGGCAAGATAATGGCATTTGAAATAATTATTCAACCAATCCGACCCATTCGTATAATTCAATATTAATTTTAATTGTTTGAATACTGTATTGTGTTGGTAGACATAGAGTGATAAGAGAATTACAAGTCGCCATTAGCATAATCCTCGGCGCGAGCGCAAAACAGATAGCGGTAAGGTGCTTAGTTAAATTAACTGAAAGCTCCTTCTACGACTCCGCTACGAGCGTAGCCCGCTCTACAGGGCGTAGCACTCGCCTTATCAGTCTAAAGACATAATATAAATAGAAACTGGAAAATTGTTTACTTTTGGTAACCCCCAACACAGATAGGGGTTACCTATGCTTTTTAGGATTCCGTACATCCAATGTAAAAACGGAACCCTTACATAACTTTGTGTCTGTCTGTCCGTCTGTCACAGCTAATTTTCTTTGAATCTACAAACAAAAGGGTTGAAATTTGGTACCTAACACAAATTAGTGAAATTCCAATTTTCTGGATGCATAAAGGAAAATCAAAAAAAAATTCAAGTGCGTCATGTGACATATCAAATGAAAGGACTCGTTATGCGAAATATTATTACATATATTTTTTATACTTTCAAAATGTCATAGCCAGGAAGAAAATTGTAAAAATAACTGTTTCATCCCATAACATTTTTAAGGTGTTACTGGCGATTCCTATGAATCCTCCGGTGTATCACGTAGTACAGCGTAAAGAAGGCGTGTGCACTTACTATTATCCGTGATTGGATTAGGTTTGTCCTGTGCTGACGAGCCCCGCGGGACCAGGACCCTCGGCCCACGGCGACGCGATGACACTGACGCTAATAACTCCACCCAATATAAATAAAAAGAATAAAAACCCTGAAGCGAAGGTCATTCACTCGGACGTCATAAAACTTAACGAAACTGCTCTGCTTTTATTATTCTTTACAGATGATGTCCGTCATGAAGTGCAGCGAGATTTTCTTTTCTTTTTACAGTCGATAAAGATATCCCTCTATCTTGGTAGCCGAGTATGTAGCCGAGTGTTGGGACAGTAAAACTATTTAAAGAAATTATTAGGTACAATTACGGAGCTTGTAGTGCGTGATTGGAATACACGGCGAGGGGCGAGGGTCCCGCGACAAATTCTTACAAATTAATACATCTATCTGGGAACGAGTCGCGACCGACTGCGATACGTGCGGAATACTTTATTATTCTGTCCTAATACAATTCTTTATTAGGATTGACTGTTAGCTCTGTGAGTGGAAGAAGAAGCTTGTTTAACTTAATCATCAATCGCTTTTAAATACCCCCAACAAAAAGACAACAAAACGACAAATTTTGTATGCAGTTCAGTTTAAAATTTAAATTTAATATTGTGTTTGAGAGTATAGAGATCAAGTATCTTCAACAATGTCGCACGTAGCGGGGAATTTCTATTTCTAATCTGCGAATATAATCTGGCGAGTCAGCGAGACATTGCATTGCGCCGCCCGCCGCCTGCCGCTTCGCACTCGTTGTTTCGAGACTTCGAGAGCAATCGAGGCGCCAATAAAAAAGGCGATCGTCGCCCCGAGCCGGCACCGACTTATTTACAGAACACCATGCCATTGCTATTTATTTTATTGACTGCCATTTGCTCTGACTTTTATCGTTGCCCACTTCCCGGATAAAACAAAGGCAGGTAGCCGAAGACAATCAGATCAAACGTTGCAATAAGGTCTAAGATAAGTATCCCAAATGTTAAATGTATGACGGTTCTTACTCAGGCTCAAAGCTTCACAATCAAAATAAAAACGTAACTGCATTAACTACTACTTCTTCAAAACCATTTGGTTCTTTAATTTTCAATTAAAATACAAATAAAATTTTTGCCATAAAATAAATGCTTTCACTTTTTTGAGCAGGGGTGACATTGGTCATTATTTTTATTGGGTGAGCTATATTTATACCGTGAGTAGCACATATTTTTAACAAGCATTTCTGAGCATTTTGTTATAAGTATGTTGATATGTCCCAGAATTTAATGAAAGATAAAAATACATCCCAAAACAACAGTATAATATTATAGTAGTGACTTTTTTGGCGGCAATTGAGTTGTCAACGTGAAAATTTTGATTTTATTTCCAAAACTTGTGTTTCTTCGAGTGATAATGTGTAATATTGATGGATTATTAACCATTATGTGTTCGTTAATGTGTGCGAGTGTGGGAAATTGAAATAAAGTTGTGAATGTGACTTTTCTAGTTGCTCCAACAAGTCCGTGTAAAGTTTAAGTAAAGCGCCACTACTTAAACACTATCCTCATCCCATCATCTCATCATCATCATCATCACCATCATCATTTAAACTTGATTCAACTCTCTGAGTTTGAAATATTTTATACTTGACACTGGTAAATACACTTATCGTGTGACGCCATAACAAAACAAAAAAAATATATTATAGTACAAATTAAAAAAAAAACAAGACATTCATGACATGAACAGTTAAAGTTGCTTGGACTGTTTTATTGCAGAGCCGTTAAGACACCGGGGCAGGGGCACACCGGCCGCAGCCGGGCAAGGGGTGAGTCCCATTTTCCACACATCATTGCATCGGGCCGCAGATTTATTTGCATGCGGGCCGCTGACCAGGATCCATTACTGCCATTACGACGCTATCTGATCAACCGGCACGAGAGTTATAGCGCTCTTGTTTTTCTTAACTACATGAAAAATGCCGATACACAGAAAAAACTGAATATTTAGGAAGCGGGACTAAGAGAATTGCCTGCAGGACGGGTTATGGTTTCCGCTATATTTCTCTTTATTTGGGGTGGCCATTGACAGTGGTCGAGTTTGATTGCAAATATTGAGATACGTTATGCTGGGGGTAAATAAAATTAGGGTATTTATTACTTACAGTCATTCTCAGTAGTGCATTTCATTTCAGGGAAGTACCGTGAGTGCTTATTCTGTTACTAAAAGATATTGCTGCTAAACGATCAGAGTAGATCTGAATATACGCATTGATTAAGTAGTTTGTTAAAAGTTAACTTCCAGCGGTACCTACCTTCTCATAAATTGAATGTAATTACCACTATTGCCAGTATCTATGTTTAAGCAGACGTTACGTCCACAAGATAAGTTGACCTCCGAAACCAAACTTCCCAAACTTGGGTCAAAGTTGAGAAAAGTTCGCAGGGCTATTTACTACGTTCCTTTCAGATTTATGCCGCGCGGACCGTCGGTCTGCTTCTCAATACAGATAATGAACGGGGCGGAAACCAATAAATCTACTTAGTCGCCAAACTTGCCTAATAAGGATATATCAAGAAGTAAAATAACATTACGAGCCGTTAGCTCGATTGCACGGTCGCTTAGCATTTGCCGTAATGAGGCAGACGGTCTTCCGCGTGCCATTTGAACCAGCTTAGTGAGGTTTCCGTCTAAGCGTATTAATCTGAAATTAGGTCGCAGTTAACACCGTAATGTTGAGTAAGGGTCAGTGTTCGATTGTGTTTACTTGCGACGTTGGTGGTAATTGCCTATTGACACCGTCACCTATTTTGTAACACTTAACTAAATCTACCTAACCTGCAAGGACTTTGATTTTTGACTTAGGTACAAGTTAGTTTAGATTGAAAAAGCACAGCATAGTAATGTGCCTACTCGTATGAGTTTATTATAAGTATATTTTTTATTTTTTGACAGGGTTTTTTAAAATATGAATATCACATTTGTTATTTTGTTTGTGCAATCTCAAAAAAGAAACAAATTGAAATAACCTAATGTGAGAAGAAAAACAAACAGAGGGCTTATATTACAACTATTTATTTTCCCAATTGCTGTAGTGATTATGCAAGCAGGCCACAATAATAGTTAAGATATTCTTGACCGTGTGGGGACAACTTTACCGAACGCTTTATGGGATGGCAGTCAATAGAGCAGGGGCGTATAATTATATAAATTATCGATAATAATTTATGCTGTGCCAAGCATTATTTTTCTTAGTGAAATTTAAAAAGAAAACGTGTATTGCTGTTTTTTTGTCGATTATTTGCGGTGATATTCAGACCTAATGATAACTACACCCAATACACATACGCATACAAACAAGATTTTTGTTAAAATATGGTTTCCTCTAATTTAAGGTATAAAATATGACGTATTGATGTGATGTAGGCATGTAGCACACACGTAGATACGCAGCACAGCTACGTAGCAAGGTTTTAGAAAATGTTGGGTATTTTTATATCGGCAACAAAATATTGTTCGTCTGCTTTTTTTTTGTTAAAATATGAATATCACCGTTGTATCGATACCCACCGACTTACAACACTACAATATTCACAGTACATTCGTATACGATGGACGCGACAAATCAACCCGCGAGCTGCAATGGGGCGGCCCCGTATCGACAGCCCTGATTTATAGTAATAGGAGTTGCCTTATCGCAGCGCTATACTGCTATTGAACTGTACCACCTCACTAAAAGGCAGGGGTCATGCGAACAAATTGTTTTAATATATGTTAATCTACTCGATATATAGCTGAGCGTATTAAAAGGTAAAAAAACAAATGAATATGTAAAAAAAGTATAGTGCTTGTGATTTTAATTGTTTTCTTTTCCAATTTTTGAAATAACGATTTGTTAATACAAATGTGAATAAAAAAATACGTGCAATACTCAAAAGGCCTTAGAGTTATTTTTAGGATTTTTTTGACTGTTATCGTTATTCCTAGTTTTGCATGAGGTACCTACTTAGTTACTTCCTCAGTCGTCAGAGGCTACAGAGACCTGGGTCTTACGTTATATTTAGTTACATATATCAATAACACTTACCTACCAACAATCACATAAAGATTCTTCACTTCCAAGAATTAAACTGTCACTCATTCCTATACATTTTTGATTACGCACTTATGCACTTACTTACACTAAACTAAGCTTAACCTGTTAAATGATCGGAACGCAAAATTCTAAAATCACGTAGCGGCACACATTCATGAAAATTTTATACAGACCGAACAGATGTTTTAAAATTCAAATGGGTCAAACCTTAGCATTAAATTTAACCTCTCTTTGCAGAGGACGTTTAATCGGCTGTTAACGGTCAGTGACCGTGGTAAATCTCTGGTAATCCGGTGCAGAACAAATATAGTTGAGAGTTTGAGAGGCAGATAAGGTGCGTCCGGCGCGAGGCGGTCCGCTAATGTGCCATTTGTATGATGATGGTGCCAGCGGCTCCCTGGGGCACGTCCAAATGTCCTCACATGAAAGTAACGCCACCGCAAACGCTGCCGCTCGTGTCAGCTACGCACTTTATGAATTGCTTGCTACCAAAACTGCGAAGGTTTTCTGAAACATTTTCTGCGAGATAAAGTATAAAGTTAAGCTCATTGTTTAATGAGTTTATGCCCAGCCCTGAAGTAACAATAGCCAATAGCTACATGGAGTAAAAGTTACATAGAAGATGAAGTGGGTGTTTGCATCTTGTCATCATGGCATTCTTGACCATTTCCAACCAAATCCGATGTATCTTTTCCAAGATTTTTTTGAAAATCACTTAATTTAGAGAAGATCTGCGGTGCTGTTGCTGCTATAAACTTTGAGTTTGAGCTCATATGGTTAGTTTCCGCAATTCTAACATTCACATCCTTGTAAAAAAAAACTATTACTCCAGATGGAAAGATTGAGTATAAGATCAAAGATTTTTGTTGTAATGCAGTTTGTTGCATCAAAGCGAAGCACAATTATTATAATTCGATATAAGTACTTACATAGACATAAGAAACTGATAGGTACCTAAGCGTAACCTTACAAAATTATAATAAGTCATCTTACATTTAGAATAGTGCTCATATAAAATAAATTAAACTGAATACAACATAAGGGATTGTAACTCATAAATTATTTTCCTATGTCGTAACAATGTTCATTAAATAAGCACAAAAATAAAAATCTTTCGCGCCGCACGTCCTCGTGACTGAAACCGCGACAAAGTAAACAAACTCAGTGTTTGTTGTTAAAAAAAACCTTAAAAAATGTGCGGTGGAGGTCAGTTAATTTGCATGGTAAACAAGCGTTTAGAATGGGCCGGCACGCGCGGTCACTCGCTCGCAAGACTGAAAGATAAGTGTGGAAATTATGGGTATAGGTTTACCGTTTACCTATACCGTACCTGTAACATTTTCAACTGCCATCAAAAACGAGGACGATCTAAAGCCATCTCTTTACCTACATGACCCGCCACGGGTACGCATAGGTATGCAAAAAAACAGCATGAAGCATGAAGGTTTTATCCAGTCTATAAGTACATTTACCATAGTGCTATGGATTTTTTATAGAGCTACTGAATACCAATGTAATTTGCAGAAGGTAGGTACATTATGTTCGTTTGTTCAGCGAACGTCGATAAAACGGTAATCTTAACAGCTTATTTTTCTTTTGGACTTGGATTAAAGATAATATTATATATTTAGTGATTTTTTACTAAAAATTGTTAAGTTGTTAGCAATATGTAGACGAGTTATTATTTTATGGGCAAACTCACATTTTAGGAAAAAAAAGCGAGGAAGTCGCTTTTAATTCTATATAAGTATGTATGCTTATAATATCTACTTACATATTAATTTACTCTTGATGGTGTACCGATGAGTGTGCAGTTTCAAGTCATTAGCGGTTATCACTTCATTCCGGGTGAAAAAACTTCAACAGCCCTCCTCACTTCGCGGTCCTCACGTGCTCTTTTGATTTATTAATTTTCACCTTCGTAAAATATGTTTCGCGTTAAGTAATGAGCTTTTTAAGTAAGCTACACTTGATAGCTCAATTTTTAAGTTGCGGATGTGGATTACAAAAAGGAGATTTTTAAAAGAGGTTAACTTAAAAACATTTATCGTTTATTATCATAATTATTTACTTTATTTACCTACCTATTATGTAGCTGTCTCACTTTGTAGTTTATTTGATACTAGCTGTTCCCTGCGGTTTCACCCGCGTGGGCTACAGTTTATCGCGATAAAAAGTATCCTATGTCCTTCCCCGGGGCTCAAATTATCTCTATACCAAATTTAATTTAAAACGGTTCAGTAATTTAGGCGCGAAAGCGTATATATTCCGTATACTCCAAACTTATTCCCGCACTTTGGTGCCCCTCACCGCGTTACCTGCTGTATCCATTATCCTGCGCGCGTTTGAACCGCGCCGCTAAAGGTCTTCCTGGTTCGCAAATTGCGACCGCAGTTGACCTATTTCATAGAATATTCTCTCGCCTTCGGTCCCCCCTCACCTCACCGCGTTTCCCGCGGCACTGCGGTGCAGCGGGTTTATTTTTCTACTACTACTTACATTTTTAAACTCGTGATATCTTTCGAATGGAATGTCCGAATTGAATAATTCAAAAAGTTATATAAAGAGATTGAAGCAGTTTTGAATGAAAAGTAATTCATTTTGATAAGGATTAATACCAAGTTACAAATAAAGAGCCTTTTCTAGCGGCGGCATTAAAATTAAACTTTTAAAATAAACAAAAAACACTTATTGTGGCATAACTATAATAGTAAGACATATGCTCTCGCGGATTTTTTTGTAGATCTTAATGGGACCTACAAACCCGTAGTACATTGTTTTGTTCTAGTGTCAATAGTTTTTGCAGCGCACGCAAAAATAGATTTTCGATTTCACACCTTGGGTTGTAAAATAGCAATTTTCTTACGGATCCCTAATTTTTTTGGAAATAAAATATAGCCTATAGCCTTCCTCGATAAATGGGCTATCTAACACTGAAAGAATTTTTCAAATCGGACCAGTAGTTCCTGAGATTAGCGCGTTTAAAAGAAACAAACAAACAAACAAACTCTGCAGCTTTATAATATTAAAGTATAGATATAGTATAAGTATAGATGTTTCAGCCCGTCGTAATCTTTTAACATTTTTATACATTTTTTTATTATAAACAATTTAAAGTATATACCTAATATTATTAGATACATAGATAGATACTATTCTTATACCTACCGTATAATCAGCAAACTTACCTTCATGTGATTTTGTAAGTGGCGCGCGTGACGTTAATGCAGCTCGAAAGGTGAAACTCAATATCTAACCAAGTTTTATTGATAAATTATTAAATCTAGCTACGATTTATTTTTCTGCTCTGTAATTTATTTATTATGTTGTTAAACTTTCCCTTGCTTCCACGACTTACGAAATGTGATCGTGCAAGCAAAGATTGCGGAGTCAGCGGCGCTCGCGATCGATAGGCTCGCTTTCAAAGCGTGCTCTTGTCTGCCTATACCTACTTAAGTACTTACTATAGTTTATTATTTTTTCTGTACTTTTTTTAACATACTGGGTAGCGTTCGACCACATGTCTCCTGATGTTAAGTGACGATGTGGTCGTAAGTGGCGCCACGCTACACCACCGATAGGTGCTTGCCCAGCTTGCCTTGCCGACAGATTCTTAAGTTGAGGGTGGTCGCTAGCCAGGCTCGCACTAAAAATTGGTGTAGGTATTTTTTTTTTGTAATTGCGTTACCATCAAGCTATCGTTTCTTAAGGATGTGCACTTCTTCACCGAAAGCTCGAGTTCGTTGAATAGGATTCAAACCCACGACGGATCGCAATTCGCAAGCCGACGTTTACCACTGAGCCATTATCGCTAGGATATTCAAGGATACTTAATTTAAACTAATTTGTTTATCATTGTTTTAAAGCTAAAAATGCGTAGTTTATTTTTAGCTATTATACCTTTTTTAAATAAATCTAACTACTTTACTTACGTAATACATTTTCAAAATATGTACCTACGAATGACACTTTTTTTTGTATACTAAACATTCGCGGAGCCGCATCCAACAATCGTATGATTGTGCAGAGCTGAATGTTTGAAGTTGGTTAAAAATAATGAAAATTGGGATACCTAGTTATACTTACCTACGGTTGCTGACGCGATTTAAGCGAAAGTGAGAAATTCAGTCAGACTAGAGCTTATAAGGCTTTGGTGTGTTACAGTCATTTGAAGCTTAACATAATAAATTACAGATTGTGAATTATCTCTAGGTAGTAGGACTAGTGGGTATGTAGTTAGCAGGTACCGACATAATCTCTAAATAGGTACTTTGATCGGTAGGTACCTAGTTAAGTTACCTACTAAGTATCTGCGTTTAGAGCGTGTCCTGTGTGGAAGGATTGCGAAGTCTGCAGGGCGCGCAATCGATAACTGAAGTCCTGGAGCACTTCTCAGCATCATGGCGCCTTTTATTCTTCTTTGTTTAACATGTAAGTACATCCTACTGCCTAGAATCCGTTTTTGTGGGTATATACTATATAGGTATTAGGTAGGTATTGTGAAATTCGAATAATCTGAGTTTCTAAAGGAACTTTTGAACTTTGTTTCTGTAGAATTTCTTCATCTTGAAATCGAATCCTACTTTGAATCCTCCGAATAAATAATTCGTAGTTTGAATCTATATATAATAGCAACGTTCAGTTGTCATTGAGGCAATGACATTGACAAATACGTCAGACGAGGCGGTATGATTGTTACGACTTTAGCCTAACTGAATGTGCATTTATTAAAAAAAGACAGTCAGTCGTCAAATGTCAAATACTGTGATGAATCTGTGAATTTGTTTGTTTGTTATAACTAGTTAGAAAGTATATCTAGGCCTACTCCTAAAAATAATAAGCTCAAATAACGTTTATCAGCTACGTCCTTACAAAATAAACGCCAAAGCTCAATTAAACAACGTGGTATTATTCCTATAAGTGGTTAGCCTTGAAGTAGATGTCACCTATTAACTTACATGAGTGTTGTTTATTTTACATTTTAGTGAAATTAGTTGGATATTCACGATTATATGGCTTTGATATTTGACTTATGTTTTACAACGATCCGGAAGAGGCATGTATTACTCACGAATCCGGGAGAAAGGAGCAGGCTTAGTCGTCGTCAGCTGGACTTATCTGGCAGTGTTGTGCGCGGCGTTAACGGCGCCCTGCGACAAGACTCGCAGAGTGTTCACAGAACAAAGCGGCATCATTACCGATGGACCCAGTAACTCGAACTACACCCAGGTCAGTTCTTAGACTCAGCACTATAAGTATTGCACTTAAGAACTTGCCTCCACTAACATTCCTTTTCATTTTAGGACTCCCACTGTGAATGGCTCATCAAAGCAGCTAATAAGAGCCAGTATATCACATTGAGTTTCATTCGTATGGGTACTGAATGTTCATATGACTATGTATTTGTTTATGATGGTGATTCGTTTGATGCTCCGCTACTGGGAAGCTTCAGTGGGAGAACTGACCCTCAAAATGTCACTGCTTCAAGTGGATATGTAAGTAATCAAAGGCTTTAATTTCATTTTTAGTAACTAATCACAAACTTCAAAATAGAAACAGATCTAGTAAGACATTTTCTATGATTTAGAATTTCATAACTTATTATTGAATCTAGTTGATATTGTATATGCAACTAGTTCTTCAAAAACAGTTTTTAAATAGGTAGTCATTGTTACCAAGACACTGTTACAAGACAATAAAAATTTTCATAACAAAGCTGCTTGAAGAATATTTGTGTCCGAAGCCAGTGTTTATAAGAGAAACATAATTTTTGTAATATACTACGGAGTATGGATGTATAGGTACTGTTAAAACATTTAGAACCTAAATGTTTTTTTATTTTCAGATGTTAATACTATTATACAGTGACACAAATTATGTTCTCGATGGGTTCCGAGCTACCTATGCTATACACAACTGTCCTAACAATTGTACAGGGCGAGGACTTTGTATGACAAATAGATGCTTCTGTACTGGTAAATCCGGTGGTTCAGACTGCAGTGTGGAACTGTGCCCCAATGGTTGCTCAGGCAATGGGGAATGTAAAGGGGATAGGTGTGTTTGTAAAAAGGGGTATGTATTTAATTCATCTTGTACCATAAAACACAGACCTATTGCTTTTCTTTTGTTTGGTTGTTCGAGTTGGAGGTTTTATTAAACCACTTACAAAGCTACTGGTTTATATAAAAGTAAGAATGCTTGCCAATTGCTATATTATTGTGAAGTAACTTTTATTGGACTTCTGTTCTTAGCTATGTGAAAGTTTACTGTTTAATTCAACTCAGCTGCTAGTCATTTTGTTAATCTAAAGTGGTAACAATAAATGATTTACTGCATCTATCAGTAATATTTTACTGCTCATTGCAGACAGAGATCTTCAACCTTTTTGTGGTGGAGCGTATGTATATCTCTCTAACATTTTATTGTGACTCCTAGCAATTTTCTTGTCTCTTTGTGCTTTTACCTAAGTCATTGATACTTTTATACAATTATAAGCTTACAAAACGATATTAAATTTCATGTTTTATTGGCACAGAATTAATAAGTTTATTGATAAATAGTTTATTTAATAAATAATTATATTAAATTTCTTTATTAGTAACATAAGCAGTAAAAGTTATAATGTACATCATTCAGTTCAATGACATTTTGTCACTGTTTGTTTACAACTACATTTTATTGCTTAAGGTTTTGCCCACCTTTACAAATAAAAGTACCTATTATAACAGGCCCATTAATTTGTTTGATTAATTTAATTTATTATCTGCAGGTTTTCTGGTGAATCATGCTCATTGAAAAAGTTTGACAAAGAAGGCAACAGTTGGCATTGGCTCTCTCACACAGAAAGTGGCATGACGAAAAGAGCAGCACATTCAGCGGTATACGTTAATCACACGGACTCACTCTATGTTTTTGGAGGATATGATCTGAATAAAGTCTTAGGTTTATTGGAGGTTTATAGGTAAGCAAAAACTGCATTTATGAGAACCTTTGCTGTAATTTTAGTGCTAGTTTTCCACTTAATTGACCTGCCGCCAAACGTTAAAGTAGACCTATCATGAACAAATAATCAAATATATTCAAGTGTGTATACTGTCAGCTTGTTTACGTTTTTTTTTTTACTACTAACAGGGTAGCGTCACCTGATGTTAAGTGATGATGTGGTCGAAGATGGCGCCACGCTACACCTGAACTGGGAACTGGCTCTCAAGTGAGGCTGCCGGAACACACGGATAGGTGCTTGGCGACAGGTTCTTAACATGAGGGTGGTAGCTAGCCAGATGTGTACTAGAAAATACCCTACCACCAAGCTATGGTTTCATCACGATGTTTTCCTTCACCGAAAGCTCAAGCTCGTTGTAGGATTCCAACTCACGTCCTACGGATCGCAAGACGACGCCACTACCACTGAGCCATCATTGCTATGCAATTTATCTATCTGTCAGTATGTGTCAGTCATTTTACACCCAAAAAAGGCACACCATTTATTAAATGTGAAACTTACTAGTGTGTGATTGTTGCTTCTTCACATTGAATTGATGATTTAAATGAAATATGAAGTGCAGATTGATCATACCCTGGCATGGATTAACACAGGCTTCTGATAATCCCAGAAAATAATTTCTGCGTGATAGAACCACGGATGTAACTGCGGGGCATAGTTAGTAATGCTATAATGCAAAATTTTGGCATGTTTATAACTTATTACGAAATAAAATCTGGAAAAAATATCTTACGAACCCTACATTGTGTGTAGCACTTGGCTGATTTCTTATATAAATGTAGGCATGATAGACTATAAGTGCAAAAGTCACAGGTATTAATAAATATTTATTTTATTATTATTAGTCTAAGTTGTTCAGAAAACATGACACAGATCAATGATAAATGCAATTACATAATAAATAAAATGGCATTGTGACAAATTACAGGTTCACAACTAGTCAGTGGCATGACGAAAACGGAAAAGTCCTACGCAGGTATCCAACTCTCGAAGAGAATGATGAAACAGTATTGTCTCTGTTCGCCAAGGTAAGCGTTACTCTACAATTAAAGTCTATTTTTAAACGCGATCAACCTTGATTGAACTTAATCTCAGTGAATTGTCACAGCCGATTTCAATTAAATACCACTTTTAAATTAGACTATCTATAATGAATTGATTCATAATTGCTTTCCAAGTTGTACATATATTACTACGAAATTCCGATGTAGTTATTATGTGTTCAGAACATAGTTGAACCACATTACTTTGCAGGGCAATAATGATGGCAGCTGGCCAATAGGAAACAGAAGCTCATTTTTCAATTTAGTACTATCTTCATTCTCGAACAATGAGAAGACTCCCCTACCTCTCATGTACGGGCATTCGTCAACACCGTACTCCGAGAGCTATCTTCATTTTACTGAACAGCCGGAGTTTCTCAGTGGGGCGTTGAAATCTAATGCCACGAAGCCCGAGCCTAGATATGGGCACTCGGCTTGCGCTTTCGGAGCCGGCTTCGTATTGTACGGCGGAAAGCTCTCCGATGGCAGCCTGTCGTCGGAGCTGTGGCTGTATGACGCGGTACTGAATAGCTGGACGTTGAGAGCGGTGAATTCTACATTGATACCTCCAGGACTAACGAGGCATTCGCTAACAGCTGTCGGAGATGAACTGTATTTGTTCGGTGGCAGTACTGTCGAAGGGGAGTTTTCTTCCAGGTATGTATATACTATTAATATTATAAATGCGAAAATTTCATTGTGAGAGTGAATGTGTACGTTTGTTACTTCTTCACGGTGAAATTTCTCAACAGATTGGAGTGATATTTGATATAGCTTATACTCTGATTTAACACACATAGGTTACTTTTATTCGGGAAATAGTTTTCCTGCGGGACACAGCTGGCTTATACTTCTCTGTCTCTTACTATTGGAATTAGCTGGGCTCAGCGGTTTTTCCGTTTTCCCGCAGGAATTCTACATTTTCTCACAATAAAAACTACCCTGTGTGTTACTGCAAAGTCTAATCTATCTGTTTGTGTCAAACATCAAGTTATTTGCATGTTTAATATTATTTTTCTTAGCAATATAAAAGTCATCAGTACCTACCTAATCCTTTGTTCAATGTCACGATAAAATCTGCACAAGGTAATATTTTACACGCGATTTAACTATCATATAAAAATAAAAAAGAAATCAAGCTGACTTTTATAAATACAGTATAGTGTACTTATATTTTTTGTAATTTTTTTTAATCAAAACGGTACAATATACCTATTCCGAGATAAAAACGTGTCTCTTAATAGACGAGTTACTATATTCGTGAATATTTCTTCCTTCTAGTATGTACAAGATAAAACTGACTGATGCAAACACGGAGTCATGGGAACGGGTCCAAGTTAGGGGAGGTAAAGAGTTGGACGTGCGGGTTGTGGCCCACACTGCCGTTTACCACCCGCATGCCAACTCTATCCTAATTTATGGAGGTGTGGTGGCTAGCGTTGCAAGGTTTGTACTTATTAGTCTCAAAAGTATCATTATTATATAAAAATCATTAAATTATTGTGTCCTTATATGAAAATACTACAAAAATACAGCCCAGTAAAATACTACTTGATACGCATGAATCTGTAATCTTTGCTTTGAGATTTTATTTATAAACATAAAATAACAACTAAAGTGATGGGAAAGGAGAGAGTGTAAGTGTAGTAGAAGTCTGTCCATGCTTATTGTTTCGTGTTTGTTTATGCGATATCTAGTGAACAACTTTACCTACTAAGTAGTTATCTTCGTGTGTTGTCAACGTAACGCCCTGTTCCGTCACGTCGACCTTCACCGTAACATTGTAAAAAGCGACACTGTACATTTTGCTTCAGGTTTTCAAAACTCTCGGACAGAATGTTTGCATTTGATATTGACTATAAACATTGGAGCGAAATACACTACCCTAGAGCACATTTACGGGACACATACGTGCCGCGGGAAAGGGCGTTCCACACTTCTACTGTTATTGGTAAAAACATACATCCTAATATATATAAACTTATCTACCTAGATTATGCATATAGCTTATTGTTTGGACACTGAAAATATATTTTACCATTTCTTTAGGTAATTATTTGGTGGTTTTCGGCGGTTACTCCCACCGTCATAATAAAGAAGAAATCTGTTACGATGGTCAAATGTATATCTACCACCTTGGCTGCCACTCTTGGATACCACTAGACGTATTGGGAAAAACACGCAAGTTTTACCCTAAGAAACAGGGAGTTTTCGCCCACGCTGCTGCATTGAAACCACCATCTACTTTGCTCATTGTTGGTGGATATCACGGAAACGTCAATGGTATGGAAACAATCCCTTTATCCACAGCATTTCTTGCATTTTGACATAGTGTTGGCTTGATATCAATGCAAATAAAAGGAAAAATCTAGCACTGCAAAAGTGCAAACGTACAACGATGGTACAACCACGGCTTTGTATATTTCAGGGGACCTTTTGGCTTATGTAGTGCCCAGTTGGCAAGCGGGCATAACAAATAACCACCCTGAATCTGCGTGTCAAAAGCATCAAACCCAACCCGAGTGCTTAGCAGACCCTGAATGTGGCTGGTGCTCGGCTGACGACGTAAGTTATTGCTAAACTCTTTACTAAAAGGTATCTACGGCTTTATATATTTGTTCTTAATGTGAGTTGTGCTTTTAGATTTGTTACGGAAGAACGATAGGGTCAAACTGTACGACCAACCTTCAATCAATTCGATGTGGCGGCATCTGCCCAGCGCTCGGCGACTGCCATTCCTGCCTCATACACGGGCCACCCCTAGACACAGTAAACAGCTCTAGAACTCCATTGCCTTCGGTCAGTTCGAAATTAGGATTATATCAATGCAATTGGTGCGTTCAAAACGCGCGGTGCCATCACAAAGACGGTAAATAACTTTTTTTTTGGTTAGACAACATTTCCATTTTATGGTCTATTTTGCTTAATATAACAGATAACTGTTTCTTATTGCAGACAGTTACGGCGGAGTCTGCGGTGAAGACACTCCTTCAGAAAATCCAGGATGGTGGGGTGCCATCGGCACAGAAGTGTCGAGCCCGGACCAGTGTAAAACACTCGACAAGCGCCCCGGGCTAACGTTTCTCAGATACCAACAGCCTGCGGACTGGAACCACCCCGACGGCGTGTCGGTGGTGAACGCGACTACCGTCGACTGGGTGACCGGAGGCGGTAGCAACCACATATTCACCGGCGCAAGCGAGGCGCGCCTGCGCGGCTGGCTTCACATCCCGCAGTACTGGAACGGCACGGGCGAGGCGCTGCACATCTGCGCCGGGTACTCCAACATATCCCTCGCACTCGGTGACGGCGCCGGCGGTGCGGGTGCCAACCTCACCGCGCAGACTTCGGCCTGCGCGCCCGTCGAATGGCCGCCGCTGTTCCTAGGCCGCCTTGCCGTCGACATGCACGCCAACGACTCGCTGCATACGGGTCTCTATCCCTCGCATCATCACGCAAAAATGGAACTGCTACATAACAAATCGCAAGAGAGCGCCAAGGTAAACAAAACGTTGTAGACAAATTTTGCTTGGTTTTGTAACAAAAAAATTCACACGAAATCCTTTCAGGTTTTCACATTCGAGTTCTTGGAGCCGTACTCGGACGGGCAGTGCTCCAACTACGACAACTGCCTGTTGTGTTTGGCGGACGCGGCGTGCGGATGGTGCGAGCTGACGGCGCGCTGCGAGTCGCGGGCGGGGGACGAGCGAGCGGCGTGCGCGGCCGACGGCGAGTGGCGCTACCTCACGCTGCAGCCGGCCGCTTGCCCCAACTGCTCCAACTACATCAGCTGCGAGCGCTGCGTCGCCGGCGACCGCTGCGAGTGGTGGGCGGACGAGGCGCGGTGCGCGCGCCGCGGCCGCGCCGCTCGCGCCGTCGTCGACGCGAGCGAGTGTCCCGCGCCGTGCCGCATGCGGCTCGACTGCGAGCACTGCCTCGACGAGCGCGGCCGCTGCGTGTGGTGCGAGGCGACGCGACAGTGCTTCAGCTTCAGCGTGTACACGAGCGAGTACCAGTTCGGGCTGTGCCGCGAGTGGCTCGACCGCGCCTCGGCGCCCGCGCCCGCCGCCGCACCCGCGCCCGGCGAGGAGGTGGCGCGCCGCAGCGGCCAGTGCAAATCGTGCTCGCAACACAACTCGTGCGGCACCTGCTTGCGCAGTATGGGCTGCGGCTGGTGCCACTCTTACGCGAATCCGATCCGCGGCGCCTGCATCGAGGGCGATTTCACGCGCTCGCACGCCGATTGCGCTACTCTGCTGGACGTGGTGCCGCCGGACGCCGGCTGGGCGTACGCGCAGTGCCCGGACGTCGACGAGTGCGGCCTCGGCCTGCACGACTGCCACGAGCACGCCGACTGTAACAACACGCACGGCTCGTACACGTGCAAGTGCAAGCAGGGCTATATTGGCGACGGCAAGAAGAGTTGCATGCGCACCTGCTTCAACAACTGCATCCACGGGTACTGCCTCGGTGCGCCGCAGTACATGTGCAACTGCGATCTCGGCTGGACCGGCGCTGACTGTTCGATCAACTGCGGCTGCCACAACCACTCGACGTGTAAGGGCGGCGTGGGCCGCTGCGACGAGTGCCAGGACTGGACCGAGGGCAAGTTCTGCGAGTCCTGCAAGCCGGGCAGCCACGGGAACGCCACCGCCGGACAGGGCTGCCGCCGCTGCGACTGCAACGACCACGGTGATGAGACGCGCGGCTTCTGCGACGTCGCCACCGGCGAGTGTATCTGCAAGGACAACACAGAGGGCCAGAACTGCGAGCGGTGCAAGCCCAAATTCTATGGCGATCCGCGACACGGCGGCAGGTGCTACTATCAGTGTGAGCCGAGGGGAATGCTGAACGCATCGGACACCGAAGGTATAGGCTCCTACAAGACCGATCCCGAGGTAAAAAATATCGGGCCGTCGAAGGAATGTCTGTGGATTATTTCGGCGGAGGAGATAACGGATGCGATTATTCAGTTTACGATAAATTCTTCCACTTTTGACGTGCCTTGTGACGAGAACGCGGTGTACGTGTACGACGGCCTCGGTGGCGTGCCCGACCTGATCAATAACCAGCAGAGCCAACTCCTCGGTGTGTTCTGCAATGGAGCCTCCTCGGGCGTGGTGGAGGCTCGCAGCGGCAACCTCACGGTGCACTACAAACAGGGCCAGCCAGAACAAGGATTCGAAGGTGTCTACAAGGTGTTAGCTTGTGATGGTTACTGTTCGTGGCCCCGAGTCTGTAATAAGAGACACTGCGTTTGCCGAGAAGGTTACGGAGGACCGAACTGCGAAACTGAAATTTGCAAAAACAATTGTAGCAAGGCGATGGAAGCTGGAGTTTGCGATAATAGCTACGGACGTTGTCTCTGTAACGATGGATTTGGTGGCGATGATTGCTCCATCAGACTTGACAAAAAACAACTAGTTTTTATGGAATTGTTCAACTCCGAATTTTTATCTGATGGATTAGATCACTTGAGGAAAACACTTCCCCGATTTGGACATAGTCTAGTGGCCGATAGACGGGGGTTGTGGATGTTCGGGGGCTATTCGCTTTCCCACGGACCTTTGAATGATATACGGTTTTTTGACACAAAGAACAATACATGGATACAAGTCACGGTGGAAGCCACACCTGATGCTAAAATGCCTGAAGGTCGATACTTCCACGCAGCTGAAATATATCACTCTAAACAAAATATCTACATATATGGTGGCTTGAGTTTGCAAGAGAAGAGTGCGCAGAATAAAACTTTAGGAGATTTCTGGCAGTTTAATCTCAAAGATCAGCGATGGGGTAATATCAAAAACAAGGATTCTCATCCGCCTGCTCTAGCCGGACATACGCTAACTTTGCAAAAATATCTGGACTACGAGAGTTTGGTTTTGATTGGAGGATTTTCCTTAGAAGGAGGTTTTATGGCTGACACGTGGGAATTCGACCTAGATAATGAAAAATGGATTAAATTGAACTGCGAGGGCGCAGTGCCGGCGGGAATCATCGGACATAGCACCGTGTATCACGCTCCTTCGCAGAGCTTGTACATTTATGGTGGTATATTATATTCCTTCAACGGTACATCACTGTCGAATAAACTCTTTGCCTTCCACTATCCCAGTAAAAAGTGGAGTGAACTGCCCACTTTCCCGAACCCGAATCATCTATTGGATAATCTGCCCCAGGCCACCTACTTGCATTCAGCGGTCTCCACTAACGATTACATGATCGTTTTTGGAGGGAGAACCGATCCGGAAAACAGATCGGATACACTTATTGCGTATGTTTACAGCTGCAACCAATGGGTTAGACTCGCTAAAGGTATGTTTACATCATTGTTTGTTACAAATGTTAAGATAGACATATTTTATGTGTAAAATATTAATTTTGTTTCAGGTGTGAGCATTGTAGGGCACCCTCCGCCACCGACGATTGCTCACGCGATGGCGATCGATATGGAAAACGAAAACGATGGATACATTTACATAATTGGTGGATGGACTGGCAGCGCTCACTGTCAAGTCACTCGCATATCTCTGCCCGAAGATTTATGTTATATGTGGAGCTCTAGCAAACAGGAATGTCGCAGTCATATGGGCTGCAGTTTTTGCAGTTCAGGAAACTACACTAAATGTTATTCCGTTGACAAGCCGGGCTGTGAAGGCAACGATAGAGTGTCGACGAATTCTGGGTCGGCTTGCGACTCTGAGCTAGTAACGAGGCGCGCTTGCGAGAATTATACGACTTGTTCGTCATGCTTGGCCGCCTGGCCATTGTACCCTGAAGAAAAGCCGGCTTGTCGATGGTGCGAATCTTGCGCTGCTGCAGTGGGTCAGTATTATTAACTATAACTACATAATAGAAATCAAATACACATAAATTAATTTACGATGTTTTAATGTTTATTTTTGTTTGTAGGAGAGTGTGTCCCTACCGACGAATCGTGCCACAGTATGAAATGTAATGCTGGTACTACGTATATCAGCGACGTTGGCCAATGCCCCGAGCTTAGATGTGTTGCATCCGACTGCGAGAAATGCGTGTCCAACCAATGCACGTGGACTAGACAAGCTATCAAAGAAGGTAACGTAATAACTATAAGTGCCGTAAGTTTATCTCTCCTTAATCATACCTTAAATATGGTGAACGGACGGTCACGGTTGGTTATATACGTAAGAATAAATAAAAGAGTGATGCTTTTATATCAGCATATTGAATATTAACTTCATTCACAGGGCAGCTGACTTGGATATCGGAAGATCTAAACGAACTTTTCAACTGGACGTGCGCCCAAATAGAAGAGCCAGGTCGAACGAGTCTCCGTCCCACAACGAAAGAGGAATGTCCCGGTCGATGCCATCTCTACGACGACTGCACGTCGTGTTTGAGCTCTGAAGGAGCGGAAGGTGGTTTCTCGGAGTGCCACTGGGCAACGTATCTAGGAAAGTGCATATCGCCGGCGTACCAGCCGGTCTACTGTGCTGGAGGCGTGTGCGGGCTCGTTCTGACTAAAGCTGAGAAGAACAAGTGTCCGGCGCCGTGCGGGACGTTCGAGCAGTGTTCGGAGTGTCTGCACCACTCTCACTGCGGCTGGTGCGCGGTAGAGGGCGCTAATGGTGAAGGCGTGTGCACGGAGGGCTCGATCGACACGCCTCTGGACTATACGTCGCGGACGACGTGCGCGGCCGTGTACGACAACGTGTGGCAGGCGAACGGCACCAACGACACGTTTTCGTGGCACTACACGCGCTGCCCGCCCGAAAACGAGTGCGAGAACAACCATCATCAGTGCAAAGCGGAGTCGGAGGTAATATACCTACACATTTATTTTCGTGAGATTTTTGTTCGTAGATTGAAAAGGGAGAAGGCTGGTAGCTTGTACCTAATCGTGATTTAGGTCTCAACGTGACCTTTTATAGCTGGCAAACATACACATTTTTATTTTTGTTCCACATTCGAATTATAATAATTATGTTAGATTTACTTTACTTAATGGAAATTTTGCAATATTTTCCTGTCAACGTTACGAAAATTGCATTTGCGTTCTAAACCGTTTATCGTCTAAACTTTAGACAGAACAAGAGCTAGATACTAGATAGTCGTCGCACGCAAGCGATAGTTATCGGTCGCGCGTGTCATCGCTTTACGCACGCTATTAAAAAGCACGTAAAACAATAAGCTAGTAAGAAAGCAGTAGCAACTTTGAACACTACTTATTCTTGTTTGTGTATGTTGTATGTATCTACATCTCTACTAATATTATAAATTCGAAAGTAACTCTGTGTGTCTTTCACGCCTAAACTACTGAAAAGATTTAATTAATATTTAGCACAGAGATAGTCTAGAGCCTGAGAAAGGACATGGCTACTTTTTATCGCGATAAACTGTAGCCCACGCAGGTGAAACTGCGGGGAACAGCCAGTTTATATGTGTTTGACGCAGGTGTGCCGCGACCTGCCGGAGGGGTATTCGTGCCTGTGCGGCGCGGGGCACCGGCGCGCGGCGGGCGGGGGCTGCGCCGCGGTGTGCGCGCAGGGCTGCGTGCGCGGCCTCTGCGTGCAGCCGGACGTCTGCCGCTGCGAGTTCGGGTAAACTACACATAGCACTCGAACCACTTTGCTGACACATCCAAATGGTCCAAAACAATAATGTTCTGGTTCACGAGAGACCAGAAAAGAAAACGGGGGAGACCTTTCAGAAGATGGGTCGACGAAATAAAGACTAGCGGGTAGCTCGTGCACCAGAACAGTGAACAACAGGAAGCAATTGGAGGAGGCTTTTGTCTTAAAATGCCAATCAAACTTGGATGTCAAGGCATAATTGCAAAAATTAGTCAAATTAATTAGTTGTATAAATTTAATGTCTCAATAAAAAGTTTATATTATTATTGATCCATCCACATCCATCGGCTCCCTGCGACTCTTACGGTTCACCTAGTGGAAGGCCTGCCTACAGAGCGTCTTCTGGTTCGTGGTTGCCACTCGAGAACCTTTCTTCCCCATCGGTTATCGGTTCGTCGAGCGATATAGCCGTTTATGGTGGCATTCGAAGGGGGAGGCCAATGTTCAGCAGTGGACTTCTTCCGACTGATGATGATGACTGACACTTTATACTAGACGGTTAACGACAAAAGTCGCTGAACAATGACGCATTTTCAGATTTTCTTTATCATCATAAACCTTTGACCGAATCATCCTTTAACACCAGGTGTTGTACACTTGTTGTGTTTATAACATTAGTATATTTCGTGTAACAGATATGTCGGAGCAAACTGTACCATCCAATGTCAGTGCAACGGTCACTCGCATTGCGAAGGCCCCGATAAATTGGACCAATGCATCGAGTGTTTCAACAATACCATGGTGAGTAATGAGTAAATTAACTTTTAGATGCTATTGCTATGATATCAACCTATGGTGATAACTTTTGAAAATACGCTCTTGAGCAAATAGCATTTATTTTATCATCTCCGAGCCTGCTTCTGAGTGAACTGCATCTGCGGGATCCGCGGATCCGCGCTTTGACGATGCGGAATCCAGCAGACTAATAAAACCTGCGGGAACCGTTTTGCGGGATTGCAATCCCTAACTATCATACATTTCGAAGAGATATTATAAAGGCCAATTTTCACCAAAACATTTCATTTATTGTAGGTACAAAAACAGGATATTTTCAGAACACACATAATGCATCCAAATACATAGTGCATCATAATTCAAAACTTTTGAGTCAGAAAATATCAGTCAAGTCTCGTCAAACAATTACATTAATTTGCTCCCTGCTGCTTTATTTCTTGAAGGGTACAACTACAATCTGAATCTCTTGAAGTCTTGAGTGAATAGGCACCTAATGGGCCAGCGTGATCCACCCTCGACTGCATCGTCACTTACCATCAGGTTAGATATGGTCAAACCTAAGCCCATTCGCTGATACTTACATAAAAAATGGTTTCTTTCTTTCTTTATTTCATTAAAAACTTACTTTATTTGAGTTTGATTATAAACTCGTGTATCGTGACAGGGTAATCAATGCGAGAAGTGCAAGCCGAACTTCGTAGGCGACCCCACTAACAACGTGCAGTGCGTGCCTTGCTCCGTGTACTGTCACGGGCACACGTCCATCTGCACCAGCGACGTTGACTCGCTGGCGCCGTCCGCCGCGGTCGCGTCTGAAGTCGACGATTACTTCGGAGCCGCGACCAAGGCGCGCTGCGTGCGGTGCGTCAACAATACCGACGGGTTGAGGTGTGAGAAGTGTATCGACGGCTATTTTAGAGGGTCCGAGGATTTCCGCGAGCCGTGTCGAGCGTGAGTATGATTTTTTTTATCTTTGAAAAGTCGAATTTTGTTTAGAAAAGTCTTTATTTATTCTGACTAACGTTAGTCAGAATCAGACCACACCGCAAGGTATAACTACATAAATAACAAAAATAGCAATGTTTCCAGTAAAATTACAGGGTATAAACAGATTTAACATCTAATATCTCAAGGTGACAAGCGCGCAAGGTTTTGGACTGTGTGTTGTTAAAAATTGTAGGTTACAGAAATGTAACGGGCAAACATGACTCTTATCAATCAGGCGAGCGACATACCCGTCCCATTATTACGTAAAAATAAAAAGATACAAAGCATTCAGCAATGAACATATTACAGTTGCGAATGCCACGGGCATGGCGACACGTGCGACCCGGTGACCGGCGAGAAGTGTAACTGCGGCAACAACACCGAGAGCGACGTCTCCTGTCAGGCCAGCAAGAACTCTGCGCAGGAGTGCTGGCGGCAGCAGTGCGTCAAATGCAAGGATCTGTACATGGGAGACCCGAGGAACGGTCACCAGTGCTACAAGACCATCAATATTGAGAACAAGTTCTGCTTCGATGGGAAATCCATTGGTGAGTGTGACGTATAGCATTGTCTTCACTAAATGAAACTTCCGAGAGATATTGAGGCAAGAGAATTAATGCGTAGGTAATACTGATATGTAAATAACTGTATATGTGACTTGCTACTTTTTTCATCTAAAAACAATTCATACTCTAATTTTTAACCGCGAAATCAACTCTGTTCCTATATCTTATCTTTTCAAGCCGAAAGCGCTGAACCGATCTTGATGTAAGATACCTTGGATTGGACCCTGGATAAGACAAGGATATTTGCTATCACGAAAAACTGTAATACACACGAGTGAAACAGTGGACCCAAATACTAAAGTATTTCTTTTTAAATTACTATAATTTTTCAGATGAATGCAAGATCAAGCCGCGTCTGCTGTACCCAGGGCAAACAGTCTTCGTAGCAGTGAACCCAAGATACATGAACGTCGACATTCGAGTCATAGTCGACGTCACTCAGGGCGCAGTAGACCTGTTCCTCAGTCCGAATGACAGCGCGTTCGTCGTTTCAGTGAACTCCAGCACCGGCGCCCACACCGTTGAACTAGATCCTTCGTACTACAAGCAGCCGTACAGAAAAATGCCAACGTTCGACGACCAAGTGCCCGAAAAGCGCCAACTAACATTATACTTCGACAAGACAGAATACACGTTCGCAGATTACATAGCCAAAGACTTGACGACGTACATCACCGTTGATAGAAGAAACATAGTGCTAAGAGTGCGGAAGATTAAACACCGTCTGGTGTTAACGCTGCCGAATAATATTCACGATTTAATGCATACCAAGTTTTATATAATAATACGAGCGAGACCGTCGTTGACGGGGCAAGCGAGCGCCGGCATAATATTCTTCCGTCAGGACCAGTTGCACATAGACTTGTTCGTGTTCTTCTCCGTGTTCTTTTCCTGCTTCTTTCTGTTTCTGGCGGCGTGTGTGGTGGCGTGGAAGGCGAAGCAAGCCGCCGACGTGAGGCGGGCGAGGAGGAGACACGTCGTCGAGGTAAGTCGAAACAAATGCGCTAATTGATGATATTATATACAAGTATTTTTAAGCATGTCAAATACACACGTATTATTGTGTATATATTGGAACTGACTTTCAAGTAAGGCAGCCCAAAGATGACCGATATTTGGGGTTCAAGATGCTTATTGCTTATTAAAATTGAAGAATTAAGAGTTTACAGCAACTTTTGTCGCCGACCGTTCAACCATTATCCACATTATTAGTATAGATAAAACGCACTGTGCATAATCCGGATAAACGGTGATTTTAAAACTGTTTGCAACATTGCATCACCCTAGATAAGTTCGGTATTGGTAAGAGTATGAAGTACAGTAAGCAACCCGTTCCGTTGCCTCGCGCAGATGCTGCACATGGCGAAGCGTCCGTTCGCCGCGGTGACTGTGATGCTGTTCGGTACTGTGGCGGCAGGCGGCGGCACGGGCGGCGTGGGCCGGCGGCGCCGAGCGCCCGACCTGCGCCCGGTGGCCATCGAGCCCACGGCGGACGCGCGTGCCGCCGTCACTACTGTGCTCGTCAGGTATGTCACCAACAACACACACACACACACTCTCAGATCTTTCTTTTTATGTTGTTCTATTTTCCGTAGTTGTCGTAAAATAAACATTGTTGTTGTTTTATCCTACTAAATACATATATTTTGAAGTTTGTAGTTTGTTACACATAATGAAAATGGAACTCAGTCAGTTAGTCATCATCAGCCTTTCATGTTCCCACTGCTGGGACTCTGGCCTTAATATTGACCATAGCGTTTGGGAGAAGCTTGCTGATGATGGGATTCGGTGTAGGATTCGCATCAAGAAATGTCCGAGGCTCTATGATAGAGCTTGGTTAGACAGGCTTGCTGAAGAAAGAGCGAGATGACACGTCAGCGACTCCAATCTAACCAATGCGAAACACATCTGCACTAAGTGTGGACGAGCCTGCCGTTCTCGTATTGGTTGTACCAACAAAAGTGTTCTTTAAACCCCACTGACACGGTTTGAATCGTCTGCCACAGAAGTCTCAGGCCACGTATGTTGAAACAGTAAAGCATTATCTATTTATAACCACACAGTAGATGGATGCCAGTACTTCCCCTTCCCTTTGCTTTTTCATTGAACAGATGCGAACAAAAGAAGCATGTCTCGTCATCGTCTAGAATAGTCTAGAATCTAGATGATGATTTTTGAACTTCGTTTCTTCAGCTGTCAGGAATCTTTCCAAGTGCCCAATACGGTGTGATCTTGTTTCTGAGATGTTCCCTTATTCCACAGACTGCCGGGCGGGTCCCGAGCGCCGGTCCGGCTGGCGCTGGCGTCGTCTCTGGTGCTAGTGTCGCGGGCTCCCGCGCAACGTCCGCGCCCGCGCCGAGCCCCGCCGCTCGCGCGCCTCGCCGCACACACCTAAACATGTACCTACTGAAGCAAACCGCACCTAGCTCCCGAGGGGAAACTGTAACACAACGTACGTACAACGTTACGAGTATATATGACGAGAATTGTCTCAATCGTGCGAGGAGTAAAGCCTCGTTGCTCGAATAAATTAGGTCTGTTCCACCACTGGTGGAATGTATCAAACTTTGATTTAAAAATTGTTGCAGCTGATGTGTATAGGTGATGGGGTCGGTATAGATTTCACCTATGTAGTTTTTAAGCTTCGAATGCGGATGTTGGTAGATATTAAATATTACCCATTTGATGAATTATTATGTAAACATTCCATGTTCACCGTGGCGCCAACTGCAGTGCCATATAGATTGCGAATTCGAGCGTAGCGCTGCACTGTGCTCAGCGCGTCATCAGGATTTAAGTCAGATACGTATAGTAATTTCACTTACAATATTTCCTCTCAAATTATAACGCGTAATACTTGCACACTACTACTTGGCAGCAAAATGATATCTGGCAATGCGGTTGCACCCACCCAGACGAGATTTCGCAAAAGCCTACCACCTAATTTATATGATTTGCGTTTGTATCGTTTGGTACCAATATTTAGTGTTGTATTATAATAATATAAGAATTTGGCCTGATAGTGTCAAATGTTAACATGTTTTTTTTTCGTATCTATTGTACGTAAAACTCTACATTAATTTAAGTGATTTCAATTGGATTATTATCATTTTAAACATTCCTTAGCCCCTAGTTAGTACCTTAGATTTATTGAACACTTTGTAGGTTACGTTTGCGTCCAGTGTAAAGAAATGAATTTATAGTTGTTGAAATCCGTCTACTCAATTTTGTTTGATAGTCAAATATTGGTTTAAAAAAGAGATTTATTTTTTGGTTGTTTGTTTGATCAATGCAATGTAACAATCCTCGTATGTATTTTGGCAGCTTCGCTACGACAACTATTGTGCAATGTTTAGAATGTTGTGTGTTTATTTTTTTATTGGGACGGGTTGCATATATTTTTAGTTTAGGTGAAATATACTTTCTACAAATGGAATCTTATTTACTAGTAAATCGTCAACTACGTTGTCGATTTGATAACCATAGCATTTACTATACGCGACGCTACACTTATCACAACCTAATCAAAGGTAACAATTTTAAATTACATTTATTCATAAAATGTTTTTTTGCCTGAAGATACATTACATGCCATATGCTGATTCAACAAAATTTGTTTATTTATGAAGTGTGTAACAGACCATTAGTATAATATTATGATATTAAGATGATGTTGATAAAGTGACGTATTTAATGAAACCGTAGACGACGTTGATAGGGTATTTAAATATTACTTTTAGGGTGTTGTTGATTTTACTATACTTATATGTATATTTTGGTTGGTGAGTGGTGAATTGGTCCACTTATACAATGTATAAAAGATCTGCTATTAAGTAGTGTTTTAGCTAATTATTATATCTGTCGTTTCTGTTTGCATAATGCAAAGAGCTAAAGGAATCAAAATTGTGCGTAGTGACGGTATCACGCTGGCTGTGACTAGCCTCAAACTGTTGTGTTGTTTATTTCAAAATTTTATTATGCAATGTTGATGATTTTTAACAATTGTTTTATTATTAAGATATACGCACATTTTATCTATATTCTTTAATATTATACGTAGTTTAAAGAGTAATAATTATCAGCTGAATTATTTAGTAAAATATCTTTGTAAATTGTATGTTCCTATCTATGAATCTCTTGTAATTAGTTTTACGATACAATTTTATATATTATAAAGTGGCAGCTACTGTGTTATTATTTGTGAGACAAACATGGTAGGTACTACTAGGTACTGACCAACACTAACGTCATAAACCAATCTGTAAAGAATAACTTTATTGCTGGTAGGTACAGTGTTATAATCCTTATAATATAATAGATCTGACTCAAAGGTAAAGTGATCATATCAACCTGTCTTGCCTGTTGTAGCATGTAATTTCAGTGCTAAGTCAATTGATGTACTAAGAATTCACTGAGCCTACTATCAAAAGTGAATATTGTATATACAACAATTATACTTCTTTAAAAATTTATTGCTCATTATAAACAGCAGTATTGTGTAAATGGATTGATCAATTACTCGATGTGTAAGTAGTAAATATTTTATAAAATATGTTAGTTTTAATTTTAAATTATATTAATAAGAGAGTACTGAATATTGTTACTATAATAGCTTACTTTATAAATTGTACTTGATCAAAGGTATAACCAAGTCCAAATTACATTCCATTGTATATCTTTGTACATATATAAAGTCATTTAATATCAAAAATTTGATCACAATGTTATAAAGAAGAGCTTTAAGAATGTTGTACTAAGAAATAACTTGCTCATCACTTCTATTTAAAATTTACTTTTTTTACAACATTAATGCATTTAAAACTGTGTGCTGTAGACTAAAATGTCTAATGACTAGCTGATCTAACTCTACCTGAGGAGTTCCACTCTATATTTACAACTACGCAGGTGAAATTATATCAGCTAGTTGGAATGCAAAAATGTATATTGAGCATATACCTATTTTATTATGAATTGAAAATTTTAATGATCAATATGAATTTATTTCTATGTTATTATATCCTAACTTATATTTATTTACAAAAATGCAATTTGTTATACTTAGTTCTGCATTGCAGTTTTATGAATATTAATTATCTGCTGTAATTTTAGCATTACGGGGTTTAATTCAACCTATAAATAATAATAAAGATATCTCTCAAAAATTAGGCTATGTAGGCATGGTAATTTTTCTTGCTCAAGATTAAATTTGTTCATGGTTTTGTAAAGCCTACCTTTGAAGTCTAACTTTATCTACAAACAAAATGTAGGCCATACCACATAGATGTTATTTGATATCATATGGTTGCTATGGCATTAATAAACCAGATATCATATGAGACGAACAACAAGCAGTTGGCGGGAGCAAGCACGACCGAGTCAGACTCTGCCAAAGCTCGGGAACATTAGGGCGGGCCGCACCGCAGCAGATTACTAAATTTCTAACAAAATTTAAATGAACAACAGAGAAAATGATGTTTTGTGGTGCAGCTTGCTCGTAGAGTGCACGAGGTTTTACATTCCGTCGGCCACGCATCCCATCTGGATGGATGGAAGCTGGCATACATCTGTTGAATTTATTATGTACAACTATTGCCGATATGCTGATGGTCTGTCAAGGTTTCGAACTGCTTGCTCTTACTGACAACAAAACAAATTCTATTTACAACTTTGTTTAACATCCTCGTTAAACTTGTTTAATGTTTTGTGACTCTCAATCCTGTCAATTTGAATTCACTCATGACAACCGCTGAAGAATCCCCATGAAATTCAGGAAATATAATCTAACAGCAGTATTATGTATGAGCAATATGTATGTATAATATAAATATTTTGTTTAACACAAATGTATAAATGTTTATAAAATAAAATATACTGTTGGATTTAGTAACTTGCTTTTTATTTCTTTATCATTTTGTGCATACTAGAAATATGGTTTAAATTAATACTTGATAGAAAACGAAATGCATGTGCTGGATAAATCCATTTCGGTGGTTACATACAGAGACAACAACTTAAAATTATTCTTATGATGATGGAAATTGACCATAGGATTCAATTTTCCTTTTGTGATAATAAATGAGTTTTAATTTTCTGCAACAATTCTTTCTTCACTGTGTCGGGGACTAGAGCTCGGGCCTTTGGTGTGACTTTTGTTATCAACATGTCGAAAGTAATATTGGTGCTATCACTTTCCTTGACTACATCGCGACAAAGCACTCTCAGCTGATCTCTCCATCCACATTCGATTAATCTTCTTTTAAGCAATTCTTTGAATCTGAAATAAATCAATGATATACAATTAATTACAATAAGATTCATTGCGAAGTAAATGGCCCCTCACTTTTTTTATATGAAATTAACAAATTATAGTTAGAAATAACGTCAACAATAAAAAAAATATGTGAATCCCTACTTAATATTAAAAATGCGAAAGTAGTTTGTCTGTCTATCTTTCACGCCTAGACTATTGAACCGATTTAAATGACATTTGGTACAGAGATAGTCTAAAGCCTGAGAAAGGACATAGGCTACTTTTTATCGCGATGAACTGTAGCCAACGCGGGTGAAACCGCGGGAAACAGATAGTGCTTTTATATATTCGTACCTACCTACCAGAATGTGCAAAACGAGTATTTATAACATTCATGACAATCTACGACAATGTATGGCATGAATCAAGGTCTCACCTTTCACGATCTCCGCTAAGAACCAAGCGTTGATGAGCAATTGTGTTGTTCACAGTCATGTTTCCTGAAACGGTAAAGTGTAGTAAATTTTTTCTTACAAAGAACAGAACTATTCGAATTATTCAAAGATACATTAATGCATTCAAATAATTACGTACGTACCCACGTTACGTTCGTGAGGCAAGAGTATCCTCTTTAAAACTGGTAGTTAATTTTATATACTTTTTAGTGCTAAGATTTACGAATAAATCGAATAATGCGAAAATGTGAATACAATTGATTGAATTTGAATCATGAATTGAATGTCAGCTTTCAGAAACAGCTGTTCGATGTCACAATACTCACAATCGATAATCGACGTCATATAGCTTTTGCAATCATTGTCATTTGTCAAAGTCATGAGTGTAATGAACTGATGACTGTGTGTGTGACCAAGTTAACCAACTCTTATAAACTTGGTGGGAAAAAATCGATCAATAAATAGTCGATTTTTATCTCTTTAAAATAAATAATTGGAATAAAAAATAATCGATTTTTAATTTATGTAATAATTTTTATCTAACTATTCAAAAACTTGAATTTTTTTGTACATTGTAATAAAATTACTCAGAGTAACTTATAACTGCAAAATTCGATTGAAATTTGTAGTTTGGCTACACATTGGTTTAATCTCCAATAATACAAACATTATCTGATATTTTATTACCTTAAAAAATCGATTTATTTTTTAGAGAGTAAGTAATAACTTGATTTATCATTAATTAATTTTTATATTTAGATAATCGATTACTAAAAATCAATTATAAGAAAAAATAATCGATTATTATAAAAATCGGTTTTGTTTCACATCCCTAGTTGATTCATCAATTCAATTCATCATTCAATTCAACAGAACTTACAGAAGGGACTTTTTTGGCGGCAATCGAATTGTCAACGTGAAAATTTTGTTTTTATTTCCAAAACTTGTGTTTCTTCGAGTGATAATGTGTAATATTGGTGGATTATTAACCATTATGTGTTCGTTAATGTGTACGAGTGTGGGAAATTGAAATAAAGTTGTGAAAGTGACTTTTCGAGTTGCTCCAAAAAAGTCCGTGTAAAGTTTAAGTAAAGCGCCACTACTTTACTTAAACACTATCCTCATCCCATCATCTCATCGTCATCATCATCATCATCATCAATTAAACTTGATTCAACTCTTTGCTTTGAGTTTGAAATATTTTATACTTGACACTGGCAAATACACTAATCATGTGACGCCATCACAAAACAAAAAAAAAACTTACAGAAGGACTTTTTTGGCGGCAATCGAATTGTCAACGTGAAAATTTTGTTTTTATTTTCAAAACTTGTGTTTCTTCGAGTGATAATGTGTAATATTGGTGGATTATTAACCATTATGTGTTCGTTAATGTGTACGAGTGTGGGAAATTGAAATAAACTTGTGAAAGTGACTTTTCTAATTGCTCCAAAAAAGTCCGTGTAAAGTTTAAGTAAGGCGCCACTACTTTACTTAAACACTATCCTCATCCCATCATCTCATCATCATCATCGTCATCATTTAAACTTGATTCAACTCTCTGAGTTGAAATATTTTATACTTGACACTGGCAAATACACTAATCGTGAAACGCCATAACAAAACAAAAAAAAAAGTTTACAGAACAGAAACGTCAGAAACGACACTACAAAATATAAAGTTAAAAAACTGTAGTGTTCCGCTATTTTTTTAATAAACTTATAGTGCTTTCGCTAGAGCCCTAGGTAAAGGCTGGACAGGTAGATATTATTCATGGCACACGTTATTGTACTAGATAACGTCTATGAAGATATCTTTGTATGTGGTCAATGCAAGTCTGTTTTCAACAGTTTGGAGGTTTTCATAAACCACAAGAAGATAAAGTGTACCGCAGCCCCAGACGATATAAATATTTTATCCCTTGCTGCGTTTTCTGAAGTTTCTACACCCATCAATTCTGCAAGAGAAACAGCGGGAAATTTATGTCAAGACAATAGTACAGTAACACCTGAGGTTTCCACTATCAACTTTCCCTGTGCATGTGCACAGTGTGGAAAAACGTTCAAAAATAGAAAAACACTAGGAGCTCACACAAAATCTCACTATGTGAAACCATACCAGTGTTCTGTATGCGGCAGATGTTTAAACCAAAATTCTCACCTTCAAAGACATGTTTTATCACACAAGGTTTGGCCAGGAAGTCTCACTGGAACTACAGCTAAATCTTCAGAAGTGGATCTGTTGAGCTTTTCCTGTCCATATTGTAATGTTGTTCTTTCAAATTACATTAAATTCAGATCTCATCTGAAGAACCACCAGAATATGAAAAAGTTCAAATGTATTCAAAGTGACTGTATTTATTTCTTTGAAACTATAGATAACCTTTTAGAGCATGTCTCTTCTGCTCATGTCAATCCACAATACTACTGTTACATCTGTAAAAAGCCTTTTAATTCACTGGAATGTGTAGCCACACATCAGCAAAGTCATAACAATTTTAGGAAGGATGTTATTCAGGGAATGCAGTACAAATGCTTAAAATGTGATGCTGTATTTAAAAATCCTGAAAAACTATCTTTGCACATGCTAACTGAGAATCACAAAAAGGTATGTATCCACTGTAGCAAAACCTTTGCCAGTGACAAGAGACTGCGGCTACACCTACAAATTCACAGCAAGATAAAACCATATCAGTGTGATATTTGTAACAGTTGCTTTCACATGAAGAAATACCTGACGAGCCATATGCTGAAACATGGCAAAAGTGAATTCAAATGTCACGCATGCAAAAAAATGTTCAAGAGGCAGGATCTTCTTCAGAGGCATATGAAATTGCACCAATCTACCAAATTGTTTAAATGTCCCTATAAAGAAACTTTGGGTTGTAAGAGAGAATTTAGTCGGCAAGATAAACTCAAGTTACATGTTAAAAGTCACACCAAACATGTGACGATCAGCCCCAGTTCTAACACAAGACAAGAAAATAGTGAGTTTTGTAACATTACAGAGTGTGGATATAAATAACTACACTTTAATCTGGGTTATGGTGTCACCTGTGCTTGATATCTTAGTGGTAATTATGCTTGTTCCTATATTTAATTAGTAAATTATTTTCTTAGGCCTTATTTGTACTTATATTTTAATAAAATTACCTGAAAACCCAAGAATACAATACAATTGGTTAAAAAGTACTTGAGTAAGCAAAACCCTGGATTTAAAATGAAATGATTTTGAGGCAGACAAAGTAGCATAGTTAGGTAGTTAGTTGGATATGCAGGACTTGTATGGCTTCTTTTGTCATGGGTTTATATTTAATTAACTACAGTAAGCATCACTTGTTCAGTCTATCGTCTAATGTAGTACCTTCCAGTCAAAGCAATAAAATTGTGAAAATGGATTTTCATGTGTTATTGTTATTATTATGTGTGTTAAGTTCAGTTTACTTAGTTGAAGTAAGTTTTGTTTATTATCTAACCCTTATTTTTGTCTTATTGAGAGCCAGTTCCCAATCCAGGTGTAGCTTGGCGCCACCTTCAACTACACTGTCACTTAACATTAAGTAACTGGTGGTAAACCCCTACCCCAATAACATGTCAACAAAAATAATCCAATAGCTACCGTTGGACAAAAAATGCTTTATTTTGTGCACCTGTCCATAATAGTTCGGTCGTAGAACTATAAACTTCTTAAAAATTCTGTGCGGCAACAAACTACGCTCATCACCCTAAGATATTTGAAATGTTAAATCTCTTTATGACCTGCAGGTTCATTGGTAACTTTACCCTTTATTCCGGAACATAGTAACGTTTTCACACTAGTTATGACGGTTCTCAGGCAGCTACAAATAATTAAAAATTAACTAGATACTACTAAATATGAAACAGCTTTAGTGTTACTACAAAATCTAATAATAAATCTAGATCAAGCTGATATAATTAAACCAATAATAGGTACTAATATGTTCCAAGAAATCCAAACTAATTGAGTATTAGATAGGTATAGGTATGTTTTTTACATAATCCTATTAGATACATGTTATGTTTCAGGCGCGGCAGTTTCGTGTCACAGATCAAGTTTATTTCGACATCCACAGGGACGACAAACCATTGGGTAGAATAGTGATAGGTCTGTTTGGTGATCTAGCTCCAAGAGCTGTGAAGAACTTCAAAGTGCTGGCAACGAAAGGCATCAAAGGAAAATCTTACAAAGGGACTTCGTTTAATCGCATCATCAAGAGGTTCATGGTGCAAGGTAACATGAAATTAGAACATATTGGTACTAATGATAAAAAATAAGTAGTACTCACATAAATATTGTCTTGCTTTTTCAAGAAGTGGTATAAAACTTATTTCTTCTTAATTTAGGAGGAGATGTGGTGTCTGATGATGGGGCCGGATCAATTAGTATTTATGGAGAAACATTTGAGGATGAGAACTTGGATACGCAACACAGTACGGCAGGATTTGTATCAATGGCCAATAAAGGTAACCCTGCCCCCTACCTGCCCTGCCTAAACATGCACTGTTGTTTTAGTCAATATTTGAGACTGTTTTTCTTATTTCAGGAAGCAACACAAACGGCTGTCAATTTCTTATAACAACTACTGGAACACCTTGGTTGGACAACTTGCACACGGTAGTTGGAAAAGTAAGCTAATCTTATCTATTATTGTCTGGTGATTTTTGTGACACAATTGTTCCAAGACACAAGTTTTCTAAAAATGTTTTTTATGAATGTTGGAAATTAGTAATGTCTGATAGAAAAGGGAAATTCAGGCATGTCTAGCGCATCAGGTTTTCACTCCCTTTCATCTAGAAATCACTCACAGATAAACACGATTGTAAAAGATTTTTTTGTAAACAAACAATTTCATTTTGATGAGGCACGTTTTTGTAATTTACACCTCAGAACCATACATACTTATGCAACGGATTCTTACTAAAGAACATGAAGTAGTATAATATATTATATGTTTCATAATCTCCAGGTTGTGGAAGGTCAGAATGTGGTGCACATGGTGGAACACACCACGACGGATGTCGACGATAGGCCGACGACTCGCGTGTACATTGCTGATAGCGGACTGGTGCCTACACCTTCACCCTTCTACATATCTGATGACCCTTACGAGTAAGTTTCACAGAAGAAAATAGGCTACTTTCTGATTACTAGACGACCCAGTGAACTTTGTACCACCTGGCAATTCCTATACAAAACTTCTCTTAGGATTTCCCTTTTTAAACCACGAAAAAACGATCTAGCCAGTTTTGAGTTTGAGACTAACAAACAGCATTTAAATTTTGTATATAAATATATTAGACTAGCTGTTCTCCGTTCACCCGCGTGAACTATAGTTTATCGCGATAAAAAAAAATTGGTTGCCTGTAAAGTCGGTATACGGGCGAAAGTTTTACGTGACAACGACTTTGAGTGGTAAAATAATTTTAATGTGAATATTCATTCGTATAGTAGGAAGAAGGATGAAATAATAGTAACAATTTAAAACATTTATTTATACAAAGAATTATATTTAAAACATTAATTTATACAAAGAATCTCGCACTGAATTTCATATTAACAAAATTTTATTTTTACCTTTACACATACATACGTAATTATATACACATATACAAATTATTATTGGTTGAGAAACGATTTATACTACTTTTTTGATTGAAAACTACCACAACAGGGACGCGTGCCTTTCACTTTTTATGTCTGTCTCTCTCGCTCTTAGGCGGGCTAACCATGCCCGAGTGGAAGGGACGCGTGCCTCTCACTCGCTCTCATTGTGAGCGCATAACGTGAGCGGAGCGTAACGCAGTTTCTTGAAGTGTCACCCGACAAACCAATTTATAAGACGTTGTCACGTCAAAAGTACCCTATGACCTTCTCCAAGGTTCAAATTTCTAAAATAAAAGTAGCATAAGTTACTCTTTATATCATTAGCTATATGCGAGTCTCATCAAAATCGGTACAGCCGTTTTGGAGATTAGCCGGAACAAACAGACAGACAAACAAAAAATTTAAAAATTATTTTTTGATGTAAGTACCGTGTCTATTTTCATTTGCATTTAATGAAAAGCTGTCAATTTGAAATTACAAACAGACAATTCAATTGTATTTATTTGTATGGATTTAATTTCAGAGATGAGGTAGGTATTTTAATTGTAAGGCTAAGGACGCTAACGGTTTACCTATTTCTAGAGTTTCCAATTTTCCATACCTAGTTCCTGACTACAATAAAATAAAACATTCGTTTTTTATAATACTGAATTAATATTGGTTTAGGCATTTATTGTGTAGTACTAGATGTATTATAATGATCATATTCATTTTTACTTTCCAGTCTCTGGTCGTGGATCAAAGCATCAGCAGTTCCGCTTACGATGTCGTTTTCCATCCTCGGCTTCTTTCAGTGGATGATGATGAAAATGGATATATCTTAAGTTCTCATTTCCATCCGATTCTATTTAAATAAACTAGTGTGAGATTTTATATGAATTTGTTGAAATAAAGGTGAGCTATAAAAACTTTTTTGTTTTCAAATTATTACTTTTCTCGCGGCTCTGCTCGTGATGACGACACTACACGTTATTATCAAGCATATTTTTCACTTGACAACACAGCGCGATCAAATTACCTATTGTAGTTTTAAAGCAGAGTAATTAGTCTAGCTACCTGTTTCATAGTAATTAGATATTATTATCATCTGCATGATTGTCTTTCTATCTTCTTCTTTCTCTGTCAACTTAATTAATTCGGGAGATTCATTCCTTTATAAGATAAAAATAAAATTAATGTGTTTGTTGTTAACTACTTACTTTATTTTAATTTTTACAATCTAACTTATAAAAGCTATAAGATAATATCTTAATTCTCATAGATATTTATTTAGTAACATTTACCTGAGTCAAGTTGTTCCATTTGACGAAGCTGTGATGGGTTGTTATTGGTAGAAATATACAGTACCTACCTAAAAAAATTAAATAATAATATCTGAGCAGCCAAGTCAAACAAAAAACTAGACAGTCGAGTACAAAGTTAAAATTATCGTAGTACCTCAAATTATTACTAGACATGATATCATGATTTTGACTAGTTAGTAATATATAGATAAATAGTGGACGGATTAGGTAACAATTTTAATATAAAGGTACCTTGAGGATATTCTTTTACCTTGCGACAGTATCGAAACCTCTGATTTTGATACCAAGTTACAACACTAGCTCAGAACCAAAACTCATCTCAGGTAGTAACTAGGTGCTACAGTTTGTGTTCTGTACTCTACTGAGTAATCGCTGATTGTTATAAAATAAAACTTGGTTTGCAACGTGCACTAAACAAGATGATCAATACCGAAGGGTTATTATTAACAAGTCGTGCGACTATAATATCAGAATGAAGGTAGCAACAGCTAATAGTACAGGAGCTATCGTCAACGAAGTGGCGGCATCTGGAGCGGACCTGAAGGTGGCCCCGCCGCCGCCGCCGCCGCCGCCGCCGCCCGGCCGCGCGGAATCGTCCGCCCGCTGCAGGGCCGCGGCGCCGCACGCCTTGGAGCAAGACGCCCACAGGCGGCACACGTCGCACGCCGTACTGGGAACGGGCTGGAAGAACTGACGGGCCCGGTGACCTGTGCGGGGAAACAGGTTTTTTTTGCCGCTGGTAATTTGAATTATTGTGACAGTAGCTTATGTCCTTTCTCAGGATCTATTACCATCTCTGTACCAAATTTCATTTAAATCGGTTCTGTAGTTTCCCTATAATTAGGCGCGAAAGACACACAGACAGAAATAATTACTTTCGCATTTATAATACATATTACTAGTTGCGCCCCGTAGTTTCACCCGCGTCTTCCGTTGTCCCACAGGAACTCTTTTCCGGGATATATAGCCTATGTGTTAATCCAGGGTGTAAGCTATCTCCATTCCAAATATCATCAAAATCGGTTTAGTAGTTACGGTGATACGTGGTAACATCATTCACGTCAAACATTCACACCACACACACACACACACAAACTTTAGCAATTGAAATATTAGGAGGATGGTAGGACTATTTACAGGAATTACAGGGTAGCGTTTGACCACAAGTCACCTGATGTTAAGTGACGATGTGGTTGAAGATGGCGCCACGCTACACCTGGACTGGGAACTGGCTCTCAAGTGAGACTGCCGAAACACACCGATAGATACTTGGCGACAAATTCTTAACTACGGGTCGCAAGCCGATATCAGTATCACTGAGCCATCATGGCTTCAATATAGTGACATGCAGAACTACAGGACAGTTTGTCGGCTCAGAATAAAAAACAAAACACAGCTCGTGTTAGACAGTCATTTGTCCTAATATTGGTATTGATTTGTGAAATGTTGTTATGGGGCTTCCAAAGTGGCTTAACGCTTAAGGAAAGAATCTTTGTCGATTTGCTTTCATGTTTAAGTAAATTATGAAGTATACACATGTGCACTTCACGAATAGCACATGTGTAAGCTATTCGTGAAGTGTATTTATAGAAGTCCTCTAGCTGATTAGTAATTCTAGGGAGGTCGAAAAGTTGTCAACGTTTTATATTTATTTTACTCGTGATAAGTATCTACATGTAATTTATTTAGGCAAGCGACGTTAGCCTCTAATAGCATCTCCTGTATTTGTCTACCTAACAAAAGGCTGGAGTTGGACTTTTATCCCTAATAATATTATACATGCGAAAGTGTCTCTCATGTCTTTATTTCACGCCTCAACTACTGAGCAGATTTAAACGAAATTTGGTACAGAGATAGTTTAGAGCCTGGGAAAGGACATAGGCTACTTTTTATCGCGTTAAACTGTAGCTCACGCGGGTGAAACCGCGGGGAACGGCTAGTATATTTTTATTTTTGTAAGGGTAGGTAGGTGGTTTTTATTTATTGGTAGGTTTGACCACAAGTCACCTGATGTTAAGTGGCGATGTGGCCAAAGGTAGCGCCACGCAACACCTGTATTGGGAATTAACTTACTGGAGTCGTAGAGGTCTTCAAGCGTGGCCCACCCGGGGCGCTGGCGGGCGGTGGGCAGCGCGCGGGGGGCGGCCAGCGTGGTGCAGCGCTCGCCCCGCGCCGCGCGGACCCACGCCACTACCCTGGCGCCGCCCTTCTGCACTCGGGCCGAGAGCACGTGACGCACCGACTGCAAAGAAAGGTAAGGTTTACTTAGGTTTACCGCCCTTCTGCACTTGATCATAGCACGTGACGCACCGACTGCGGGAGGAAGGGAATAGTTTTAGTTTGGTCTTGATCGGCCGCAGACGCCAAAGTTCACTAAACAGGTCTTACTATTTAAGAAGGAGATAAGAACATGCACTGTTGCCACGAGAACAAATCGAGGGTAGCAAGATTTAATGCACAATAGAAGAGATATTGTCAAAGTGAGACGGCGCATGGGGATTGCTGTTTTCCGTCTGAAAGTTGCAGGCGTACCTACAGCTCTATTGCAAGAACCATCTTTTGTTTGTCTGAACTTGATTTCACAAAATCTAGTGTTTTAGCTTTCGTCTTCAATTAATTCTCAATTTACTCAACGTGTTCTATAAGTAAGTAGTAAAATTAACATACGGTCAACTCAGTAAGCGTGTTGATATCCGCCAGGTAACCCGAAGGTAGCTGTACAGTCAGGAGGACTAGTCCGCTCTCAGTCTCGTTCCCTTGCGCCACGAACCTGCAAGTTTCACAAGAAAAACACCTATAGCATAAAATATAAAAAGGTTAGTTCTTCTTTTCATATCAAACGAAGTACCTACAATAGTAGGTACCTATATATCTAAGGCAATATTCCCCAAAAATCAAATAAAAAAATAATCAAATATTGAAATTCCCCCAATTTGCAAAAAAAACACATATAACCCTTTACACCCGAGATTACACAATTGTGAGTTTTGACTTTGAAAAATTCTACATCGTATCCGAATCAACTTTTGCGAACGCAACCGATGTTGATCGTTCGTGAGACTATCTAAGAGCGCGCCAAAATATACTTTATGGGCATAGAAGCAAGTTAGAACTCGTCAGTCATCAAAAGGACGCGGCAAGGATGGCTGAATTTTTTGACAACAGCGCGCGCTCACGTAAGTATTTGTTATTTAAATAAATTAAAGATATTTTAAAATACTTTTTCCTGTATATCGCTTGTTTATGAATTGTTCAAGAAGTTAACATATGTTTTTTGTATATTACGTTTATAGTTTGTCGAGAATAACTTTTGAAATTTAAACACGCATGATCGTAGCATATCGGTTGTAGTATGTAAACTTAATATTAAGTATTGTTGAGCGTTTTGTTTTTGTTTTGTTGTTTTGTGGCTTACAAATGTATTTATTTTATCACTTTAGGGACGTTCGCTAACGGAAGGAATCATATGCGACCTCCTGGAAAATGGCAATATCTCCGAGATGGAAGATTTGGACGATTCGATCCGGGTGGCAAACATGTGACAAAAATGTGGCTGAAGAGGAACAATATGACGAATTTATTGACGAAGGACCATCTACGGCATCTACTTCAACTGTTCTATTGACACAATCGCCTTCACTGCCGATCGAGTCATCATTCTTATCAACGTCAAGGGCAGCAACCCGAGAATCAAGACATTCTCGTCAGATTTCCCGTTCTACTTCTGTCTCGGAAGATAGATTGAGATCACCTATCAGTAATCATGGAAGAGACCCAATTTGTGAAAGAAGACCAGCCGTGAACTGAAATGTACGGGCGCTGAAATCGCTAAAGTTTTTGCAATGCACATAATTGTGGGCTGCATTCCTTATCCGCGGGTACCAATGTATTGGAGAGCTGGTACAAAATTAGGCTTGATCTGTGACCTCATGACAAGAGACAGGTTTCTTACTCTTCGAAATGCGCTTCACGTTGTCGAATCTGACTCTCCAGCTGCAGGAGAAACTGATAACCCACTATGAAAAGTGCAGCCTATGATAGACAAAGTGAAACAAACCTGTAACAGTCTGGAAAGAGTTCCAGGCTTCTTTTCTGTAGACGAGCAGATGATACCTTTTTCAGGAAGCTGTAAATTACGCCAAGTCGTAAAAAATAAACCACAGCCTGTAGGTTTAAAAAACTTTGTCCTTACGACGTCTGAGGGATTGATGTTAGATTTTGACATATACAAAGGTGTCAAATCGAATTTCGGCAAGTCAAACCTCGGCCTCGGTCCGTCTGTTATCTTACACTTGATAAAAAGTATTCCACCTGGCAGCTGTGTTTACCACGACCGCTATTTCACCACCGTTGATTAGGTCTGCATTCAACGGGCACTATAATGCTGAACCGAATTCCTTATCGAGCGACCATCAAATTTAAGAAAGATATAGAGATGCAGCGTGGCGAGTCTCAGCAATGTGTTTTCTATCCTGTAGGATATACTATTGCTGTAGCAATAGTTAAATGGAAGGACAATAAATCCGTATTGCTAGCGTCAAACTGTACCGCTGCCGATCAACTACTGTCGATCTCATTAAAGTTTAATTTAAAAATTATGTAAGCTAAGTATATTATCCCAAAAACTGATTAAAACATATAAGAAAGGTTGATTTTTATGTTCACATAATAAAAATAAAAAATATAATTGTAAAACATAGTTTGATTTCCATTATTTAATATAATATAACCTGATAATGATACACACTCACGATTGTGCGACTTACAATTATTTCCTGAAACTCACGATAGTGAGGGTCTGATTGCTGGAGACCAGTACCAGCAGGTTTTTTTTCAGTATTTTTTTCATATGGTCTGTACACTTATGGCCCCAAATAAGCACATTATATTAGTATTTGAAAGAATTTTATCTCTCGGGTGTAAAGGGTTATAACGCGAACGGCGAAGGAATGGAACACCTTGTCAGCCTCTTTGTTTCCCGATAAGTTTTGTTTAGTAGCCTTCAGGTCAAGAGTGAATAGGTATCTTCTAGGCAAGCATGCTCCATCTTCGACCCTTTTTTTACCTACAGGGTAGCGTTTTACCACAAGTTACCTGATGTTAAGTGACGAGTGGTCGAAGATGGCACCAAGCTACACCTGGACTGGGAACTGGCTCTCAAGTGAGGCTGCCGGAACACACCGATAGTAGGTGCTTGGCGACAGATTCTTCACATGAGGGTGGTCGACCTCGTCATCACTTACCATCAGGTGAGACTAGGGTCCAATGCTTGCCTACCCCTAATCTTCTCTTATATATAAAAATCAATTGCTGTTCGTTAGTCTTGCTAAAACTCGAGATCGGCTGGACCGATTTGGCTAATTTTAATCTTGAAATATTTGTAGAAGTTCAGGGAAGGTTTAAAAGGTGACTTTTATTGGCGATACGAAGTTCGCCGGGTCAGCTAGTCTTATATATAAAAATCAATTGCTGTTCGTTAGTCTCGCTAAAACTCGAGAACGACTGGACCGATTTGGCTTATTTTGATCTTGGAATGTTTGTGGGGAGTTCAGGGAAGGTTTAAAAGGTGACTTTTATTGGCGATACGAAGTGCGCTGGTCAGCTAGTAAAATTATAAAGGAGCAAAAATGTAGAATGTCATACCCGTAACAGATGGAGAGCTGCAGCCTGTCCTTGGTGGAGACCTGGTCGACGCGCGGGTCGAGCGTGTACCGCGGCCACGGCGCCGTCACGTTGGTGCCGCCGCGCGCCGACAGCCCCACCAGCGCCACGCCGCGCCCCTCCGTCCACACGCTCGCCCACCGGCTGTTCCGCACCTGGGGACGGAATCGAGGCATTCGGATCTAGCCTCCAGAATATCACGGCCTAGACTAAATCAATCAAACAATATATTAGTGCTTCCGTTGTTTGAAGGTATGATGGTTGATGACCTAACTGTGTACCTAAAGCCTAAACCAAAGTAAGTATTCCGGCTAGTCGAACATTTGGACACGCAAGAATGTTACTCTTAGTACAATATAAATGGCTACAATCAATCTATATGTGGTACCACACAGGTACCTATTACTTGTGTACTACTTTCCTGCATCCTGGTAGGTTTATATACCTACCCTTAGGATGTTACCTAAATAAAAAAGCCTGAACTACTATTTTGAGAAACCAAATGGGTGTTCACGTTTCAACTGATTTTCTGATACTGTTTTTCTATTCTTTGCTTTATTGAAACGTTTATTGTGGCAACTCCTTGTGCTCGCAGAATGAATATAAATGTATTCTTATTTGAGAACGAGATTGAAGAAAATTATGTTTTTGTTACAGCAACCTATCACCAAGACTGGTTTTAGGGTTGACTTACTTGAGGCGATTATTATAACAAACATACTCACTGATTAGAAACGAAACATTTCCCAAGCCGACTGGTCATCGTGGGGAATTAGACCACTACCCTCCACCCAATTGCAATAAAACTAGAAATGAAACTTTGAAAGTGTGCACCTTTAATGTAAAATCACTAGCATCTGTAGAAAGATACCTCGAACTAAATAATGCCCTAAAAAACATTAACTTCGATATTTTGGGGCTTTCAGAAGTAAGAAGAGTGGGCTGTAAGATTACAGAACACCAAGATTACATTTTCTGCTATATAGGTCAAACCAAGGGCCTTCACGGAGTGGGGTTCCTAATCAAGAAAAAATACAAAAATAACATAAACAACTTTATAGGAATTTCCGAAAGAGTGGCTCTACTACAGCTGAAGTTTCAATGTTATTCTGTATCAATCATCCAAGCTTATGCACCTACAGAAAAATCACCCCAAATAGAAATCGATCAGTTTTATACGGATATTGAGGCTGCCCATGCACTAGCCGATGAGAAAGTCCTAGTGATGGGTGACTTCAATGCTAAAATAGGACATTCCAAAGCAGACCACTACCCAATCATGGGTAAATACGGATTTGGAGAACGTAATGAAAGAGGTGACCGTCTTATAAACTATGCCTATGAACACAAGCTGTCTATAATGAATACATTTTTTAAGAAGAAAAGAAACCGTAAATGGACTTGGATATCACCAGACCAGAAGACCAAGAATGAAATTGATTATATAATGACAAATAACCCAAAACTAATAACAAATGTTGAAATACTTAACAATATACAATTCCCTTCTGATCATAGACCACTGCGAGCAACACTACTTCTAAATCTCCCAAAAGTGAGTAGAAAAAGCTACGTAACACCACTCAATATTCCAAAGACAGAAAATGAAATCAAAACATTTATCAAAAACTTACAAATACATATGGAAGACAAGGAAACAGACACATGCAACATCCAAACCTATTACAATTTCTTCGAAAAGGGCATAACGGACAGTTTAAAATCAATAAAGAGAACACAAGCCGAAAGGCAGAAAATATTTAGTAAATATACAGACGGACTTATCAAAAGGCGATCTGAATTAATACGCACAAAAAATAAAACAAAAGAGATGAAAAATGAACTTAGCAGAATATATAAAGAAACCAACAAATCAATTAAGAAAGATTACAGAAACCACAGAGAAGAAATCATTACAAGAAACATCCAAAAGTTTAGAAGTACTAAAAAAGCATATAAAGAATTAACTACACACAAAACTTGGATACAAAAATTAGAACAAAACTCAATAGAAACTAAATCAAGAAACGATATAATGCTTCTTGCAACAGACTTCTACAAGAATCTATACCGGAAAGGAAATAACAGTGAGATTGAATTTCAGACAAGAAATGGAGAAAAAGCAGATCCAGACCATGTCGAGCCAATTGAAGAGTTTGAAATCTACAAATACATAAAGCGGCTTAAAGCTGAGAAGAGCCCTGGCTCAGATGGGCTATGCAACGAAGTTCTCAAAATAGGAGCGCCTGTTTTAACTCAACACCTGTCACATCTATTTAACATGGTGCTGGAAACAGAAACAGTACCTGAACAATGGTGCTCATCAGACATAATTCTGCTTTACAAGAAGGGTGACCCTGTAGACATAGGGAATTATAGACCCATAAGTTTACTAGCTAGCACTTACAAATTATTCTCATCTATACTCCTGGATAGAATAGCACATGATATTGACCGTCTGCAACCAAAAGAGCAAGCAGGCTTCAGGTCGGGCTTTAGCACAGTGGACCATATACAGGCACTAGAACAAATTATAGAAAAACACCGAGAGTTTAACAGACCCCTGTATCTGGCCTTCATTGATTACAGCAAGGCCTTCGACAGTATTAGCCATTGCTCAATATGGAATGCACTACAGTGTTCAAACGTTAACAAAAAATATATTAACATCCTTAAATATATATATGCAAACAGTACGAGTAAAGTCAAATTAGAAAAAAGAGGAGAAGAGATAAACATAGAAAGAGGTGTTAGACAAGGGGACCCTCTGTCACCCAAGCTCTTTATCGCTGTACTCGAACATGTGTTTCAGAAGCTAGACTGGTCATGCAAGGGAGTGCTAGTAAACGGATGCTATCTAAACCATTTAAGGTTCGCAGACGACATAGTCATAATTGCTGAAACCTCGAAGGACCTAGAGGAAATGATGAGACCACTGGATGATGAAAGTTCTAAAATCGGCTTAGAAATGAATTTAAACAAAACAAAGATAATGACTAACAGCCATAAAAGATCCATAGAAATTAAAGGTAACAACATAGAATATGTCAACGATTATATATATTTGGGAAAACAACTATCATTTAACAAGCTCAACAATGAAGAGGAAATAACAAGAAGAATCAACATAACTTGGAAGAAATTTTGGTCACTGAAAGAAGTCCTAAAAGGAAACTACAGCATGCATCTTAAAAAAGTTGTTTTCGATACATGTCTCTTACCATGCTTACTGTACGGCTGCCAAACCTGGATATATACAAACAAAGCAAGACAGAAAATTAAATGCACTCAAACAGCAATGGAAAGAAGCATGTTGAAAATTAGAAAAATACAAAAAGTAAAGAATGTGACCATAAGACAAAAAACTAAAGTTACAGACGCTCTTATCCATGCACTCACGCTTAAATGGAAGTGGGCCGGACACATCTCACGATATACAGACAAGAGATGGACCATTGAAACCACACAATGGAAAGGCCCATCAGGGAAAAGAAATGTTGGAAGACCAATGAGACGGTGGGCTGATGATCTTATTCAAGTAGCAGGAAATGATTGGATAAATTTTGGTAAAGACAGAGAGTTATGGAAGAAGATGGAGGAGGCCTTTACCCTTACAGGGGTCCATATTTCAATTACGGATACTGATACTACTAACATATAATAATTTAAGCAAACCTACTAACAAATCACTAACAAAATTTTAAATGTACAGTAGAAATATGGAATAAATGGCTTTATTATTATTATTATTATTATTACTCACTGATTGTGTGTGTATAATGAGAGCATTGTTTTCTCCTATCTGGAACTGCCTGGTTTCTTCTGAGCCAGTTACATTGAATGAAATTCGTAGTTTGGTTGATGATTTTATTGTTTCAGCAAATTGGGCCAACGCGTCTACCTGAAAATATAATTTGTCTTTGAATAACTTTTTAAACAAAGTTTTGTTAATTTCAACCAACGTGGTTAAACATGGGTATGATCGTTTAATTACTACTACAACTAACCACATCAGGATCGGGGTCGACTGGTTTGTACGCCTGTAGCAGGTACCTGACGACTGGTACGGATTCGTCCACCAGTCTGGCCGCCAGCATGGCCCGCAAGGCCCACGCCGCTGTCGTCGCTTCCATGCTGTTGCCTGTCAGCCAAGGGTTGCGCCATTCGGAGCCTGAGAGTCGGCGGGACCAGAATAACGTCGATCCTGAAAAAATAAGATTTCATCTTTGTAACTTTTGGGACAATAAGGCTGGCCATATACGAACAGCCTGAAGCAGTCAGGATCGGCTGCTTCAGGCTGTCCGTGTATATGTGGCAAGCCTAATCGTTGTAATTTGGTATCCTGTAACGTGGTTCGACAATATTGTAAGGTTCGCAGGGAGCCGAAGGATGCAAAATGGTTCCTGGTGGCGTTCAAAAAGAGGGGAGAGGACTTCTGTTCAGCAATAGACTTCTTCCGGCTGATGATGATGACTGATGTTACCTGAAGTATTGGCGTATTTGTCCATCATTTGTAGAGCGAGTGTAGACTGAGAGTTTCTTGCAGTTGCTAAGGCTCCGCTGATCACTGCTAGGGTGTAAGCGTCTAAGTCCGGGGACAGTCCCTTTGTGATGTATTCCTGGGCTCTAATGATGTTGTCCTTATAGAGTATGTCACTGCCCTGCAAACCAAAAGAAAATGTTTATTAGTATTAATAAATTTGCGATAGAGTATGACAATGTTTTACTGAACATTTATTCAAACCATAGCCATAGGGTTAAAAATATATGTATGTAATCGGGTTTGATTGTTTTATAAGACCTTTTTTGGGCCATGTGGCCTACCAGCTTCACCTGTTGCGATTCAGTTTTAAGATTTGAAAGCATTTTAACCCTTATGCATCGCAATAAGTGTTTTATTTTTAATTCTTACAGGGAAGCGTTTGACCGCAAGTAACCTGATAATATGTGACGATGTAACCACGCAACAACTGGATTAGGAACTGGCTTTCAAGTGATGCTGGGAGGGCCCCAGCAATCGTTTTTGTTCTTAATGATTTCAAAATGCTAACTACATTCTGGCTGCCAGCAAAGGCTATTATAGCCAGACTATTTTAGCCAGTAAACATACAGGTGCAGATCCAGAGATTGTGGACATGTCCACCGCGTTTGAGTAACGGTCGTCCTCAATAACCGATCTATTCACGGTTTTCCCTACTTAAGCTCCAGAAGTACATAATGTCAAACTTCTATCTCTAGTAGGGCAAACCGTGCATAGATAGGTAATTGAAACCGTTAGCCAGTAAACGCAGGCGCGGATCCAACAGTTGTGGGTTTGCCCACTGCGCTGGAGTGCGTCAGTTGATGCGTACCTTGGTCTGCAGAAAAGCTACAAGAGAATGTGCAGCTAGCGGCAGCGGTGCTTGTGCGCGGGGGTCGGCGCGGGTGGCGGGCGGCGGGGCGCCCCACCCGCCCTCCTCCTGCTGCGCGCGCGCCAGCCACGCGGCCGCCGCTGAGCCAGCCGCGGGGGACACCGCCACGTAGTGCGCGCAGCGGGACAGCCAGCGCAGCGCGACTGACGTCATCCTGGGCAGCCAATACTGGTTAGCATCGCGTCTAGTCGCTGCGCGTTTACCCACATGGACTACAGTCATACTATCTGAGTGAAGGCTAGCGTCACATCAGAAGAGGGACGTAATAGGCTGATAATGATAAAAAGTATGTACCTACCGAACTTGAAGTTATACGGCCGATCTATCCACGGTTTGACATAAATTTGACATTACTTCTATGGAGCTTATGTCAAATTTCCATCTCCAGTAGGGCAAATCGTGGATAGATCGGTTATTGAAACCGGCCGATAGTGACATTGACATACTCTGAGTCTACTGCCCTCGCTATAATTCTGTAGTTTTAGGATCTCACTTCGTATATATAAACTTATACCTATTTAATGTCTTGGTGTGAATTTAGATCATTCACAATTAAGAAAACTAACTTGTTTTCAAATACATAATTACCTACTATTTAAATATCAATGTTCGAACTCAGTTAAGTCAGAAATGGTGCTCTCATTATATCTTAAGTATTTCAGTGATCATATCAGGGCGTACTAACCAAACATCACCCTCAGCGTCGTCACTGGTTTCTGGTGCGAAGGATCCATCCTTGCGGCGGTACGCCATGAGTCGCTGGTACCCCACGGCTGCTAGCGCCCGCGCGTCCTTCGAAATAGGGGCGTCTTCTTGTCCAGTAGCCTGTAGGGAAAAATTTGGTTTCAGGTCTCACAATGTTTGGTAGTTGGTACATTGAGCATCGGAAAGTAGGTCGCCAATGGCCAACAGTAGGGATACTAAACCCAATCACCATATCACTTGTCCTTGAGCTAACATTATACCTACTGTAGGTAATAACAACACATATCCAGCAGCCAGCGGCCTGACTGCATACGGTAGGTGTCTGGCTGGCACCGACTGTTGCCTTACAGCGTGTATACATGGCGCTGGACAGCAGGTCGCCAGTAGCCAGCAGGGATACTGAACCCGGCTAATGATATCACACGTGTCCTTGAGCTACGTCATACCTGTAAGTAATCCAGCAGTACACATCCAGCCGCCAGCGGCCTGACTGCATGCGGTGGGTCTCCGGCTGGCATAGGCGGCTGTCTTGCGGCGTACATGGCACTGGACAGCAGGTCGCCAGTGGCCAGCAGAGATATCGGGCCCGGTTTTATACCCGCGGGAGGGGCGAGTGTGACGTTAGCACGGGCCACGCTGCGACGAGCATCTAACAGGTTCCACGTCCAGAGATCTTCTTCGTAGCCGTCCTAAAATGTACGAGTACCTATCATGAATGGGTCTGTAATGCACTACTTTTGCGAGAGACTTTTATGATGCGAATTTTATGGTAGATTAGATTTTTAACCAAAAAGTAAGCTATGAATTTTTTACACAAATTCATGAGATGAAATTGGCGTGGTGACACTGACACTTGCAGTTCATATGAATGGATGAGGAAAAAAAAACGTGGGGCGATTTTTGGGTTGGCACGCCCAAGAACAGTATTTTACATATTTATAGTAAGATGCAGTGTAGAACAGTTACCTTGACATCGATTGTTCGGAAGAGTGAGTCTGAGACGCCGTTGCCGCTCGCCTCCACAATGACCGATGCCTCTCCAGTGCGCACTACTGTCACTAAGAAGGCAGTGCTGGCGGATCCTCGAGCAGGAATTGTAACGCGCTCACGGCGGAATAACTCGATTTCTGTTCAGGACATTAATTTGTTTATCTCGAAAAACGTTAATGTAATTACAAGAATAAGAATTAATATATATTAATATATGTATAGATATACTATACATTAATACTATACTACACATTATTACTATATATGTATTAATATTATACTATCTCCGTAACCACGCCCTGGTTATTACATAATGAAAACGTTTTTGTTGTGTCACACAAATTGGAATGGAAACATGAAGTAAACTCACTTTTTGCTGAATCTAAATCGTTATCCAGGGGCTCAAATTCGAAGTTCTGGTCGCTATTATAGAAAGTGACTTCGACGGACGTGTCCACTGCTAAGCTATTCTTTAGTATTATGATGGCCGCTAGAGTTTCTCCTTTCTGTAAGCTGGCTGGTAGTTCAGCACTGATAGATAGAGGTACGGAAGTCGTGAACTTGGTGGGCGAAGCGAGGCCGAGCCCCAGGGTCGGGTGGATGGCGAAGGCTCCGACAGTCAGCTCAGATGGCGCTGTGGGTGTCCACCGTTCTTTGGCGCCTTTCCCTTCGTTACTGCAATGAATTATGAAAGATCCATGTGAATATGATTGATTTAAACCCTTGTTCTAGCGCGTCGGCTAAAGTGCTGAACAACAAACCTAATGAAATAGAAAAAAGTATGGCATTTAAATTAGGGTAGGGTGGGTCAAAATGCAGCCGTTGCGGAAATTTAAAGATTTCAAGTTTCAATTGCCAAGTAGTTACCTAGGTAATAGGTATATCTAACGAAAGATGCATCAAGTATTAGATTTGCCATTGAAAGCAACCTGACTAGTCTTGCTACTAGAAATACACTTACTTAATAGTAAAGTTTGAGAGCATCCAGGTTTTTTGCGGGGTGACCGTCAGGTAGTGTCGGGGCGACGGCGGCGTTGGTAGCCGACTAAACGCGTAAGGACCCGCTAGAGGCGGTCGTGTTCCCGCCTCCAAAGACTGCATGGAAGGTTCTCCTAGAAAAATAAGACTAAGTTACCAAGCAAATAAAAAGGTTTTCCACGATTCTTACTAAAGAAAGTTCCAGGCTTCCTGTTCTAACAATGAAACTTTTTAGTCTGGGCGCATTCAGCGTAAGGATGATAAACCAAAGAAGAAAAAGGTCTATCGATAATTACCTTCGATGTTTTTAATTACTTCGCCATCTGTGAGGATAACTACTCCGGCGTTCTGAAACAAAGGAGTTAACATTAACTATGTAAATTTTTTAGGCCAAAGAAACCAAAGAAACTTAAAAATTTACGATACCTTAAAGACATCTGGAGGCGCGTAACCACCTAAGTCGATGCCCATACCGGGAAGATGAGCTTCGTTTTTGAATACTGAGTGCATCAAGCCGCTGAAGCTTTCTACTTCTCGTTCGATCTGAAGGAAAGACAACATATCAGTAGACCATAAATTGTTGACGGGCACTTATTTGGACGAATTCTCTAGAGAATAATAGTAGACGATAGGATTGGTTTTGTCGCTATGGACCACAAATAGTAATAAAATGCTACTACAGCATGAATAAGCTTTACAAAATGGCTGGATAGGATCGGTCCGCTCTAACATTGCTATATCCTATTCGGGTCCATATGTTCGCTAATTTTAACCACTAAGATCTCATGTACGTAGGTAACTATACGACTGCAATAAATAATTAAGTATTTAAATGTCATAATTACGTTGATTCGAGGGACTGTGTCACTAATTGAAAAAAAATTTACCAAGCTTTTTCAGGCATGCAAGCGATTTCTCACTGAAGATACGTCTGCAAGCGGGAACTGATTAACCAAATGAAAATTGTCAAACTAACCGTTTCCATATCGATTCCATTTCCAAGTCCATTGCTACCGGCTAATCCAGCGGCAATAGAGTTGGTATCCTCTCCTAGGATTGCCACGAGAGAACCTGGTTCGCCTGACACTAGGAGTTCTACTAAACTGTTGGGCTTCGGACTTGGGCCTGTGGTGGCTACGGGAGACAACGTGATCTGCAACACATAAACCAATAATACCTATGTTTAGGAGACACTGCAGGTAGGTACACCATATTTTTAAGACAGCAACTCCTTCAAAGGTCAATGTGCATGTATGTTTTTTAAACAATAATCCCAAGTGAAATTCAAGACATGTCGATAGCAAAATTTCAAGTCCATATAAAAAGTTACTATACTATAATATTAAGATGACGAAAAAGTTTCGGATTGTAATAAACTTGCTGCAATTCAATCAATCAATTGATCGCGCCCAAAAAAATACCAGGTATTTCTTGCCTGTTCTTTTGCTGGTGTAAGGAGGTTGTAACAGGCGTAGCTAGTTTTAAGTTTGACGTTTTAAAGTGATCACATATAGTGGTGTCTTTTCGGTTCTGCATTCTCTAAAACTAAACTAAGTTTGACAGGTCTAATCGTAATGCTGTCCTTTTTTACTTCAGTGGTTAGAAAAAGACAGCAATACTATTAGACCTGTGAAAGTTAGTTTAGTTTTAGAGAATGCAAAACCGAATAGACACCAGTATCCGATTAATATAATTTAACTTTTGATAGGCCTATAATGGAGAATGCATACGTTGTTCTGCAAGAGGTTGTGTTGCGGCGCGTACACCGCGGCGGCGAGCAGCGTGTTGCGCGCCGCGTCGAGCCGCGGGTACCACGCCAGCAGCACGCAGCCCGGGGCCATGCGTGACGTCACCGCCACCGTGATGTCTACACTGCGACGCGCTGGACTTAGCTTCCAAAACAAGTACAGGGTAAGTTCAAATATGTCTACTTTAAAGTATTGTACCTAATCAAAATAATTTTTAATAAATATAAATAACAAAGTAAAAAAACTAACAAAATCAAACCTTAAATTTTAAAATAAAATACCTATCTAACTAAACAATATATCTAGCTACGTTATCTAAAATAAAACGCTACCAGTTGGCAACGATCCCAAAATGCTGGCCGTATTGCCGTACGTTGAATGGCAATGCGTAGGTTAGCTTATGTGCAAAATAAAGGCCAACCTTCTTTGACAATTTTTCTACACAGCTTGCATAGAAATGGTTAGGATCCTCGTTATCATGAGCTTTAAATTTTGACTATTTCAAAATAGGCATTAGCACTTACTTCCAATGTCTTCGCAAACAAAATGTCTCCTCTTCCTATGACGACATAGTGCACCAAGTCCATAGGCTCCGTGGCCGTGATTCTCGCGCGCATATCGTCCCCACTTGACGTGTCCTTCGTTAACACCTCTATGGTCAAAAACTGGCCGTTGGAATACTCGCTTCTTTGCACGTTCACTACTCGTTCAGTCACTTCTTTGTATTTTATCTGAAAGTTTAAAGAGGTTGTAGTACTTGGGTAAAAATGGCAAATAGCCGTTCATGGTAGAGTTTAAAGCGTGGGGCCTATCTCCAGCAGTGGACTTCGCTGGCTAATGATGATGATGATAGTAGGTACCAGTTAGTCTCCCAAATCTTTTTTAGATTTTTAATTGCTACGGGGTTTTTGACCATAAGTCACCTGATATAAAGTGATGATTTGGTCGAAGGTGGCGTTAAGCTACACCTGGATTGGGAACTGGCTTTCAAGTGAGGTAGCCAGAACACACCGATAGAAACCTACTTAGCGAAAGATTCATAACTTAAGAGTTGCCTTTTATTACAAAGTGAAAGTAGGTAAATGTAGGGAGTTTGGTTTTTACTCTTTACTGTAAAAATATTGAGAGAGATACTTGATAGAGACTTGTAACAAGTAACAACGTAACTAACCAAGAGTAGGTAGTTGCATGCTGTATTAAGGGTCGATTAAAGGTTGTATTTCCTACCACAAAACCTATCTCACTTACCACTAAATTAAGCGTAGAGTTCACATGCGCCGCATCAGGTATCAAGGTGTAAGTAGTGAGTCCTTTCTTCAAAGCCAGTGTCGTCACATTGACCGGAGCGCCGTCATCCCACAAACGTTCAACTGTGACGTCTCCTTCTGCAGCCATGATTTTTCCAGAGGAGTCTACTACTTCAATCTGCAAACAGTATCTAGATTATAAAGAAAGCTAGATATCTTTTCCTAGCTGTTCCATCCAGTATGGTTACTGCTCCATCCGGTAAGTAAGCGGCAATGATATTAATTAACATTTCCTTTTTTGAGAATCGAAATTTAAACGTAGGTACTGTTCATTTTGTTTGGGAACTTCAATTTTGATTTCGTGGTCCTTTAGGAGGCTACCTACCTACTTTAGACTAACCTGCACTTTGAACGGCAACGTTGGCTTGAAGTAGGTCGGCGCTGAGACTTTCAGTCTATACGGCGTCCTTAGAAGCAATATTCTTGACGTCACATTTTGTCTTATCAACGTATCTTTTTCTTCCAACACAGCTTCGACGACTAAAGGTCTAGCAGCATCTTCGGCTAAGTCCAAGTCAGTTTTAAGGTCGAAAACTACGTCAGCTTGGCCGTTTATGTCAACGACCTTCCGAGCGGGGTTCGAAACTACGGGTTGTAGTAGACCAGAGAAGAATACGGCGTAAGACGAGATTGTTAGCTCACCTTGAACTGGTAACCCGTTAAAGTGCCTAAAAGAAAACACAGATGTTACCTTTAGGTAACGCTTTATTATGAGTTGTCTTTTGTCGTTTAGTTGTAGGTATTTTTGTCACAGATCTCCTTTCGGGTCGAAATAGCTAATTTGTTCAGTTGTTTTTTGTTACTTCGTTAAAAACATACCTATACCAAGTATTATTTTGATGTGCAAATTTTATTATTCACCAGCGGCTCGCGGCGATTATAACCATGGTTTTAATTATAAAAAATAACCTATCTGCTAATCCAGAATAAAAAGGTATCGCGAAGGTGAAGTCGTTTTAGCTTAAAGAAGTAATGAACAAATATACACCCTCATTCGCTCATATCTATACTAATATTATAAAGCTGCAGAGTTTGTTTGTTTGTTTGTTTGTTTGTTTGTTTGTTTGTTTGTTTGTTTGTTTGTTTGAACGCGCTAATCTCAGGAACTACTGGTTCGATTTGAAAAATTATTTCAGTGTTGGATAGCCCATTTATCGAGGAAGGCTTTAGGCTATATTTTATTTCCAAAAAAATTAGGGATCCGTAAAAAAATTGCTATTTTACAACCCAAGGTGTGAAATCGAAAATCTATTTTTGCGTGCGCTGCAAAAACTATTGACACTAGAACAAAACAATGTATTGCGGGTTTGTAGGTCCCATTAAGATCTACAAAAAAGTCCGCGAGAGCATATGTCTAACTATTATAGTTATGCCACAATAAGTGTTTTTTTTATTTCAAAAATTTAATTTTATCGCCGCCGCTAGAAAAGGCTCTTTATTTGTATCTTGGTATTAATCCTTATCAAAATAAATTACTTCTCATTCAAAACTGTTTCAATCCCTTCATATAACTTTTTGAATTATTCAATTCGGACATTCCATTCGAAAGATATCACGAGTTTAAAAATGTAAGTAGTAGTAGAAAAATAAACCCGCTGCACCGCAGTGCCGCGGGAAACGCGGTGAGGTGAGACCGAAGGCGGGAGAATATTCTATGAAAAAGGTAAACTGCGGTCGCAATTTGCGAAACAGGAAGACCTTTAGCAGCGCGGTTCAAACGCGCGCAGGATAATGGATACAGCAGGTAACGCGGTGAGGGGCACCGAATTGCGGGAATAAGTTTGGAGTATACGGAATATATACGCTTTCGCGCCTAAATTACTGAACCGATTTAAATGAAATTTGGTATAGAGATAATTTGAGCCCCGGGGAAGGACATAGGATACTTTTTATCGCGATGAACTGTAGCCCACGCGGGTGAAACCGCAGGGAACAGCTAGTGATGTGATAAAATGACTATAACTGACTCTTCGTAAAGTTGCACAGACAGTAGAATCAGAACCAAAGAAAAAAAGATGAACGTGTGACTTATCTTATTAATATAATATATACTAATACTAATATCTATACTAATATTATAAAGCTGCAGAGTTTGTTTGTTTGTTTGTTTGTTTGTTTGTTTGTTTGTTTGTTTGAACGCGCTAATCTCAGGAACTACTGATCCGATTTGAAAAATTCTTTCAGTGTTAGATAACCCATTTATCGAGGAAGGCTATAGGCTATATTTTATTTCCAAAAAAAATAGGGATCCGTAAGAAAATTGCTATTTTGCAACCCAAGGTGTGAAATCGAAAACCTATTTTTGCGTGCGCTGCAAAAACTATTGACACTAGAACAAAATAATGTATTACGGGTTTGTAGATCTCATTAAGATCTACAAAAAAGTCCGCGAGAGCATATGTCTAACTATCATAGTTATGCCGCAATAAGTGATATTTTATATAAAAAAAATAATTTTCAATGCTGCCTCTAGAAAAGGCTCTTTATTTGTATCTTGGTATTAATCCTTATCAAAATAAATTACTTTATATTCAAATCTGCTTCAATACCTTTATAAAACTTTTTGAATCATTCAATTCGGACATTCCATTCGAAAGATATCACGAGTTTAAGAATGTAAGTAGTAGTAGAAAAATAAACCCGCCGCACCCCAGCGCAGCGGGAAACGCGGCGAGGTGAGGGAGAATCTATGAAATAGGTAAAGTGCGGTCGCGGACCAGGAAGACCTTTAACAGCACGATTCAAACGCGTGGTCAGAAAAAAATTAACCTAGAATTAAAATAGGATAATGGATACCTACAGCAGGTAACGCGGTGAGGGGGCACCGAAGTGCGGGAATAATTTTGGAGTATACGGAATATATACGCTTTCGCGCCTAAACTACTGAACCGATTTAAATGAAATTTGGTAAAGAGATAATTTGAGCTCCGGGGAAGGACATAGGATACTTTTTATCGCGATAAACTGTAGCCCACGCGGGTGAAACCGCAGGGAACAGCTAGTAATATTATAAAGCTGCAGAGTTTGTTTGTTTGTTTGTTTGTTTGAACGCGCTAATCTCAGGAACTACTGATCCGATTTGAAAAATTCTTTCAGTGTTGGATAGTCCATTTATCGAGGAAGGCTATAGGCTATATTTTATTTCCAAAAAATTAGGGATCCGTAAGAAAATGGCTATTTTTTAACCCAAGGTATGAAATCGAAAACCTATTTTTGCGTGCGCTGCAAAAACTATTGACAATAGAACAAAACAATGTATTACGGGTTTGTAGGTCCCATTAAGATCTACAAAAAAGTCCGCGAGAGCATATGTCTAACTATTATGGTTATGCCACAATAAGTGTTTTTTTTTACTTTAAAAATTTAATTTTTATGCCGCCGCTAGAAAAGGCTCTTTATTTGTATCTTGGTATTAATCCTTATCAAAATAAATTACTTTATATTTAAAACTGCTTCAATCCCTTCATATAACTTTTTGAATTATTCAATTCGGACATTCCATTCGAAAGATATCACGAGTTTAAAAATGTAAGTATAAGTAGAATTAAAAAACTAAAAAAAAACACTTTAAAAACGCACTCAAAAATATAAAATAATTAAATTGACTTGTATTAGTTACGATATAATGGTTAATTCAAAAAGTGTGGAGCACTTTTTGGTTGTGTGTACTTTTATTTACCCAGTAAAAGAAGTGCTCCACACTTTTTGAATTAACCATTATATCGTAACTAATACAAGTCAATTTAATTATTTTATATTTTTGAGTGCGTTTTTAAAGTGTTTTTTTTAGTTTTTTAAACTATATATTTTTATTTTTTTACTTTTTAGTCTTTTGTTACCAAGTCCAATCTATCGGACTCATCAAAAGGAATCATATGAGCCCAAACTCGAGGGGTTTACTAGTAGCCACTGCAGAGATCCCCTACCCACCTTCTGGCTGCATCATCAGACCCTCGTCACCACGTTCAATCTATTGGACTCATCAAGACGAATCATATGAGCCCAAACACGAGGGGTTCACTAGTAGCCACTGCATAGATCCTCTACCCACCTTCCGGTTGCATCATCAGACCCTCGTCACCAAGTTCAATCTATTGAACTCATCAAGACGATTCATATGAGCCCAAACACGAGGGGTTTACTAGTAGCCAGCGCAAAGATGCCCTACCCACCTTCCGGCTGCATCATCAGATCAGGCCGATGATACCAAATTATTGCATTGTCACCGAGATTACATACACATACAAAGTTTCAAGTCGATACGACAATTAGAAGTAGGTGAAAATTGACTTCTAAGATTTGATTACATTGTTAGTTAGTTAGTTAGTTAGTTAGTTAGTTAGTTAGTTAGTTACAAGTCAAGCTAATAAAAGTGTTTTAAAAATAAACCCGCTGCACCGCAGTGCCGCGGGAAACGCGGTGAGGTGAGGGGGGACCGAAGGCGGGAGAACATTCTATGAAATAGGTAAACTGCGGTCGCAATTTGCGAACCAGGAAGACCTTTAGCTGCGCGGTTCAAACGCACGGTCAAAAAAAATTAGAATTAAAATAGGATAATGGATACAGCAGGTAACGCGGTGAGGGGCACCGAAGTGCGGGAATAATTTTGGAGTATACGGAATATATACGCTTTCGCGCCTAAACTACTGAACGGATTTAAATGAAATTTGGTATAGAGATAGTTTGAGCCCTGGGGAAGGACATAGGATACTTTTTATCGCGATAAACTGTAGCCCACGCGGGTGAAACCGCAGGGAACAGCTAGTTGTCTATATTTTTTGTAAAGGTAAGGAACCCCAAAGAGTTGCTATTCACTCTTTGGTAATTTATTTGCGCTATGCTTCCAAAGGCCGTATTAATCTTAACAACAATCTAAGAATATTTTTTTATGAATTACTCAGCAAATCCGTTGGCGTACATAATAAGAACTGACAAGGCTTAGTCAAAGCCCCTACGTGTTTTTGCATAACGCGTAATTACATTCCATCGATCGGAATCAAATAATGAGTTTTCTTGCTTCGATAAAAATAACAACAGCTTTCTCTCGGAAAATTGTTCCTTTGTAGAGGCGTAGGCGGTGAGAAAATTGTAATAAAAAAATCTCAGAGATTGCCGCTGACTGCTTAGTTTAAAATAGAGTTGTAAGTAGTTCTACTTCTTAGTTTAACTTCAAAAAGCTGAATGACCATTTCCTGTATCGGAAATTAGTAACTGAAGTCATTGAACCCTGAGTTTAGCAAATCAATTTAATTTTTAAATGGTCGACAATTGTCATCAGTTTCGTAATATTCGTTTACAGATATCTACGAAAATCTCTACTCTCTACTATGTCATAACTAAACTCGAAAATTCACGAAAACAACTTACTTTGCAGTAACATTGATGTCGAACCGTCCATCAGTGAACAATATCTCTTTCGGCATGTTCATCTCCATATGAAACTTAGGCAATACATAATCTGCTACAAGAATCTTCTTTGAGTATGTCTGCCCACGCGCTTCCACCTGTGAAACAATAATGTAACTCTGAGGTCATCTGTCGATTTCTATATGCTGTGATTGTGGGTGGAAGATAATAAATAAATATTATGTGTCTACACTCATATTCGAGGTCAGCGATTGTTTCCGGACGTAATTAAAAAAAAAACGCTGTTTGCTGCTCCATATTATTATCTAGTTTTACCAAAACGGTTATCAAACACAAAAGTCAACAATTACGACGAATTCTAAAAGTTCTATGAAGCGGTGGTCCTTTGGGCATTTCATATTTGTACATTGAAATGTCAACATCCGACAGCTAAGTTAAAGCCATAAAAATACAAACATTAATAAATCGAAACAAAACACACAAACAAAAAACACGCGCTCCGATCAAGAGCTTTATCTAACTCAATGATCTTTCTCAAGGAAGTGATACAATAAAATGCTGTACCTACTCTGCATGACAACTTTAATCAAAATTATAAGGAAGATATACTAGTAGTTGTTACATAGTTTCTAACCTGAATAGTCCATTCTCCAAGAGCAGGCTCATCAGCCAGGATTAGGTCTCCCGTGATAAGTCCTCGGTCTAACGACTCTCCCGCCCATTGTCGTATTGGTGATCCTCCAGCATCTAGTATACTAACGTCCACTGCTCCAGATAGTGGCAAAAGGTACCTGTGGGTAAAAGATGCTGATAAGAATCACTCGCGGGATGAGAGAACTGAGCAATAGAAATCATTCAATGTCATTAGAAACCTTTTAAGAAGAATTTGGAAAATACCAGGTGTAACTTAGGTAAACTGTTTTGAAACAGCATTATTGAAGTTGTCATACCAATCAAAAGGCAATTCAAAACATTGCCACGAATTCCGTAAACTCGTCTAGAGTACAGAGGTGCGTAGCTGCACCATTCTTGGTTTTGCAGCGAGGTGAACGACCGCCTCGTAATCACAGTCACACGTAATCTCACGCGCACGAACTCGAATCGTATCGGTGATGGTAACGAAATCGAAAGTGTCTTTGCTTTACTGATACTCGTACCTACTTTGGACGAGCAATCAGTGCGGATACGTTTTCCTCATTCGCTGAGAGCGAAGGATACACTACCTAATTTAGTCAAAGGTTGTATGAAGGCTTAAACTGAGAATGACGACATAATGTAATGTCGCATACACCTGACTTCATACTAGTACCCGTTGATGAATCAACGCAAATTAATTTATGGCAAATACCTATACAATTTCAGTATAAATTATAGGGATGTATTTATTGGCTGGTTAAGGCTATCAATTATCATTAATGAGTCGCTGCAATCAGTCAGCATCGGACTGTTCAAAGATTTTTGCGTAGAATTTTAAGCGTCAACTATCGACAAACCAAGAACCGCTGAAGCTTGGTATCCTATGGTTAATTAGCAGCGTAACATTAACTTACTTGTCCAAGGCGATGACCCTGAAGTGAATGGTGTCGCTGGGTTGGTAGACTCGCTTGTCGGTCTGCACAAACACGCAGAAGCTGCGCGGCTGGTAGGCTAATGGAGCGGACGACGAGAATAGCGGGCCTGAGGTCGACCGAGCCACTAACGCGTATTGCCCCGGCCCTGGGTCGCCGATCTAAGGAAAATTATAGATTTGAGGAAGATTTTTTCATATACTCTCATCGATCAAAATTTGATGCATGCCAGCGCCTGTTTATAAGTGTAATTATTCTTAACTGTAGGTATCGTGTTTACACGAAATAATTTGAACTCAACAGGTTCCTGATATCGCAACATTTTCGTGACCAGCTGTTTGTACTCGTTCACTGCAGTCACGTTTATAATGTGGTTTTTAATGTACTGACATTGTTGAACGAGGTTAGGAGTTTTATGGGTAAATTGTTTTCCATCAATTTAAATGTCTTTATTACCCTGGCGCTTTCTTTTCATAAGTGTCAATAATTTGTTTTGCGGTTAGAAAATGTACGTTCAGCTGGCGAACGAATGACCGATCCAATTAAAGTAACGGAGTTAAGAACCTACTATACTGAATATAATTTGTCTATTCTGTTTCTACGGATGTCCAATTCCCTCTCTTCCCACTACAAATAAACTAAATTACTTTGATAACTCACTTCAAGTTCTATAATTCTCGAGGCTGCAGCTTGCACTTGCACTTCCCGCCCTTGCGTGAACTGCTCTCCATTGGCTCTCCTCCCCTCTACAGCCACGTAGAGAGTGTGTGCTCGAGATCCTCCAGCAACGGCCACGCGGTAAGATCCAAATGGGCGAAGGATCCTTGGGCCTATTACTGATATACTGTGAAATACAGATTATGTATACGTTTTGAAACTTTTATGAAGAAAAGTAATAATAATTAGTATTTAATTTAATATGTTATCTGACTTTACACTCAAAGCTTTAAATTTAAAGTATAGGAGAGTGTAGCGTAGTACATACTGTGAGTTTATACTCAAAATAAACCCAAAATCCTCTTGAAAATCGTTTAATTGTAGAACTTTAGAATTGATACATATTTTGCAATGCTCACTTGTCGACGAAGAAAATTGAAGTGCATTTAACTTGACTACCTTACAATAAAATATAAAAATCGAACGCCTACTAAATAACATTAGCAAACATGTATTGATACAGGTTTTTAGTGTAATACGTAGGCGTGAACATCTTCCCCCTCGTTTGAAAGTTCATCTTTCAAGCTTGAAGGTCTTCGACGGTTGGTAGCGCGCAGAGACGAATTAATGGTCGCCACACGCAGCCTCGTGTTGTTGTAATATCGGCGACTCGAGACACTCCATCAGGTCCCGGGAACAGGCGATGTACTCTTCCGAGACGCCAAGATAGCAGAGGAACATGGTCTTCTTGAGTTAGTACCAGGTCTCCAATGTTTAGTTTAGAGAAGTTGGTTTTCCACTTGATTCGTTGCTGCAGCTCGGAAATATAGTCTCGTTGCCATCTTTGGCAGAAATGTTGGCAAATTTGTTCAAGCCGAGCGTAGCGTTGCAGTGTATTTCGATTATGATCGTCCAGAGCAGGTGCTGGCACCGCAGTCAGTGGCCTTCCTATTAGAAAGTGCCCTGGGGATAAGGATTGGAAATCGTCTGGGGAACATGATAATGGACACAAAGGACGGCAGTTTAAAATAGCCTCCACTTGCGCAAAATATAGTGTTGAAATTACTTTGAATTTATGATGAGTCATTCCCGTACATTGTAATAATTATTTTTGTGGATTTTATACTACTCTTCCAGATGCCGCCAAAATGAGAAGCGTAAGTCGGAAAAGATACAATATGAATTTTACTGAATTGCAAAGTCAGATAGAGGTTTAGTTCCTTTTAAATATAGTGCGTTGTATATAGTAGAAAATAATTGTGAGAGTAGGTATATCGGTAAGTCGAAAATTGTCTAATTCTTCAATTGTCAAATTGCTGGTAAGTTTATTTTTAAAGTTTATCGTGCTGTATACAAATCGTTTTACATAGACTAATAATATGTTCGTTGTAGTTTTGTAACTTTATTTTAATATTTATTGTTTTATATATAAATCGCTTTACATAGGCTGTTCGTTCTAGTTTAGTAAGTTTTCATTAATTTTCCATTGTTATTGCAGGTTTCACGACTGAAGCTGGATTCGCGATTATTGCAGGCAAGTATTAAAAAATTAGTATCGTTTGTTTATTGTTACCTAATCTTTAATGATTGTTTTTTGTTTCAGGTAAATCGTTGAACATAGAATTTGGATTCAATAGCGGCGGTATAATAGTGGTTTCTCTAAGTATTTGTAAATTTGAAATATAGTTTAGCTTGTTAACAAAATAGTTTTAATCGTATGACAATCGTGTCATTTTAGGTAAAAAAAGTACATGGACTCAGAAGTCCTTACGGATCGAATATTTTATGTTAGTATATTAATAATAGAGACATAAATAAAATCGAATTTTAAATGAAATACTAGTTTGTTTGGTTTTTATTGTAAATTGTTTACTATCGTTAGATGGGCTCCACCCAACTACAAAAGTGCTTGAAGATTGACTCAAGGTATCAATAGATTTGTTGTGTATCAATAGAATAACTTTCAAAAATAGTCGGTAAGATAGATTTAAATTTTCTTAGTTTCAAACAAGCTGAATTTAGGTTATTATATCGTGACGAGTACTCATTGTCAATACCTGTTATAAATTGTTAACATAGAAGTATAATAGCTTAATAATAAAATATAAAATTGAACATTTGCATGTATTGCTCATTAGGATAGTTTAATAGTTTTTGTATAATAGTATATAACGTCATCTCATCTTTACACTCTTCTTCTACCTGCCGGTATGCAGTATGCATACTTATATAACTCGCACTTGCAGTACTGCAAGTAACGGTATCTAAATGCAAGTTTTTATCGGCGCTGACTCATCTTCCCTCCACATGACAAGTTGTAGGTAGCGATCACCTTCATGAACCAGTACCTGCCGATGCATTTTTTCTATGTCGCCGGTGAGTAGGTATTTGTGTTATCGCGCTCTTAGTAATATGGAGAAAAGAGAATTTTGAATGATTGGTGTATTTATATTGTCAATATTGGAAGTATGAGATGGATTTGAAATCACAGCGTGGTTGCAGTGAATGTTTGATCGATTGATAATTTGTTTATTGGTCGATTGTTAGTATAATTGTTATTATGATAGTTTATATGATTGCTTGTATGATTGCTTGTATGATTGCTCGTAGGATTGCTTGAATGATTGCTTGTATGATTGCTTGTAGGATTGCTTGAATTATTGCTTGTATGATCGTTTGTATGATTGTTTGTATGATTGTTTGTATTATCGTTTGTATTATTGTTTGTTTGATCGTCTGAATGATTGTTTGTATGATGCTTTGCATAATCGTTTGTATGATTGTTTGTATGATAGTTTGTATGATCGCTTGAATGATTGTTTGTATGATCGTTTGAATGATTGTTTGTATGATAGTTTGTATGATCGCTTGAATGATTGTTTGTATCGTTGCTTGAATGATTGTTTGTATAATAGTTTGTATGATCGCTTGAATGATTGTTTGTATCGTTGCTTGAATGATTGTTTGTTTGATCGTTTGAATGATTGTTTGTATGATCGTTTGAATGATTGTTTGTATGATTGTTTGTATGATCGCTTGAATGATTGTTTGTATGATAGTTTGTATGATCGCTTGAATGATTGTTTGTATGATCGTTTGAATGATTGCTTGTATAATCGTTTGTATGATGGTCAGTAGTATAATCGTGTGTATGATTGTTAGTATAATCATTTGTATGATCGTATATATGGTTTGTATGGTTGTTAGTAGTCGACTTTGTATGATTGTAAGAAGATTTTTCCTGTTTTTTCGCAAATATTGTACTTATCGGGCCGCCTACTAACCAACCCAGTTTAGAACTGATTAGTTTAGGTTTATTAGGACCCAAGGAGCGCTTCTGGCTACCTATAATTTCCCAAAACATATCGGCTCCAATTAGTAAATCAATTGAACCTGGTTGGTGGAAATTAGGGTCTGCTAATTTGATATTTTTAGGTAAATTTAACGTTTGTAAATCAATAGGAGTACTTGGCATTTTACCTGTTAACTCATTTAGTACGAAGAAAGATTGTTTCATGGTAAATGGATGATGCATGGATGCTATTTGTGCAGTACAACTCTCTTTAATTGTATCTGCCGTCTTGTTGCTAATGCCAATGACACTGAGATCAATTGGATTCGATTTTAATAATAGTTTTTGCATTAGTGACTTACTAATAAAAGACCATTGGCTGCCGCAGTCTAGAAAGGCACGAACTGTTTCCTTTTCGTTTGTTATAGGATTTGATACTTCGATAATAGCTGTAGACAAAATAACCTTATTAGAACCGAATGTACACATAGCGGCGTTACTTAACACTGCAGTATCGTGTCGTTGAATCGTACTATCGTATTGATGAATCATTGTGTTATGTTTTTGATTGCATTCACGGCATGGACCTAGACGGCACTGACTTACAGAGTGACCCCGTCTCAGGCAATTGAAACATAGTTTAAACTTTTCGACGTCAGCTAATCGTTCTTTTATATTCTTAGCTTTAAATATAGGACAATCGTAAATACGGTGACTTTCATTGCAAATCACGCATAAAAAAATATTGTTTGTATTTTGTATTGTACTGGCAAAAGACTTTATAGGATATCGTTCTTGTTTGTAAATATTGTTATTGTTGTTTGGCGGGATACGTGGCGTACTTGATTGCATTTTAGAATAGTTGTTGTCGTTCTTATTTCTATGTATAGCTTCGAGAACGTCAGCACGATCGATCAAAAATTTGTTAAATTGTTCTAGCGTGGGAACTTCGTCTAGTGAGTTGCGCATCTCTTCCCACTTCATTAGAGTTGTATTATCTAGTTTTGACGACAACATAAAAATAATTAAAATATCCCAGTGAGTTGTAGGTTGATCTAGGCTAGACAGAGCACGTAAATTTTTAGTGACGTGATCTACCAAAAATCGTAATGAGCCTTCTGACTCGCGAGTAATCGGTTGTATATTGAGCAAAGATTTTAAGTGATGGTTGATGAGTAATCGTTTGTTATTGTATCGTAAACATAGCAGTGACCAAGCTTCTGTGTAGTTAGCTGAGGACACTTCGAGATTGGAGATAATGCGAGCTGCATCGCCTTCTAGGTATGAAATTAAATAATGAAATTTGTGTATACTCGTCATATGCTCGTTATTGTGAACTAGGCTTAGAAACGTATCACGGAACTCAAGCCAACGGAAATACGAACCATTGAATTTAGAAATATGTATTTGTGGCAGTTTGACTCCAATATTGTTGTGATGATCGTGACTACATTGTGCTTCTTGAAATATAGATTCTCGTCTTATTTCGTCTTTGATACTATTGTGTTTTTCGATAAGAAGTTTTGTTGTTGCAATATTGCTAATGATTTCCTGCTCGATATGCTCTCTCTCATCAAGCTCAACGTCTAAACATTGTGAATTTAAGACCTCGATTTCACTTTGCAATGAATCAAACCTTGTTGACAGTCCCTCAAATTTACCAAGTCTAAGCGATAATTCAGCCATCTCAGTAGCTGATAACAGTGATTGTTTACTCATTTTGTCTAAATAGTTCTTAAATTTGGTAATTTGACCCTTTATTGAGCTACGTTTAGTTGTGAGCTCCTTGAGGGAAACTTTTGAAGAACTAGAACCAGGTTTTTCAGTATCGGTATACATTGTGATTGATTTGTCTTAACAATTTATTGTAAATATTGTAAATAGTATAGTATATTGTAGGCTAATGATTTGTACTCACTGACATTGAGTTGAAAAACCCTGTTTCTATATCAACAAGTTTGTTTTTGTATATAGAATGATTGTAAATAGTTTAATAATAATGAAATTTGTATCTCACGCTCCTCACTGTGGCTGGAACCTGGGTATGACGCGTTCACAGCTGACTGCCGTGGCAAGGCTCGCTTATCACTCACGTAACGGGACTGCGGGCTTTACAGCGCTGCGCAGCTCCTGGAAACGGTCGGCAAATCGGGTTGAAATTAAATAAGAAGCGATGAGATATTTACATGGGGAAATTAGAAAAGATATCGTAAACATCTATATGTAAACTTTGTAAAACCTTTGTAAAATTGTAAAAACTGAACTTGAAATATTGTTATTGTAAAATAGTTACCTGCCGTGACTCGAAATGTCGGCGTGTTTGTGACGAAAAACAATGCAAATATTGTTGTAAATACGTTGTAGGATGGATTAACACTTATATATACGCAAGTGGGGCGAAATAGAATGGATATTGGACAATTGTTATCGAATGAAAATTGCGATTTTGACAAAATTGTTTAGGTTAGGAAGGTCAAAGGAGGGCACTTATCTTGTAGAAAACGGCGCGCTGAGCTGCAGGGGACCCTATTGCTGATCACTGCCTGGCTGGCAACGTCGAGTTCTGGCTCCTTCTTCCCGTTTTAGGTCTGCTTGGCTATCACACGACGTCCTTTTATTGGCAAAGACGACCGGTGTGAGGCAGATTTTTTCCTGGTGACTATTGTTGCAAGTCCTTTTGTTCGGGCGCCAAATTGTGTAGCGTAGTACATACTGTGAGTTTATACTCAAAATAAACCCAAAATCCTCTTGAAAATCGTTTAATTGTAGAACTTTAGAATTGATACATATTTTGCAATGCTCACTTGTCGACGAAGAAAATTGAAGTGCATTTAACTTGACTACCTTACAATAAAATATAAAAATCGAACGCCTACTAAATAACATTAGCAAACATGTATTGATACAGGTTTTTAGTGTAATACGTAGGCGTGAACAGAGAGTTTTCGTTTGAAAGGAAAAGGGGCATAAGGTAATGAGCGTAGTAGAACTAGTAGAACGATGTGCAGGACTTTTGATGTTACTATAACTTGTTACTGTAGGCGTACTGCTTAACATCAGTGGAACGGCCTGCTCGTCTCGTTACTCAATTTTAATTAAATAGGAACTTACCTTTCTATGACCGTTGGAACTGCGAAGATGAGACAGCAAAGCAAAATTTTGTAAAACATTGTTCTGAAATTTAAAAGTATATTCACTCGTTAATGATGAATCATATTCTAGTCATGTTGCATAAAAATAAGTTAATTTATGCACATATAATAACAACTTAATGAAGAACAAAAGGAATAAGAAATAAAGGTTTTCCTTACTCTTGTACACAAATGTTTACTTTTCCATGGAAGGAAGCTTAACAACCTTCGTACAGTCATGCTCTATATGGCACCTATTGGGTTTCACGCCCACTACTAGGTACTTCAAATGAAAATGATATGCAACCAGTAAATATGATGATATGATTTAACTATTTAGATTAGGTATTATTTTAGTAAAACTTTTAACATTCCTTTTACCTACGTCTTTTGATTTCTCTGGTTCTATTAAAGTTACGTACCTACTCTAGACTAGATATATATAATTTTGTAATTGTAATTTTGGTAAACAACTTTGTATTTGCACGCGTAGTTAGAAAGGATTTTTGCACTTAACTACGGGGTTAAACTGAATAGACACCATAAGGAGATGGGGTTCGTGGAAGACTTGGTATTGCTAAGGAAAACAAAAGAAAAACGAGTTGCAGCTGAAATGTTCGAAAATGAGACAAACAAGGTTGGTCATAAAATAAATCACGAGGAAATGGAGTACTTTCACATCAAGAGGTATACAAAAATACTGACATCGCACGAGATGACCTTCATGTCAAAAATGCAATGTACCTATACATGGGAGTTGCAATATTTATTTGCTATTGGGTACGTAGTGGATACGTTTTCGAATAGGTAGGTTCTACTTACATAGATTATAATACTATGTATTATATTATGTAAATCAGTATTATTTCATTTACTTGAAATAAAGTAATTTCCTTGCAATTGATTCACACATTGTTAAAGAGTCGTGTAGTGAGACATATGTATATCGAATTCGTGTAATGTTTGTACGTACATCTGTCCTTGCGTACAAGTACATAAATGCTTCTGACTCACTATGTCAACATATCGTTCCGCGTAGGCGGAACAACCTTTTCGATTCAATATAATATATGGTCAAACAACATTGCATAAATTGTTAAGAAAATGTATGAAAAACATTTTAAATTCTAAATGAAACTCAGGCCAACTAACAACCAACCGCTCTAGAAAGTACGCTGTTATGATGTTATGAAAGTGTTGAAGATCTGGATGTGGTAAATACATGCGACCGCAGAAGCTCTACGAGAAGTAAGTAAACTGCGGTAACAAACTTTCTCTATGCGTACAAAACAAACTAGTCGAGTTCAATATAGAGGTAAGTAGGTACAAGACAACAAAACAATCAGTGCACCACCGGAGAAGCGTGACTTCATATAATAAAGAACTACTTATGTATCTTACGCAAACTATTACACTATCATACAAATGGCCTTAACATTTATTTTTCGATGGGTTTTATGTTATTAGATTAACTAAAATAGTACCTGTACTACCAATATTAAAAGATTTGTACCTACTAATCCCCAAAAGTTGTTTCTTGTTATTTCAAATCAAGTATTGGGAATTTAAAAATAGAGATTACGTATCACAACTTAATCCGTGCAGTTGACCTCACCTGTCGGACTCTTCAGTTACAAACAACACTTAATTTAGGTATTTGAAACTTAACACTATAATCACAGATCGTTACATTCGGGTGCACATTGTTCGTTTGTCGAGGCGCGATTCGGTCCGCGCGAGTTGCACTGCGGCAGCAGACTGGTAGTAGTGGCGCCTACGCACGCAGGTGGGGCGCCGCAAAGCCTTGCGAAAATCACCGAGGATACTATACCTGCCCTCGTAGATACTATTCACTAAACTGTGTGTATGTATGATCTCTGCACCCACTGCATACGAAATGGATAAATTTAACGTCAGTCGATACCATCGCGGTGCTGAATATTTCCCAAACATTCGATTGTTTGTCTTTCTTTGAATCAGAATGTATCCTTCGTCCTACCGGAATTTGTCAATACGAAAAGAAACAAAAGGAAAATTCTTGTGAATCGAATCGTTATGCAAGGAATTCTACTGCAGGGTTACGTCATGCATGATCAAAACCTACCAAACCTTAATTTTTTTTTTAAATAACAAAACCGGTAACAGTATTTCATCTGGTACCCATACTCGTATGGTACTTTAGCCAAGGCAGAAATTAACTGCATGCATTTGTTTCTAAGAATGAACGATGTCTATATAGTTAATAGAACATTTTACGCTAAAACCTAATTAATTCATGCCTTATGAATTCTATAAAAAATAATAAAGAGTCAAAACCTAATCAAGCTAAGTTTGAAATAGTTATGTTACTATGTAAAAATAAAAACACGAAGGAAACAAACAAGTATTTTGGAGAAATTAAAAATAAACAGGTCTTATGATTATGGTATGTTTCTTTCCTCGAGTTATGTTGGCTAAGTTCTGTTGTAAGCAACTGGTTGTTTATCGTATACGCGTTGCGCACATCACTGATGGCAGATACGAGACGCGAGTGCATTCCTAGGAACCAGTTTTAGCACAAACCAGCACAATGGTCGGTTGTCTTTGAACCTAACAGTTTATGGGCAGTGTAAAGTGGACCCTACATTGGCTAGTGAAGTACGAAAAGCTTTTCTACAAATCTTTATTGCATCATACCTCTTATCCATGCGAGATAACTATTAGATAACTTCGTAAGGTTAAGTTATACAAAGATGATATTGTATATTGTAGAGGCGTATATTATTTTAGCATGTCTAGCGTGAATGGTGACCTCTAAGTTTAGGACAGAAGTCACCATCAAAACCTGTTTTAAATTCCTAGATATCCAACTGGGCCTCTCGTCGACCATACTATTATTATTTTCATTAGAAAATATAGTTACATTTTCTACCGTAAATAACTAGTAGATTTTGCGTTATGTTATGTTACGGCATAGTTTTGCAATATCTTAATGATTTTAGCATTGTTGCGTAATTGACCATTGATATGCATAACTTTATTTAACGTAGCTACATTCTTCGATATTTAGAGATTGTGAGCATGCATTGCGTTACGTTTAATATTTTATTTTATGTTTAATCAGCGAGGAAAGAGTCAATCGGACATATATTGGTTGTAGCAGAGGAACCGGGAGGCGTTGTAGTCTGCACTTGGCTCAAAGTCGAAGTTGTTTCCTTAGCATGTAACTGTGCTGCTAGGGTTGCGTTATCTGCCAAAGCTGCTGTCAAAGCTTTTTCCAACTTCTCAGTACCAGCTCTTTCGGCTTCTAAAGCTGACCTAACTTCTGCTAGAGATTCTGTATCAGGATCGGTTGGCATTTGTACTTTAGGTGAGTTTTTATGGATTAAGCGTAGTTGGAGTTCGGTTACTTGCGATGATAGTTTTGATATTTCGGCTGAAAACACATTTTTTATGAATTGACATTGTCACATCTAAAGATATTTTTAGTAGATAAACAATATATACATATTTACATAGAATTACAAGATGAATGACATCTAAGATGATGTAATTCTATGCATATTTATATTTGACTTACTGTTAGCTGTCTGCAGTTCTCTAATGGTATGTTGCAGTTCAGCCGCTGCCAGGCGTCTCTCGCGAGCATGCGCTGCGGCGGCCAACCGGGCTCTCTCTCGGATTTCTGTACCTCCGGCCGCGCATCTTTCTACTCTTCGCAACTCGCTTTCTAGGCGGGATGCTTCCCTAACATAAAGAACGTAGGCACAGCTTGTTTACCTAGGTTAGATTTTCACAAAAGCGAACAGATAAGTCTCAAAAATACTTTGGTCCAATGTCCATTATCTTCAGCCCTATGTAAGTACTAGGTATGTTTAAAATTTACCTTCGCGCTTCTTCAGTAGCCGCAACTATGCGCTCCTGCAATTCCGTGTATAGTCGCTGGAGAGATGCATGCGCTGATTGCAGGGGCCTTAGCTGCTGCAGTTCTCTTTCTAAAGCCTTCACTTGGCTAGACATTTCAATACACTTTTCTTCAAATATAGTGCGTTGCCGTTCCTAGGAATACAATAACGTAGATTGGTACTAAAATTAAATTCAGTATCTCTCGGCTAATGTATTTCAATGTGAAAATAGGGGTTTAAAGGAAGGGATAGCAGCAAATATAATAAGTGACAGCAACAAAGGAGCAGCATAGAAAGGTATTGGGAAGAAGTAATTGAGCGCCTTGGGTGAAATACCTACCTACATTAGTCATTATTAGTAGTGTGTCATGCAGTGAGTGTGTCACATAGATACATCATCAACTCGATGTTTGTAAAAGGAGTTATTTAAGAGGCTTTGCGGCTTAAGTTCAATTTGTTTCTTAAAAGTTCCAGTCCAGACTGATCCGATGTGTCCTTCTTAAAACACTTTTATTTTTAATGCTTGCTCTGGAAGGGCAAATTATCTCATACTAACCCTATATTATACTCGTATCTACCAAGGAAACGTAGATATTTTATTTTTAGATTACCATGGCAGTTGAAGACCTAAAAGGAAATTAATGAATGTGCCGTTTCTGTGTATCTTGTATGATTTCTAACAGAGAGGCTCATCAGCTGTTGGCAGGTGACGAGCCGCTAACAGTCTTGAAGTAATCTGAGTAGCATCCAATTTACACACACACAGACACCCACTGAACCCTCTGAAATCTTGTTCTGTGTGAAAACCATACTTAACTGACTAAAACTAACTAACTGAGATGGCCCAAAGTAAGTCATGGCCTTTGATGATAAAAGACGCCGCTTCCGTCTGTCCTGCGCCACCTCCTGCCAGTCTTCCACCTGGAATTCGCGCAAATCCTTTGTGTCCTTCCTTCCTATCTGATAAGATCCAATGGTGAATTATTTATCTACCGCTAACTCCAGCTGCATTTTCAGCATGGTTAATTGCTCGCAAGCTGCCGCGAGCTCGGTGGCCGCCTGCGTAGCGCCCGCGGTGGCCGCAGCGGCGCCGTTGCGGGCCTCCGCCGCGGTGCGTTCCGCGGCTGCAAGCGCTGCCTCGGCTGTTTCAGCCCTGGTGGCTTCGGCTCGAACTGCCTCGCGAAGACGACTTTCAGAGGTCTATGGGATAATTTGTTGCTAGAGTTCTGCAGCTGTATGATGGAGATCATTTTGGTACCTAAGTACCTACTTACTTATTACTACCTCTACTTTAGTAGGTACCTCTACTAGTTTAGATGGTATAACTCTTGACATTATTAACGAATTCTTACTAACATCATGATTTGATTAAATTAATTTTATAGGTAAGTGGCAAGCAGCTTAAATAAGTATATAGTAATAACTAATATAGATAAAAGTCAAATAAGAGTAGGTGCTTAAGAGTCTGTTAATCCAAAATATATATTTTTGCATGTAACCTTAGTAGGTATTGTACTTACAATTACTGAGCGAAATTCACCAACAAGCTCCAGAAATTGGTACTCCAAAGATTCTAACTCAGTACTACCACCCATTATGATTAATGTGTTGGATATTAAATTGTGAAAGAAAATGCGCAGAAATAAGATGCAGTAACAACGCTCATTAAAAGGTTCCAAATTTAAAAAAGCGGGGGAATTTTTTTGTTTTTCTTTGGTATATATCTTAATGGTTACACACCTTATTCAGCCAAAACATCGTAAAGAGTAATTATTTTTATGTGAACAAACAGTCTTAATATTATACCGAAATGGAAAAATAAGTAACACTGAAAAAACAACTCTAATAATAACTTCAATCTCTATAATAAGATTTATTTGTTCTCTTGGAAAAATTTAAATGTGTCAATCTTCATGGTGCCTTAACAAGAGCAGACAGCCTGCAAGGGGAATATTAATGAAGGGGGAGGGATGTTTTCCCAAGAAGGTGGAACTTGGCATATAAAAGGGCTGATAGTCGTTTTGGCTCCTCATTCTTGCTGCAGCCTCATTTGAGAATCGGGTAAGTTTATATTTCAATCCACTCTCTATGTTGCTTGCTACCTACAACCTACCTGGATTATACTATTTTGGTGTTATTTTAAATTCGAATGTGAAATTTCTTGTTTGTACAGTTGGTATATACATATTCAGGTGCATAGCTGTGTTTATGTTGGCTATTAGCAAAAAAAAAAAATTAAAAAACCCCCGGCGTAATGAATTTTCATTTTCATCTAACATATAAAAACACTCCCGCAGTCCCGCCCATTTCAAACAAAAAAAATCTAAATCAGTTCATCCCTCCGGAGAATAAAAAAAACTTTAAAAAGTTTCGACCACAGGTAAATAGTTATATTACAGTTTTAACTTTTTTTACGTCTTACTGGGCAACTGGGTAGCGTTTGACCGCAAGTCATCTGATGTTAAGTTACGATGCGGTCGTAGGTGGCGCTTCGCTAGTCCTGGTTGCAAACTGGTTTTTAAATGGATGTTTTAGTTTTTTTTAAGTTACATTTAGTTACGTACATTATGTACTTAGGTACATATACCCTTGCGCTAGGATTCCCTGTTTCTGGGGGTATGAACGCAGCAACATATCAATGGACACGTTTTTTCCCCTTGACAGTATTCGAACCTGGGGCAGTCTAAGAGGCAGTATAGGCAGAACACAACTACAAACTTATTTATATATTTATCTTTATTTTTTCATTTCAACTACGCGCTACAACGCCATCCACGTATCAATATTGAACTTTTATTTCTAGGAAAAAGCAGTCAACAGACGAAATGCGTTTCATAACGACAGTTGCTCTTGTGACGACGCTGGTGACAGTGCTGCTTTTGCGATGCTGCGAAGGTGCCGCCCTTCGCTTCTCCATGCCGGAAGACGACGAAGACTTCCGACTCCGCCCGATGTACCGAGACTACGGACTGATCCGGAGTCGCCAGGTCCGAGCTGACGACGTGTTCGACGACTACGGACATCTAAGATTTGGCCGCTCTCACGACTGACGTTCGCGCGTCCCAGCCAAACGACGACACCAAACGGCGACCGGCGGAAAACAGTGCTAATGTAATGACTACAAAAATATGTATCGGGAACGTTCGTCGGCGTGAAATATAGGGCTGGAATATATTTCACGTAATAATTATTCTAATAGAGTAGGTAAGTTAGGTATATTTTATATGTAAAGGAGGTATTAGATATTATTTTATGATAAAAATAAAAACACCCAATATACTTAAATGAATGTAATATTATAATAAATACATTTTACACTGTTATTTTCTTGCAAAAATGTTATATATTATACCTACATTTTTAACATCGTAAATGAACTGGGATCTTTCAGACTATATTGTGTAACAACTTTTTGTTTATTGTAAAGATATTTCATTTTCATCCAAATAAATTCATGTAATTATAATTTAACTACTGATGCTATTTTTACTAAGCCATTTCATACCAATCTGCACTACAATTTGTTTAGGCATAATCTATTCGCAGTTTCTTGATACTTTTCTCTTGTAAGCAAGCTTTATACAATTCAAAAACCCACATCGACCAAAATACCTCGACGTACTAACATAGTATGTAAATTGTACTATTTATTCGTATTATTTCGTTGTAATATTGACATGATTTGCCTAGAATCTAGCTTAACATATGTATGGTCAAATTCTGCGCTATTGCTGTGTCAATTCTATAGTCGACTGCCTAAGGTAGGTATCTCAACAATTTAGGTTTTTGTCAAACCGTGAATAACAGTCCTTTATCAAATAAATGTAGGTTGACCGCCTGACTCCCGATTATGTAACCTGGATGAGACTCTGGTACAAGTGACCGTTACTCGTACTATAAACATTAGGCACACACGTTATCACTACTCTATATTAAACCAATATGAGACTAGTTAGTTCTTTCCCTAACCTAAGTTATAATTTATTTTTCTATTCATTATATAAGTAATTATAATCTTAGCACACGATAAATGGTTAATTGTACTTGGTGATCACGAAGCGTATTGGAAAGAAATTCTTTGAAATTACAATGTATTAATTTTATAAATTATGTATCGTAAACAATATTTGCATAAATTAACTAAAGGAAACAATGCATAAAAATAATGAATTTACAATAGAATAATAATAGATGTAATTTTTTTGTTCATGATTGAACATGCAAACGAATGTGTTATACACTTTAAAATGAGTATTTGAATAATGGAAAGTAAAATAGTTATTGACGGTAGAATGAAGAACTTAGACGATGTCTCTCTTCTGCGTGCTTCCAAGAAGAGCCTGCGAAATAAACAGATAATATTGTACTTAGGTACCTACATCTTAAATTACTTATTTATTTATTTTTTACTATTTACAGGGTAGCGTTTGACCACAAGTCACCTGATGATAAATGACGATGTGGTTGAAGATGGCGTCACACTACACCTGGACTGGGAACTTGCTCTCAAGTGAGGCTGCCGGAACACACCTATAGGTGCTTGGCGTCAGATTCTTAACTTGAGGGTGGTAGCTAGCCAGGCGAGTACTAGAAAATACCCTACCACCAAGCTATGGTTTCATCACGATGTTTTCCTTCACCGAAAGCTCAAGCTCATTGTAGGATTCGAACCCACGTCCTACGGATCGCAAGCCGACGTCACTACCACTGAGCCATCATCGCTATGATGCAGTATTACTAGCAACTCAGCACTTGATGTGATGACTAGCGGCTGGTTTCAATAACTGATCTATCCACGATTTGTTCTACTGGAGGTGGAAATATGACATAAGCTTCATAGAAGTAATGTCAAATTTATGCCAAACCGTGGATAGATCGGTTATTGAAACCGGCCGTAGACCGCTCCCACAGTGCTATATACCCTATTGGGGTCCTTAGGTTCACTAATTGTGACCACTAAGATCTCATGTATACTAATAGAATGCAATAAATTATTGTTAATGACCGGTAGGGTTCCTGTAAGGCTATAAAACTAATTCTATAAATAATTGTCATAGCTTACGATGTCGCTAAAGGAACAAAATCTGACTCGGTGAGCTTTGGTTGAAGGTAAACGTCGTGGTGAAACTATAGTTTGAAGGCAGGGCTCAAGTTCGTGTAATTGATAAAGTAGGTAGGTACCTAATTGATTTATTAAGTTAAGAATGTTACCAAGAACGTCACTTGAGAAGTAGTTTCCGATCCAGGCGCAGCGTGACGACATTGCCAAACGCTATTTGGTAGAGAAGAGTAATTTGTTGATGCATCTTTGCTAAACGCTATTTGGTAGAGAAGAGTAATTTGTTGACGCATCTTTGCCAAACGCTATTTGGTAGAGAAGAGTGATTTGATGACGCATCTTTGCCAAACGCTATTTGGTAGAGAAAAGTTATTTGTTGACGCATCTTTGCCAAACGCTAATTGGTAGAGAAAAGTGATTTGATGACGCATCTTTGCCAAACGCTATTTGGTAGAGAAAAGTGATTTGTTGACGCATCTTTGCGAAACGCTATTTGCTAGAGAAGAGTGATTTGTTGACGCATCTTTGCCAAACGCTATTTGCTAGAGAAGAGTGATTTGTTGACGCATCTTTGCCAAACGCTATTTAGTAGAGAAGAGTATACCTTGTTGACGAAATTGACGATAGCAGTAGCGGGCTGCTCGGGCTCGAGCTCGGCGAACACGTGGCACTGGTTGTCGGCGCCCGACGACGAACGCGCCACGAATGCGAATATCCTCCTGGAAATAACAAGCATTGTTACTATGTGCTGTTTGTTTTACCTCTCAAATACCACTACCCCGGCTAAACAATAGATACATACATTAAGTACATTACATATAGTCAGAAAATAAACATATGAAATAATCAGTTCTAAAACTTGACATTGTCTGACGCCCACTCAATCACATATTCTGAGCTATAGCGGTACATAGCCGTGTTTCAAACAAATCCAATTAATAGTTATTTCAATTAAAATTCTTTTATATTTTACGAAACTCCGCAGTGCAAGGCGCGAGGCCCGTACTATTGTCAATACATAACGCACTTCTAGATTCACATTATATATGCCACGTTTAAAATCTATAAACTATTAAAACTAAGATGTTATACAATGGGATATGGAATATCAAAGAGTCAGAGTGACGAGCATAACGTTAAAAAACATTGAGCAAATAATATGTATGTAGTTACTTTTCACTCTTGGTGCCGTTGTCGATGTGCATGTACCGCCGCTCGTCTGGGTCGACGCCGGCGTGCGACACGCCGCCCGCCGGGTAGTGTCGCCGGAAGAACAGCTTGCGCGCCGCGTCCGTCAGCGTGATGCCGCCGCCGAACACTTTGAAGTGCACCACGTGCCCGGGACCCTGGATATTGGATAGAACGTGTAACAAAACATTTGAGGTACAAATGGTCAAAAATAAATGGAAACTGTGTTGCAGTAAACACGAATCGATTCAAAATTCAGCCTCTGTCACAAATCGGCCGCAACTCAATATGCTTTTAACTCACAATTTGTTACAGAGAATGTTCGCCGTAGCCAAAATCGACATTTGTATCGTCAGCCTGAAAAATTACTGAACACGACCAATGTTCTAATTTCCTTAAGCATCTTGAACACTAAATATAGATCTGTGAACTGTTATCTGTACCTATATATACATTTAGAAAATTAAACGTGATGAGCTAGCTCAGTCAGCTAGATTTGTCGCTACAATAGCTTCAATGTTATTGTTGCAATCAATCAATATAATATATAGGGTGTTAATAAAGAGTCTGAAACCTATATTACCTTTCAGTGTTCAAATTGAGTAGCAAATACAGATTATTTAATCTATTTATCGGTCAGAATAAGAAAGGAGTGGCGTTTTCTCGTATCGGACGCCAAGACACACTTACGCCCTAAATCAATTAATTATCCGCGGGTTTGTAGTAGCAATATGTCAAACCCCAGTACTAAAATGACATACTATGATATGACATATCGATCCAAAACCGCGGGTAACGGATCAGGATCGATTACCTATTAATGTCGGGCGTTGGGTCGTTAAATCATTGGAATTATTAAGCCATTAAAAACATAAATAGTATATAAGGTCACCTTATTTTACAACTGACTAGGCTAGCTTTTGGCCACGACCTCACCCGATGGAAAGCGGCGATGTGGTCGAAGATGTAGCATGCTTGCCCAGTAAATACTTATTCACTGTTGACTTGGTGGACTCTTGGTTGTACCTTCTTCTGCAGTAAGATGCTGACGGCCCGCTTGACTGCGGCGGGCCCGGTGAGCGCCTCCGTGTTCTCTGAGCCGAGCAGCAGCACGTGGCACGCGGCGCCGGTGGCTAGCAGCGCCCGCGCCGCCGCGTGAGTGTTGCCGCCCGACCACGGGTCCCTGCAACCGGGGAGCATAGTGTTTAGCACTCTATTACGCTAGGGGATCATTTTAAGGGTGAAAAACTGATAACTTAAAAAAATATAAATTCTAAATAGTGCGAATTACAGTTGAAATCTCATACGTCTTGGGAAGTAAGTACGCATGATGGCCATGTCACAACTTTCTATTTTGCCACTTTGTTAGATCGTGCTGTTAAATTGTAATTAAAAAACTGGCTGGTAGAATGCCACACAAAAGAAGAAAACGCGGAAAAGCTGCAATTCGACCTTCTTACAATATTGTTTATTTATGTTTGAATGAAATATTGTTTAGCTAATCCGATCATTTACGATGTCCACCACCAGCACTGAGGGAAAAAGACACATGTAGAAAAAATAAACTCCTTGTCTCCTGATGGGGGATAGTAGTAAAATTACCTTATTATTCCCATTTATATATTGGTTGACCCAATATGTACTAGATTGTGAGCAGGTCCTTCAGCTTGACTTCCGTAACTGCTGGGTCAATGAAGGAGTAGGACAAGAAAACTCACCTATCAGGCAGATGGAGGGGTACAGGCGGGGCCAGCGGTGTCACAGTGTGTTGGTACACGAGCGCCGACAGCGAGCTAAAGGCTTATTTTACTACCCCAGTACATTCTTTCAGCTTGACTTTCTTAACTGCTGGGTCCATTAAGGAGGAGGACAGGAAAACTCACCTATCAGGCAGATGGAGGGGTACAGGCAGGGCCAGCGGTGTCACAGTGTGTTGGTACACGAGCGCCGACAGCGAGCTAAAGGCTTATTTTACTACCCCAGTACATTCTTTCAGCTTGACTTTCTTAACTGCTGGGTCCATTAAGGAGGAGGACAGGAAAACTCACCTATCAGGCAGATGGAGGGGTACAGGCAGGGCCAGCGGTGTCACAGTGTGTTGGTACACGAGCGCCGACAGCGAACTGAAGACGGGCTCGTCAGCGCAGCCCCGCAGCCTGACTCCCCTGGCCGCTGGCTCGATGAGGAAGTGGCGCACGCCGCCGGCCCCGCCCGCGCGGACCGCCAGACCGAACGCGCCGGGGAATGAGTTCGAGTCGCGCACTATGAATGCGCCTTCTTCTAAAGGCTGCAGGGCTGCTATGGCTGTATGGAATGGACGTTGGTTTATTGTTTGTCGAGATATGTCAAATACACTAGGATCTTTCGCGAAGATGTTGCATGTCTACTACTCATCGACCTCTACGTACTTACTGCTTAATGTAGGTACCTATACTTTATGTTTATCGTACCTACGACTAATTGTAATAAAATCTGTATAACAATAAGATGGTTTTTTTATTATTGAGTTGTCGGTGGCCAAAGCAATGGTTATGGTACCTTTGTTGTTTTTGTTTTTTAGGAATTTGTTCATTATTTCATGGTAACGATCTTGGGTTTTGGATGTTTGGACAAGGGATTTGGTTAAAGTACTTTGTGCCTATTTTGTTTTTAAGAATTTAGCTACATACATAATATACCTAGTTAAAAGAAGTTCCGTGCAAAATTTTCGAAGACCCTGAAGCTGACAGCGGGTCTATGAGCGCCGAAGCTTGGTGATAGATTGTTAACTTAAAACTCTTAAAAGTGGTAGCCAGGAAAGCACTAGCAAAAGCCCTACCACTACCACCAATCTATAAAGCTTTTGGTGTCCTCACGATGTTTTCCTTCACTGAAAGCGGAAATATCAAAGATTGTGTTAGGTACTGACCGTCGTCTCGCGAGATGCTGGGCTTGTACCAGTAGTGGCTGGTGTCTCTCGCAAACCTCTCCCGGTCGGGCGCCACGTGCAGCGGCTCGGCGCCCGAGGAGGCGCTGGAGCGCCGCGACACCACGCCGCCGCCGGTGCCGTTCAACGTGCGGTACTCCGACTCTGGACTACCGTCGCGCTCTTTCCTATAACAAGATTTTGCATCGAGTGATGTGAGGTGTGAGGTTGACAAGTTTTGCACTTACATTATGATACCACAATACAGATAAATTTAGAACTACATAGAACAACAATTAAACTTAATTGTAGTGTCTCAAAAGGCGGGCGATCTCCTTCAGACATCCCAAAAGCAGTGAATAGTACAAAACTATTTACGGGTATGAAGACGATGATATACAAGAACTACGTTCTATGTAGAACGACATAGGATACTTTTTGTTCCGATAAACTGTAGTTCACGCGGGGGAAACTGTGGGGAACAGCTATTATTATGTAAACCATATTCAGACTCTGACAATGAGGCACTTCCTTGAGAACCGCTTTATGGACGCACACTAGTCAGGTGAAGAATGGTGATGTTCTGTTTGGAGCCTATACCAAACTATTAAGTGCAAAACATGCAGAAGCCGGAGCGGTCATACAAATTCAATTTATGTGAAGTGCTTCATACAAATTCAAACAATACGACAGAGCACGACCCGGCGCCACCCCGGCTCGGCTTCAGTGTGTTTGCGCTTTAGGCACCTGGAGTAAGCATTACGAGCGTTGAATGGTAAATATATCCGCCGAGACGCTAATACCGCTTGTCGGAGTGTTACGCAAGAGTTGGCCGCTACTACCTACTGCTATATTAGATGCTGTGGCGGTACAGTCAGCAACAAAAGTCGATGACCTCACTGAGATTTTCACAATTGCTATACACATAATACACCATATTATACCTAAATCGCTAAACATTACTAGCGCCAGAAATGAATAATCTCATCAGCCTTTACGTTCTCACTGCTGGGACTCTGGCCTTCTCTCAGAGAGAGCGTATGGGCCGTTATCTGCCACGCTGGCCCAGTGCGGGTAGGTAGAAATCGCATGCCCTTGAATGTTGTGCTTCGTGGGCATGCCGGTTTCCACCTTCACTGTTTTGAGCGATGGTAAATCCACACATAACTTATTAAGAATTAAATCATCATTGAAGTACAAAATTAACTGAACACTATACGTTGTCACTGATCAATTGGTCACTGAACATGGCGCAACATAGTTAAAAATTGCTGTTCATTATATTTTCCAAAAATATCGTGACTATCATCGTACGGTTAACGACAAAAGTTGCTAAACAATAAAAAAAATCTGATTACCTTAAACACCAACCTTTAACCTTATCATCACTTAGCATCAGGTGTATTGTGTTGTGGTCAAACGTTTCAATGTTGTAAAAAAAAACCAAACATTACTGATGCAAAACACATTTGTAAAATCGAGTATGATCAGCTACTTTTGTCGCTGACTGTACCTGGTAACCGTAGGCGAGCGTGGCGGGCGCGCGCTGAGCGAGGGCGTGGGCGTGGGCGGGTAGGGCGTCCGCGGGTGCGTCGGGAACAAAGGCGTGCCTGCGCGGGACTCCACGCGGGATTCCGAGCGGGACTCCATTCGGGAATCCACGCGGGACTCCGCCTGGGACCACATCTCGGCTCGGTCCTGGAACAAACGCAGGTTTAGTTCGCGAGTTACAATTTTCTTTCAAACAAATTGTCCGTTCTAGATCGGGTAGGTACTTTTGTTTCATGATTTTCATTCACGTACCTACCTACCAAGAAACGTACTCCCTTTGTGCGTTAATGGTGAACTCGTTACAGTTATTTTATAGTACCTAGTACCTACATTTACTCTCACTCACAGTATACAAACAGTAGTAAGTAGTCCCAATGCATTTGTGTACTGCGATTTCGTCCTATTAGTGGGAAAAGTTTGTTCTCCATGTTAGCAGGTTATTACATGAAGACAGACGACCTTTCTTTGGAAAGAACATAATTTTCTCTCTTATTTATAAGTAAGGTATATCAAGAAGTGTAAGTACTCACAATGGTGTCAGTGTTTGTGGGCTCCGCTAGCGACAGTAATCCAGGCGCGGTGTTGGTTGGCGTACTGCTGGCACTCCACTCGCGCATCGTCATCTTTTCATACATGAATTTTCTAGATGAGGTTCTGTGAACAACATAAACCTTGAAGTATCATTGCAAATGTATGCGAACTCGCGACTGATAAGGACCGACACAAATTGGTACCAGGAAGTAGACCATCCTACTAATATTATAAATGCAAAAGTTTGTGTGTGTGTGTGAATGTTTGTTACCACGTATCACCGTAACTACTAAACCGATTTTGATGAAATTTGGAATGGTGATAGCTGATACCCTGGATTACATAGGCTATATCCCGGAAAAAGGTTCCTGTGGGAAAAAGGGAAGACGCGGGTGAAACCGCGGGTGTAATTAGTAAGTATTATATACGTAGACAGACGTGCTAAAATCATGCATGTATCAGACAGGAAAACTTATGAAAATGGGTAAAGATATACAAAACTAAGTGATAAGAGACGAATCAGAACTAAAGATGTATGCCCATAAACGAAATGAGTGGGAAGAGGAATGCATAAAATAACAAACATTTCAATAAAATCGAGTCATTGATACCTGTCTGGAGCTTGCGGGCTGATGCTATCGGTTCTGAGAGGCGTGCGCGTGTTCACGTGAAGTGGGACGCTGAAGTCGTCATCATCATCAGCAAACGCTGTAGTATCACTGGTGTAGCCGTCCACACTGAAAATATACCAAAATGGATTTAATTCTAAGAATGCTAGTTAGAAATCTAGTTGTTGGAAATTGACAATACAATGAAAGTGGTTTTTGAATGCTATTGATATTATATAGAAGGCGGATAGTTACCGATGGCTGGCTGATCTGCGCACGTGACGGGAAGTAGCAGTGTCCCACTCGAGCGGTAGTCGAGCGACCCTCTCCCTCGCCTCCTTCCTCTCGCGCAGCTTCTGCTGCTGCCGCTGCAGCCAGGTGAGCCCCGAGCTCGTCTCCAGGCCGCTGTCGGAGCGCCGCGGCTCCCGCGCCCGCGCCGTCTCCTGCCACCCCAGCGTGCTGTGAGACCGCCATGTCCCGTTCTCAGGCAAAGGCTTCCTTGCACTACTTGGCGGTCGCTCCGCCCACTCCACCTCGCCGTTCAACCATCTGTTCAATTCAAATGAGTTAAGTCGCTACGGATATGCATGAGAACAACGCAATAAAATATCAGCAGGTACTTAAGTATCTGTTTTTTCTGTTTGTCCAAGTGTTATCTTTGTCGGTTTTTGTCGCGGCCGCGCGTAGGTATTGAAGGTTCGGATGCTAGCCTATTATGGCTAAGAAAACCTTGTAATGTTCGAGCAGAACACGCGTCCTTATACAGTGGGCGTAGGTATAATGTTGATAAAATATACTTATTACTGCATCACAAAACTGATTAGAATAATTAAAACAACACTGCTATGAATGGAATGTTGAATTGAATAACAAGTAGGAGGTATCCGATCCACCAGTTAACTTTTTTCTTGATTCGGTTTCATACAATGCGTCTTTATATTGAAATTATTTGGACTTTTATTAATCAGTATGTCTGCCATATACTCATGTTTTTATTAAATAAAATAATGTTTAACAGCTATCTAACAAAGCTGCGCTGGTAAGAAAGTAACAGTAGTCCATTTGCACTGACATCAGGCGACGGCGGCGTCGCGGTGTCGTGGCCCGGACGGCAGCCGCCGTTTATGGCTTCGTTTATCTCGAAATAGTAACTTGTTTGGGTCATGGCGCGACGCAATCACACGCCATCGCTTCAAATCAATATCGGAATTGCGACTCACCATCACGTTCCGACTTAAGTCTCGAAACACACTGAGCTTACAAGCGAACACAAGCTTCATTTTTTAGTAGATATCTATGTTCTTGAAATATTAAAGTTATGCTTTTGAACTACTTTGAGATCTCGGTACTCAAATTGCTTAGAAACATTCTTGACAATATGTTACGTAAGCTACATTGATTACTTGAAAATGTTGAAGAAATGCTGACCCACTTGCTTCCTTAATGCAGACACTATGCTAGGATGAATGATGTCTAGCTCAATGACACCACTGCTACGTCCTACACAAGTCATATGGGAAAGCATTCCTCATTCTTTAAATTCTTGTCTTAGGTACATAGTATAGTGGGTATTGAGGTTTCTTCCTAACTCAGCATAGAATAGAAACTAAGTAGTACTCTACTACTCTCTTAGACAGGCAGCTTGCGCATGTACGGCGATCTGCGCAACCGCTCGTTAGATACATACGTTCGACGTCAATTTGATTTGGTTAAATTAGAGCCGTTAGTTAAAAAGTTATTACGATCAATCTAAGTCCAAACATGGCGTGTTTAGAAAGGCTATTTCAGAACCATTACTGGCTATAAATTATCGTTAATCAGTTTCGAGAATGGTAGCGCCGACTCAGTGATTTGAGTTGAGTGTAACATAAGGAGCCATTCATTCAGTAGGCGCAGCATAAATGATTTGCAATAGGTAGTATAATAATAGTGGGTTCCCATGTGTGTGCGAGTGATTTTGTACGAGTAGACTACCCGGTTCACCAGGTAGTGTCGCTACCGGCCCACGCCATCGACTCAATTTAGAACATTGAATTGATACGTCCGTAAGCGTGTGTACCTTTACCTGCATATTTCTGCGAACACTTAGATTCACAACGTATTTTCATATTAGATTGTTCTGTTAGTGTTAAAAGTACTGTACATCAAAACAAGCTTTACATATCGTAACAAAGCAACAAAGAGGCACTTCGTAATATGGGGCTCGATTACAATGCGCTAAAACGACGTGATTGACGCGGTCGATATCTGTCGGATATCTTGGGATGCCATTTATCTTTATGTCGATCAAATTTGACGTGAGCCTAAGTATTATGGATACGGATAGATAACACGTGTCACCCACACTGATTTTCTGCTTACCCGTGAGAGTAGCAGGTGGCCTTATTTAAATTGATTGTCTTTAGCTCATCCCTGTTATGCCAAGGGTTTTAAGTAGCTATAATTCTCTTGAAAATGCCATTTTTGCCACGATAGAAGGTTTTCTACTTCAAATAACCATAACTGATGTCAACTAAGTACATATAGATTTCGAACTGAATCACCACTAAAAGTGGCATGTGTGTAAATTAGGGACGATGCTACTTTAAATCGATAAATTTGTTAGTTCATATAAGCAACTAATAATCTCTAATATATCAACCTCCTCTCCATTAGCTATGATGACATTCTCATAATCAAGTATGTATGTATGTGGAACGAAAACAACGACGTTCACTATTCTCGTAATTAGGTATGCAAAGAATGGCAGCAGATTACAAGCCTGCGGTTACCTATAACAAGTACTCACAGAAAAGAGCTTTATCTATTATGTTTGTAGAGACTATAACAAAGACAAAGATGAACAAACAAGAAATTGTAGTAGCCCTATATCTATTAAATTATCATTAGAAGGTACCACCCAGTCAGCATGCACATTGCACTGTATGTTTTTATTTTGATCTTCGTTAGAGTTTATTCCTTGCCAGAGTATCTATGCATAAAACAAGTAGGTACATGATTTATGTAGCACCGTTGTTAATTTGACTGTTGGTGTAATATTTGTTTTTTTCATCATCACAATAACTTTCTGAATGCGTTAGATCGAGGGCTATATAGCTCGCATTTAGTTTTTTATTTATTGTTGTGATCGTTTTAAAGTTTATCCACCCATTTGCTTCCCACAAGACCAGTGTCCGCTGATTAATCCCACCCACACGCCGCATTCAATCTGCAATTTACTAATCAACTAAATCGTTTGAGGAAAATAGGTGAGCAGCAATCATGAATTCATTACTTTGAGCTCTATCTGCCTTCTGGTGAAATTTGACGCATCACCACCTGACCTATGCCTCAGTGTTCTTTGTTATTTATTTCTAGAAATGTATGTGCTGATTGTTATAAATGACTGACTCAAGCTTTTTATAATGTTAAGTTGTAGGTATCTCCGACATCTTTGATCCAAGATTTTTCTTTGAACAGTTATATCTCGTTAAAAGTAGTTTCTATGAGATGAAGATTTACTTCACCCGGAGTTTGAGAGAGTTTACCAGAGTTTATCAGTTCGTAGTACTGTAGTGTAATAAATCACACGAGCATAAGGAAGGGCTTGTGGTGTAATGTCGAGATTGGTGCGGGTACTTTATGGTTATGGCCCTTCATTGACAGTGAAGTGGGTCAAGCGGAACGCGACTGAGTAAATTAAGATCACGCGCACAACGCTGTGTCGAACCAAGTTGTCAACCAATTTGTTATTTTGCTGATTGTTTCGGCTGTAGCAAATAGAACCACTCTCTCCTCCGGTATTGTTCTCAAGAGTTAGTCGGTCATGTTTATACATTACTGATGAGCTAAGTACCTACCCAAATTTTATGTTTATCTCAACAACGTTCGAAGGAAACATAAATGTTTATCGAAAGTGAGCCGATTTTTGCTAAAAATACAATTTTGCTAGTGAAGTCTGTGAGGTTGATTTAAACACAATCATGTGGGTGTAGGCGGAGAGCGCGGCCTACACTCTCATAGTGTCGGAACACATGTTTACGTTTTGGCGCCATATCCCCATCTTTTAATTACTATAGGTTATTTAGTGTATATAGGTAAATCCGGTTTCTTGACCGGAAGTGTAGAGTTGTATATACGGAGCTGAAAGCTCCCAGAATGAACACAGCCGAGTCAAAGATGACTAATACTAAGTAGAGCAGGTACTTGTTACTTTACTAACTACAAGTCTTTGTAAAATATGTTTGAGAAATGAGTTCTCTGTTAACATTCTCTAAGTATATACCGATGTCGTTTCAGACAAACGGAATTAAATTGTATTATTCGAAACATTTAAAGAGAAACGACTTAATTTAGATAAGTAAGGCAGGTACGCGCTCGCAGCGAAACTGGTTCAGCCAGATAACGTTTATTTTATGCAAACCGTTGATTCGACTTTAAATTCAAATATGTGTACTTATCCGAACTTTTATAAAAAATACTAAATGAAGTGAAAAGTTAAAAAAAAACTCACCTTCCATTTGTAACGGGAGATGTAGGTGGCGGGACCGATCTGGTGGTGCTGGTGAGGTCCTTCCGCAGCGTGCGCGGCGTAGAAGGAACGCGCGGCGAGCGCTCGGGGGTGGCGGCGCGCTCGTCATCGTCGTCCTCGATGGGGTGGTAGGAGGCGTCAGCGCCGAGCACGCGGCGCACCAGCTCGGGGCTGGCGAGGCGGTGCGGTGCGCGCAGCATGCCGGGCCGCACTCCGGCAGCTCCGTACGTGAAGGGCGCCGAGTCAGCGCGCGCGTGGTACGGTATGTCCGGAGGCCGGTCGGGCTGCGACTGCGGCGTGGCCGCGGGCGGAGGGTCGGGCAATGCGCTCACCGTGCGCAGCATGTCGCCCAGCAGCGCGTCGAGCTCATCCGGCGGGCTGGGCGCAGCGCGCCGTCCCGCCGAAGAGATGCCAGAGTCCATGGATGCGCTCAGCGGGGAGGACGGCCCGCCACCACTGCCACGCACTACGGTCGCGTAGATGGACCCGTCCAGTGGACCAAACGTGTGCGCGCTTTCGCCTCCTTCAGCGGTCTCGCCGCCCGACCCCGATCCCTCGGCGCTCCCGTTTTTATCGCCTGCATCCAAAAAAACTAACTTTCAATTGTAGTAGCGAACTTTTAGATCTGTCTCGGCGCATAGCACTATGCTCCTCAAAATAATTATTGGTGTGACTGAGAACTTTCCGGATGGAAGATGAGTTTTGCGACGGTTTAATTACAAATTGATTTTAAACTGGATTCGTCTCGCTTCAACCGACACACTTGCGAGGCCTCGCTTCTACCTATCTGTTAGCACGTAATTTTGTGATGCACTGAGCGAAACTAGAATCAATTAGCATGTCCTTATGAGACATGTTTCGTTTAATAATGCTAATATTAAAATGAGATAAAAGAATAGGTTCATTAGAGTTTATAAACTGCACCTAGCAGATACGCGCGACTGCGGTTCAAGTCACATCCTAAAAAGGACTAAGATAGCTTCCCGTTATCCCGGTTGCGGGATGACACCGTTGTTTGACTGAATACCAGGAACCTGATTTCTATAGGCTAAAAATATAACTTTGTCATAATGTCATTAACCTATCAGAAATATTGATATTGTAACATTCTCAATCAAAATATGTTCAAGCATAGAACAAATTTATTTAGGTATGCATTTTAAGGCAAAACTCATGCTAAATTAATATTATTAATGTGAACATAGAATTATACCAAGGCACAAAAACACGGATAACCTTTTCTTATCGATGTTCTTAAATATACTCGTTACATGAATTCGTTCTTGTTTGTTAGGTCAATATAATTTCAATCAATGACTAAAATATTTATAACAATTTAAATCGTTATCCTGCTAATATTATAAGCGCGAAAGTTTGTGAGGATGGATGGATGGATGGATGGATGTTTGTTACTCTTTCACGTAAAAACTACAGAACGGATCTGAATGAAATTTGGAATGGAGATAGCTTATACTCTGGATTAATACATAGGCTACTTTTTATCCCAGAAAAGGTTTCCGTGGGATAACGGGAAGACGGGAATAACGGGAAGAAAATAAATATTCTAAATCGATTAATTTATCCATTTACTTTCTACAATAGTTATTCACCTTGTTTTGTAGCAATAAATTCAGTGCATCACTTTCACATATTGGACATACGATAAGCAGCCTTGCACATCACACATCACGTGTTTTACGCTAACCAAGTTACATCACGAGCAAAATAGTCGGTAGACTGTTTCAAGATTGAAGGATAAAAGTTTGCGACTAGTGCGAGAAATAAACTCTTCTGGCTCGGCCGTTGTTCAGAGCGCGGTTTCGAAACTAAACTAAATGTGAGGTTGTCAATAACGCAATTAGTGTAAAGATATCAACGTCAGCGTCTGGTGCCCGTCGGCCTCTGTTAAGGAAGATGCGGTTATTTCTGTGATGTCAACGAAAATAACGCGTTCTAGCGAGGGCTATACAGTTACGAAATGTGCAGGAAGAGGATGTCCCTACCGCTAACGTTGCGAGCGCAGTCGCCATCTCCACCTATCGTCATATCTCATGCAATGCACCATTTAATTTGAATGTATGCTTTACAAACATATTTTGTTTAATTGTGTCATTTATAAAATAATTTGATTTATTAACAAAAGGTAGCTTGACATCTATGTGTGGCAGAATTATTTACTTTCTTTGAAGCGTACTTGAATACTTTGTAATTTGTTTGTTTGTTTACTTGTTTGACTTTCTGTGGTAGGTAGGTACTTGTTATTTTATAGAGGGAAGACTATACTATACAACTACAACTACATGCAGCTGGTCAGTATAAAAATATTAAAGAATGTCATTTTTAATGACCGAAGACATCCACAATAGGTCGGAGACGACAGGCTTTTAGTTCATTAACTAATGAAAATAAGCGTGACCGTAACGCTGCGTTTGAATCGGACGCGCACATGTCACGCCCACTATACAAATACAAATGGTGAAATTAGAAAACGAATTTCACTATTTAAATAAACTGAATGTTTAAAAGACACACATTAGTTAAAACGTTCGTTTAAAGTTACGCGATAAGTATGAAGGTGAGCGCGTGTGGAGCAGGTCGCAGTCACTAGTGATGTCATCACGCGGCTCAACCTCGTGTTTCCTCGAAATTACAAGCTCAACCGAATTATTATTCGACTCTACCCGTTGGGCTATCGCTCGAACTCTAAATTACAACCAGTTTTAGTTCTTTTACTTTGTTTATATCCCAGAATTTGGTTATTTTGGTTTAGTATTTTAAGGTGTTTGTACCTACCTATGTATCTCTATAATTATGGCGTTCAAGTAGCTCCACCCCACAGGCCACAGGCGACTAACGCCCGAAATTAATAATCGATCCTAATCCATTATCCGGGGTTTTGGATCGATATGTTAGGTCAAAATATATCATTATAATAGTAATATGTAAAGCCCTAGTACCAAAACGACATATTATGACATGACATATCGATCCAAAACCGCGGATAACGGATCGGATCGATTATTAATTTCGGGCATTAGAGGATACCTCATGCCAAACGAAAACGTTAAATAATCTTCAAAATAATACAGGCAGCATTTATTAATTATTTATTGTACAACAAATAGAAAGCTTACCTACTGTTATTAATAAAACGCTAGCTATTTGCGAACAATACTTCAAGAGCTCTGTGAATACTTATTGTAATCGGTAGGTACCTACTTAGTTACCAATCGGAAAAACGGCTAAGGCCAGTAGGTACTAGGAACTTTGCATATTATTATTATATAATTTTTGAAAAAAGGAAATCTAAGCTTTATGTTATACACTCGTAGATTAATGAATATAAATTAATGTTATCTACATTTTCAATAATTGTTCTTCTGTGTACAGAGAAAATGCTTGGAATTAACCACAATTTTCAGCATGTTTATTTTTTCTTGATCTTTTGTATTATGCACTTTAAAATGGAAAAAAAATCGAACACTTACATGAAGCTTAACTGTGAAGAAACAGCTTGTTAGCCGGTTAAACGACACAAGCACGTGTTCACAACAAGTAGATATATACGACTGCGGCATAAAGTAACTTCTGTGGTATGGACTGCCCATCAAGCTGAAAGCTTGCGCGATAAAAACGCTGTCACCTATCTAGATATAAAGTTACTAGGCGCAGGAAGAATCGTGCAGCAAAGTTTATGTCAGGGTGAACTAGACCACACGAGATAAACATTATGAAACTGTATGGGAAATTATCGTGAATCGTGTTGACAGACGTAGTACCTACTCGCATATATCGTTACTGCAAAGAAATATTTATCAAAAGGATGGCAGTAAAGTCAGCGTATAGTGAAGTCTATTTATTAAGCTCGCTAGACACGCTTACCAGACAATCTTTACAAGATACATTAATTATGGCTTATTCGTGTTAGCCACGCTACAGGCTAGATTGACATTAATTCAAGACGAGTTCTGTGGGATCACTGGCCATTAAATTTATTTTGCTCAGCGAACATGACGTCAGATTAAACAGCCTTGCGTGAGAATCTAAAAATTCATTAGTTTCGGCACCGGACGCCATGTTACAAATAAAACACCAAAAGCCTTTGGTCTTGTTGCCACCATGCCTTAGGTACTTATTAAAATTGCTTTTGCGCCTTTATGAAAATTGCTAACGACTAACAGAAATATAGTTTTTATTGAATATTTTTTTTTGGTTTTGAAACTAACAGTGCTTAGTCTTTAGAAAGAACTAAACCCCAAAAATAAGTAGGTCATTGATTGAATGAAATTTATTATTATCAATCCATGTTACACAACTTTTACTGAACCAGTCCATATAACATAATATATCATGACAGGTTCATAACTTGCAATCGAGTTACGTTATCGATGTCTATGTGAGTCAGTGGGCACAATTCGTTTGGATTAAATTAAGTTGAAGTGTGTCGAATCGGCGCGGGCGGGGATAATACTCTGACGCCGGCCCTTTGGCCAGTGCAATACCGACCGACTCGCTTAGTTGTCGTTATAGAGAACGGCGGACATCCATCAGCGATTCACCACGCCGGTCAATTAACAGACAGGCGCCGCGCCGCAAACCGTAGCGAACCTCGTTTGTCGACGACACTAATACAACTCATTGTTCCTTTCGCTCATGAGTACTTACTTCTATTGTTGACCGAGTGAAGATCTCTACATATTTTGACACGCATTTCATCAAATTTCCATTTATCTTTGAAAAGATTCGTTCCTGCGGCGTATTTGTGAAATAAATCAACATAAGATGTGCCGAAATATCTATAAGTTTTCAATTTTTTATTCATAAAAGACAATTATTTTATTAAGCTTTGTAAAGTTTACAGTTAGGTACAGCTTATTCACAACGCCATGTTTGGAGAAACTGTAAGGATAATATCATTAAGAACAACCCGCGGCAATGAAAAAAGAACGCTCATGAAATTACAAGCGACATTATCGAGATCATAATAGGTACACTGTTTTGTTCTACTTACCCAATCGCGGCTCTACCGATCGTTTGAGATCCAACTGAATCCCCGTTGTGTTCTAGTTAACTCCGCAACGATGTTTAGCTTTACTTGTAAATGAGAATGTGAAAAGTGAACGTGATTTTACGTGTGTCTATAATAGAGAGCGAAAGACGCGTGCGGGCGCGGAGGGCAGCTCGCGACTGGGCGGGCGGCGCGGAGCCGGCCAGTAACTGCACGACTGCACGTGCCCCAAAATAGACCCACACCTGAAACGCCACAAAAACCGCGACCTGTCCGCTAACTGCTCCAGTTGGACGCTTTGTCAACACTCATGACACATTTTAACTAACTTTTCATTCACTAACTTCCTGTGAATATGAGCATGCGTCAAAAGGTAGAGATCGGTTTTATTATTAGAGTTCAATGAATATGACAATAGGTAGAGACAGCGGTTACATATTAAGTGGCTGGAAATTAAATTTAGAAAAGTTTATTACCTTTAGAATCATAGTTTTCTTTATAGATTTTTTTGTGATAATAAAGTTGGTACATATATAATTTATTTTAACACGTGTTTCCGTCATTAACTAAACACCGAAGCAATATAAATGCCATCTGTTTCTACATATCAATATTATTTTTCTGAACTAAAAAAAACGAATGGGATATTTATGTAACAAACCATATTTTGAAATGCGATTGACATTAAAATATTTTGTTATAATTGTGTACATAGAACTGTAGAGTACCTAGACACAGGATGTTGAAGAGGTTATTGAAATTTCTCACTATTTCTGTCTTTAGATAACTGGCAAGTTTGTTAGCTGTACCTACTTGGCACGAACATTGTAGCTAATAATGACTAACGGATGTTCCTCCTTGCGAGCACACTTACTTTAGTTCCTAGAATATATTGATTACCTATAGTATTCAGCTTTGTACTTCTCTAATATAGTTATAGAAGCACGATAACTTAAAATAAAGAAATAGTAAGTACTACACGTTAAAAGTAAACATTCCTGCATTTAATTATATATTTTTGTGACAGCATCCATATATTCTTCAAAAATCAATCACAAGTCCATTTAGGTTGTTATGCTGGTTTTTTTTATCAAGTAGATTGTAGATAGATACATATATAGATATAAAAATAACGCTTTATTGTTTCAACACAACAGAAAAATAAAACAACATAAAGGGAAAGATCTTAGAGCTTGTTTAACAATGCGCGGTCTTATCGCTTGGAGCGATTTCTACCAGACAAACTTTGGATGGGCAGAAGTAGTACGAGATAAAATGCGGTTGGAACATGTACCTACCTACGAACTGGAAATGAGAACACATATATTGAAAAAATGTTTAAATGGGGTTTCACTTTCAACTATACTTCTAAAAATAATTCTATGAATTTGTCTTACCTGCATCTATTTTCTTTTTCAAAACAATATACAACTTGTACATTATTATTATTAATTAAATAAATAAATATAAATAAATATCGGGGACCATTGCACACAAATTGACCTAGCCCCAAATTAAGCTCGAAACTTGTGTTATGGGTACTAGGCAACGATATACAACATACCTAGAGAAATAAATACTTATATAGATAGAAATATCCAAGACTCAGGAACAAATATTCGTGCTCATCCACAGATTTTCTGTGTGCTCATCACACATATATTTGCCCTTACCGGCCCTTAATTGATTACCTACTACATGTATTTATTACACATCAATGTTGGATGAAATATGTCTTCTGATAATGCAAAACATTTTAGAAATCTAACCCTTGTCTAAATTAGGGTCTTACGGAGTGTAGACGGATGTAAAATGTTGGCAATAAGTTCAATAGTAACCTAGCGCCTGAAATTAAACACCAAACGAAAGCCAAACACGATCAGCGCGGCGGCAGCGACCGACTGGATTGGTATTAGCTGTAAGAAATGTTGATAGTGTAGGTACTTACCAGGATCATCATCAGTGAGTGTGGATAGCGGCCGCAGGTGTTCCAACGAGTCTGCCCTCGCTAGCGAGTCGGGGGCTGCGCGGAGCGGCGCGGCGGGCGTCGGGGCGGGCGCGGCGCCCCCGGTGCCTTCGCCCCTCGCGAATACTAGCTCTACTGCTCCGTCACTTGGGAATGATGGATCTGAGGATAATGTGGCAAATCAGTACTATACGGGAATATATTTATTTATGAGCTACTGAAGTTAATATTAATATAAGTAACATATATTCGTCGTTCGAACTTTCGTTTTGTTTTGACATAGGACTACGGCCAGCCAGAGTGGTTTAGATTTTACATTAGAGCATCGGGGTATTAGCTATTAAGATTTCATCAACTGTACATGATATTGACTTTAATACGTTTTAGTATGACTTTAGTTACGTGTAGTTAGTAACGTGTATTTATCTACCGCTAGGGGCGCTGTGTTGATTTTTATACAGATACTCGATAGCGAGTGCAGTTAATGCAACCAGTATAATAAGGGCTTAAAAGACGGGTGAGGTGAGTTTGACAGGCGAAAGCATAAGTTAGTCACACACCACAGCGAAGATGTCTCCTTGTAGGTATGCCTAAACCAGCATAATATATGTAACATCGATGGCTAAGCTAAATATGTAAGTACGTTTTATGATCATTGACTCGGCTTACCGTATGCAGCGTGGTGTAACTGTTGCTTGGTGAATGATGAATGATAAATATGATAGAGTGGAACTGGCAAGCGATGACCAGGTGCCTCTGCGACGCGTGCGCGTGCGCACGTCTTCTGTACGCGTGAACCCCACAGTGGCTAGCCTAATACGTTTTATGATCATCGACTCGGCTTACCGTGAGCAGCGTGATCTAACTGTTGCTTGGTGAAAGATAGAGTATGGTCGGCGACGGCACACGTGTGGAACTGGCAGGCGAAGACTAGGTGCCTCTGCGACGCGTGCGCGTTCGCAGGTCTTCTGTACGCGCGAACCAGTACGTCTCCGCGGAGAGCTAGCCTTCCCACGCCGACCGTCCAGCCACCACCGTTTACCAAGTAGAGCCCTGGAAGGAAAACGATAATTAGTAGGCACTACTATTTACACGGTAGCGTTTGACCGCAAGTCGCCTGATGTTAAGTGACGATGTGGTTGAAGATGGCGCCACGCTACACCTGGATTGGGAACTAGCTCTCAAGTGAGGCTGCCGGAACACACCGATAGGTGCTTGGCGACAGATTCTTAACTTGATGGTGGTAGCTAGCCAGGCGAGCACTAGAAAATGCCCTACCACCAAGCTATGGTTTCATCACGATGTTTTCCTTCACCGAAAGCTCAAGCTCATTGTAGAATTCCAATCCACGTCTTACAGATCGCAGGTCGACGTCAGTACTACTGAGCTATCATCGCTATAAATGTAAAACGAATAAGGAGTTAATTATCATCATTATCATTAGCCTATGACGTTCCCACTGCTGGGACCCAGGCCAGAAGAAGAAATTGGTAGTTTATAATCCTTACTAATGTTATGAATACCAAACTAAACTTACTAACTTGCTAAACTTTTTGTCACTTCGTCTGTTTTCATTTCACGCCTAAACTGCTGTACAGATCATGATTAAATTTGGTATGGAAATAGCTTGACCCTAGGGAAAGACATGGAAAATTTTTATGGCGATGAACGATGTAGTCTTATGTTTTTAAAATCATGGGGCATCGAGAGCCAATAGTCCACTAATTTTAAGTGTTGATGAAGTCGATGATTACACCACGCCACTTCTAGATGGAGAATTGGCTCTGAAGTAAAGCTACTAAAGCACACAGGATCCACGTATTATTAAGCTTGCATTAGTTAATTTTTAAAAAAATTCGTAGGATTCTCAGTAACGATGCGTTATCAGTCCCACCTGATGTATAAACGCAGACGAAGTTCTCGTATATCTTGAGGAAGGCAATGGTGGGTGTAGCGGGCGCGGCCAGGGAGCCGGCGACGCTCACGTGTGTGAGGTGGAGCGGGGCCGCGTTCACTCGGATCTGACCCGCGAGCAGACCCGCAAACGTGTCTATGTATCTGTACAAGAAATATAGTCAACAATAATCGTTCAGTCTTGAGTTAAATTCAAACTCTAAATACTTTTCTTTAATAAGACAAAACTTTTAAAGGACAAACATAAAACTACACTGAGAAAGAACCCTGACTTTCCTTCCAAGACCGATTCCTTCCAAAATGTAACCTTTTCCTTCCTTATCTTACCTTAGTTTTCCTTCTAACTCGAAAGTTCTTCCCTTTTGACTCAAAACAAATATATTTATTTCGGAAGGTCTTTTTTCTTCGTGTTACTATACCTACCTACATCTTTGCAACCTCGCTCAGTAACTCATTTATTGGGTGCAATTTAGAAAATACCTATAAGCATTTTTTCTTCCTACTAACTGATTGAATTTGAGCATGTTCTTTCAAGGATTTTAAAACAACCTTTGTCCATTAAAATCATTAGATGACATTACTTACGGCCAGTTTCAATAACGTATCTATCCACAGTTTGCCCTACAGAGATATAAATTTAACATTACTTCTATGGAGCGTTTGTCAAATTTCTATCTCCAGTACTGTGGATAGATAGGTTATTGGAACCGGCCATTAGACATACAATTTTACTAGGGTAAATTTTATTCAACCAATAAACTAACATTGCCTCTAACTTTGACTTCACTTAACAGTTTGACGCTGCAGCAAATTTCATATAGGTCGTATTTTCAATAAGGTTTTTTAAATGTTTAATTAGTCAACTACTGACCCCTAGGGCTGGTTTTATAAACCGGTAAAATTTTCCGAAATTTGGTATGACATTTAACTTACGTTTATAAAACCGGCCCCGGCATGTCTACTGTCTACTAAGTACTCGTACATTCTTTACTGCTGCTTAATTGTTCCACGTACCGTTTATTTGAAGGCAAGTGGAATACCGGCACTCGATCGTCGAGGTACCTCCTCATCGCGTATCTGTCGAGTGCATTTTCCGGAGCTCCACATATCGCCGAATAGTGCATGTACGCTGCCACTAGCACCCCTAGCCGTTCTCGGTTACCCCTGCGAAAAAAGAAAAATAATTCTGAGTTAGTCGGTTGTTTTTGTGGTAATAATAATAAAACAATAAATAATTATATCTATCTATCTCTATAGAGATAGAGATATGGCTCGCGTCATTTTAAAAACTTACACACAAGCTAGACAAGCTATTCCCAATGTATTTGTTAGTAGGTATGTTATGTCTGTAGACTCTGTATAGTCTCTGAAACTACATATTATTATTATCCAATTTTAAGAATCATTTAACTAACATAAACCTGTTATTTACTATTCCTAAGTAAGTCAGTATCTATGGTATCGAAGGAAAACGAGCTGATTTGCTGCTTTATCGGTGATCGCTGATCAAACGGTTTGATATTTATGAGCACAATATTAGTCTAGTATGTAGCTAATATTCAATGTTTAGCAAATATTAAGTAGGTGAAGTGTGAGTGAATACATAACGCTAATCCTACCTTATATGTACGGGACTATGCTCATTAGCAATAATTTATTGTTTGTCAAACAACCTATTAACTCATTTACAATTCAAGGCTCGTAAAAATACGCACGGAATATTTTCTATATTAAAAGAAAGAGTGAAGTGTGTTCATACCAAACACAACAAAAAAATTATAACGAGATGGGATTAAATTCCGTCGCGAGTAACGGCAAAAAGGAGGGCAAAACCATTCAAGCGACTCCATTTAATTAAGGATCACTCCACAGGGATTCTGGGTCACAGAGGTGGATTCTCCTTTGTTTTCTGACAAAAAGTATAAAATAGATGCCACTATGCCATGATGGTACGAGCAAAGTAGAAGCAAAGTTATATATTTATATTTATATCTTCTAGTTTAATATAGTTCCAGGACAAGCGGGTCCCGTTAGCATAATATCTCATACATACTCGTGTATATAAATACGTATACCTATTGCCTAAATCGTTTACCGGATGGATAGATTTGTCGAATAAATTGGCAATATTGCGAGCTTCCGCTAACCACATTTGAGCTGTAATGATGTTTAGAGTGGTTTGGGAAAATTTCCAATTTATTTTCGGTAACTTTGCCGTTTACGTTTTAATATACTTCAATTTGTTGCTATTGTACTAGGAAGTGTTTTGAGTGGTTGGGACAAATTAACCATTTACCTTTGGCAACTTTGCAATTACGTTTTTAATTTTATTATTCCATTTTTTTAATAGTTTACTACGAGATATATTGGAAATGTTCGTACCTGCCGCCAACTCATTACCTACAACAAGAAACGACGAACGAGTTTTATGCCTGAAAGACCTCACAATGCTACAACCTTCGTACAGCTACAACATTCTGTCAATGCTGAATTTACTTGAAAGCTGTACTCAGCCTCTTCAGTCTGTCTTTTTATGGCCAGGTAGGTAGGAACAGTCTATAACATACTAACTCACCAACCTAACAATACAGTGACATTCTTGGGAACGGGCAACCAGCTCTCCATTGGCCTGCTCGTCCGAACACGTCTCTAGCATCGTTCCTTTCAATACCTAGAATAACGTAAAGTCCAACTCACCAAGCTAACAATATAGCGACGTTCTTTGGATGCGCAGCCAGCCAGCTCTCAATGTGTTTACAGGCTGCACACAACCTCTCTAATGGTGGAGCCAGTTCTCCAGCCCAGCCAAGCGATCTGGCGCGACCGAACACATTTCTCGCTACTTGGCCATCCCCCCCTCCATCTCTGCCGCTCACTTCAAACACCTGGAAAATAAAGTATACAAAAAAATCATACAAACATACAAAACTATACATTGTACACTTGTACATCCCATACCAGGCTTATTGTTCGTATAATAGGACAAACATTTGCGTGAAAATTTGCCCGCCACACTCAAGTCTAGGTTTATGCAAAACTTTGGGTTCAGAGGATCATCGGATTGCTTTGGTTTATTTGAATTTACCAACTTTTGATCGTAGCATCGCTCGCATGGTAAAAAAAATAGGTATCTCACCTACGACAGTTATCGAAGTTTATCGAAGTATTTCTAATATAGCCTACAAAATTTCGTCCACTTTATTACAAGTACTAGTTAAAGTAGTACAGTTAAACCAAGCAACGTTCCATATTTTTTTCGGTCTTTGGGATGTAGAACCTAATTTAGAATTACCTACCTACTCAAATTCAAATGGTTTTTAATGGCCCAATATATTTAAGTCGAAACTTCATTAGGCAAAATATTTCCATATTTATTTGCTAGCAGAGAAAAACGGAAAAATGGTAATATCTCTCCCGAATCCAATAAAGTTTCTTTCAATTCACATAACAAGAACAGTCAATCACGAAAACAGGGTCAGCGCTTCCTCTTTATTATTTTCCTTCTGTTTGTGTAAAATAAAAAGGGTCTTAATGCTTGCTTTTTATTTTTATATACAGAATTCTAAGTTTACAAGTCTGTTTAATGGAGATGTTATCAGATCAGAAGTGCTTTAAGAAAATTCGCGTTTATTGCGGAAGTACAGGTGAAACCTACGCATCATCGTCATTATTATTGGCTGTTTAACAACTCGGCGAAGCACCTTGTTTCAATTAACAGTCTATAGATTTATCTGTCTATCTTCTACTCATATCATGTTACATACTGCAAAGACGGCGGTCTCTTATTCAGCCAAGACTGGTTAAGTGCCCACTTTAGTTATTGACGTTTTATTAGGTCTTAAAAGTGTTAGTCGACTTATAAATATCAAGAAATTATCGGCAATATCGTTTTAAACTGCACATATGGTTGGTTAGGTCATCACGTAGACATATACCTACCTACTTAATGTTAACTTTAGTCCGACATTTGCCATTTACATATTTACAAAAAGAACAGGATGCTTAATCAGGAAATCAACAGATTGATGGATGAATTTACTCTTTCACGCAAAAACTACTAAAACCTATCTAGATCAAACTTGATATAGAGATAGTTCATGGAGTAGGACAAAGGATACTTTTTATAGCGATAAAGTGTAATCCACGCAGGTGAAACCGCGGGGTGTAGTTAAATACAAGAAGAAGAAAAGAAGATAAGTGTAGTGAAGAATAATATCGCGTTCTTACCATGAAATGTTCTCCATGTTTGTTAGTGAGCATGTGAGCTGCCTGTGCCTCAGCGTGCGCGTCTCGGTCCGGTAGGTGCAGCGCCAGCATGCGTTCCGCGACATAGCACAGGTCGAGACGCGACGCGGGACCGCCTGGGAAGCTCGATGATCTACTTCCACTCTGAGGATGTTAACAAGAATAATAGTGATAAAGAAAGACGTATCTAATATCTGTTAGACATAGCAGTTCCAAATACCTACATCAACATTCAAAATACTATAACCGAAAAAGACATTATAGTTTACAGAATTTGGAACATGAAGTATGAAATACGTGAGTGTACGTCGGCGTCGTTGGTATTTTTCAGTACCGGCATAGTTCCAAAATTAAGCATAATTCAATCAGTCATTCGTTTCCACAAACTTAAATACTTACAGGAAAATACCTCAACGACTATACAATAAGTCGCCATTTATTTCAATACATGTCGAAAAGTAAGGATTTAAGGAACTTTTTGCATTTATTAATTATCAAAAGTTAAAATACAGAAACTGTCAGATTTAATTATATTCGTAATAGCAAAAGGTAAACGGTTTTTTTTCGGATCTAAATATCGACACTGTGAGCTAAGATTTTAAGAAATAGAAAATTGAAGGCATTAGACATGATACAACAAACAACTAAAAACAAAAAATAGTTAACAATGCAATAGACATTTCACATTAGTTTTATTTTTTTTATTGTAAGTAGTGTACAATTTTGACATTCCTGACTTTTTTACAAAAGCACCTCTAGCTAACTGGCTATAACTAAATCGAAAGTACAAAGTAGAACGAAAGCGAAAAACTCTGTTGGATAATGGCAAATCTGTAGTGATATTTACCTGACTTCAAGTGGAAAGTATACGCTTACATATCATTAAGTACAAGAAAATAAAACTATTATAGTCTTGTTAACATTATAGTTTTAGATAATACGCAATACTATCACGAAAGATGTCGTAAAAATAAGGTAGTAAAGTTATACACACCTATATATTTACGAGCCATCGACAACTGTATCAACTTTCCAAATGGATTAAATTCAAAAAGTCATACCTCCCTCCACCTCCACCTATGTTTTACAAAACCGATCAAAGTACGACAAGTTTGTAAGTAAGTAAAGTAACAAAACGATAATACAGATTTGAAACTAGCCCTAATAAATGTAGGCTGAAAGTTGAGAGTTATAAATAAGTACCTACCACTATTATGTTAAATAAGTAAACAACATTTCAAAGGTGCATGACAGACACGGTATGTAAAAGTGAAAATCTCTGATTTGCCCTGCCTTAGTGTATTTAAGTCAGTTCAAACAAGAGGTCGTAGGCGCAACATAACTAAAAAAGTGTCACAAATGCCGATGCGTAGGCGCAGGCGTAAAGCTGTGGATACTACGAAAGCTTTTCATAGTCATGATGTATTTAATCCGATTAGGCCACTCGTCACATAAGCTTTACTTAGAACGTTAATGGATATAAACTCCGTCTGAGTAAGTATAAATACTGCTATTTAGGTTAAACGCCGGCGAAGTTACTCATTCCTTAATATTCACATATACTTATTTGAGTAAATTCTTTGCACCAAATTACTCTTGATTATTCTTGCATGACTTGTGCACTTATATTTGAAGTCCGAGTGGTCTTTTACATGGATATTATTTTAAATTAAAGGTAAACCCACCGTTTCTCTGCCAAAAGTCGTTGCCGCGGGAGTGGCCGGAGCACTCACAGCTCGACTCTAAAACAATAATACAAAAGTGTTATAGGTATTGTTCAAGTTATTTTTATTCCAAATTAAATATTTACCTACGTTATCCGTTAATGTAATAGTAATACGTTGTTCGCATCGCATTACAGAATAAATCATTGAGAAGTTATCCAGTTGGAGGTCAGCGCTGTCATTAAAATGAAATCAAAAGTTGTTATTTAATCCTCGTTATTTTTTCTGAATGACAGCGCTCGACCGATGCTGATGGGATTTCATTTCAAAAATAATGTTCCGCGGTGCAGCGTAATGACGGCATTGTATAATGCATTTGGTTTCACTATCTATACAGATCGAGTATCGATAGTAATGAATGATATTGTAACAAAAACTAGTCGGACAGATATGCCTTAATCTATCACTAATAATATAAAGCTAAGAACGGTGAATAATATTTTTAATATTTGTAGATACTTATGTAGGTACCTATAAAATAGAATATTTAGAATTTTTATTTAGAGAGAATATTTAGAATATGCTTTTGATTTGACCCGTACCTCAGAATAAAAATTATAGTTCTGTCATATTTTATGTGTACTGCGCCTTCTAAAAGAACACTATTGCCTTTAAAAATATATACTATTAACTAATTAAAAAAATATCTCTACGATTCAAACGTTAACATATGTATTACTTTGCAAAGCATGTACTGCAGTTGTTACGAGTTACGAGCCTGGCGTTTAACATCAAGTAAAAAACCCTGTACTTATCAGAAGCTATAGCTGAACGTTTTTAGCCATAAGAATTGTTTATGAACGCAGAAACCTGAACCCATAATTATATTTCACTCGACCTACATTTTGCAAAACGAGTCGATTTTAATCATCTCTGCAGCTAATTTAATCAACAACGTAGCGTCTCATGGGCCGATGTCAAGACTCACTAGGGACTATCGCGATCGGACGGATCGCGTCCAATAAAGCTGATAAATGAGGGCTAAACGAGGTGTGGCCTAAGTGATTACTGCAGCTTTGTCGGCGCTGTAGATACGCTGTTACATCAAATTAGCTTCAAGTGTCTTATAATAATCATTACCGAGTACAAAGTAAGTGAGTCTAAGTGCACGCAATGGGCTTGAGACTTTCGGATTTATTGTAACAAGTCTCTGTAATAGTAATTTATGATGAATCCAAACTGTGATTTTTAAGATGTAGCTAAGAGCCTATGCGCCCTTAGATGACACAAAACGCACCACAGAACGCTTAGGCTGTCCAATGACGAGGCTCCTTGAGCGACGCTCTCTTGTTTGTCCTCGCTGCAGGTAAAACACAGCTCTCCAGAGCGCGAAAGCGAGCCTGTGCAGCGCCCGAGCCGCGTCCACCTCAGCCGCCCGCCGATACTTCTCCCGCATTCTCATACGTCACACTCCAGTCTATCAATATTGGGTAATGTTCCATTGACAGGTAATTACACTTTCACACATTTCAGCCTTGGAAAATAGAAAATATGTACCTACCTACAATCTTCTTCCCATTAAAATTTGCTTTCGATATAATTATGTAGCTTTATTCTCGGAAATAAATACTTATCTTATTCAAATAAATTACTATCCATAATGATGAAATTCATAAGCTAAATAGACAGGCAATTTGACTTACAAAGGAAAGAAGGTATCGTCATAATAACACACATCCAGGAGGTAGGGTGTTATTATGGGGTATTCATATAAATGAATGAAGATGGCATATCATTAATTCAAAGTTTGCAAAGAAGTGTACGTACGCGTCATGAAAAAGAACGTTTTAATAGTGAAAAGCGCTCAAGCGATGAGTGGCCGGCCGGCGCCCTGCGGGTCTGCGGGCCTGCACTGCGGTAGTCTCATACATACGTAACACGAAAATCATGTGTTTGTAAAGACGTTAAAAAATACGCACTAAGTACATATAAATAAAATCTATCCGATAAAAGAGACCCCGGTAAAATCATTCTTATAAAAATAAGTTATCCATTTTCGTATAGAGAAAACACAGTTTTCCCGCCATTTTCTGCAATGAATAAGGCAATGAAAAAGGTCGAAACTTCACGTTATCGAACTCCTTGATCACATTTTTTTATATCAAGTAGCATAATGTATCTTGGAGAATTTAATCATCTAATCAATAAAATTACATAATGTACATAACACTTTTTTTTCTTTGTACACGCCCTTTTCCGTGAAACAAGAAAAATGATTCGTATTTGTGGCGTGTGACTTATTTTGTAACTAGATGTAATTCCTGTAAACACATATAAAACACGACTCTAATGTTTTTATAGCTAGACGCTTCCTCATTTAAACTTTAACGGCTTTAATTAAAATTTAATTGTAAAAATATTTAAATAATTTCAATGTTATAATACCAATAAATGTAGCTTAATATGTAATGATAATGAGTATACTGTTATGATAAATCCTCAGATAAATCTGGAAGCCTTACAGATCGCCCCTTGTGAACTAGAATTCAAGACGTATAAACCACAAATGGTCAAAATAAGATTTCTTTGTAAAGTAAATTTTGAGTATCTAACTGAGAGTGAATTAGTGTGATGTTTTGTAATGTTCATTATATGTGGATTATTTGAATGAGCTTATAGTTGAATTCATACAAATATAAAAGGAAGAAAAATGCTCTACGCTTCAGCTAATCGTGTGACTGTTCCGTTTTATTGACAGTTTCGTCAGCTTCATAAACAGAGGGTGTGCGCGGCTTGCACCGCAGTCTTGTCATAACCCTGACCTTTCTTGTAAAGCGCGAGCCGGGGTGAATGACCCCGGGGGTGGCACTCATCTAAATAAAACGTCACATGTAAGCACCAAAGTGTGGAACTGTTAACTAACTGCCACTCGCAGTTACACCAGTGTTGAATAAAATTGTGCCAGAACAACGTCAATAATGCTACAACTAACACACCAAGAGTTTTGTAATGTTGTTTAATAAATAAATAACAATTAGATAATAAGAAAAATTCCAATGTTTAACTTGAATTTTCCCTTTAAATTAAAACAGATAGGTACTTTGTCTAAGTCGTAAAGCACGTATGGTCAGTAACATTAGAATTAGGTTTTATAACGGGATAATTACCATGTATTTGTTTTTGTTTACATGTTAATTATCCCGTTATAAAACCTAACGTAAAGCACGTGCTATAAAAAAAACAATTCGGAGGATAACCAATTTTCGTGATAAAAACTAAACTCGCCAATACGTTGTCATAGTAGAGAGACGGCTAGAGATCGTGTACAAAGGTAAGCGGCCTGCACAGGATGGGCTATTCATGAGTGTAGGTACTCTATTCCTTTTTTCTACTCTTTCAATAGACGTGAATGAACAAACGTCTATTGGCACTGAGTACGCTGCGCTGTGCGCTATCGCAACGGCCTGGCTACAATCCAAGGTGTTCTTAGAACTAACTGCCTGGGAACGATACATTTGTGTGTACCTATTAACTAATCACTAATTTATAGTAGTATACCTAAATTAAATAAATAATAATAATAAATAAATATCGGGGACCATTGCACACAAATTGACTACAAATTAAGCTCGAAACTTGTGTTATGGGTACTAGACAACGATATACATACTTATATAGATAATGTTAATAACAAATAGAAAAATAACGTAATTATATGTATTTATAAGTAACTATACATTCAAATTGATTTGATTAGCTTATGGAAATATATCAGCATATTCGAATTATTTATCAGAAGTTTTATCTAAGTTCAGTATGTAATAGTTTGAGTCTAGCCCTGTTCTATTGTTATGGAATCTTGAAGCATATTTAGTTAAGTCAGAACAATGGAATCGTTTCTTATCAAAGAGTAAACTTTCAGAGAACATTATCTGATAAACTGATAACAAGTGTACCGCACTATCGAAAATGGCATTTTACATATTTAGTAAAATATTCAACTACTGCAAAATAATACTTTAAACTGCTTAGTCTTTCACTATTTCCAGCACTTGATAAAACAAACTTTAGGTAATCACAGAAAAAATAACAACAATTTAAATTATGTTTTTGATAAAATAAATAAATATAGTTTCACAGCACTTTACTACTGTTCACACATCATGCACCCAATTTTCCGGTACAAAACAAACAATTACGAAGTGCATTTTGTAACTGGCCACTGCACACGAACTTTTTTATGGTTTTTTTTGTTGTTTATGTTTTAATTCATGATACCAATTGTTTTAGGCGTAGTATTGTTCCGCAGCGTTACGCACGGCGCCTGGAGAAGCACTGCTGGCGCCAGTTCGCCATTCGCCGCAGCGTCCCGGCGCTCGCCGCAGTCGCCTCTCTGGCGACGCCGGTTGCTAGGCAACGCGCCCTGGGATGCGTACGCTAGTGTCACGCTACAAATAATGCACCGTAAAAGATTGGGGGATCTCTGATGTAAGGTAATGATGTATCACAAAGATACAACTATAGAAATCTTAAGTAGGTATTAACTTATAAATTTTCAAACTTTTTGTCTAAGTGTCTGATTTCAAGTAAAAAGCTGTTTGAAATTCAATTTCCACAATTTCGCAAATTTGAAGGTTCTATAAAGTGAAGTCAATAAGAAATGAGGTTAGAAATCAGTGTGTGGATACGTCCTCGGCGTGGGTCGGTCCACTCTCGTAGATAATATGAGTAAAATTATAATTCTTTTGAATTTTGAACAAAATACATATAAGTTCAATGTAAACTACAGTGATCGTGAATTTCGTGTCGTTGTATTAGCATCCAAACGTGTTCTTTATTTTCTTTTATATTCTTTACTGTTTACATACAAATACAGCTTTAGGTTAGAAATAAAACTCCTGAAGGAAAATAGGCGGATAAAACCACATTGTAAGATGAAGGATTAAATGTAACATAACGCAACAGAGAGTCACATTCCGCCTACAGTAAATAAAGTTCCGAAAGTAGTAGCATATATAATTAGCCAGTTCATTCATGTTTACACGCGACGACGAGACTGGGCGGCGAGGGCGGGCGGCGTGGCTGCATTTCCGTAAACAGTGCGTGACGTGCGGCTAGAGCGTGTTTACCATTATTTTACTAGCAGAGAAATACAGAGTACATATTCAAATGTATTTCCCTACTGTTGCAATTTTACATTTAGAGAGTTTTCATATTAATCACAATAACATAAATCTATTATTATATCACCATCATCAGTCTAATTACGTTTTCCTGCACAGTACAGGTCTTCTCTCAGAGAGAGAGAGAGATAGTACCCATGGGACATAATCTACCACGGGGGCCCAGTGTTTAAGACGCAAGACGCGGTGGTTCACGAGGGCGGGCGGTTGGCTAAGGCGGGCGTTGCGCTGGCGCTTTCGTAGAAAGTAGCGTGTGACGCGCGCCCAGGGAAGCTATCCCTATCTTTGTTACTATAAATGATTTAAATATTTCCTCATTTAGGAATTGCACAAATACCGTCGATTTGCACTTGATTAAAATTAAACATATGATAAGAATTTAAATTTTGCGTTATGCGATGCTAAAGTTTATCACGTTGAAAAGTATTCTTGTCTATTCCCCTGGGTTCTATCATCATCATCATCATCAGCCCGTATCAGTCCACTGCTGGACATAGGCCTCTCCCAAGGTACGCCACTGAGCCCGGTCTTCGGCTCTTCTCATCCCACTACTGCCAGCCACTCGGCGCAAATCGTCGCTCCACCTTGTCGCAGGGCGTCCTACGCTACGTTTGCCAAGTCGCGGTCTCCACTCAAGAACACGTCTACCCCATCGGTTGTCGGTTCTGCGGCTTATATGACCAGCCCACTGCACTTCAGCTTGCTAATTCTGTGGGCTATGTCGGTGACTTTAGTTCTCTGACGGATCACCTGGGTTCTATACCTATCCACATCCATAGCTAATTTCATTAAAATCCGCCAAGCCATTTAATAGGAGAAGAATTACGAATACATGCACATAGGAATTTTATAGTTTGGTAGCAACAAACTCGTAAACATAAACGTAATTTGTAGTTTTCAATCAAGCTGCACCTATTGCTAAATGTCATACGAAAATGTGTCGAAGCTCACAAGTACATGAGGACTATTATCTCTGAAAGGAAGATGCCATTCTCACGGTATCTCAATCTATGGCGGGACGAGCTCGTGCCACTCACTTGCAATTATTTACTATAAAATTAATTTGTAACCGCTGTCGTGGTGCATCATTGCCTCTTCTAAAAGGGTAGGTAGTATAGACAAGATACTGTGGCGTACTGATCCGGTACCTGAAACCTAATCATAAAAAATAATCAAAGTAAAAATCGATTTTACTGACGGATGACTTAATCGTATGTAAACAAACGGATTTCACAGCATGTTAAACGGTTAGTGGTAAATGACCAAAAAAAACACAAAAGTGGTCAGTTAAGTAAATGATCAAGTACCTGCATTTAAAAGCAGGTAACGCAAGCGTATCCAGCGCCCTGCTTCTAAACGCTCTGCCCAAATATTTACTTCGAGACTCTATATTTACACAACATTTCATTTCATAGGAATTAACATTCCATAACGTAACCGAGCATCTGTTTCGTTTTTAAAAATAACTGATGCAAATATTTATTTTATATGCAACTTCGGAAAACTCTGGAAACTATCAGTAGCCGATTAGGTACTGCATAAAGTAAACTATGCTTTAAAATAAACATGTGAATAATTAAACACTTGTGACCAGCCGCGCGTATTGGTTCCATACAAACTTAATAGCTCATTAGCCTCTTTACGGGGTATTTTTCAAATAATCTTTTCTTTGTGCAACCCTCTACCGACAATTTACGATCAGCAGTAGGTCGCTATCTGATTTCTCGTAAAATGTGTACAATTTGAAAGGAATATAAATCACACCATAATTAATTACTCGATAACTATGATTAACTAATAAGAGTATATTGGAGGAAGTATCGTAACTCTGTCAGGTTTCCCTGAGGCCGGGCGATATGAGGGCCCGTGCGCCCGGGGCCCAGCGTGCTATCGCCGTAGCCATCGTGAGAAAGTTTCGCGATCGCCGCCCAATCAGTTATCTAACATTAATCCCCGACCTGCGGTCTCTTTGACTGCCGCTTATGGCCACTAGCAATTTGTATTAATTACACCACATCAGCCTTTATCAGCCTTACTCGAGTTCTGTCAGTTAACTGAATAATAAATTCAGTCGGACGTGTACGATTATGTTATGATAAATAGTGAATGTCCCTGATATAACTATGATGTTTGTATCGCTGGTGTTTTGTTACAAACCGGCAGCCGGGACAGGTCGTCTAATTCGAAATGTTTTGATTGCGGGCCGTATCGGGAGATCTCGGGTCCGCGGGTCGCCGCCGCCTTGGCCATTGTTTAAGTGTCGAATGTTATTTATAGTGACGTGGGCATGGATGGCCTATGCCCGACACCTGATGCCACTGATCGCTATCACGCGTCACCAGCGGGTGGTCTTCACTACGCCAAAAGGATTATCTACCTTTGAGATGGAATATAATTAGGCGTCTTATTTATTTGTAGTCTATAATTAATCATGCATTTCGTATTGATTTAACAATATTTTTATCATGATCTTCATTGTTTAAAAAACGGCAATCACCATATTGATTTTACAAGGTCAACTACGGATAACATAACCTAAACTACGGATAACCGAAACGTTATACCTAGAGTATACCTAGCGTTAACGTATCGACGCATGTGCTAGAAAAAGCTTGGAAGATTGTAAACCAATTTTAGGACCACTCATTCTCTAAGAATCGAGCAGTGTCTATCTCATAGTAAAACTTTCTACCTGAAGCTACAATTAGGACCACTCTGCCAAGAGTTTACCTAACCGATAAGAAGAACACATAAGTAGGTAGGTACTAGTTTATTTTCTGACTCTATACTATCTAAATCATATACACGAAATATGACATCACGAAGTAAATAAATCTGAGCAGCAACATTCCTTACTGATGACGTAAGTTTACATCATTTTAGCTAACATAAAGAGCATGGCGAGGCGAAGTTTAATAAAAAGTAATTAATATTCAAGGATAGCGGGAATCTGCAATACGGTCACTGTTGATTTACGTCAAAAGAAATCAATAAATAACATGAATGCTAATATAACTAACAGGAATATTGGTAGGTGCTAAAACTTTATGGCGCAAAATATAACCGTACATTTATTTGTTGCGATTTTGTGACTAATGTTGCAATTTTATCATGGCTATTCAATTTTAGCATGACATTATACAGAATGCACGAGCATGAGAATTTATGACTCTATGACACAAAATAGAGATATGTGTAGTTATAAAATGTACAGGATGTATAATATTATTATACTTATACAGTTCACTCATACATTATTATTAGAAGGCTTTTATTAACGAACAAACTATTGGAATACGCTTATTTTAAAGAATGTTTATGTTTAATGTTTGTCCAGTAATGACCACTCAATCTGTACTACATGATTAAATACTGGAAGTTATCGAACTAGTTAGACCTAGAGCCCACGACAGACAGACCTTCGTTATTAGAATAACGAAGGTCTGGCTGTCGTGGGCTCTTGGGTAAAGTAGGTAAGTGACCGAATATTTAAAACTAGCGAGTTAAGCTAGCAACTTTGATTTAAACAATAATGTTCTTCTAATAGGCATTCATTTATTTGCGACGTTGAACGTGTCCTTTTACGAACAAGACCCATTAAAATTCTATAAACACGTCGCTTTAGCACCGCTCGTTCACGTTGCATTGATAATATTGCACCTCACTTTACGTAACTTCAATATATGTATCTGCAAATGTAGTGTGTAGTACATGGTATACGCATACTACGCTACTCTAGCTGCAACTCACAGCGTTGTGCCCGAGCTACGCCTCGCGGCTCACGGCTTTCCCGTTTTCCGCAAAAAATCTGTATTATTCTCATCTTCGATGCACAACCTACTGCTCATTTAGCCGTTAGGTCTCAACAAGTAAAAACTGTCGGAACATCAAAACTTTCCAGTTTATAACTATTTTCAATACTGAGTTACCGTATAAAGCTTAGTCAACCGCAGTTTTTATCGATGCAAAATTAGTCGGACCCATATCCGAGGATGAACTGTATAAAAACATACATAAAAAAAGAAAAACCTAATGTTAATAACATAACACTAAAACTTTTATTAATTAGGAAGATTTTGGTTTGAACGCAGTCTCGCTTTTAAACCATGGGTCTAAGTCCTAACTCGAAACAATAACAAAAATGGTATAATGTTGCGCTATCTACGAATACACGTCACTAGAGTATTCTAAATTATTCATCCTGACTTCGAGATCTAAAATACGGTCTCATCTACGTATCCTTTTCTTTGAACGCATGCATTATTCATAAGAATACGGTGCGATTTTCTTCGCAATTTAATTCTGAGAGCAACGTATCAATACTAAATAACGGTACAAGTTTATTTTTTATTAGGCATGTCATTTGAAGGTTAAAGTGATTCAATGTATTTTTAAGACGCGTTTAATACTAGTGTTTAATATCTATACTATAGATGCTTTATTCTCAGCATATTATAGTGTCTATAAGTCTACACTGCTGGAAAACTTTAACTGGGTCAATTCCTATACAACGTAGTTATTTAAAAAAAAACTATCACTCATGGCTGTACCTTCTTTATCTTATCACTTGCTAGTTTAACGCGCAATATCCAGTCTGTATTGGTTTACAACTTACACGTGATAAAACTGCGTAACATCATTTTCGCTGTCATCTATTTTCACACTAGATTTAAACTTGAATAAGATAATGATCATGAAATTATGATTATTTAATTAAATTGAGCTGTAATTTTAATTACTGTAGTTATATATTTTTTATTATGTAAGTACCTACATTAATTTACACCTTTACCGCATTTTATTTCATACTATCGTATTTCTGTCCATCTTGGTTGTCTGGTAAAAATCGCTCTAAGCGATAAGACCGCCCATTGAAACAGATCTAAGATATTTCCTGTTATGTTGTTCTAGTTTTCTGTTGTTTTAGTAAAACAATAAAGCGTTATCTATATATATATACAAATACCTATATTATCTAATATTATATTTATATCAACCGTCGATCTGGGTTTGGGGATGCATCTTTCTTCTGCCTGGATTGTAAGGGAGAACTCTACCTACACATATTTATTTCTATATATTTATTTTTATTGTTTTTAAATGGAGTATCAGTAAAAAAGTGCCCGTTCTACTTTATCCGTTATGCTTAATGCAATGTTAAGTAAGTTATATAATTTCTCCATAGTTTTACGTTTTTAAATAGAAAAAGTGGAGCGAAACTAATGCCGTACGGCACTTACGCTTTGACGAACGCCATTGAAGCGTTGTTTTTCATTCATTTCCGATCCATCCATCATTTAAACATGCTTTTAGAAGATCGGAAGTAGGTGACGATGGTCCATCAATTTGCAGTACAATTACTCGTTTCCGTTATGATCGAGTTCGACCTTCCGGCGATGCCATCGGAAATTACAATAACGACCTTAAGGGGTAACATCGCCCCTGCTGTTTGAGCCCTTTGAAAATGTGTCTATTTACTTTTATATATTCACAATAAGTTAAATGAAAACGAATGCAATGTGTACTTTTGCTTACTTTCTACCGTGTTTACTACAAACTTGAGCAAGAAAGTACGCAGAGAATGAGAATTGTTGGAATAGAATGTATGCGGTGGCTGGTATTGGCGTGGGTGTTAAAGTTTATTGGAATACAAATAGCCATGCTCCATGGTCCCCATGGCTCCAATGGCTTCGAGCAACTTGAGCGCAAATGGCTTTCGCAACCGGTCCCGTTTCACGCGGTCGACCCCCGCGCAAACACATTTATTGTGCTTTGAAACTTGATCAATCATTTCGACAATAGTTACTATTGGATTTCTGAAACGACTGGATAGCTCTGTCCCGTGAACTTTTGTAATAAATTACATTAATACTTGGTCTGAATCACAAAACATATAAGTACTATTTCTATTTTAATACACGTTTAGCTTAGAGTCAATGTGTTTATGAATACTTTTAGGGGAGTAAGTAATAACACACAATTTCTACAAACAATGTCTGGCGTTCCGAATAACAATGCCGCGTTTGTTTCTCCAATCCTTTAAAATATGTTAGTAACAAAACTCCTAGCTTAGCCACAAGAGGCTCTAGGACACTAACCCTGTGTTTATGGACGTCGAGCACAAAGCTGCATTAGTGGAACAACAAGAACCATCGACCAACTCTTGTACTATTTTCTATGGCCGAGCCATGAGTCAAAGGAGTGTGATTTACGAGCAGTTAATGCAAATCTATAGTTCGAAAGGCGACGTTTGGTTTCTATGTTGATGGCGAGCGCGCAACCGACGTGATTCTTGAATCTGACGGGTTAATACCACCTCGGCTCTCTCGAAGCTATTTGATTCAATTACCTTAAGCGTAATAAAATTGCCCACACATTCATCAATGTAATACTTTGACTGCTTAATAACATATTATTATACAATTATGTCGTCAAAAGTAAATGTTTAATTTACATGCGTTCATTTCCTGGACCACCTCTAGATAAATTGTTTAATACTACGCCTACAAAAAAAAATAACGTTTGGATGTTGTATGATCGAGGTAAGTACTATGATATTAATAAAAACAGTAACCAAGACGGTCCATTCCACATATTCTTATTTATCACAAAGTTTTTAGTTTTCGCGAATATAATGTTTTAGCCAAACATAATAAGAGATTTCCGGTAACCTAAAATCTAAAACAGCAATTTACATAATAATATGATTACTATCTTTGCAAATACTTGTACGCACTACAGTATTAATGTTTTATTTAGACGGGTTAAATAACAGCTTAAATATAGTCAGATTTTTTATCTTCTAAATCATAAATTATTACAGATATACTGATATGATAACATTAAGTGTAAAAGCAATACAAAACAAATGCGCAGAGATAGCATAACCGATAAATGTCAAGAATTTTATCGTAAATTCTTTAAGGTTTCTATCAGTTGTATCTTAAATATTTTTTGTCGTACAATTATTAAAAAACTGCACTACGGAATATAGCAATACAATGTGTGTAGTGAAATAAATAATTACAGAATATTACATTAAACCAAAACTTCTTCATTTATAACTTTTCATATAAAAGACTTCAACGGGATGTGCAAAACTTGAATAAACATTAAAATGCAACAAAATAGAGTTCAACGATCAAAATGAAAAAACATCCTGCTATCAATATCTTTGCCTTTTCGTGCGAGGCTACGACGAGACGGATCGTTAGTTTACCATATATAGTAAAATAAATGTGTATTAATCATACGTGCGAACTTCTCAATAGATTTTTAATATTAAAAAGGTGTAAATACAACAGATATTTTACATTTTTTAATACTTTTGTTATTATTATATTAATCGTCTATTTTAAGTGGTAGGTACTCACCGTTACCGTGATGGTGTCATAGATGCCGTTTTGATCTGACCTATGCGGCGCGGTCGTGGTGACGGGATCAGCGTGCAGCGGAGCGGGCAGCGAGCGAGCGGGCGGAGGCGACAGCGGAAGCGGGTCACCATTGCGAGCCCAGGTGCGGTGTATCTGCCAACTGGTGTCCGAGAAACGGGCTCTGTCCTGTGAGGTAATAGGGAAAATCTATTGCTAAAATGGTTTCGTGCAGTAAAATTATAACGATGAAAAGCAAATTCAGCCACGCCATCTGTATCAATAATTTACAAAACTTATATCGCTTGGGTTGAGCAGTCAGGTAATTAGAAAAAAAAATAACGGTCGTGTGCATGTAGGACCAATCACTATGTAGGTACATATAAATGTATACCTATAGGGTTCTGTAGTTAGTACGATGTCTAATTGATACACTAACATAAAATGTTACCTTCATTAACGTAAGTAGGTTTGGTGAGGATTCATCACAATGTCTGCACCCATCATTTCAATAAAGGCAGCATGAACGCCGTTGATACTTGATACATACTTATATAAACTACTAATTAATAATTTAGCCATATAAAATGCATTAGGGATACGAGTAAGTATAGATAACGCAAGGTAGAAAACAGAACGATGAGTGTATGCGGCGTTGCTGATTGAGAGCGAAATACCCCATTAGCCACGTCGTTAACAGGTGGTGGTGTTAACACGATTCTCTAAGGCTCATCAGCTTTCAGATCCGGCTCCAAATGATAATGACTCCTGCTTTTTGTAGTCTTAATTATGATATTTCATTCACGCGATTTCATTTCTAGCTTTACCGTTTAGAAGAAAATTATCGCAATTGAGTAATGTCTTAATAAATTACATGCAATATCCAATGATTGTTGGGGGTTTAATTCTGCTGTGTTCACTTAAGAACCTCATAACAGTCATAACTCTCGAACTACGAGTTTTTTGCATGTTAAATTATTTAAATGCTCTACGATTATTCTATTCATTATTTTAACGGACCATTTACCGTAAAGTCACATTTTGCAACAAAGAAGAAAGTCCGTTTGACCGTTTTGACATCGCCTTAACGGCACGTAAATTATCACGGATCAACCTCGTTTTTGAAATCCTCATAAAATAAAACCTCTGCTTACTTACTTCCTACTGATTTGATACAAAAATTGATCAAAGAATCAATTTTTTTCGAAAATACTTTTATAAGCTTTTATAAATTACTAGCTGTTCCCCGCGGTTTCACCCGCGTGGTACAGTTTATCGCGATAAAAAGTATCCTATGTCCTTCCTCAGGATTTAAACTATCTCCGTACCAAGTTTCATTTAAATCGGTTCAGTAGTTTAGGCGTGAAAGAGTAACAGACAGACAGACCGGGTTACTTTCGCATTTATAATAAGTAAGGGATTATAGAAGTGTAGTTGAACTCGCATACAGAATGGTAGGTATAATTATATTATGTTTATTCTGATCACGTCCTCGGTGTCTCAGCTGAACATCTTGGTAATACAAACCGCAACGGTACAGGATATAGGCTATAACTAATCGAAAAAGGCACAAGACACGTCGCGGCTCAGCAACCTAATGACACAGTTGCTAAAATGGTAGACTCTACATTCGAGAAACTAGCCGATTTCCTATGCTCGTCCTCGCGCCAACCCTAGAATTCTAATGAGTAGATTCAGGTCATGAGATTCCCGAGCGTGCAATATCAACAAGTCATCTCGATGCCATCTGCAGTTTGGAAAGCCATTGATTTATGTGGCAGACGCACACAGATCCGATCGACTTAATTGGCTTAAAATTTAACAATGATTGGGTTGATAACCTGAAGCCAAAAACTCCTCGCAAGTAAAAATTACATAGATCGTTGTGATGATAATGACTATTAGTAACTTTTTGTACTTTTGAAGCCATATAAGATGTTTGAAACGGGTATTATATTTAACACGCGTTTGTTTACAAGGAATAGCAATAATAACACAACTGGTAAAGATCAAAGCAGTGACCTTATGCTAAGACGATGATCTCAGAATTCATGGCGTATTTATTATACACATTTAATTTACATAAGTAAATAAAGGCTGCCATATGCACGTAGTGGGAATGATCCCAGAAATAAAAACCCCAATTTTACATACCTACCTAGCTGCCGCTTTGATAGGAACGTAAATGTGTTAGATATACGATGCCATAAGAAGTTTTAAAATCTCCGTTCTACATTGTATGAAAATAGCACAGCGGATTAACCACCAGGTAGATAAGATAATAAACAGAACACGTGGGCATAGTTGGAGCTAGGTGTTGTTGGACGCAATGCACGGTGTCGGTCGACGTCGTCGCGCGTCGGCTGGCTTGCGTGGGTGCATGCACTCAGCCTTTCGTTACTTTCAACACGCATCCGAGAGATAACCCACTACGGAAGAATTAATAAAGCTATCCACGGGCCACGTGAATCGCTCTGTTCATTCGATACGGCTAATTTAGGTGTTTTACCTCTAGATAAAGAACAGGGGTGTGCCGCGCCGCCGAGCTTTGATCAAAAGCTCATGAATTATTCCGTTTTAGTCACAACACTTAATTTGACCCCGTCTGAGTTAGATTAAATTTAGCGTACTTTGTACGTTAGTGAAATAATATGTTCTCTGCACCAGAAATTAATAGAACATTAACATTTTATTATGTAGGTTTTGTACCAATAGAAGTGGAGGCGCCGTCAAATTGCTTTTAAGATGGTATTAGTATTCATTACTATGCATGTTTGCTTACTTTCTTGCGTTGACGATATGAGAAAGCGAAAAGAAAAAAAAACCGTTGGGATAATATTTTGTGTGTTGGAATATTATTATTTATTGTCTACCTAATCATAATCAACAACTTATTTGTTTTGAAATAAATTACACATTATTATTATTTCAGATTATTATTATGTACGAATAAACATTATAATTTTATAAACTAACTTAGTTTAAGAAATCTACTAATACTTTGAATTGTGAACATACTTTTATACATAAATAAAAAAGCTTTATTATTATTAGTATGTACGAGAGGTATATTTTTTATACAGTCACAGGACTGTCGCCGCCCACGCCGTGGCGGAAGCGGAATGCGAAAAAGTATTGTTTGGAAGGGTGTGAAAATGCTTATACATAATTATGACTTCTCAATAATAACATATATAATATGTATATGGTATTCCTAGAATAGAAAACTCCTGAAGACCTCAAGTACGTTAGTACTACAAATAAGTACATCTATTCCATGCCTCAAGGGTTAAGAAGTCCTTGATTAAAGTGAAATGTACAGGAAGTACAGCATCCTAAACAGTGTACGAGTAAGAGTACGTATTTAGCAAAGTGATTGCTTCCAGAGATACCGACGCGACGTACCAACGACTTGTCGTGTTTTCCTCGCTCCTTGTGGTATCCCTATTTTATCCCATAATGTCATCTGGAGACTAAAGCCATTAGAGTCTTGCATGTTTGTTTGCAAGCGCACACATACCAACCACAATATCTAACGTCTAATCTCAGCTTTACATACCTATCTACATACTATGTTGGTAGTTATACAACATTTCGTTTTATTAGAGTTTGGCATTGAGTGTTCGTTGCTCTGAACAAACGACTTAGTACTTACGTATACTTATTTTTAAGGCTATAAAACGGCCTTAGGTATGTAAAGTAGTAGGTAAGCATTACAATCGCAATGATGATAGGAACCAACTACATATTCGCATAAAAATTTATCAACCATTCAGCCCAACAAGATGGTAGAATCATACTTCCAATTATTATACCTTAAAATCTTTCTCAGCAACGAAGTTAAATGTCATTCCTATTTTTTTGTATTTTAAAACACTTGCTAAATTTAAAATCTAATTAATATGTATAAAGTTAATATATAAGTATGACCTCGATATCCGGTTGTCGGTTTATAACGATGTTGGTTTCTTTAACCTAACTTGCGACCTCCATGATAAGATTACGCACTTGGGTAAAAACTATAAAACGACATAATTATAATCAACCTGTTACATAGTACGACTATTTCACCGGTATAGTGTTGAATTAATAGTATTATTATCAAATTCGTAATGATTACCTGTAATTTTGCCATATCGAATTACTATTTTGCTTTTTTCTATTATTATTCATGTTATTTAGCCTATTAAAATAAAGTTCGCGGAAAACTAAACATCTTCTAGATAATAGGTTAAAAAACTTAACCTTGATTAAATCGCGAGTGTCCATTTAGACTTTAATAATATAATGAACTGTTTCAAGTAGCCTAAATAAAAAGCAGACTTGACCGGTATTGATCCCCAATGATGGACGCGGTTACAAAGGCGCATTTATTATGAACACGTGATTGAGTATTGAGAATGTGCTGTTGGGCTCACATAAGAAGTCATGTAAAGTGGCTATATCGGTTTCGAAGAAATGTGGCGAGTGTAGAGCCGGTAGAATGTGGAATTGTTGCTAATTGTGCGCCCACGGCCCCCGTCTCGTAGATAAGATAACCTTGCCTTTCAATTTGCGTCGCAAAGAGCGTCCAGTCTAGAAAACACGCTAAATTGTCATAACACGCTTATCAATCTCTAACGTTACGATGAATACGATATAAGTTTTCGTTACACTATCAACAAACACAAGGCCTATCACAATTTCTTTTAATGTAATATATTTTAATGCTGATTATTATTTACGTGATCATTTAGCAGCTGAACAAGTTTATCTTCAGTTTATTACAATTTAAAGACTCTACCCAAAACGCAGCTAACCACCTACTAGTGAGATTTATTGGTAGGCAATTGAGTTGTGAAAAGTGTGAAAGTACCTCGTGTCCAAAAGGATCGTCTGCGGGCGGAACTCGTTTCTGCTTATCAGTGCTGAATGACAGCCTTCTTTTGAACAGCTTCATCTTGGAGCCGCGGTCTCTGTAGCCGGCGGCTGTCACTTCTCCTTTTTATCTTGTAACATTTTATTTCGGTTTCATATCCAATCCAAATGCGATAACACTGGGTTCTTTGAAAGACCAAAGAAAATTGTTAGATCTTCATCACTGTAGAGTTAGTCACGGTTTTGTCGTGAAAACCGCGCAAACTGCATGTTTTCGCGCCATAAAGGTGAGGTGACACTATAGTTATGGTGCCGTATCAATCAGTGACGCATGCTCGTGGCAGTGCGGCCGGGTCGCGGGCGCGTCGCGCACTGCCCGCTGCCGGTGCCGAGCGCCGAGCCGTGGTGCGGCCCTCACCTTCGCACCGCAGGGCGGCAGTGTACCCGCCTCCTCAGTTCCTACATCAATCATCATCACCGGCTATTACGTCCCTATATAAATCATTCCATAAAAGTTTCTAACACCTTCACACCTAGTAGGTGATAGGCATGATCACCGTAACTTATCAAACCATGCAGGCAGTTATGTGTACCTACGGCTACGGAGTTTACATTATTTGTAGATTATTATTTACCTACCTACGTCGTTTATTCCAACTTCACTTAATTTCCTATATAAACTCCCATTTTGTGTAAAAACGCGTACCCACTGCTATAGCTATTGAATTATATTATAATAATACAGATAGTAATACCTAAATCGGTTTATTACCCATACTAACGTTTGTGCGCGAGCGCAGGTAGTCAAGTACCCAGCATCCGCTGTTACCATAAACATTCAGCTAAAACTGGCCGCTAGAGTAGCTCTACGCTACGCTACTGTTTGACAGATGTCAATTAAACGAATGTTAAATAACACTGAATGAAAACAATTTTTTTATCGTTTCACATTTTGACTGTAAATATTATTATTTGAACCTTGGACCTAACATTAAATCATAACTTCGAAACTCATAACTTGGTTGGCACAAAATGAAACAGTCGTTTATATCACTTGTTTCATTGTTTAACCATTACGAGAACATGTATTTAAGCTTTTGCTCATGGAAATTAATTACATCGAGTCCATGGGCAGTTTTGTAATAAAACGGAAGGCTAAAAAAGGACACTCATACACACGAAGAGCCACACGAAGAGTCTGAAGTTTTAAGAAACGTACCAAATACAATTTCTGTAGGAATGTACGTAGTAAAGAAAACAGGAAGAGGGACGTAGGCAAAGGCTGGAATGTAGCTGTGCGGTGTGAGCCTGTTAATGTTTGTGTAGCACGTTAGAGCTCTCCAAGCCTCGCTGTGGTCGGCTCGGCTGACCATCCTGGGAATTTCGATAATCCCTTGTTTACCGAACACTGAGAGCAAACGTAAATCATTTCACTAAAGAGCCGAAATAAATTCGGTATTTGACGTTGTTTATTGCATTCCATTCGATAGAGTGCAGCAGATGTTTTTTGTTTCTACTTGTTGAAGCTATTTTTATTCGGAAGAAATACCGCAGATGTAATCGTGATCGAAACGAGGCGTCGATAAATCACACGAATTGTGGTATTCTGACCCGACAATTCATCAAAATAGCGTGAAAATTTTCGTTAACAACGGCGTTCGCCACGATCCGTCCGCTCCATCGTGCCACTTTCTTGTGGTTCCTTAATCATAATGGGAAGTAATACCACCAATTTTCTTTCGCAAACGACCTCTTATATCCGCCATATCTCGCAGCTCGCAACTCGCATCCATGAGAGCTAAAATATGCGAGAATGAACTATCAACAATCTCTGTAGAAGTTAGCGCAATTAATTGATATTGTAAATTAATTGTAAGTAGTCTGTTATCGGCAGAACATGCCATACTTACATTATATTATCACGATTTTATACTATGGTTATTAACTTTAAATAGGAATTGATAATTAAGTAATTAACGCAAATACGGATTATCGTCGGCTGGCGTTGAAAACATCAGTTTCCGAGTTTATGACTTCAAGGTTGATCAATGGTTGTTGTATGATTTCATCTCTTACTTATTTAACTACTTTCAAGTTAATACCTCATTTGGTTCCTGCAGTCTTATTTGAGAGTTAGTTTCCAGTCTTGATATAGCATGGCGCTACCTTTGACCACATCGTCACATAACATCCAGTGACTTAGAGCTCAAACTCTGCCCTGTGAGATGAAAGTAGACTAAAAGTTTAGTGCTCACTTAGTCTTACAAAAAGTGCACCTACGTACATATTCTTCATGTAAACCTAGATACTTACTGAATTCTGCAAATGTGCGAGTATCTGCGCTGTGTTGGCAGGATCCGCCAGCTCGATGGCGCCCGCCACCTGAAACAAGCATCCCTCGTGCTCCATTAAGTGGGTCAATTGCTCCCAGAGGACGGAACAGTGCGGCAATCACGACACGACCGTCTTGTTAATCCCACATATGGTAGAGATATTCTACTGTTTTATGAAAGGTCGTCAATAAATAGTAAGGGGGTATATCTACTCGAACTCGAGCCTAGATTATATTAGGTAATAAGTACATATTATTATTATATTCTGATTATTTATGTACGGTATTGTACTGCCCCAAAACTGGTTTAGAATTTAGAATCAATATTATGGAGCTGAGTATCTAGTAACAAACATGCACAAAGCTTCCCATAATTAATATTACTATTAAAATACATTGATATAATATCTATACCAATCCTAATCGTGATTGCTGCTCTAAAGCTATAATTATAAGTTTTCATTGTCTAAACAATTTCACAAAATGTTACATCATGTTAAAACAATAGTTGTCTCTTACAAGGTCGGTGGGATAGCTTATAAAAATCTGAGCTTTATCTGCCTCACGTACGGACAATAGACATAACTGCCTCCACTCGGTTGGGGTACCCGACCTTGTACCTACTGTATTTTGCAAATATGCTTTAGTCAGAACATTCCTTACTGACTACCTTCCTTAAATATATCTGAACATTTGAATAAAATACAAACTCCCTCGGTAGAAACAAAAACAAGGTTACGTAAGGCAATACTCGTAACGTAACTTGGAGAAGAAATGTCTGGTTTTACTGCAGTTCCCACAGGGAGTAAAGCGCTGCCGGTTGAATTAACACGGTTAAAACTTTTACGGAACTTATTGGTTTCGCTGAAGTACAGCCTCGTACATTTTGTCCCACTTTATAATAATTAGGAAGTTATGTTGGCAAATAACAGGCGAGTCTTTTGCAACTTTTATGGCAATTCGCTGGATTGAAAGCAAGGGAAAGCCCTATAAGTGGTGCTTGTAGACTGTAAAGTGAAAGTGCGAAATAGTTCATAAATGGGCATAAAAGCGAGTTTATCTGATTACGTTGAATGAATCGTAGGTGCAGTGCAAGCGAATCAAATCTCCCTAGGCCGCAATTTGTGGCTATTGTCCGTTGTGGTATTTGCCAAGGGGATTTGAGCTCTGTGGTCTGCTGAAAATGCTTGCCAATAAAATGTTGCACAGCACCCATTTCGTAAAATAACATATGACGAACGCTATATAATAATGATACGCCCCAGAATAACAAACTGCTTTTCTTATCTAAACTGAAGTGCCCATCGACTAGTTTATGATAATAATGAGTATTTTGATCGCAATGCATGTAACTTTGTGATTCATCTCCAATAGAGCCCCTCGTGAAGTCAGCGGGAGATATCTGAAGGCGTATTCAGAATAAATTATGGTATTCGCAGGTGCTGGCACCGAGTATTCTTATATTGCTGACAAAATTGTGTACGCTTTGCATAAACTACAGAAGCGAAACTTATGTTTATGAATATTGAAAAACACGTAGTTTAGGTTAAACTGTTATAGCTGTACGGTATTATTTCGACTCAAATGACCTCGTTGTTGATGACGCTTTCTATGTAAAATACATTCATATATTTTTATAATAGTAAGTTAAAACCTAAAATGGACAATGTACATGCTGTTTACGGAAGTATTACCGATTTTGTTACATTTGCTGCTCTTTTTAGCTTAAAAAGTCGAAATACCAGTTTGCTGCCATATAGCAGGAAATAAATATAAACAATGACCAAAGGCTAATTTTTTTTTCGATAGTTCAGATGAATGTACAGCTGTACACATGCGTCAAAATATAAAGTCTTTCTGCTAATGATGGTAATGACAAAACTGCAAGAAACATGTAATATTTCATGCGAGTAACGTGCCGAGAGAAATCAGCGTTGGAAATTACAGGGAAGCGAGATGACAACACAATCTCCCATCGGCGGCATGCGGTGGAGCAATTATAAATCTCATCCTCGGATCGTCAGATGGACAATCCGAGGAGAAGGAGGAAAAAATGGGGATTTTTCTGAGTAGTTTCCGAGATTGGTAGGTATATATGTACCATGAAACAACTGACAAAAAAATCTCAACTTCCATGGATCAAAGACACGGTAGAACTAGAGAGCATGATCTTCATCTTCAGTTTAGATGATGGACCAAGAATCTTTAAGGCCGACATCCTACACCGATGACCAATCTATTAGGTAATTTTTTTTCACTTGATCACTCTTTTGTGTCTCAAGGATTTAAGGGTTTGATCCCTCAGTCCAGATGCACATTGGCCACCTCAGATGATATTTCTGTACAAAAAAGCTGCACTTCTAGACCACCATGGCTGATCGCATTAAACAAGACGTATGCAGTCAATAATAATCTTTAATTGCTCACTTTTGTTCTTTATGTCCTCAACATAAAAACCATATGGACACCATGTGGGTCTTTGTAAACGTTCACCATGTAAGTATAGTAGTTTTTTTCTTCTAATATTTTGTATTATGTGTAAAGACGGTTTCGAAAGATGACGGTTATAATTTCAGATTGACTAATTTAAATATTAATGGTAATTGATATATAAATAAATGTTTTACCCCTAAATTGAAATTTTTATTAATCTAAATTATTAAAAAGCGCTGCGAGTTGGACGCCGCAATTTATGTGAGACAATAATAATATGAGTATTGAAATCGCTGATTGGCGTGTGGATGTGTCTTTGTTTGTTAGTCAATCACACCATAACCGTCTTAGCTATTATAGGATTTTCATAAACTTTGGTCTATAGTTACTTTAGATCTTGCGATAAGAAACGAACATACTTTTATTTACCACGCAGATGTAGTCGCTGAATGCAGCTAGTTTTTTTCATAACACTACTTGACTACTGACCTAATTACTGAAGACTAAGCACAGTGGCTATTAGCGATAAACACTGTTACAAAAGCGATAAACGATGCACCGCGACGAGGTTAAAAAGCTTCCGGGCTTCAAAATAGCGCGTGACCCTTTCAGATGATAAGGCTAATTTCCTGCCGCGGCAAGCCCATCATCCATTACTTTCCATTAGCTTCGGAAATTCATCACACGTGGTAAATAATGCGGATGGTTCATCCGTCCGTCTGTCAGTCTTTAGATAATTAATGCGGGACATCGGTCACCGGGACCAGGCATTTCTCATGCATCCTGCTAATGAGGCTCTGTTCTGTTATGTCTTGTGGATAGTGGACATTCGTTACGAACAATTGTTGTACCCTTAGGTAATGGCAGTGTTCCCATTGTTCTCGTTCACAGTTAATCAAAAGTTAATGGCGGTTAATTTAAACACCTCCACGAATATTTTACATACGAATGTATTGATTCGACTCGAAGAAACACGTATCTTTGTGTCTGGTAAAACAACTATTTTACTGAATATGCTGGCTAATATTTTATTTTAACATGCTCGCGTCATATATCAAGGAGTTAGTGAAGTCTGAATCATGGCAGGTACTTCAAAGTGAGTAATGGAGTAAGTTACTGCAAGAAGCTGAGCGCTATGGCCACTCCACATGCCACAATGCTGTTAAAATAAACTCCAAGGCGCTCCCTCCGTGGAGGCAACTGACCCATTTGCGTGGGCTGATCCACTCCAGACCTCACTTAGCCATGTTAAATGGGTCGATCAGGAAACGACGAAGCTATGATGCCGACACGTTTATTTTCGAAGATGTTTCGCTTTTAGTACTTAAACACATAACCTTTTTTATGAAATAACGAATCGAATTGATGGATCTCCAGTTTATTACCGACCTATAGAATTACCCAATGTATGTTAAAAATGTGAAGCCTATCATGAAGTTTGTGATCTCGTTTTTGTATTTTTTCAAATAATAAACGATTATATAATTCAGAGCTCACAATTTATATTTTTTTCATTCCGTACATACAAGCTTAATGCTTTTTTGATTAAAATATTCAAGTATTTATTCTGTCGACAATTTCCCTGAATTGTCGACAGAATAAATACTTGAATATTTTTTTTATAATATTCAAGTATTTATTCTGTCGACAATTTAATATATTTTATGCCTGAAGCCAAAAATGTGTATGCAGTTTATTAATTAAGCCCGTTGTGGTCTTTGCTACTCAACATACGCTATCTGACAAAGCGTTTCGAAATATTGGTTAGTACTACTTAGTACGTAACGTTTCCAATAATGGACTTACATGCAAGAATACTAATTACATGTGCGCGAAGAAAGACGACGTTTAGCAACAGTTATTTACTAACAGTGTTGCAAAACCTTAGAGAAAATGACCATAGGCTATCTATACATCCATCTATCTATACCTACCTATTCAATCGACTATAATAATTATGCCCAGGCGTTACTGTGCCTAAACTTGTCTTTGAATCATTATTTTTAAGTGGGACTTGCTATTTCTATGGTGTCTATTCTTGTTCTTGTGTTTTACCTCATATAGGCGCCTCTACCAACATATGTTTTTTTTTCATTGTAAAATTATGAGCAGTAGAATCAGCGACTGACTTTTTGTCACAGAGAATAAATAAGTATTATGAATTTCATAGTACTAACGTACACGTCCTGAAATAAGTCGGTCATATGATAATGGGCAGCAAAATCAACGCTTGGAAAACGATGTCCGTCTTGTGTCGGTCTATCACTATCGGGCCTCCAAAAAAAACTGACGTCAACGGACGTGTGCGAGCACCCTTAAGATGTCTACAGTGCACTGATCTCTATAAGTCTTTACACAGACATAATAATACAATTAATCATAATTATTATTTTGACATTCGAATTACTGCTTTTGGTAGCGAAAAAAAATATAAGTAGGTAATTGTATGAGATACTTATGTTAATATGCTAATTTATGGCAACATGGCATTCAATCATCATGAATTTCGATTGCGAAACATTCGAAATGACATTTAAAGTGTCTGACGAAGGTATCTGGCGATGGCGGCGTGTAGTTGTTATAACAGTTTGTGTCATAATTTAAACGGAAATGCGTGATATTAAAATGGATGTTTAAGTTCTTTGCATGCAATAACCGACATTTAAAATGCACGGTGCGTCTTAATCCGGTGAGATGACATCGGCTGTCCCTGCAAATGAAGCAGTAACGATGCTGATTGACGCGTGCCCTCCTTGACGCACGCTTTCGAACATTCACTTACACGCACCGTGAAAGGATCACCAAAAATATCACAATATTAAAACGAAACTGACACGCTATCAACTTATTTGCTACCCAATTTGGAATCGTAAAAAGTATATTATGTATCTCGAAATTAAATGCGACACAGATTTTATTATTTCTCATATTTCTACTAAAATCCATAAATAAATCATACGACTGTTTTTGCTCTCTTGGTTTACGCGTTTTTTGCATCTAATTTAGCTCTATTACTACCATAACACCTTCGCTAAATGTCTATTTGCGTTGGGTCATTAAATTCATATCTATCTCTCTACTCTTTTATGTGAAAGGCAAAAAACAGTTATGGGAACATTTCAAGTTTAGGTATAGCAATAAAAATAAATTGAGATGTATGTATGTATGCAATTCTATTGTCATTTACGTCGTCAAGATATTTACCTAAATTAACTTCGCTCCAGTGCCTCAGTTAATGATCATGACACTCGTTAAACTAGACGTCTAAATATCTCTACTGAGATTACTATATTACGAAATGTAAGTATTATAATATGTACCTAGTAGGTAACATTGAACTCGAAAGTTCCGGTATTAAGGCAAAAATGATCAAACAATTGATTTTTTGAGGTAAAAGTTTATCACTGTAGAAGGAAATCCAATTAGACGTTAATTTTAAGGAAATTCGTCACGATTGTAGGCTTATAAAATTAACCGGCCAGGAGTAAATTATTCAATGCGCATGGGGGTTCTGTACTCAAACACATACAAATACAGACCTGGTAAAAATATTACAGAAAAGTTAACTTTGACAGACGCTTTCAAGTTGCTGTTTAATTGAAAATAAAAATGTACTCATAGATTTTACCAACGTTATTTCACAAACAAAGGGAAGTTTCTAGCCAACTTTATATTACATCTCATTCAAATAAATGTTTACAAAAAATGTAATCTAATAATAATAATACATACTTAAATACCTACGTTTTTCTTTTTAAAGCAAAATACTAAAAATTATGTTGTACATTTGAAGTTCCTATCTCAAACTCAACTACAAGCCTATGTGACAATTAGATGTACATAGACAGCGTTAGCATGACCAGTACCAGTCGGGAAACGTTTAGTTTTGACCCATTGTGCATACGAAACCCCAAAAAGCAATACAACCCAAATCATTGCTAACAAGAAATCGATTATCACTTTTTAAGATTATATCGTGTTCAAATCGAGATTTGCCCGAGAAGATATTATAATGGTAAAAGAAAGCTTTTTCGACTTTGTGTTAAGGCACTAAGGCTTATTAATGTTCCAACCGCCTTGTCCGTAATCAGGAAAAAAAATTCACCAGTCATAGGACGGTTAACAAAATGAACAATTGGCATGCGATACCTGATTTGTAGGTATTTATTTGTGTGTAATGTGTGTTGAATTCCAATCGGTGGATACCATGATTGACTGCCAGTTCCGGGTCATTCGGCAACTTTTGATGTTTTTATGTACGAGTTTTAATTGCGACACGAACCACCGATTCGAAATGAACTGGTCTACGTATTATCTACGAGATAACATAAGATAACAATCGGGTTTGATTGAAAAACAATAGTAGGTACTTTTTTCTTAGACGCGATAATATAGCATAGCCAAATGAATAAAGACAACACAACACCTAGTTTATGTAGGTAGGTATATCTTTGATTTAGCTATGTCCAAAATGTAGGTGCGGCGACATAAAATTATGTAGTGAGCCGCTGCACAAAGATATATAGCGTAGAACAAACTAGAATAGATGTCATGGGCTCTGTTCCCAGATCAATGAATGGAGAGCTTGTTAAATTTAACTAATAATCTATTATTTTCAAAGGTACTGAGATAAACCCACGCGTAATAGGCCGCTATTCTCCATTAGTACAAACAGTAACGGCACTGTTAGGAGAGATAATGAGTAACAGAGAAAGCCCTTTACTTCAATTTAACTAAGCAACGAACGCAAAATCAAAAGACGTAAACGAACTAACAAACAATCGTTTGAAATAAGGTATGAGGTGCCTTTAACTTAACAAACCTCTTGTTAAAATTTATGTGGTAATGGTAAGTGGAAACTGTTAAGCAACATACACAGTAAAACAAGATCCATGTGTAGGAACAAATCTATGTTGTTTTTTTTACTAATACATATAATATTGTAACGTATTAAAGAAGACGTTCGGAACAGGAAAAAGTTGAAGAAGGAATCCAACGTTTAGATGGATGCAAAAAATCCTATTAAGTATAACGGTGTTGAGTCAGAATCTATTTCTCTCGAATTCCATTTGATACAAGCAAGGTTAGCAAAAATTCCAACAATGTAGCCATTTGGGGCGGTCGCTGCCCGTAAACATGGCATCACGAGTCGCGACGCAATCATGCAAACAAACTAACACAATCAACGAATACCGCAGAGCGCAAGCCGGCAATGTAGATATACCGGCAGATATAAATACGAGCGTCTGTCTCTCCGATCTTATGGATTTATCTTGCAAATATGTCTCGTAAAAATGTATGATCTCGTATCTGTTTCATCCGTATAACTTTCTCTGAGAGAGGCACTTTTTAAACGTATGCTTGACGGTAAACTTTATATTATGTTATCTTCCAATTTCACGGCAGTAATACACTGCCTCCCAAATTCCAGAAACAACCGAAACGACCTTGCATTGTTGCCGCTCCAGGCTCTTTTGGCATGAATTATTGCATGTGGCTGTGGAATTGGATAAGATATACCTATCTGCTTGAATTGTATACTTTACAAGGATTATATTTTACTGACGGATAATGCGGCACACCGCGCACCGCGGCCGCACGAAGTATTCGGCCCCAGCTTGGAAAATATTTGTTTTCCACACTTCCTGCGGCGAGAAAAGTTCCCATCAATAAATCCGTCTACTTGGACAGTTTCAAACAAAGAAGGTTGGATACTATTTTGAATAAAGTTCGAATAGTTTATAACTTACCATGCAGAAAATCTCTTGAAAATACCTATTGCTTGTATAGCTACCGATCGCTTCTATTATGCAAGGTGTCATTAGGCATAACCGTTGGCGAATGAATAAAGACTTCGTTCTGTTATTACGGGTCAAAGCACATGTACTACGTAGTTTAATAAATTATTAAATATATATGCTACATTTATAGGTGTGCGTCATTCTAATGCTTCTTGTTTGAGTGTCAACAAAATCTAAGACTTTACCATTTCACGGTCGTAAAAATTGATGATGCATTTGAACATACAATCAAGTTAGATTAAAGTTTGAATGATACCAATAACTTTTTTATTAAAGCGTACCATAGCTTAACATAATGAGCTCTACGACTGCGACTGATGTGATCACAGTTGCCAACCTTCACAAGATTACTCGTGATTATGCTCAGATCTCATTACAGATGGACGTCGCGTCGTGTATCTGGGAGCTGGAACTAGCTGTGGCAATGAGCTCACGGTCACAGACCGCACCGCAGTAATCTCCCGAAGGCTCGCGAGGCATCGCGCTCTGAACCGGGTGACATTTAAAGTATCGACCGACCTACAGGAAGGTGTATTAGATTCAACACCACCACAACGATGTCGCATTGTTTGCGATATGACTGACTTTAGAGGCTTATTTTGTTCATTGGGAATACATTGAAATTTAAAAGCCAATTTTGATACATTTCGAAGCTGAATGAGTGTCATACAATTTTTATTTGCATCATCATATTTTTTTTAAACTAATATCGCAAGGAAACTTTCTAGTTGCAACTCTATACGTTAACTTTTATAAATAAACAGGTAAATCATACAATTTAACGATCTGTCCAGAAACGGGTGCTATCTGCCATCGGTTACGGTAGTAAGCTTTTCTGCGAAGGAACTTGTAGACGTCGTACACGACACAGTGTAAAACAGGTAATATATAGAAGATTTTAGCCCGGTTTTTGATCCGTAGTCAGGGTTAGCTATTGTCAAATGTGTATGATTAACTTATTCATAAATCATTTATTTCGTATTTTTTTAGTATTGTTAACTTTGGCTATCGAAAAAACCGGGCCTAATAAGGCGCACAGGATGTATATTCAAGCTTAGATTCTGTCCAGCTAACTTACCGAGCTTACGGTATCTGTTACGAAAGCTGCCATAACCACATTCTCGCAGTGTGTCAATTAATCTACCTCTACGTTTATGAGCTTATCAGCTGTCCCCAACACGATTGCAAATAAGGAAGTTTTAAATGATACTACACCTTAGTCAATGACTTTACAGTTTACGTTACAATAACGCCGTCGGATTCATCAAGATCGCTAGACAGCTGAAATGATATAATTATCTACAAGAACGTACAAATTGATCTGGTCCGTTATCATATTTTTAATGTTGTTTCAATTTGTTTAGATTAAGAAATCTGTACCTCTTTTCGCCTTTTCAGAAAAATCCTGTATACATTCTTGTAATCTCAAATGTAAATTCTGCGACGGGAGCAAATCAGTGTCTGTCAAATAGTATAGTTATGTAGATCGATATTCGGATTAATTATTATTATTAGCATGCTCCGGCAAGATTGGTGTGGAACCTGAACCGTGTATAGGTAGGTACCTAATGTTAATTAAACAATTATAAGTTCCATTATTATTAAACATTTAGTAGGTTTTCGTTTGTGTCTTCTAAAAACTGCCTATGGGACGTTATTAATATTTTTCAGACTTACTGTACTCATCCATTATACGTATTTTAATTCTCATTTCTATTCAAAATTAAAAGCACCATTACAATAAGATAACCACCGCTAAGTGTCCTTGCGTGCCCGCTTTGAGACCCTCCAAGAAACAATTTAACTTCACAGACTACGCGGTTGGTTAAATAATTTTAAAAACATAAATTATTATCATCAACAATGATTCATTGGTATCTTCCAAACTTAGAGTAGGTTCCTATTATAATTACAATGGAACACATATTTGTGATAATAACTGACCATTTCGAAAGCTGGTAATTATTCATTGAAATTGTTTCATAGTTAAGCCGATTTATTATGTGTGAAGAAAAGTGTTTTAATATATCTACCTAGGAAAAAACAAATTTCTTTACAATGTAAGTAGCTAAACCTACTAAAGTGCCTCGAATTAGTTCGTAATTATAGTATTCAGCGCGCACTGCGTGCGGTGGCGGTGCACGGTGGTTGGGAACTTGGTCTGCGCACTACCGCATTAGTGTATGTATGTATGTACTTCGATAATAGGTACTCGTTCAGCGTCGGTATTGCACCGGCATCGTGCGCCGGTGCTGCCTGCCTCGGGCATATATACGTCAAGGCGGACGTAGCCGGGCCACGCGTTGCCACCCTGTATTCTGCGTAGTTCTTTGAATCGTGTATTAAATTCATAGAATCTACAAATCTACTATACCCTACTGTCTCATCGTATGGGTGTACTGGTATTTACTTCTTTATGACAAATTATAGGTAGGTACTAGCACTTTTAATGCTCTTCTTGAGTCTTCAAGACTTCGTCTTCTAAGGAGATAATAGATATAAGCATATATTACAGTAAGTTTTGTAAAAATTCTGTATGGCTAAACGTTGTTGCAAAATCGACAGCTCTCCCTCTCTATACCCTCCAGAATTTAACTGATTTATAAATCAACGTAGCGTCGCAGGTAAATAGCGTACAAATAAAGTCATGAGAGTACCTATGCTTCGCGTATTTTAAAGCGAGCCAGCCGAGCTCTGAGGGACTCGCTATTTTATTCTTTGGCTAAAATTCCTTTGCTATTATTATAGCAAAACGAAAATATGCTACGGTCTTAATTCTGCGGTATTACAAAGGTAATTCACAAAAGCATACATATTTATGTTCATCGTTTCATTAGGTACCATTAAGTACCTACTACAATATATCATTAATGTTTTTTCAATTACTTACCGTAATTAATATGTACTGCCTTTCAAGATAGATTATATAAACTTGTCCTTCCATTGGTTTAGAAGCCAAGGACGTTGTATGTGAACGAGCTTTTTACCCATTGACTTATATATAATCTTTGTACATCTATGTTTTTATTACCCATAAAAATAAACATTCTTACAGCTCGCAAAGTTTTATTCACTACGATGATTTTTAATATTAAAAGTGCTAAAAGCCCTCCCGTCTGCAGATAATACGTTTTGTAAATAAAAGGTTCAACGTCGCCTCTGTCGCCGGACAAAACATAAACAAATGCATTCACAAACGGGATCGTACCGTTCGCTTTTGAACCAAGGGCCCGTGTGTCCAAGTGCCTAACGATCCCGGGAGAGTTACGTGAAGGTAGGTAAGACGACTGTTAAAAGATTGTAGGTTTTAGGTAACACCAAATACGAGAACTATAATATCGAACGCCTGCGCCCTATCATCTCAGAATCTTTGTCTTGAACTGTATCTTGAAAACATTGGGTTACTTAGGTATATTATTCGTGTTTTAAATTTAAAAATATATTATTTTACGTTAATTTTGTGCAAGACTAATATTGTATGAAAAATGTGCTTGTTTGGTAAACTCAAACTCAACTCAAAAATATGTTTATTCAATAGGATACATTGTGATCACTTTAAAACGTCAACTTAAAACTAGCTACGCCTGTTCCAACCTCCTTACGCCGGCAAAAGAACAGGCAAGAAACGCCCGGCAGGTAATTTTTTTGGCGCGATCACATTGACAATTTTATTCTTATTACTAATTGATTGAATTGGAGCAAGTTCACTAAAATCCCAAGCTTTTTTTTGTCATCTAATAGTCCGATATTTTTTATTTAGCTTTACTAATAAGAAGATTTCTCTTGTTTGGTTGTACACATTGGGATATGGGAACATGAATATTAACGAGTTGCGGGATCACAACCAAAGCAGACCAGACCCCACAAGCAGCACCCGTTCACGAGTTGACGCATGTGCCAGCCATCGCTCTCCTCGACCATATGAGAGGGAAGAGGGCGACCCGACACATGACGCCGCTGCAAGCAAAGTCACTTTCGTGAGCATGACTGTTTTGGCTGTTTACCGAAAATGGTTAGAATAGGGGAAATAGGGAGAATAGATAGATAGAAAGAAAGATAGATAGATTAACTACAATCCCAAGCTTGTTTGTCATCTAGATAGTCCGATATTTTATAATAAGCTTTACTAATGAGATTTCTCTTTATACGAATTTGAAATTTTGTTATAGACAAGTCTTGAATTTCACTTGGGATTTTGTTGAAAAAGCGTACACATTGACCTTTGAACGAGTTGCTAACTTTATGGAGCCTAGTGGTGGGTACAGCAATTTTATCTTTGTTTCTAGTATTAAAATTGTGATAATCACTTCTCTTTTTGAAGCTATTTAAATTTTTCCGTATGTACATTACATTTTCACAAATATATTGACAAATAACTGTCATTATTTTGGTTTCTTTAAACTTAATTCTTAAAGATTCTCTGGGGCCCATGTTATAAATCGCACGAACAGCTCTCTTCTGCAATACAAATATGGTGTTAATATCAGCAGCGTTTCCCCACAGCAATATTCCATAGGACATAATGCTGTGAAAATAGCTGAAATAGACTAGTCTGGCTGTATCAACGTCAGTAAGGTGACGGATCTTCTTTACAGCATATGCTGCAGAGCTAAGTCTGCTCGATAGACTGACAATATGTGGACCCCATTGCAATTTGTGATCTAAAGTTATGCCTAAGAATACTGTAGTCTTGACAAGGTCCAATTCTTCGTCCTTAATTTTTACATTTGTTGGTACTTCTTTGACATTGGGCAGCACAAATCTCAAGCATTTTGTCTTTTTTCCATTTAACATCAAATTGTTCGCATCAAACCAGTCTGTAACTTTGGAGAGAGCATTGTTCACGTCGTCAGAAATGTTATGTTGACGCTTTAACTTAAATAAAAGCGACGTATCTTCAGCAAACAATACTATTTCGTGATTGTCACTAACAAGGCTGGGCAAATCATTGATGTAAACTAAAAACAGAAAAGGTCCGAGTATTGAACCCTGCGGAACTCCCATTGTGACTACTGACCCCGAGGATCGCTTCCCGTTCACGTCAACTCTCTGAATCCTATCACTAAGGTATGAGGTTACAAGGTCCAGAGGAACACCTCGAATACCATAGTGCCGGAGCTTCCTGATCAGTGTCTCGTGGTGAACACAATCAAATGCCTTGGACAAGTCACAGAACACGCCTAGAGCGTCCCGTGACTCCTCCCAGGCATCATAGATGTGAGTTAATAACTCGACACCAGCATCAGTAGTAGAGCGACCACGCGTAAAGCCAAACTGTTTTTGATTAAGTAATTTGTTTGCTGAGAAATGTCTTTGCAATTGATTTAGAATAAGTTTTTCGAATATTTTACTAAATGTTGGTAATACTGATATTGGTCTAAAGTTAGTAGGGTCAGTCGTTGTACCCGATTTAAACAAGGGTGTTATCTTACTATGTTTCATCAGATCAGGAAACACGCCGTCGTCAATACATTTGTTAAATATTAGGGCTAATTCGGGTGCAATCATTTCAATTAATGGCTTAACAACGGTCACGGATATACCCCAGAGGTCAGTAGTTTTCTTGACATTAATCATATTAAAAGCTTTTACTACATCTTTGCAACTAACATAGTCAAATTGAAAAGGAATTTCGCACTCTGGTACATTTGTTTTTAACATAGATTCTGCAATGGTGTGCGATGAGTTTAAGAACTTAGTAGTAGAGACTGGAATGTCAGTGAAAAAGGTTTCAAATGCTTTAGCTACTTCAATGTCAGTCTTGACACTGGTATCGCCAATATTTAGGTTGTAATCATTAGCTTGAGACCTGACTTTACCAGTCTCACTATTTATAATTTTCCAAGTTGCTTTAATTTTGTCATTACTATTTTTAAGCTTAGAACTTATATAACGAGACTTTGCAATGTGACAGACCGTCTTAAAAATTTTTGAGTATGTTTTTACAGTTTCTTTAAACTCATTACTAGTATTATATTGTTTTTCACTGTAGAGATCGTACAGCTTTTGCCTGCTTTTGTGAATACCAACTGTAGCCCACTCCGTAAAATTAGTAGGTATCTAATCAATTTATGTAAAGCTTGTATAAGACTTACAAGGTTTTATAATAATTATATACATATATGTAAATATAGGTATAGATTGTATAATTCGATATATATAATTATGTAATTAGATGTTTTAAATCTTCGATACCAATCTAAACACTCTCTACTTTCGTAGCGGACATAAAACACTATGCTTTATGGACCAATTTTATGCAGAATACTAGAGAGAATCACAGTACATAAATGAGTTCTTTAACTAACAGTAATAAAGGTCATAATTACCCGAAGATCTGAGCTCCCTGAAGACGTGGAAATGCTGCTGCTATCCAGACGAGCGTTGCGATGCATTTTAATTCAAACTATGCACTGAAATCCACTATTTCTTCCTAATATTTACACAAGCAAGTTACTTGTCCAGCTTTCTTCGCTTAGTAGTCATTAGCGCACTTTACTAACACAGCGTAATCATCATCTACATGTCAATGTACTTCAACGCGAGTTACGTAGAAGGTACTACTACAATCTACACTTTCACGAAATATTTATTCCTATCACGGTTAAAACCAGCTTCAACATAAACAGGGGATTTTCAGTTTTTTAAACGTGATTTCTGGGATTGAGCGCACATCAATTGGAAGTCATCTATGGATGAAGAAGATTCTTGCGTTTACTTCAATGTTTACAATTATGTAAGTGGTATTCAATAACTGCACCACAGTCTACACCTGCGCATCGAGCAATGGCATACGTGACTCAAGCAGTCCGGTTATCGATAAGCTGAAACACAACACTGTTATCAGCCACAATCTTTCGCGGTACTGTCGAATACTATTTTTGTTTGATAACGAAATTCGTTTTCACCTTGAACGCCCAATTTGGAGGACCCGCGCAATGATTTGCTGACATAATGATATACATCTATTATTATATATCTGTTATCGATCTTAAATGTGTGGTTTACGTCGATGATCATTATGTAAATCGTAAACTTTTTTGCTTGACAATGACCACGTAACACTCGCTGAATTTATATGACATAAAAAGTCAAGAACTTTTTTATACCTATACAACTGAGAGACGGGGAGATCGTTCGCGTGATGGCAAGTTGCAGTAGGTAAGGTACCACCCAGGACTTTGCACTGTAAAGCTCGACGCGGTACCGCACTGCGGTCGTTATAGTCGTCATACTGAGACAAAGGCACAGGTTTTTGATTTCATATGCGTATTATAACAATTTCACAGACTAGGTACTTATCACGTAGTTCATATTCATACTACTGCTTGGCAGTAAATCAATATCTGTCAATACACGGTACTCATTAAATGACCCATCCAGAAGGACTCTTGCAATAGAAGGAATCATATAACTAACAGCATTTTGTATATATCCGGGATTAAAGGATAAAAGAATTCAAGCAGTCTCAATGCTCAATCTCAATAGGACTATTTCCCTCATCAATCAACTGCTTGATTGCTACGAGAGCAATAGAAAGCCTTTAATTAGAAACTGCCTAGGTATTTACGACTCCTGTTACAAACTACCTTTTAGATTAACATAATTGTTCCCACTTCATAAAATTGATGCCCTACATTTTGTACGAGGATATTTTAATGTTTATTACATCAATTAAGATGATTTGAACATCTGTATGTAAATTTGGCAATGATTCTAAGATTTCTTGACGCACAGTCGAATTCCAAGTGCGGCCTCGACTGTCGTCTTACGATTTTACATGAAAGTGCAGTCATATTATAATACCTAAATCAAATTGTGTATTTACGATAACGTTTAATCGTAATTACATATGTAAAATACAATGTAAAATAAGGACGCAAATAAAATATATCACGGTATACAACCGGTGCCACGGTGCCTGAAGTAAGTCGCAGTGAGGCGGGTCACGGGATCAAATGCCTGCCTCGAGCTTGCAAGGAAATATTTTCAATTTCCTGAACAAGAACGGAACTCTAGCAGACGCATGGCTCAGTGAACCAAAGTAAGCCGAATCGCTGGAGCAGTTGTGCGAAAGTGAAAAATAGACAGAACTTTTGTAAATTAAGACTAAGCTTGCTATTTAGTAGCTTGAAGTGTTCGTGACACGCTATCTACTATCAGAAGAAAAACGTAATTACTAGGGGAAGATATTGGTTGCAGTTGCGTACACAAAATTATAGTTATGAATAAAGTGAGTATTAAATATCCAAAAGCTCTTTACAATAAAGGCAGGTACAAAGTATTGTAAAGGCAGCTCTACAATACTCTTCATTTTGTAAGCACGCTCTAAATTTCTTACCATACTAGTTGTACTCGGGCACAAAAACGTAGGTACTTATATTATTCCGTAACTATAATCTTTTTTTAAGTCACCATTCACATCCAACCAGCAAGGTTTAAAGTCCTTGTTCGGTTAAATTTCCTAATGGTTCAATATCTCAAGCTGATAGAATAATATTTGCACAGATTTCGCGGGCCAGCTCGAGCGCGGCCACCGGGCGCGGTTATTTATAGACCGGCGGTAGGTTCTCTACTGTAAAAGGATTTCGTTCGAAATAGGAAAGGAAATATATAGAATATGCGTATCTTGTCGGGAAAGTGGTATTCGCGTGCGCGTGGGCAAGGCGACGCGCGCGACGGCACTGCGCGCAGATTCGCGCGCTCTCGCGCGACCGTTGCACCTGACTCTCACGCCACCCGCGAGCCGCACCACCCTCGGGCCACAGCACCCGCGCCTGGCCCGCACTGACTGTTATTCAATCTGTGCCTGGACCTTCCTCTGCTCCTATACAATACATGCCACAAGATTGCATTGCGCCATGTATGTTTTTTTTTTATAATCAGCATACTATTAACATATGAGCAAGCAACAATTTCAACAAACTCAGCCTCTTTTGCACCAGCGCTTCCTCAGCGAGGCGGCGGCTAAGCAGCGAATTCTTCTTGGCAGACGGTTAGCGACCGTAAAAATGTTGTTTTTTTCATTATATGAGTATTAATCTTTATTTATATATTAGTTTGATATGCTATTTAGAAAAGTAATATTTCTAGCGTGTTGTGTTTTTATTTACTAAGTCTCTATTTGTGAGAACCTGGTATTGGCTTTTCATTGTTATTTTACTGTATATTTTTTGTTGTTGTAAAAAGCTGTTGGATTTCCAAAAAAAAAAAAATTGTTTGGAGTAAAGGAGTATCAGTGGTAATGTAGAGCTTATCTTTGTTTTCTAACCATCACCTTAGCATTGATTAATCCTAAGGTATTTATGTGCGCGAGAATAAATAGACCACAGAAGATATAATGGTTTTTACGTTATTACCTCATGCCATCAGAGTGCGCGCGATATCACGTACTCGTAGCTATCGCGGAATCCCTTATGGATATGGGTAAAACTTTGATCAGGGTATTAATGACCTTACTTGTTGATCGTTAAGTGTTTTTGTTTGTTAGTTCATCGTGATAAATGCTCCGTGATCCGTTATCTAATAAAGACCCTAAAGAAACTCAGGAAATATGCCGTTGTTGTCGTGTACAGAATAGGTAAACCTTAGACTAAGTCTACGTGGGTAGTTGGGTCGACCTACTGGTTATTTGAGAGTTTTGTGCGAAAATCAAAAGTCTCTGAAGCTATTCGAGGTGCAATTGAAAGCCTCTATTACAAAGATTTGATTCATTCAGTGGAACAAGTGAATTTCTTAGGTAGGTATTGTAAACTCGTGGACCTCTCGAAGTATTTTAGCAAAAGTCAATTCCGCTTTTGATCAAAAACCCAAGAGCCGCGATTCTTAGTATTCCCTCAAGTAACCGGTGTGGCACCCGTCATTTGCATTCTGCGCCAGCGCACCGCGTTTCACTCACGCCATATTACATCTTGCTGTCAAAGCCTTCTGCACGTGGACATGTCCAAGCTTTATTATCTTCTCATTTAACTATCACCTCGGTTTCGAACGTGCACTCACCCACATACTAATTACGAGAAACTATGTCAAAACATAAACTTGTTTAACGCCGGAAGAGCCATACATCTCAATCAAAAACATTTCTCCATTTAATATAAGTGGGTAACTGGTGCCCTACATAGGAGCCAGAGCTGCGGCTACTGGTGATTGTCTGCCGTGAAATATTAGGTGTCTGAACAAACAAGCTTGTTTGTACAAATGTTTCAATGAGCTATGACGTCACCTTCAAACGTGAACCGATGACTGAAACATAAATATAACGGCACCTCACAACGACACCCTTATACCTTGCTTTGTGAAATACGACAACTTGTTTGGTTTGCAAATTATGCCGATACCTAAAATAAATGTTGGTTTTCTTTGTACTTTTGTGGGCTAAAAGCTCTAAAGGCTCTTTGTCAAAAAGAAATTTCTCCAAATTAAAATATTAAAGTGAAAGTATGAAGAATAAACTTTTGTATATTGTTATTGTAGTAAACCAACAATCTTAGTAACACTTACCAATCTTAATGTCAAGTAAAAAGTTACAATGTTTCTAATTTTGCTAAAATATGTGCTGGTACATATCCATTTCAACGGTAAAAAAAGGTATGTTAATTAAGTTTTATCATTATCGACACTTCATTTATCTGCAGTGGAGAACCTTTTATTGCGTTTGGGTTTAGTTAGATATTACCTTGTACCCAGGAGATAAAAGACACGCTACAACAAGTGCGCCTTTACTGTCAGTCTAACGATAATTTTTTGACTTTAATAACAACATTATGAGTTCAAATCCCTAAAATATTTAATAAATCTACGCTTTCGAAGTTTCCTTTACTGTAGAGCAGTGGAGTTGAATAAATTGTAAAAACACGTCAGCACAAGTACATGAGACCTTCATGAATTTATATTTTGTGACTATCAGGGGACCGTTATAGCATAGAATATGCAGGGTTTACGATAACACGGCAACTAGGGAATGAATATTTTGAGAGCACGGACGCAAAAGGTATTTTTTACTACTTTTTCACTCACCAATATGTCATTCTTTACTTTAAATTCCCACAGTTGCATTAAAATATGTAAGTACCAATATCGCGAATATAATCAATGTTCCGCTGGGTGTCTGAATGGGACTCGCATAAACGAACAAGACATAAACGTGAAACAATATTGATATTACTGATTGTTGTGATACGACAACGCTTTCCAGTTGCCGTGTCCGCTTACTTTTTTATACTTGAATCACGTACCTACCTTCTTTCGCTAACACTTGACACTTTAAATTCGAAATATGGATAAGATGTTATATTTATTGTCACAACAAACAATAACTCTCCAAATTACATCTTGTGTCGGCCAGTTCTTCTGGACTTAACTCCTACGCCTCGCAACAGTAAAATTTACGAGGGTTTTACGATACAATTTATATAAGAATTTAAAAAGCACGTGTAACGGATTTCAATCGATCTCTCTGTATTGTTTATGACCGAATGACAATACGATAATTGCTGCGACAATGAATGTAAAAGTAAACAAATATGCTTCATATCCAATCGATTATTATTTTTCACTCTCACTTTTATGTGCTTATTCGCCAATACAAGAAAAGAAATGGCCGCAGGGCTCGCAATTGACATTATAATATAGCGACAATAAACAGGTATCGATATATAACTCGTAGGTTTATGTTTATTCAATTGTATATAATTCCCAGTACAACTATACCTGCTCAAATATGAAAATAAAAAAGGAGATCTTTCGAATAAACACACAAACACACATAACCAGACAGACAGCTAGCTAGACTCTGAAAATTATAGCTAGAGCAAATTATGCAAACATTTTGTTGTACGGAAATAAGCTCGCATATTCCGGTCCATATCCAACACTATGGTATATTGTCGAGGAAAATGTGATAGATAATATAATATTTGCAAACGATTGTCGCGTAGGTAGATCTTTACAGCAAGTGTCATCTTTAGACAGATATGTCACATCATTAGCAATGCAGGTTGCCTGTCCTACCGTACACTGTGTACACACGTATCGAACATATTAATTATGTATTCTTCATTTACATACCAATTAATCGTTATATTTATATCATACTATTTACACTGAATATTTAGAAACCATTATTCACTTTCAAGAAACATCTTTAAAACTTTTGTGAAACCTACTTGATTAGTAACAGGCGTGACACGATTGTGACTGATCACATACTACAATAAGCACAAAATGTGATCACCCTATAGCAATGGAAAACATGAAAATCTGGAAAATCTAAGAGGAAACCATTCATTCTACTTTAGTTTCCTTTACGCGCGAGATCGCGAGCGCGATGGCCCGCGGCCTCTATTCTCCGCGAATAAAGGACTTTGTGATTAACATCTTTACAATGTCTCCCACTGAAAATAGACACAGGTCTTTGCTCAACAGTGGAGATAGGCGGTTTCTATTGTTCATGCTTTGTAGAACTGTGTCTAAAATTCGCAAAAGCAATAATTCAAGGCGTCAAGTTATGGGAGATACGAGTACCTACCTAATAACTTCATCAGCAATAAATGAAAGTTTTACGTAAATTTAAACTATCCAATATAGAAATCCAAAATGTTAGGTACTATTTTGCTTTTGAGAATTTCAAAAATAGGTGTAGTGATATGTGGCGACAGATTCTTATATTGTCTTGATAGACTATTTGGGGTGGTTGTTCTTAGAGAAATATTGTAACCCTAGCTCAATCTGGAAGTAGTCTGGATCTGGTCGGCGTCTCGCCGCCGCTCCACCGCGCCACATGGCCTCATCTCCACCCCAACCAATTTAGTTGTATTTTGTAGTCCATAAAAAGGTGTCTGCTACTAGATGGCGTTGACTCGTTGCCTTTAATGTAAGTAACGTCTTCATTAAGACCAAATTACCGATGCGAACGTGACTTTTAAATTACAAATTCGAATTTCTTGTAGTGGCTTCTAAAATTGAAATAAACGGAGCATGTCTTATAACAACGAAAACGGTTAAACGTAATTAAACTAATAAACGTGCAGTGAAATTGTCTAACTCCGTGGCGGAGCGAGGGTTTGGACTCGGCTCTAGGGAGAGTCTCATCTTAGAATTAACGCAATTAAGTATCTGGGCGAACGCAAGGTATTTTGCAGCTCGTTTAAATTTCCTTCGATATTATAGTGACTAACTAATATAACACGAATATATCATAAAGTTTGTAACGACGGATATACTCATTTGATTTCGATAGGTAACTGGTTTGACCAATAACATTCTCCAGCTAATAGCCCAATGATAAATTAATTAATTAAACCGTAAAATATTTAATCGAAGCCCATCGTGTTTATACGCGTCCAAAGTCGACTAGCTAGTCAAGTTAGTAGATACCTAAGAGGAACAGCTGTTAGTCGCGAGATATATCTCACGATCGTATTGAATTTAGCAGCCATAAATTTAACACAGTTTTAAGAAGACAATTTGTTATGTAATATTCGTATAATGGGTGTGTATTGTTTGGGTAAAGTGGCCAATTTTGGAGAAACGTGGAACAATGGGAGCGTGACCGGCGCCGGCCGATAGTCATCGCTAAACTAGGCTAGAACCGGGTATTTATCCATTTGTGAACATATTCAAGCTGCATAAGCTACAGTACAGTTGTCAAACTCATCGATATTAATTTATCAAAATTCAAAAAAGAGACGATGTATCTCAAGAACAGGTAAAGGAATAGGTACCTACCGTACATGATTTTCTCTGCAGCTTTAAGGCTACCTATGGAAAACAATTCCTAGTGAAGGTAGAGTTCAAATAAGTTATTTAGCTTCAAAATATAGTAAGTATTTACCAAGAGTAGCCACTTTGACTACATGCTCGCAAGTGTTATTGAACTTGAATAGCATTCAGTCAAGGATTCGACGATGCTGTAACGTCTATCTTTGATATCTTACATACACTTGCATTGCCCATCATTGCCTATGCGCAAAGTGGCTGGCAGCGATTGGATGAAAGGAGCCGAAGATCAGGATCAGTCCTTTCTTATTCTGTGACTCAGCGCCGTACTTTGAGAGAGGCCTATGTCAAGCAGTGGACTGAAACAAGCTGACTATGATGATGATGATGATGATGATGATTGCCTACACTCTACCGTACTAATTTCTTTCAAAAAATGTGACTCTTGTCTTGAAAATAATCCCTATTTCCTTACTCGCTTTCACGCATAAACTACTGATTTAAATAGAATTTGGTACGAAGATAGTTTGAACGCTGAGGAATGACATAGGATACTTTCTATCGCAATAAACTGTAGCCCATGCGGGTGAAACCGCGGGGAACAGCTAGTGATTTATTGTTGTTGAAGTCACAGTTCACAAATTACACAACAAAACTGTACTCAGTATTTGTTGATAGGATAAATATAATATGTTCATACATGTGTATTGTGTAGCCGACTGTTTCTACGCCTTACACGGTTATGTCACGAACGCAAAACGTCAGTGATATCATCCTGTGGGTAAACTAATAGGTAGATAATCGCACATGGAATAACAATGCTGCTGCCTGTATTAGACCTGTGTGCGTTTTAGCTTCTTGCGATGTTCTAACTTCATTGGTTACGCAATAAGTAACCGGATACGGAAGTCTAGCTCTTCTTTATTTTAGGAGCAATTTCTTTTGTCTTATGCCATAAAGAACCGTGAAGTTTTTTCACGGTATCTTATCGGACTTTTAGAAAAGTTCGAGTTGGCCGTTGACTTGTGGAGTAAATTTAGTTGTAAAAGTCTACTAGAGCTCAACTTGCACATATTATAAAAAGTTTATTTAGCTTATGCTTCAAATCCAAAAACAACAGTCAATAGAGTACGGTAAAGTCCTAACAAACGATTTTTATAAACGCCATCTATTGGTGATCCATAAAATCTGAAATCAATGTCTTGTATTGTGATGCGCACATGCGCAGCACGCTTGATGATTTAATCGCTTGGACCGAAAAACATTGAACAGAGGGCGCTAGTATTCACTGTTGTCAAGTTAAACCTCACTCAAGTAATTTTTAACGAGATACGAGATCAGTATGTAATGGCAGCACTAGTGTATTGTGCATTGGTAACACTGTATTCTATTAGCGGCTATATACGAACAAGACAGCGATACCGCATCACGAATACGCTAACGCTAAATTAATAAATAATCGATCCTGATCCGTTATTTATACTAGGGCTTGACATATTCCCTACTACTAAAATTATATATTATGACATGACATATCGATCCAAAACCGCGGATAACGGATCAGGATTGATTATTAATTTCGGGCGTAAGGCAACAGAAGTGCCGCGAGTGTAATAAATAAATGTTTTCTAATCGGGCAAAAGACTCCTTATTTGAAGTTATCTTTTTATATGTAGGTTTCTACAATAACCTTAACAAATATAGAATTAGGGTTAGAATACCTAAATGAGATTGTTTGTTTTGTTACTATCTAAAACTTACAATAAAGATCCAACAAGTGTTGACAAAATAAATGAATAAAATTTAAAATTGTATTTACCTTGCTTTCGCATGTTGTGTGGCAGACGTATTTGCATACTGAAACAAAAAAAGTCATACATCAAGATTTAAAATATATCAGGTGTAATCAAAAAACTACCATCCTATTATGTACCTACAGGATACTTTTGTCTACTTCAACAGGTTAATGTTCTTGGGATTTTTCTAGAGGATGTCTAGACTCCTTACCTAACTTATGTCAAACAACGTCAAACAGAGTCAAAGACGCTTATTACAAAAAAAACTCAAGTGACTGTTCCAATCCAACTTTGTTCGTTTACTAATTCTGTGAGCAGTGGCAATTTCAATGTCGATGACCTTCGAATATAGAGGCTCTACTCAGAGGTCCGATAAACGAAACTTCGTCGTCGGTAAGTCTTAATTAACGTCATTTTTCTTGAGGAAACGATGATGACGGCAATCATTCGTTTCTTAGAGTTCCAAGTTGGGTCAGACTGCTGAAGCCAAAACAAAACATTAAAGTTATAAATCGATCTAAAAAGTCTAGACTAGACATTCAATTCAAATTTATTCTAATTCGTTGGACGAGCCATAAGCATGATATATCTAATTAGAAACCGAAATCTAATACCACAGTCGTTAAATCTTTGTTTGTCTGCTTTAGGTGGTACAGATAATGGCAGCTATCTGATTTTAGAAATATGACATGAAACAAAAGTTATGTACTATGAGTTACCTACATTCGTATTACGAGTACTTAGATTTTAAATTGAAGTTTCTACCGAGTTCCATTATTATCAATATGCCTTATTTATTTTGACCAAGAGTGTATAAATCAATGATTACTTCTAAAAAACGTAGAGCTAGCTTTAAGAAAGTAAGTAGTCCTCAAACCTCGAGTAGCTGACATGCACTTAGAAACCTTATCCAATCACAATGTAAAGATTAAAAAGATGATTACCTCTGCAGCACGAGCCCTGGTGCTGAACCGGTTGGTGACACCAGTGACAAGGCCGGGGCTTTCGGAAAGATTTACTCCGAAACGCGTGACATTGCCCCACACCCTCTTTCTGCAAAAAAGAATACAAAATTTAGATATGCACGTACACTGTATAGTTTGCTGACCATGCCATGACCAAGACACGTCTCGAAATTCAGTCTTGGCTCATCCATGTTTGGCGTGGTTCATAATATTTTCTCACCGCTCAGCTAAGAACAAATAGCTGCAGGGACCAGAAAGCGTTTAACACGAGCGCGTGAACCAACGGCCATTGTCTAGGATCTATGAAGAATTCATTCGAGAAGGATGTAAAGTCACGAATTAGGTAATAGTTGCTTCGTACGTAAAGGCTCTCTATGAGATTTATGGGTCGACCACCGGCTTTCGTACCTGCGCGGACCTTCGTTTCTTCACAATGAAATGGGCAGCGTTGGAGGCGATCCCCATTCAAGTTAAAAGCACGCGCTTACCTATCCAATAGCTATAAGGCCCACTTGCGTCAAATAGTGGGTTAAAAATGTAATGCAAGAGTTAGGTAACTCTGGGTTAGATGTGAATATCGTTAACTCATTATTTGTCTTGCGTCTACCTAAACTACCCCTGGGTTAAGTAACCCTGCCAGGGTCGCCAACATAATGCAATGTGCCACAGACGCATTGTATTTTTTTATGTCTATCGTTCGTTCTTAGATTACCGAACAAAATGTAAAAGAAACAATAATGAATGAACCAAATATACCCATCTCCCTTACACTAGAGCATTTGTGCATTAGCTGTCGCCCGGTCGGTGGATCCTACGATCCCTATACGTTTTGAAAGGTTATACTGAATGAAATGCGGTGCACTGATTGATGAATGTCATTGTCAAAGTCAATCAGTGTTTATTGTAGTGGCTTTGTTTTTGTCAATTTGATGCAATCATTTCCAACCAAAGTATTTCGTGGTATTTTCCTTGTTTCTTGTGAGATAGCTTTGTGGAATAAAATAATTGAGAGCATAATTATGGAAACCGAAAACAAGAAAATTCGCCTTAGAGCACCTAATTTTACAACAGCAGAGTGTCTTCATTTATGTGAAATAATTGAAACGCACAAAGCTTTAATTGAAAATAAAAAAACGGATGGAGCAACCCTTCTAGACAAACAGAAGGCTTGGCTGAAGGTGGTCGAGGAATATAACTCAACGACAATATCATATGCAAGAACCGTAGAAAGCCTAATGCAGTGTTATAAAAACATGAAGAAAAAAGCCAAAAAACAGCATTCAGCAGCAAAAATGAGTATCCCAGGCGAGTAAATGTTGATTAATTTAATGCTACAAATCCAGTAGCCCATACCGATTATTCCTTTTTATACCTATTTCCCTACAATTAAATATCTATTTCATTACAGTGGCAGTAGATAGAGAGTTGCTCATAGAAACAATTGAACAGCATGGTTCTGGCAATTGGCAGACAATATCTGAATCCGTTGGAGTTTCCCAGGAGACATGTAAAGAAGAATTCGATATTTTAATGAAAGCTGCCAAAAAGCAAGAAATGGGCACAAAAAAACATATATTAGGTACAGGTATGTAAAAATTTATACATGTATGCACCATATCAACCTTTAATCATCTACTAGTTAATGAATTCTCTCCGTATCATTAGTATCCAGACTCTTACTTTGATTAATTTTATGCTTACTTTTCAATTTTGTTCATTTTCCACAGGTGGTGGACCATCCAGTCAGCCTAAAAGCGATGTACTTTTAGACAAGGTGTGTAGTCTTGTGGGACCAACTATGGATGGTTTTTACACAATATATGATGGAGATAGTTCCTTAATGGAATCGCAAGGTATTATCCCGATTGAGGTTAAGCAAGATAATAATGTACCGGAAGTATCGGAGGAAACAAACTTATTGACCGCTCCGTTCACAAACGACAGAGCAAATTTAAAACGCAAACCAGACCCAAAACTTACTAGTGAGTACCATTTGTTCTTATTACTTTTCTACAAGTAACTAGTAACACACACTAGTAGTACAAGTAACTAGTCACATAAAGTCACATTCTATAATATCAATGCAAATTACTTGTAAAGTGAAGTGATTTTAATTCACTCATTTCACTAATGCTGCAGCATAAACTGGAATGATACATAGGGAACATAATATGGGAATACTCAATTTAATACAACTATGTACTTTTATATAGTTCTTGTGGATGAAGTTACAAACCAAAGCTGTCTCTATCACATTTTAGTAATGTATATTACTTATTGTCAGAAAAAAAGAAATAAACTGGCCTAGTTATTTATGATTACGACACTGATCTTTTCTATCATTTTCCAGCCCCAAAAAGATTAAAGAAAAATGTGGGAAATGACACTGCTTGTGACAAGTTTAAGACTCTGGCTGGTGAGAAACTGGAATTAACAATGCTGCAGAAGGAATTGACAACAATTCAAATTAACGTGGAGAAAGAAAAACTAGCATGTGCACACCTGGAGAAGACAGAACATGAGGAAAAACTAGCACATATGCGAATGCTGTGGTCGATAGAGTTGGAGGAAACTAAAAAAAAAGTTGCACATAACGAGTTCCTAAGGCAGGAAGAAAAAAATAAATTTCTAAATAAATAAAAATTTGATTTCTAAATAAATGTATTTTATTTATTGATTAAATAAATATGGTAAACACATTATTTTTAACAATCTACATTCTGCCAAAATGTTGTTGAATAAAAGCTTCACGAAATCTAGAACCAGGTGTACTTGAAATATTTGTAGTCTGGTTTGAACCTACACCTTCAACATCAAATATTGGGGGGTACTCAGGATCCAAGGGTGGCTCTGGGTCTCCATTTTGCTGTGCAAGGTTGTGAAGGACGCATGTTGCAATGATGATTCCTGGAATTCTACTCAAATGCACTTGCAAACTTCTTGAGAGTATGGGAAATCTTCGTTTCCACACACCAAATGTTCTTTCAATAACATTTCTGGTTCTGATTTGTGATTCATTGTACAGGGATTGACTTTGGGTGTTTACACTGGCCAATGGAGTCATCATAAAAGTGGTTTGTGCATATCCACTATCTCCAACTAATAAGTGATCGCCATATACACCTTGTAAGAAGTTTCTTCTTTGATTACTGTTATCCCAAATATGTGAATCATGGGCAGAACCATGCCATCTTGCAACTACATCGTTAAATAACATTTGTGAGGAGCATATTGCCTGAACATTGACTGAGAAATAGCCTTTTCTGTTTCTGTATATCTCAGCGTGATCTCCACCTGAAGAGTTTCATAACCACATTGTTAGATTTGGCTACTAAAGAGAAAAAAGGTAACTACCTGATAATAGTAGATAATTACCTGGAGATTTCATCCGTACATGTGTGCAGTCTATTGCCCCTATAGCTAGTGGAAAACGAGCGATCTGGTAGAAGTCAAGCGCAGCTTTTCTTTGATCCCATTGTGTAACTGGCATATGAATATACTGTCCATACAATCGAGCTATAGCATCAGTAACTTTGTGCACTATTCTGCATGCTGTAGATTCATGGATACCAATGAAGTCTCCACATGTAATTAATTGGCTTCCAGTAGCATAAAAACGCAGCGTACACAATAATTGGTTCATGGGTGTAACTGCCTCATTTCTGTGGAAAGAAAAATAATGTAAGATAAGTTTTATTGCAGTCTAATTCTAATAATTCTGTATAAAGGTAATTATGTACGAGAAGTAGGTAGGTGCCAATAGACAAAAAATAAAAAATTACAGTATAGTACGTACAATTTATCTTGGCAGCTCTGAAGTTGGCGCTGATTCCTGCGCAGTAGCATATTTTAGGAACCAAATGGTGGCAAGAGGCGGGGTGCGCGGGGCGGTGGTATAGGCTAGAGACGCGCCTTACGTTAAACCAATTAATCCTATAGACGATCAAGTATCGTAATCGATTAGTTACATTTCGAGTTCATCCATTTTAATGTATAGGAGATATTTAACTAAGTAAATGAACTATGAAGTGAATTTTATCGTTAATAATTGAGTTTAAGTCGTTAATTATAAAAGAAATGTGCAGTAACATATTGTTTTTTCTGTTAAAAGTCGTTTACTTAAATTTTAGATATCTAATAAAGATTTCCAGAGTAACGACTGTTTGAGAACATTTATTATAAAATCGAATGAAAATGTCTTTTTATTACTTAATTTTAATCGATTCGGATAATAATCGATTAAACAACACCCACAAGCACGCACATTGCACATCTCTTTTTGTTAACTTCGCAAACTTCGTGATTGTTCGGCAATACTCGGTACGAGGTATTATGTCTCACTCACACTTCAGCATTGTTTTGGTGTTCGTGTCGCTATCTCTGTCTTGACACACAGTCGGTTACAAAAAGGTTTGGTTGTGTTTATTTTTCGTTGTTATTAATTATTATTGTTGATAGTTATTATTGATATTAAGTTTTTTGTTTAAGTGTTAAGTTAATTTTAATTGCTTATTTTCAAGTGTTAGTGGGTACTTATTTCGCCAAATATGCCGCCAAAGCATAGTAGTGTTTTAAATTGCCAGACGAGAAAATATGTTTATTATTTAACTCAGTACATGAAAGACGAGAAAGGCAAAGGCGTAAAAGATGTAGATAACGTTTATAAGAGTTGCTAACGCAACTGGTGTGTCTCAACGCACAATACATCGGATCGCAAAGGAGAGCAATGTTTTGGGATTAATTTCAATATTCCGCACGCCTGGTAAAAAAAGGTCTAGTTCAAGACCTATTACTAATGTAGATAATTTTGACCAAGATGTAATATAATATATAAAGATGCATTCACAACTTCCACACCACACATGGTATGGAAGAGGCCGACGAGTTTATATTTGGGATTTCCCCCATCAGCGACAGTGATTAGTTACAGTGTTATAAATTTTAAACTTTATGATACAGTTTAAAAACTATCTAATATATAAAATTCTCGTGTCACAGTTTTCGTTGCCATACTCCTCCGAAACGGCTTGACCGATTTTGATGAAATTTTGTGTGCATATCGGGAAGGTCTGAGAATCGGCCAACATCTATTTTTTATATAAATTTTTTATCGAGTTAAATGTAGTCATAGTCTACTTAATCTATGATGTAGTCCACGCGGGTGAAACCGCGGGGCGCAGCTAGTATTGTATAAATACGTAAATAATGCCTGCGTTTGAGTTATCAAATCTGTTATCGAAATGCGTTTTCTGATCGTATATTTGTTTATCTGGCAATATAACTTTTCTTCGCGAAAGTACATGCGCAAAAGTTAACAGAGCCTATGTTCAGAGCTGCCAAGATAAATTGTACGTACTATAATCCTACATAAGTAGGTACTTACATATTATTATTGTGATGATATTCCAATTTATGTTCAATTTTTTCCAGCAAAGCCGAAACTACTGTTTTTTGCAGCCTGAATCTTCTGTGAAAATCCTTTTCTCTCATCGAGTTAAAATGATCTTGCCGAGTTTCAACTCTTCTATTAAAAAAATCTGTGTCTATATATTGCACTATTTCTTCATCGTCATCGGAGAATAAGTCATCGAACATAATATCACTATTCATAGCGACACTGCTCAAAATCCTGAATGTAGTTTTTATTTTCACTGCGTTTCTGTTTGTCGTGTTTTTAGAGAAACAAATTTAAAGGAAGACATGAACTTATCATAACCTCACAAATAAACGTCAAAGTCAGAGTTAATCATTTAACCCACCAAAATCGGAGAGTTAAATATTTACCCATCTAACTCAGAGTTAACACTTAACTCACAATGGTGCAAGGCCATTTATCAATTTAACTCTGAGTTACTACTTAACTCCGAGTTAACTACGCTAACCTTGCTTGACGCAAGTGGGCCTAAGAGTTTTTGTTCCCTTTATCATGGAACTAAAGTTCCTAGACTTCTTGTGATATGTAAAACCCAGAATGTAATACAGGTTATATCATAGTGTGAGTAAAAATGCGACACAATGTTTTATTTCTGTGTGAATTTAATATCTTTTATAACTCTCTCCTAGGAAATGCTGAATCAATTTGACCTATTGCTGAAAGGATTTCTATTTACAAACTCGACAAAGAGCGAGCAGTCGGTGACAGGACAATGCGCGAGTAAATAATTAGTTTCTATTCAATCTCCGCTGCGTTACTTGTCGTTCCTTGTTGCAATTTGCATTCAATAATGCGACGCGAGGGCCGTGATCTTTAACACTGATCCCTGACATGTTTTACACTCGTTAACAAATTGTAACTGACAGCTATAAATCAGATCTCGTTACTTCTATTCTCGGTTTGTCGAGAGAACCATTTAATTTCTTCTGGGTTTACTCGCTACGCACGACACCACTCGTTGCTTTGAGGGCGTCGGCCGCAACCACATGTGCAATTTACGATAGAACATAGTCTTTGTGTGGCACAGAGCTGTTCTGATTATAAAGCATGACGTCACAGGTTTCTACGCAGACGCACCAGACTCCACGAAGATCGGCGCCACATTTGCCACGCACATGATAGATGGTCGTTGTACTCCAAATCGGAGTTTAAAATAAATCATTCCCTTTTTCTTATCAAGCCAGCCGCACCGCATGTTCAAGTGCTTTTAATAACAGTACAGCTGAGAGAGTTGGTAGGTAATAGAGGATTAATAATCCCACAGGCAATTATATTGCTGTAGGTAGTGATACTTCATGGAATAGTTCATCTTCAGTTCAATTAACAACAGTCATAAAAGCTATTTACAATTTCACAACTGGAATTTCAATAAATTTTGATGTTTTGTATAAAGTTCCGTTAAGTGTATCAATATTACTATCCAAGAAATCAGTATGGAAATCAGTGTTACTTTATAGACGCTTTCGGAACGGGATTCGTTTACCTTTTCGTTCCAAAGAAACGTTTCGAATGTGTATAAGTAGGCTCAAATAACAAATATCACGTCTCACATGCGGACTGCATATTTATAAAAACACACGCACACGTAGAAGTCCGCACACGTGGCTATGCACCTGCCCATTGCAGAAGGCGCAGACCTAAAAACACACTCGCGCTTTCGGCGCAGTCGCCCGCGCCGGCCGCACCCGTGCCAAGATATCGCTACAAAAAAATTTACAATACCCTCACAGTAGCTTAATGGGAAGCTTTAACACAAAACGAATAATAAAATCCATCACATATGCTCCAATGCTTAACTGACTGAATCAAATTTCATTGAACAGCTGGATGCATTTCAAACAATGAGACATCCAACTGTCCGAACAAATAGATGTCTCTATCCAATCGACATGATAGAGCTTTGTAGCGTTTAATAGTTACGTTTGTAGTTATAAATAAGGCAATTCCACGGTGCAATAAAGAGGTATGGAGTGTCAGACATCCAGTGAGATGATAAAACTAGTTGAGTAAAATGTGTCCCTCTTTCTCGGAAACGTATCCATTGTAGAACAGTTATTCATGTTCCTGAGGTAATTGTATAAACTCTCTGCGGCCTAACCGTGTCAGAAGACCCCCTGCGATACTGGCAAGGGATGGAACTAACATATTATATTTCTTTTATATAAGATACAAAAGCCGAACGCTATTTAGAAAACGAAAAAAGCTCAACTGTCGTTGCCGAGGTGCGATAATGACAATAATTTTAACTTCCTCTCGGGCCCGTGTAACTAACTACAATCTCTTTTTTAAGGTTAAATAAAAATGTTTCTTCCGATGGATGTTCAACGTTTTACCTTATTTTTTGTGGTTAAAATATAAACACATTAGGGTAGACTGCAGTTCACTTGATAGTTTGGGAGTATTTTTAATCCGAATATCAATGTGAGATCACTATACCTACTATAAATATTATGTGAAAATCGAAGTCGGTTCGAATTCGACAATGAGCTTGAGCTTTTGGTGAACGAAACATCGTTATGAAACCATAGCTTGGTGGTAGTTCGCAATTCAGGTGTAGCGTAGCGCCGCCTCCGGCTATATCGTCACATAACATCATCAAGTGACTTGTGGCCAAGAGCTACACTGTAAAAAGTCTTAAAAAATAGGGTATGTGTGTGTATTGTGCATACAATTACACAAAGCAAATATTTTGAATTTTGAAATAACATAAAAATCAAGGATTACATGAAGCACGGTACGTATATACTTCGTTATAGTTTTCTGCCTAAAGTTAAGTAGGTACCTAGGTTGATTAAAGCCCATAAAAAGTTTTTATAAATGAATTCAATAAAAGTACTGACTACTCACGGCATCAAAGAAAGTAAAATTAATATTCGTGTCAGACAGCTGGTTTTTGATCGCGGGCCGTATGATTGAACTGTGCAGGAAGAAGACAAAAGGGCCCTGTGTCGGAACCACCTATAAATCAACTGAGTACGGTGCTCTTTTGATATTAACCTCTATTGTTTTGTAATGAATGCTCGATGTTTACCGAAAGACTGTAATAGAATGTAACTCGTGTCGTGATGTATGCATTCAGATAAGCATGAAATAGACAAGTTTAAACAATGCACAAGGTGGAGCACGCCGTATTCAAGTAAAACAAGTCACGATATTGTTTTAAATCTTACGGGTACGGAAATTGCTTAAGGTTAATTTGTAGATAGTTTAACATCGTAGATGACAACAACGACAACCATTTAGCGGCAAGATTTGTAAGTTTATTGAAAATGAACCATAAAATAAAATAAACAATAAGTACAAAATTTTACAATTCAAACTTATGGGAACGTTAATTTTAGTAACGCCTGCATACTCCATTAAGTAAGGTATAATGTTCATCCGTAGGTATCTTTTAGCTTGCCAAGGTTTTGTAACACATTTTTATGCTGTTGTCTTCAATCCTGATATTAATAGTCTTTTCCCAGGCGCTAAGGCATGCTTTTCTCTTCCGGCCTTCATTCCAACCCTGGCCAGATTTTTCGGATAAATTCTTGAGGTTCTTGCCGCGTCTTTCGGTTTTCCTTCATTGATAATGGCGCGTCCTTGCGGTTATCCCTTGGAATCGATATCATTTGGGACTGACCGACCATCTGGAATGAGCGGTGCTTTCTCGAGGCTCCGTACGTGATATCCGTTTATAACGAAGGTGATATACGCTATCCATTATAGCCAATACAAAATAGTCTCACGCCTTGCGACGTGGCTCGGGACCCGGCAGTTGGCAGCCAACACTCTGTAACTTGCATTACCATAGAGTTTCTAGGTATTGTATCTTTATGTATGTAAATTAATGTTCAGTTCGTGAAGAAAATAAATCACGAGTTTAATCGATTAGAAATTGTTCGATGGAAATGATGTCATTTGATTAGTTATTGACGCGCTAATTGCACTTTTTTCATTTATTACGCATTTTTGTTAAATTTTATTTAAATAGGTGCTCGTGCAGCGCTCAAGGTGAATTGACGTAGCTATGTAATTGTAGGTATAATAATGTACTAGGACGTTATATCTATATTTTTGTTTGTGCACATGGCCCACGATCCTCTGATAATAACGGAATAAAATTTTACTGCTAATATTTCCGTCTATAATTTTTCCCTTCTATATAGAGCGTTTTTGGCTATGTAAAATATGTGATCATGCACATTGCACATATAGAAACAAGTAATTTATGATACTTTTCTATTTTATAAGTTTTATTCCTTTGAGTACATATCAACAAATACTCTACCACTAGTTGCTGCTTAGTTTTTATTTTGTACGGGCTCCGGGCTCTATATATATCGCTACTCTACTTACATATTTATTACAGAGAATTTTCAGATAATGGGAAGTCAAACTTATGTGTCTTTGTTTCCAACAACACTCCGCCTCTATTCGGTCAATGACTTTAATTAATACCGAGTCTCAATTAATATAGAGCCCTTTAAGCAAGCATGCGAACGATATCAGATTGAGTCTAGAACAATGTGGCTTAAAATTTTAGTAGTGTAGGTAATTCGATGGATCGAAACCACACTGTACTCTTTGATGAAGTTAAAGGATATATGTTTGGCTTTTAGTAGTTTATTAAGTAGGTATAAGTGATCAAAAAACTAAAAAAATATTTATAAGTATGTATGTACAAGAAGATTAGCTACGCCCTATACCCGCGATTTTCACATTATGTCATACTATTAGAATCATTTTTCGAGATGAAAAGTATCCTGTATTTTAAATTTCATCCAAATCCGTATAGCCGTTTAAGCGACAACAAGTAACAAACAAACACACTCACTCACTAACTCACAAACTTTCTCATTTATAATGTTACTGTGAAAAGATAGATAACTTTACTGACAAAAAAACAATGTAAAAATATCAAATAAAGATTGCAGGCGAAATGTATGAAAGGAATATCCTCAAAAATATTTTAAAACAAATGTACACTTGCGTGACCTTATATTTATGGCTCCACATGAAATTATAGCCCCTTTATAAAGCCTACGTATTGTCTTTCCCTCACCTGATGATGATGACCGGGCACTCCCTTATTTACAAGGGAAGCACCCCTTACCGTGCAAGGGTGACTATCAAACGTTAAATAACGTTAACTATTTAGCTATGCAACGACTTTGAATAGTAAACTACCTACCTACTCAAAGTTGCGTAAAACGCGCCATCGATAGATAAACTTTTGAACTGACTATCGGAGTGCATTGCATGAAATTATAAACAACAATCATATGATTTCAATGGCTACAGATATGCACAAGCACATGTGGTATTTGTGAGCGGTTCCATTCAAATAATTTAAAAGTTAGGTACCTACTAGTATAGGTACTAAGTTGGTAAGTTAAAATGTTGTTTTTATTTTCTTTAGCTTTACTCTGTGATTTTATACTAAGTAGGTACTGTTTGTATTAATCAAAAATCTTATTTATGCGTGATTATCAAATGACAAAACTTTAATTATTTTATTTGTGAGACATAGTTGTAGTTGTTGTTGTTTGTAAGTATTTGTAGGATTTTAAAATTTTTGCATGTTGTTTTATAATGTTTTTTTTTTATATTGTACTGACTACACACTCACTCGCGTCTCCCCCATCAAACAAAGCTCACATTATCAAATTTCATACCTTTTGCCTTTGCCCTATGACTAGCGCACCTTTACATAACAACCAATATTATTAAAAGCATCGTTTTCATTGTTGATTTGCTTGTTTAATTTTAGTTTACCTTCACCTGGTGGTTAAGTAACTATTAAAGTATTAACATTACTTTTATAAAAAATAAATTTCAGCTTACATTTTGTATTGTGAGTTTTGACTGTTATGCTCGGACGAAACAACAGACATTAAAGAGATTTATCAACTAATATCACAGGGTGACGAGCGAAATGCATTGCAGCACAGAAGTTTTTGCATTTCCAAATTATGATGGGTGGCACAAAACTGTAATGGGCAAGCATGACGCTTACCATCAGGCTAGCCACTTGCTCGTCTCGTCATACAGTTGTTAAGGGAAAGAAGCTGATCTCTATTGTACTAAGTATTAAAATAAAATAGTCAGCACAATCGGAAAAGGAAAAGGGGTAAAATTAAGGATGTTTGGACACTTCCAAAGTTCTAACATACTTGGACGCCGGACAGTCATCATGATGTAACTGTAGGGACACACTGTACCACTCAGAAGAGTGCGTGTAAGTGTATTCAATTCTAGATTTAGATTATCAACAGAACTACCACAGCTAACAGGCTAGGTAAATCTCTGTACCACGACCACTACCCATCAAGGTAATTCCACTTAATCCAGTCTATCCAATTGCCTTGAAATGAAATTTAATTAAGAACATTCAAGTAGCGTTCGTGTAACAGGGTATTTCCAAACGATTCATTAATGAAATCCGATTGCCATGTTATGTGGGTACAGAGCGGACTCGTGATCGCCCCTATGATTCTGATTTGAATGCTAGTTGCTCTGAAAATCAACTAACAGCCTGTTCACACAAATCTGGGATATAAAGAATTGTAGATATGTGAAAATAGTTTTTTCCTCTCTTCTGATCATACGTAAACTCTACGTACCTTTATGTATAAATAAACCAAATTCTGGTCCGTGATTTGTGTATCCACAGTCAGAATGGTATACAACGGACGTATCCTTGTGAAATAGCCATCAGATTTTGCACCTTTTCTGGAATCATATACCTATACAAGATGTTTTAATTATTTTGATAAAAATTATTATATACCTACGACAAGACTTCAACACACAATGGGAACAAGCCGTTATTGAAACGGCATTTGAGACACTAATGACTAAAAAAACCTAATTTATAAGTAAGTCCTATCTATGCAAATGTTACGTTACGGAGGCACAAACTCATTCCGATAGTATTTATCGTTGACATAACAATGCTTGGAACATCTTTTGCCTCTATAAATAGACATGTATAGTTTTCGTTAGTGTTAGATAGTTAGTAGTAGTTTCGTTACCCAAACACTTGGCAATAGGTACCATCAGCAGCTCTCTACATTTGGAGCCAGTTCTTTAGAATTATGTGTTTATCATATCGTCGACCACATCACTAGTAGGCACTTATTATGTGGTGAGATATGCAAGCCTAAAGAAATATAAAATTAATCCTTTTCTCCAGCACCTCTAAATTTCTCATTGCAATTCTAACACCTGCAGACTGTACTTAGGTAGGTTAGCAAGACCTAGATACACGAGACCACCCGCAGACGGGTAATGTAGATGACTGTGCGTTTCACGTATTTATGCCGGTAAGCCTAGCCCGAGCTTCGAATAATGTGTCCGGGTCCGGACACTAGTATAAAGAGTGAGTTATGTCCAACACTCGACCCTCGACCGGCGACTGTTCGTTCACTATTCTCTGTTATCACTTTAAAAATAAATTGGAATATTTTTGCATTAAATATCTGAGCTAAAAATACCTAACCAGTTTTTTTCCATGTAAAGTTTCTATAATACCTACCTAGATAAAAATATAATTTATCAATGTTGAAAAATCTATATTCTACTTATGTATAAATATGTACCTACTTACTTATAAAATAGTTTATTTCTCCTCACTGACTGACATATTTTATTATTATAGACGCAGAGCGTAAACTGCTTCAATTTTGTAACGGATACCAAAACGGGATTTTTTTGAAATTCCAACCCTGATAGAGTGAAATGGAGGTGGGTTTTTATAGGATTATAAATTCCGAGTAAAAAACAATATCCACGCGGATGAAGCCGCGAAACTGGGTGTATTTGTGTTATATAATTACTTAAAAACTATAGATGTGTAAAGTATATAGAGCCTAAAAGAATTAACGAAAACTCGTTTTGCCTAATTAAAAGCAGATTCACAGATCATAAATTCATAAATATTTTTGACAATTATCATTTAATATCCTCGTGCATGCAGACCGTGATATTATTAAATCAACTTCCCCTATGTTCTTTCACTTAGCTCAGTAAAAATCAATTTAAAATCTATAAATCCTTGTTAAATACATTTAAGTAGACGCCGCCTTAGCTATCTTCAATTTAATTAAATCTTAACCATGGGAGTTAAGTGGCAATAGCAACCGTTGATGATGTTGATAGACATGTCATGGCAGACTCAATTACACCTAGAACTCGGGATTATAGAAAACTTAAGGAACTCTTTAAGAATGTTATTGAAAAAAATAATGTGTTCTACTAGTTACGTGCTTGTTAGTTATGGAATTAAATAACGAACGATCGGAAGAAACATAATTATTCCGCACAATTTTTATCGAAAGCAGTTTTATTATACCAACACTAATGTACGAAAGGTACCAAGGTTTCCGTTTAGTAAAACACCGAAACAATATTAATTAATTTTTGAAACAAACATCAATTTCACTTATCTTCCAAAGCAGATACCGGACCATCCACGGCTTATACACCAAAATGTAAATTTCCCGAATGATATTCATTGTTTGACCTGGAAATGAGCACAACGTGTGCCTGTGCTTTGTTTACCCTCTGTTGAAATTCAATGTGACGTCATTCATAGTGGAACACTCACATGTTTTACGCAACCTTAATTGGTGCTGTGCCTATACTCTAATTTGAGACCGTTTTAACTTTACTGGATTGGCGTTTTACATTGGTACCTACAAAAGTAGTTTTACAACTGTATAATAAAAATGTCAACGTTAACGCAGAACGTGGAATTGAAATAAAAAGATCTTTAATTTTTTAACACACAAAAATATTAGCAATACTTTTAAAACTATATCAACCTACTGCTCGAAAAGTAAGCTGGCACCTCAACGCAATACATAAAAACACTAATTAAAATAATACAGCTTAATTAACGCTAACGAAAATATACGGCCAGTATTTTGCCACTTTAAACTGTATTTAGGTACCTACTTTATATGCATGAATATGTTAAAACTCGTACCTATTATTAAGTCCCGTGAACGCGAGACATTACTAAAACTGTGAGGACATCTAAGGCGCAGGTAAACCAACTTTTGGCAATTTCAAAAGACTTATATATCGTTATACCTTTTTTAGAACAATGAAAGACTTTGCTCACCGTTTTAGAAAAAAAACAAGATCATCTAGATCTGTTTAGGCATTAATTCAGTCTGAGTGCCTGTTTTGTGCTTTGTAATGTATTTTATACCTTCCAAACGTGTAGTTCACGATCTTGCGGCAGTCTACTGCAATCACTCGTTACGCAATGACAAGATAGCTAAGGTACCTGCTCAAACATACTATAACGTGTGGACATATTATGGCTAAAACATATCTATTTATAATATTTAAGTACATTTTATTAGGCGTGACTAAACGTGAAACATAATTTTAAGTATTCTCTTTATAGCTGAACGTAATGCAGTGACAAGTTGATAGCTGAAAGTGTCAGCGGGTAAGACCGAAAGATCCTGACGAGGGGTCTTTACTCCAACCCTGCGCCACCCCACGTGTCATAAACTGCTTTCAGTCATTTCGAAGCGTGACGACACCTTAATGAATTACTCCGTTGCATTATCGTAACGAATTTACTGTATAAAAACAAAGAAAAAACAAACGACTAGGGAAAAATCGCGGACTAAGTAAAGACATATAAGTTTCAAAACAAAACTAAAGTTAGACCTGATCACGGTTTCTATCCTGAGTTTATATTATTACTTACAAACGTTGTATCTAAAATTTTGGTTTTATTGCTAACCACAACTTTATCAACGCCTACGCTAAATAGTAAATACACATGCCTTCATACCACAAATTGAGTTCATCATTAGCCATTTTGAACATTAATTTGATCCTTGGTAAATTGCAGAACCAAATGTCACGCCTACACAAAGATTGTATGTATCTGTATCAAAGCTACTACGTACAAGATAAATAAATTTAATCACATAAGCTTGGGTTGAAACTTGAAAGCCCTATTAAAAACAATTCCAGTGTCTTCTACCGAGGTCAATGGCCAAAGTGATGCTAACCAAGTCTTTTGTATATATTTACACCATTTTTGTCTTTAGAGTTGTAAACAAGAAAACGCCAAACCCGCAATTTTATTCTATTCAAAATCTACATTTTTATAGATTCTTTTAAAAGAACCCTAACAGATGATTGATAGCGTAAGTTCCTACAGAACTAACTACATAAACCTTATTTCATTTGAAGACGCGTGATGTTATTTGAATTCCTAAGATTAAACATAAACGTTCATTGTAAGTAAAATCAGTCATGAGTCGTGCATTCTCATTCTCAACCTTGTCTGAACGCTTTACTAGAATTTTAATTTAATTCTGGGCTCAGTTGGTGAATGACATCGAACATTTTTGTGCTTCCCGGCATATTTCATTTATCAATGAAATTACTTAACTTACTTGGAAGCTACATTTAGGCTAAGATATTCAATCAATATTATTGACACAGACCGGTCCATATTTACGTGTTATTTTCAGACCTCCCACGTCGCAGAGGGTATGCGAGGAATCATCGTCTACATGCCCACTGAGTACTGGGTACGTTAACTATTTGGGATAATTGGCGTCCGTTCAGCCGTGAATAACTTAGATACAGAACAATTAAATTAACTAGTCACTTCACTTAAGTCGCCTCGGTAATCATGGAATTCAGTTAAAACGTTTTAGATATTTTATTCAACTAAAATTAGGTCCGTGCTCAGCTAAGCCCAGGGAAGGCCCACTCCTATCAAAGGACCATTGCCAATGAATATAATCAACAAAGCGTTGTTTAATCACAATGCCGCGTCTTTTACGATTTATGTTATTAAATGAGATAAATTAATTTATTGCGCGCACTGGGGTTGCGTATATTTTTTTTTATTACGGTAGTTGCAACATTCACCGCATTGAAATACTTCAAACGTGCTTGTTGTGGGACAATTTGTACACTAAAGAAATAGTCAAGGGTTATTTTGCGGTTGCATTGTGTGTAGTTTTAGGTCCCATAAATCACGTGTCTCGCACTCGAAATGAAGTCGAGAGTGCTACCAGGTGGTCGGAGCTATTTTGAACTACTGTTTATGTACGTTCCAATAAGGGAATAAAATTTGTTTTATGGCTTCCATTCATACATGGTTTGATTCATTGCAGGAGCAGTCGGATGGAATATTTATACAGTAAGGTCGCGTTACCAACGAAAATTAAACACGTAGAGTTGGAGTGTGAAACACAAATAACGTTCCTAAAATAAATAAAATTCTGGTCTGTTATCGTGAAATTTAATGTTTGGTTGTCGGTCACTTTTGAAGAGCCAAAGGACCCAAAATTCCAGATGAGTGTTTACAATCCTACAGCTTTTTCTTGACCAGTTTTTTCAACTTGGACAGGCGCCCGCCCGTCATCTGGCGCGCTTGTTCTACCAAGCGTGAATGTTTTTGTTGAAACCTCATGTTTTGCACGACTGTTTAAATTTCAGCAGCGAAAACTTATACGTGTGAGTAACATGACACGGTCTTTGTTAAAAATGTGACCTCGAATGTATAATTAGGAATGTTTGTTATCTTGCATTACAAAGCTATTTGAGTAAACCGGCAGTTTCATATTTAACCTAGCCATTTAATTGTAGTAATTTACTGAGAAGCACACAACAAGCAGCAAGCTAGTGGATCATTTTTAAAGTTCAAAGTTTTGCAGTCACAAAGACAATAATCTCTATGATTCTACGCCGGTATTATTTTCTTGTCATTTTAAACCACTGTAAGCCCATGCGCAGAAATCCAGTGACTTATCTCGAAACAGCTGCTTTAAGCATGATTTTCTCCGTCATTTACGCAACGCTCTCCAGCAGCGATTATGGCTGTTGGGTGTCCTAATTTCTCGTTGTATTGCGCATTACATGTAACGAAGCCCTACGCCTTAGTTGATTAGAAGCATCATTAAGTACCTATCTGCCGCCTGTACCTACTGGGACCGCACTTCCGGTCAAACGCTCATGCAAGCTTGTGTGCAGCCAGTGCTCAGGTCATTGCGCAAGCATCCGCTCGCAAACCAAATTATGAATTTAAATTAAGAACGAAATGATTGATGCCATTTCTCTCTCAAAGCTTGTATCGGCTCATTTCACAGGCGAGGAACTTTGAACAGAAGTAACTTTTAACTGCGCCATTACTTGCAATTTAAAAGCGAATTTGTAGCGGGAGTCACTCAGGAAAATTTAAATGAGGGTACGGTGGATTACTACGGAATTAAGTTCGAAAGAAAAGTTAAAACAAAACGAAATGATTCTGTTGTTCCCCTTTTTATAGTATGCTTTTACGTAAACGTAAAGTATGACGCTGTTTAATCAAGAGCAGCGATGACGAGTCTATGCTGTCCAATCCAGACTAAGCAATAAGTATTCAAATCATTAAACAAATGTATGATAAAAAGCTTCATCTGTCAGCGATTGAATGTGTGAGAGTAATCTTGTTCCCATCGACGCGGGCTCGTTGATGGAAGCTCTCTCCAAGAATGTGTCATAAATCTCGCTGTAGGCACAAGATGTTCGTACTTGGTTCGTATGACGTCTTCCCGCCGCGCCACCCTTGTCCGCCATCAACTAATTTATTCACTGATATGTTCACACGTTATAAATTTATTACATAAATGACTGAAAGCATTATCTCATTAGTCATTTCCATTTTACTGCCCTGATTGACCCGACGACGTCCTGTAGACAGAGCTATCTGTTCACTGTACCTATTATCAGCTAGTGCTGCCGTTACAAAAATCCTATAATTTGGCAAAGCCCTCTTAGGCTGGTAGGTAATTAGGTATTCTAGAATGACGCTCAAGCAGTTATCTCTACTTAAGCATAGATTTGTGTTTGTAAATTCATACAAATATGTCACTCAATCGCTACTCAAGTATTGGAATACCAGCCTAAGTGCCAATACATACATGAATAAACGGGCCGACCTTGCTCCAAGTTATAAAAAAATTCGTTTGTACTTTTAATCCAGTTCAGGTTGACAAATTAGCTATCGATCAGCTCAAATCGTGTCTACCGGTGCGAGACCGCGTCTTTTCTCAACCGATAGTGACTGACAACTCAGACAAGCGTTACTCAACACGTAAAAAATATCCAGTGAATGAACACCACTCAACTCTATGGAGCTATACTACTTGAATGCTTCTGACGCACTAAGGTAAGTAGTTACCTATCTACTCAATGTAATATCCACAATACAGCTTTAGCATTGTCTTATTCTGCTGTTGATTAAAAGACATATTTATTTTATTTTAGGACAATAAATAAAAAGTAATGACAATAGTCTTTCTCAAAGAACATCCATGACGGTGAAGACATTTTTATGTCCTACTTGAGCTCATAAAGACGTCCGAACACGGTGAACAATAATAATAACAGATAGTTGGTACATAATCGGGTTAATTATCCAGAGCACGTCAAAGAAACGCCGCTGAAAGGTTTTATTGTCCGTGATGGGCGCACGCTGCCCCACATATCTACTCATAATTAACTTATAGGAAAGAACTCTACGTAGATAACAAGCGAATGCATACACACGCAATCATTCCATTTCAACTATTCCACACAATCACAGGCTGAAAGTTTTGATCTCGACCATACAAATTAATCCAGAACATTCCCAGTGGAAATGAAAGCCCGGAGCATATTTATATACGCAACTAACCCTTCAGTACAAAGATGGAGGCACTCAAACGCATATTGAATGTAGTATTCCGGCGTTTATCTAATTGGAAATTGGAATAAGCCGCTTGATTGCGAGCATCCTTGTTTGCTCCGCAAACGTTGTTGTGTTGCGATCGCATTGATGCCTTCTCTAAGATACTTTCTAAATTCCTACGGTTATGTGTCTCCATTTACGGAAATGGGTGACAATGAACTTGCGGGATATTTGCTTGCATCGCCCGCCGGCCGGCGAGGGCCGGGGCCACGCGATGGTCGCCCGTGGGCGGCGCGCACTTGTTCTTGCGCAACTATTTGGGAAGCTAGGGCCCTCTGCATGTGACAATGCTACTCGCTCGACTCGCCACATTAGCATTCTACCGTTAACTCCACTATCCGACAAGGTAACCGTGTAACTGCGCCTCTGCGTCCGACAGTAACAAACAATACACACGACGCTGATATGAACCTAATTAATATGCTTCCTTGGACTTAGTTAGTGTAATTAACAAATGAAAATGGTTCTGGGTTGCATCACTTGACCTTAGGTTTCAATTTAGAATATGCTAGTACTTTTGGGTTCATGGTAGCAGTGATCTACTATAACTTGAATGAAAACACGTGCAAATATATAGGTATGTAGGTACATCATAAATTAATGCGTTAGGTATAGCTAAAATAAAATAGGCTGGTAGCTATTATTCAGTAACATACCTTATATAAAACACACCAAATAATAAAAAAAGTTAAGTGATACCTACTACCTAAGTACCTACTTTAAAGGTAGGTCGGGAAACCTAAAACTGAGAATGTTTAATAGCTTTCCGCCCGCCCACGGCTTTTTCATTCTGAGCATTCCAAACGCCCAAATAAATGAGTTAAAATACGTTACAATCATACATTTATGATAAAAAAATTCAAAAGTAACACTTAAAACAGTACCTTCTCGTAAATTTGTGATAAATCGAGAACAAACTTATAGAAAACTGAATTCAGAAAATTTTAAATAAAGGTCCGTAGTAGGTTTAAAGTATAATGACTTTTTAAAATACTTTTTATGCAATAAAATAAGTAAACACCAAAACCGTAAAACCCTGTTTTGGTGATTGAATCAGTTGCACTAAGTCTATATTAGCTAAGTTTATGCATTGCTGCATTGCTTTGTTTACATAAAAAAATTCACTTGAACTTAAACATCCGTGTTATTAATTAATTTAATTACTATCAAAAATACTTTACTCGAATACTTTTCAAAGCACACTGCATATTATAAAGGTGTCTTGATATTATAATATGTAATTAAATTGGTAGGTAATAAAATATATGCATGATTTTCCTGCCGCTGTTGTTCTTTTCGCTTACCTACATTTTTATTGGGAAGCTCATGGTTATAAGAAACCAAGAAAAAAGTCGTAAGTCGTCGTCTTCGTAGTCGTAGTGGTAAGTCGTTAGGTGCCTTATTCATGGTTTTTGTAAAGTATCAAAAAATGTTTTAAATTACCTGCATTGCCAACTGCAGGGGCCCGCTCACCCTACATGTTGGAGCCGGGGCTTCGTAACCCCACAAACAGTTCCAAGGCATTTTAGTTCATTTTTGGTATCACTTCGCGGCACTCATGTTTATTTACATCGAGGCTGTAGAATGTAGGTAGCTCACATCATCGTCAGATGCGGGCGGTCCCGAGCACAGGCACCACACGACTGAAGCGGGCTAAACTCAGCCCAGCTGTTTGCCTCTGATCTGATCAGCCAGTAACTATTTAACTCAACCCAGCTCAGTATATATTATGCACTCGTTTTTCGTACAATTTTCAAACTTCACTGAAATTTTTATTTTTAGTACTTTTTTTATACAACTGAGTTACGATTCTAACAGATAGTCCGCTTGATGATAAAACCAGACCTGCCCAGTGCCCATAAATGTTGGAATACCAGTGATAAATTCTCATTAACCTAAACGGCACTAAGTAACTACTAGACTAGATATGTGTTATTATTAGGTATTACCTACTGCACTCATCTCACAGACAGCAAATTTTTAGTCTCATTTTCTCTCTGTTTTGCTATTTTTTAAGTGGTAACAGAATTTCAATCACCAATATTATGTACTAGTACTAGTAGGTAATATCATCATCTTTTCCTACTAATATCATAAATGCGAAAGTTTGTGTACAGGGTACTTTTTATCTCGGAAAAAGGTTCCTGCGGGATAACGGGAAAACGCGGGTGAAACCGCGGGGCGTAACTAGTTCGTCATAATTTATCCATTTTTTTTCGTTAGTACTTCTTCATACGACTGTACTAAAAGTAAACGCAACTCGAAAAAAAGCAGAACGAATGCGAAAATCCGCAAGACCTTAAATTAGTGATCTAAAACGAAAAAACTAGCCTGAAAAAATTTACTCAGAGAAAATGTAGAACGCCTGGGGAAAAACTAAAAGGCAAGCTAGTCACCAACTTCGAATTTGGATTGGTCACGCACTCTTCTTATTTCATTGAAGGATGCACTTTTTCTAGATATGAGTTACAATAATAAACTATTTGTTGTGGACAATAACGTACCTACAAAGTTACCAAATTAATAACTTGGCAAAGGCTTATGTTTTTGACACTTCTGACACACCTTTACCCGGCAGCCTCACTTGTGAACCAGTTCCAGGTGTAACATAGCGCCACCTGACTGGTCAAACGCTACCCTGTAAGATGTAATAAAGCCTCTCATAACTTTTCCACTGGGCTTTTTCGTCAACTCGACGCCGCGACATGGGGCTTAGTAAATACATACTTATCTTTTGTTCTGTCTACAAGCACATCTTGTTATAGGTAGTACTTTTAGTATTTACTGCTTTGATTTACGACCATCGTTCTTTTATTTAAGTAATTGAAATTCCAGTAATGTAGGTAGTTACGTATACGCGGCTTCTTGAACATACCGGCATTCTGGATCAGAATTGTTTCCAACTCAGTCGTGCGTGCGTGATGCACTTATTTCATATCAAAGAGTTTTATGGACATGACATTAACAGCATAAAAGACTGATACAACACATTGAGTCCATTAAACCTTCTCGGAGTTTACGTCTGGCTACCAACATTATCGCGCGATTGTTATACTTATTTAGCTTTCGAATCAGTTAAGCAGGCATTAGACCGTCGTTTATGAATTTTGTAATGGATTCATTGAGTATTCATATCTTTAGGTCTTAGTAATAAAAAAAATGGAATGACATCGAGATATTATTTTTTAACGACTGAAATAAACTCGTTATTTTAAAGTACATGCACGTTGTTTAACTTAGAAGAGGAACTTAGCGTAAATTAAATTGACAAGGTATAAAATAGCAACAAACCTGCGTTATTAAATGCAGAGGCAGGCTGACCGCAGGCGAGAGCTGGCGGTCGCGCGACCACGGGCAGCTCCAGGGCATGCTTCTGATATTACGATCGGTCTTTGCACTCCTGACCTCTCAACATAACTTTTAGCACTAACTCACTGTGGACATATCAGACTACGTAGTTGAAATAATTGATGTCATTGATTTTCTCTGCTACGTTTAAAATATTACCTAAAGTTGTGAGAGTGATGTTGTCTTTTTTGTTGACGTCGATTAATTAACGCACGTGAACGTCGGCAGATGAAGTTGCGTGCAACAGGACTCTGCGGACGCATGCGTGCGAGCGGACGGGCGCGCACCTCGGGACTACTGCCCGAACCCTGAGCTCCCGATCACCCTAGCCCGGGAGCCCTGTAGGATACACACATAAAATCCCGATTCTCCCGACTGTATCGGCGCCCGGCGCGCGCCCCCCGCCTGGCGCAGCGAAAAAACGCCAGTAGGTAAAACAAATATTAGAAAGATCTCAATGAAATATGCGAGGTGTTTATTTGGTGGTTGTTGGTGTTCTAAGTTTAATATGTTTTGTAGATACTCTCCAAACATTCATTTTATCCATACCTACGTAACGTAGAGCAAATATGTGTAAATTCACATCGTACGTCTTCATACTTTTTTATTGTGTGCCTAATTACTACCTATGTTAAAGAGTTATTTAGCCATTTACTTTTCTGAACCTATATAAGTAGGTAACATAATACATAGTTACATAATACGTCTACTAATAAGGATGATACATACCTAAATTCAAGCTACTAATTGATACCTGACTCTACCTAGTGATGATAATCGATCCAAATTCAGAGCAATTTAGTGCAATTCTGTCTGACCTCATCTATTTGGTAGCCGCCCATAGGCAGTGGAGCGGTCGGTAATTAAGCGAAATTAACATTTAATCTAGCTCGTATATATAAAATTTTAATTATATCCGGTAGTAAGTACAATACAAACCACTGGAACTAAGTACTTAAATTCATAAATTTGGTTATAAAGTAATATTACATTCGCCAAGAGAATTAAGTTTACATTAATTTTAGATAAGATAGGTACGTACGTACCTACATACACTAAAGTTTTCATTTCATCTTAAAATGTTATACCTACCTACTACGCTTTCTTGTTTTTCTATGGCATTAAAACTCGAACTCGAATCACAGGTTAAATACTATATCTATGTAAACAAACATCTATATTATAAAGCTGCAGAGTTTGTTTGTTTGTTTGTTTGTTTGTTTGTTTGTTTGTTTGTTTGTTTGAACGCGCTAATCTCAGGAACTACTGGTCCGATTTGAAAAATTCTTTCAGTGTTGAATAGCCCATTTATCGAGGAAGGCTATAGGCTATATTTTATTTCCAAAAAAATTAGGGATCCGTAAGAAAATTGCTATTTTGCAACCCAAGGTGTGAAGTCGAAAATCTATTTTTGCGTGCGCTGCAAAAACTATTGACACTAGACCAAAACAGTGTACTACGGGTTTGTAGGTCCCATTAAGATCTACAAAAAAGTCCGCGAGAGCATATGTCTAACTATTATAGTTATGCCACAATAAGTGATCTTTTGTTTTAAAATTCTAATTTTTAATGCCACCGCTAGAAAAGGCTCTTTATTTGTATCTTGATATTAATCCTTATCAAAATAAATTACTTCTTATTCAAAACTGCTTCAATGCCTTTATATCACTTTTTGAATCATTCAATTCGGACATTCCATTCGAAAGATATCACGAGTTTAAAAATGTAAGTAGTAGTAGAAAAATAAAACCGCCGCACCGCAGCGCAGCGGGAAACGCGGTGTGGTGAGGGGGGCACCGGGAGAATCTATGAAATAGGTAAAGTGCGGTCGCGGATCAGGAAGACCTTTACCTGCGCGGTTCAAACGTGCGGTCCAAGAAAAATTAACTTAGAATTAAAATAGGATAATGGGTACCTACAGCAGGTAACGCGGTGAGGGGGCACCGAAGTGCAGGAATAATTTTGGAGTATACGGAATATATACGCTTTCGTGCCTAAACTACTGAACCGATTTAAATGAAATTTGGTATAGAGATAATTTGAGCCCCGGGGAAGGACATAGGATATTTTTTATCGAGATAAACTGTAGCCCACGCGGGTGAAACCGCAGGGAACAGCTAGTTTATTATAAGAAGGCAGCACAAGAAATAAATGGAAATCCCACGTAGGCTCAGCCGACTCAGCCACTGCACCATAGCAGCTTCTTAATAATCATTACGTTGAGAAGCATTTTTCAACAAATAGAAAACCCCTGAATATTGAATATGAATATAATAGGAGAATAGTACGTGGTATTAAGTACTTGCCATATTTATTCTTAAGAATTAAGTAACATACAAACAAAAATAATATTAAAACCTTACCGGTAATGTAGTCAAGACAATTTCATTGTTTCGTCTCCACCACGGCAGCCACTTCATGTTGACATATTTTCTCACAATAAAATAAAAAGACACCCCCACTGCTATTACAGCGATTAAAAAACTGTATCCTGTTATTAATTCGTTATTAACGTCTTGTAAAAATTCGTTGGACCAACACATCGGTTATCGTTTGGAATAATATCGTAGGTTCGAAAATTATGGAGAAAGGTGTTGGTACTTAGGTGCTTTCATGCGGTTCCGTGCGTACCGCATCGCTCCAATGTCGAACATGTAAATGTGTGATACGACCCCGGCACAGCGGCAGAGCGAACTTGCTAATTTAGATAAATTAACAACATGTTAAATGAACCACTATATTCGAACACTATTAGAATTTGAACAGAGTACGTATTTGTTAAATGAATTTGGGAACACCTAAGTAGTTTACTTTGTTGGTCCTGTACCCCTAGTATAAGTTTTGGAAACGATAAAAGTACTAGGGGTACAGTAAACCTAGTACAGGTTTTGATAGTTTACAAAAACTATAAAAGTTTTCGTTTCCACCCATACATATTTTTTTCAACGAATCTTACCGAGACTTGGAGGAACTGAAATCGTTAATACGGGTTATTTTAAATCGTTATAATCATATTCCAACAATGTTATAGAGTTACTTTTTGAATTTAAGCAGATCGAGTTGCCACTTTGACAAGTCGGCGGTGGTAAACGTCGACGTTTACCAAAAATTTTATAGTTTTCAAAACTTGTACTAGGGGTACTGTATTTTTAATCAAACAAAATGGTACTCGTATTATGTTCCTGTAAGACATTAATCATATTCCAACAATGTTATTGAGTTACTTTTTGAACTTAAGCAGATCGAGTTGTTACTTTGACAAGTCGGCGGTGGTAAACGTCGACGTTTACCAAAACTTTTATCGTTTTCAAAACTTGTACTAGGGGTACTGTATTTTTAATCAAACAAAATGGTACTCGTATTATGTTCCTGTAAGACATTAATCAAGTAACTAGTTGCGCCCCGCGATTTCACCCGCGTCTTCCTGTTATCCTGCAGGAACTTTTTTCCGGGATAGAAAGTATATGTGTTAACTACCTAATAGCTAGGTAGGTTCCAATAAATCTATTTCTCTATTTTTATACCTACTACCTATTTCTTTTGGGTAAATCCATTTTGTTGATATTAAATAATATAGGAAAATCTTATATTATCTAGGGCAGGTTATAAAAATAAAAACACTTCTTATTTGATATTAATATATTTTCGAATCTAAAATGTACAAAAAATACAACTTAAATGAGTTATGTACTCATAACGCCTGATTTTTCGATGAATAAAAATATTTAATTCGATTTTCTCGGAGAACTTTATTAGTACACGACTTATCGGCTTCATTAATTGACAAATATCAAACGATAGATGACCCGGAACAGCTATTAGGAACGTAAGGAGCACAAGCATTACACTCGTGCTCCTCCTCTTGTTAGAGTTACTCTGTTACTGTACTCACGATGGTGTCCATTCTGATGTGCATTTTTTAAAACTAAACTAAATTTGTCAGGTTTACAAGTAATGCCGTTCTTTTCTGACCATGACTGAAGAATATTTTTAAAGCAAATTTAGTTTAACTTTAGGGAATACACATCAGAATCGGCGCCATCATAGTTGCGTTATATCCAAATCGTCGTCAAAATAATAAATTCGACTTTGCGAGCGTAGACTTCGACAAGATCGGATGTAAATACAGCTATGCATTTTGTATCTTTTCCAAAATAAACAACGACCTATATTTAATTTTATCATTAAATCAACCATCACTTCGTAACAACTTTGGTTGTGTATGCTATTCGTAAAAATATAATGTATTTAGCTATTTACAATATATAAACATACATACAATGCTTAGAAATGCACAGCAACACAAGAGGCCACCTAGATCTGAAGAACTTAATAACACAGACAACGGCCACCCACACAAGAGATGCTCGTAGGTAGATCGGATTAGTTCTAGTTTATTTATCGACCCAATTGTCTCTGCCGTTTAACCTTATGGTGTTGGTGAAATTGAAGGCGCCAATATGAAAGGAACGGGCCAAGGAATCGCTTTACGCATTCCAAACATAGCGACTAACAATTATGTAGACGCAACTGTACATTCTCAAACATCCTTTTTACGAGTGGCCAATATCTAAAAATCACTTCAGCATTTCAGAAACACATAATTAGTTTTAATAACGAACTATAACAAAATATTTAACCTAGTAGATATTCACAATATAAAATACCCTTGTTAGACGACAGGCCAAGACAAAAGGCACGATTTTATACAAAAAATAAAATCCATTGTACGGGAATGCCTTTTTGTGTTAGCGACTGTCATCCAATAATAAATAAATATTTTATCACAAGTATGTTCTCCTCGGTGTAGAGGAATTTAGAAACCCCTTTAAGGTAAAGAAGGAATAACAATAACTAGATAATAATGCTTTCAATGTTTACAGTTAATAACAAAATATACAAAACTAATTATGTTTTTCTTTACAAACACAGACCCCGTACACATCCATGTTTATCTTGACAAGATGCGAAGTGATTATTGTAACTCCTTGTCACAGAGTAATCTTAAGAATGGTACAAAAATATTTTCTATTACACACTGATATTTATCACATTCGTAAGCAGTCCAATTACATATTTTTCTGTGAGATTGGATGGAATTTTGGACCCTATTAATTGAAATTTAATTTTGCTTTTATGTTACTCTGTGACATTGATTCAATGTATCCTTATATCGTTATTTCAATCTTCTTATCCTTACATAGAATTCAAAATTATATGTAGGTAACATTTAATATATACCAATTTCTCCAGAACTCGTTATACTTGTAAAATCTATCATGCTCTTATAATATGCTCGACATTACTATTAATCCCGAATTTTTTATAGTTTAAACAATTAATTATTCTGAATTGGGCAACCCAATTCGTAAATCTAAAAGTAAACATAGAAAAATACCTATGAAAAGGTAGCACACACTAGCATTCTCCAAATTCTTGTTACATCTTAGCAGTTTGTACAATTCGTTTTAAATTTAAGAACAAAAGATTTACACTGAAGGAAATCCATTACACCAAGACCATTATAAAATTTCTAGCACATTATAGTTAACGATTTGCGTACAATTAATATCCATTTTAAGCCCAATTAAACGTTAAATGTCTCTTTATCAAAATATTTATTTCTTAACAATACTTTATTCGTTGATGGTTTATATTATTACAACAGTTAGTTAGACTTTAGATTTAGCCAGTCGTGGTTTGATAAACAAGGCCGGGGCCGAGGCACGAGCTTTATATTACATATTTAAGAAAATTGTAAACACAAACTTTGTTTTCCTAGAAGTCATTTATTTTATTTCCATTTGAGTAGCAGAACAGTTTCAACTTGAAATCTATTCAGAACACTTATTATTTAACTTTGGTTTTGTTTGCGCCACCAAATTAGATAGCCTTCACGAACTGTACCTCTACTTACATATTGTAGCTGTTTCAAGGGTCGTTCATCATAATCAGCAGTCTCACGCAAATGCCTTCAAACGCACATTTAGAAAATGAGGTAGAAACATTCCGCTTGGAATCTGTTATTTTTTTAATAAAGGCGTGAAAGTTACAGAATTGAGCAAATTGGGAGTACACGTCATGAAATTGTTGACAGCTCAATGGCACGATTACATCTAACCTATGTAATATAGTGGGTAAGTAAGTGGGTATTTTGTTTGCAGTCCTATTAACTTTGGAAGACGAATCATTTTACTATAGGCAATTTTAAACGTCTTTTGTAGGCATATGGGAGCTTATATTATTATTTAAGTATCATCACTTTATTATTAAAAAGGATTCAATTCTCAATTTAATGAATGTACGTATACAAAGAAAGAAAAATCTTTTAATATTAGTGGAATCTCTTACAGTGACTTGACTATCATTAATTGCTATTTCATGTCTACGCGTTTACTAATGTCTATTACAATATTATTTTACTTTATAATGTATGTTGTAAAAAGGTGTCGTTGAAAAATATTATACCTATGATTTCAGGCACCTATGCATTGTTACGGCATCACTACACGATACGGTAATTCCGATATATTTTAATGATGCAATGGACGTGTTCAATATTATTCATAGTCTTCATTACATAAACTAGTTATTATATTTTATCGTAAATCTGCAAAAAATATAACCTTTGTGTTGTACATTTTACTCTTGTCGAAACTTCGTGACGGCATTTTATGCTGATCATCTAGCGACGCATTAAATACATAAGTCCCACTATAACGTGCGTAGTATGTAGGCTTTATATTCACTACTCTCCACTATTTGCTTTAATTTCCACATAACAAGGCCATCAGTTGTACTTCTTTGATTTGAAATTCTATCGAATAACAGAGATGTCTCCGCATTACGGATAAAAATGGAATGAATAATATTAATATTGCTACGGCTATTGGGCATTGTAAAGCTTCATTATCTCACTAAATATAATTTATCCGAGTCAGTTATTATTAATGACAATATCTATTTGATCAATTACCTACGCTTCGACTATTTATTTCATAACGGTATAAAAATATTTTTATCGTATGTTCTAGGCATGTTTAGCCGTTTAACTTGGTTTTATTATTTATGTAAATAACTCATCACAATTTACTCTCAAGTGTGTTAATATTTGCTAATGTTCCATGGTTGGTGTTTGCTAGGAAACGATAAAATAGAACTTACTTTTACGAAAAATCTAAAGTGAGCGAACCCCCTCAATTGCTTAAGTACATTAAATCCGCTTAAGTTATTGCCACATCTCATAAATTAACTTTTAATAAAATGTAAGATACTGGTAGGTGTAGTAAAGGTGTTGTCACAGTGTCATGGTCTCAAAGTTGGGAAGGGCTTTAAGCTAATGCTGCTGTGGTCCCGTGTGCAATTTAGGGAGCGACAACTTTTATGTACACCGTAGTCTTCATACATTCTATACAATCAGTTACACATAATACAAAAACAGATGAAATATACACCACATTAATAATTTTTATAAGATTTAAGAATAATTATATTGTGCAATGCTAGATCTTAAAATGTTAAACAACAGATTTATGCGCTACATAGAACAACATCATTTGATTAAAGGTGATTAAAACATTTAGGTTCCACACCCTATTTAGAACTTATGATATTATTATAGCGTCATACTCTGTTGTGTTTAAATTTAGTACATTACTAAAGGTGACATACTGACATATAACATTGACGATGTCATTAAACGTTTGCACAATTATTACAATTAGGTCGCGACCTCACACCTCACTAGTTTTAGAGTGGCTTACACAAATATAACTTTAGCGTTACCTTATTGTCCATCTCATTTATTCACATGCAAACGATGCTGTCGGGATATGTAAGAACAAAAGTAAATAGAAACAAGTTGAGGAAATAAACGAAAATGTGATTAACGAAAATGCCATTACATTTGCGTCATGATGATGAGAAGAACGCTATATTTTTATCAACAATTTTTGCGTTGGAAGTAGTCAATGATTGTTTTAGTGAAGTGAATAATTATCTACTGATGGAATAAAAATAAAATAAAAATACCAATTTATTAGGTCTATGAAATAAAAATAAAGTGTAACGGTTTTATTTTCCGTAAAGTTATCCCTCAGCATGCAAAGTACCTAAGCATGTGTCTGTGGTAGCGACGATTTAGGTTTACATAGATTGTAAAACACAAAAGAGCAAAATATGAGATTCTATTCGTGTTTTGAGTGAAACTTTCAATACATTATCTATGTGTTTATGTGCATTAGGATATTAACTTGTATGCAAGCAAACCGATATTGTGAACGCCCTCTGGTGTATAGTTAACGCATTAAATACCCACACCTTACACCTATGTATATCGAGAAGATTAAATCTTTCGCGCACACTGATCACACACATCGATTCTAGATTTTATAATATCAATATTATCAAGCGAAGATCACTAAAGCTAAGTCCGCGACATAGGTATTAGCGTCAAGGAGGTAATTATGTTAAAATACAAGTATTATGTTAGACATAAACGTTAATTTCAAAAGGGGGATCTCACGTTATTCTCAGACACTCTACTTTGTTACATATCACAGACATAGACAATGATTATTGCTTTTCAATAGTCTGTTAACCTGCTGTTCAAATTATAAATGTTAGCAATATTATTATTAAAATAAAGAGTTAACTTCTTTATTTTAATAAATATGTTTTAATGGTGACACTTTCATTATAGAGTAGCAGATTTTTTTGTGTTTCATGTTATATATATAAATTCACAACTCCTTAAAAGAATAATACTTCTAAGGATTTGGAACACTATTGTCTTTTTACCGAAATGCATAGCCATGTCTGTAATTTTAACAATTACTGCGCATTAAAAAAAATTGGCAAATTAAGGTAAAACTTGGATAAGACATAAAATAAGGTTTGCATATTTTAGTCAATACATCGGTTCGAAACTAAAATATATACCATACATTTAACACAATAAAAGGGTTTAACAAAATATTTACAATAAAGCAACAGCTATAATTTAAAAACATATTATTTACAAGTAAAAATATTTCTCCATAAGGGAAAGCATCCCGCTCGACGTGTCGTCATCTCTTCATATACTAAGTATAATACAAATTACTTTGTCATAACAGGTAACATTTGACTTTCATATTATAATACATAACGTTCACAACGCCAAAATATGTGTCTACATATTATACAATATTGCACACGGTATATTTCTATTGTACATCGTGTATGTATACTATATGTACGAGTCAATCACATACATATACATTAATCACTATTTTCGACATAGGAAGCTTCCAACGAATTTCGTATCGAATCGTAACTCGTTAAAAATATAATAAAAGTACAAAGTACGAATATTTTAAGTTCGATCCTAAACAACTCCGTAGAACTAAAATAAACAAAAGAAACATATATCATAATAATATACTTAAACGAAACAATTTTTACAACTCGAAAATATCACTAGCACTACTAGACTACATAGAGGTTTATAAATACGTGTACTATATTACTCTCACGGAGGTGAGATTTACAGCCGCAGAGGTACAACGTAGACCGTAACTCGTTACGACGACTTTCGTTACGATGGAATCTAGTATCGTCGGTTATTGTCCACCCGGAACAGCGAGAACGTAATAAATGCAAAATGATCGAGAGCCGAGGCGGGAGAGTGCGCGTAACACCGCGGTATCATTGCGACAGCAGCTTCTGCAGAAGCGAGGCCTTAGCCGCCGCCGGCGCGCCCGCCGCCGCCTCGCCCGCCGCGCCCGCTGCCGCCCCCTCATCACCGCCCGCCGCCGCCCCCTCCTCCGAGACCGCTTCCGTAGTATTCTGTATCACACAATGCATATCCTGTTTTTATAGCACGCCAACTCATCTCACTTATAATAAAGCTCAACATCGACCGAAGCGGAGAAGAGATGATGTCTCAAAAGTGTACCGGGCTTATCTTTTTCGTTGATCTTCGATGTTTGACCCGTTCGTAATAAATTTATCATGATCGTTCTTCAGTTGACGTAACTTATTCGGGTAGCGGTATTGCTGACTTCTTCTATTCTATCTCGTTTACGAATAAGCTAAGTCATTTGAATTACCGCCGTTACATATATTTATCTTTTCTCTCTCCACTTCAGTGAATGCTAACTAAATCACTACATAATAAATTCACGTAATTCGAAAGTAAGAAGATAGAAGTTCAAGCTTACGAGTTTCTCCAATTAATAGAACTCGCCTATTTAAGTACGGATGGTATGTTATGTATTTCTGTCTCGTAGAAAATAGCGCAGATTCATATGAATGTTTTCTACTAAAACATATTTCATTATAGTTAATTTCAATGTTTATATTGAATTTACTATGAATTTATATAAATTGGATTGTAGTTTTATAAGCAAATAGTAAAATATTATTTACTATTGTTCGACTAGAAGCGATCAAAACGTTACAAGTTTAATACAGACTGTGCTAGATTCCTAAATTCATTTTTAACTCAGGATAAATGTCACCTTTTTCATAACAGTTATCTTAAAAAAGCTAAACCTCAAATCTTTACTGCAACTTGTTTTTTTACTATTCTACAACGCATCACATGTTTACAGTTATGAGATCTATGACCTACAATCTTACGTTACATTTATATTAATATTCAGAATATTAATTGTAACAAACAAGACTGTACCTTACATAAACAAACACGTTTTCATCGCTACTAGTAAACAATTCTCTATGAATCGGAACTTACTGGAAAGGTCGCAAATGTCGTCATGCATTTATTCCAATTTTATAACTGAATAAACGAAACAAATTCGTTTATAACATTATGGAAGAGAATAATAAGCGATCTAACTATTGCAAAATTATTAAAACGCTTTCATATCGTTTCTACGTCACAAAACCTTCACCACACACTGCGCATGCGACTTTTCCCCAAGTCAAATTCAAAAAGCTTCAGTTTCGTTCACATAAAACCTACAAGATAAACCTACAAGCCTGTGATTTATGACCCGTCAATCGGTTCTCTATGGAAAATTATACAATACTTATATAAAAGATTTTCACTAGTAAGAAATATTAGACATCACATTACAAAAGCTTGTTTCAAAATTCAGGAATGTACCAACTTACAGCTGGATTATTTAGAATGGATTGTTTTGGAAACGCAATCTTTTTTTAACACTTTTCATTTGTATCCAACTTATTACATTTAATGGAATTGAGAAGCGAACTCCATCAGAATATGATGCAGCAGTATTTGGTACAATTCTCTAAATCAGCATCTAAGAATCAAGATGATCGGTTCGACAACACACGCAGCAGAGCAGACTCAATACGTAGTATTTATAGATATATCTACAAAAAATAATGAAAACCGATAAAGTTGTGAAGTGACTGGATGATTTTTAAAGTCACTGGGCGCGTCCCAAGCTTACCGGCGTGCTCTGTTGCGACTCCCACGAGCTAGACGCCGCCGCCGCTCTGCCCCCCACCACACTGCCGCCACCTACGTACGCACACACGTATACATTGGCAGTGGCCACCCTCGCACCGATGTTTGGTGCAAACGCACCTAACGTACATCGTTTGTCCCATACCACGCGCCGAATGACCACTCATTTATCTGTTTGTTCTCGCCATTACAATACATATTTTCATAAATAACAAAACAATTGTCAGTTTTTTAATTAACGGCTTAATTAAATAAATGATAAAACAGTAATCTACATCATTTGCGCTAAGGCACACATGAACGCTTTTTTCAATACATAATATGGAATAAAAAATTTAAATTTCACGTAGTCATTGAGTGCCTTAACACAACGAGAGGTCATCTAAGCGATATTCAAGTACGAATAAATTCCATTTGGCTGGAATAGACGCAGACATTAATTTTTCTTCTTCGCTCTCAGACATTCACGTACAACCGACGGACCAACAGCGGTGAGAGAATACAGCTCCTCGCATCGCGCCTGCCGAGCGTGGTGTAGACGCTACAGAGTGATGGCGTCGAAGGGTTTGCGAATCCAACGGTGGAAAATGTATAAGATTGTGTGCACTAACCAGGCGGCGCGATGTCGAAGCTCATGAGGGAGTCCATGTCGGGGGGTTGCAGGGGGTGCAGGTCGGGGCGGGCGGAGCGCGCGCCCACCACGGCGCGCAGCTCGTTGCGTACGTACTCCGAGGTGCCCGCGCCTCCGCCGCCTCCGCCTCCGCCTCCGCCCGCCACGCCGGGGCTGCCGTTACCGGGACCTGCAACGCACATGCCACTGTCAGCCGCCGTCTGCCGCGACACGGTCTCACACCGCGCGGCAAAAATAGCGAGATCGCTTCCGAGTCGAAGGAGATCCCTTTCACGTCATGCGGGTAAAATAAAAGATGCGTAAATACTCGTATATATAATGGTAAGGCGGTCGCGCAGTTCGGCGCGACTGAGGCCTCTACAGATACTGTCAAAGCGAAGATAATCTAGCGCAGAATGCGGAGAGAGACATGCACAGCGACAGATTTAACAGACTCGAGAGAGAGAGAGAGAGCTCAATATACGGAGCGAACTCTACGCCTTACCTTCCCGTAGAGTCGGTGCGGTTCGAGGAGCACCGCGACGGACGAGTCAATCTAGGTCAGTGGAAATGTTAGATGTGAGCGCGGGCGGCGGTCGTGTCCTCGTCCCGGCGGGTCGGTAGTGTCGGTACTCACACTGCAGCTGTCCGGGCGAGCGGTAAGGGTGCGGCGGGTGCGGCAGGTGCGGCGGGTGCGGCGGCAGCGGCGTGCAGCGCGCGTACTCGCCGCAGTCGCCGGCACCGCCCTCCTCGTAGTATCCGCCCACTGCCACACACGCCGCGTTAGTACTCGGGCCGGCGCGCGCGCCACACCTACCTACGTACCGTACCGGTTCTAGGGCTTCCGTCGGAATCCTAAGATTCGAAGCCGTTCACATGCAATCTGTTAAAATTTAGCTACGCTTTCGAGAGTTCGTTCACGAGCCCGACGGGACTACGCGCTAGTCGACTACGGAGCATGCTAGAGATTTGTTTTGCGAAGACATGCTTAAAGGTTTGAGTCTGTTTTCGAGCTCTAGGCTGTGTCTAGCTTACTTGAAGAAATTTTAGTATTTTCGAGATAAAGCAGAAATACCATTCAAACCATTCGATAATAGTACCAAAGTTAAGAAAGTAGGATCATTATTTTTTACAGACCAAATAAACTAAATGAATATTATACATTAAAAAATAAATAACTGTTCATAAAATGCTATAGGTATAAAAGCATATAATTATTTATTCACAAGGGAATAACAAAATCTTTCCTACGAATGTAAATTATTACATCTCACTCACACATGCACTATATTAAAATTATAAAATTGAAAAATGTCTAACCTCATCATGACCAGATTTAAAAGCCTCATGCTGTTAGAAATGACTTTCACGAAAGTGATCATCTTAACTTCCAAGTTCCAAAATCATAAACTATTCACAGTAGCAGCAATTAACTGCACTTGAACTGTCAAATAGACGCCAGTGATGGTCTCGTGTAAATCACTTATTACAGAATGAGGGCTTATTTTCACACTAGATATTTCCAGGTCCAAGCCGAGCTACGGAAAGTAACAGATTGGGAAAATAGGTACAAGGCGATACGAGTCTTCCGTCCATTGTACAGAGACCAACGCTATTTTTCCTAGTCTGCGCTCCAACCTCGTTAGTAAAATTTATCGCATCCAGCGCCAGGCGCAACAAACACGCAGTACCAAAATACGTAGAGCACGTGGCTCTAGCTTCGTATTGAAGTACAAACACGTTATGTAACTAGAAAACATTATATTTTTATGTAACGTCGATATTATTGAATCAACTATAAACTGACACTGCGTCTTGTGGCGAGTATTGTGGCGAGGTCGGGCTAGGGAAGGGGAGGGGGGGGAGGTACCTAGATGCGGGCGCGGCGCGCGGTGGTAGGGTTGCTGCGTCATTGGCGTATGCAGAGCCGCCGCCGTATGTGTCGCCACGCCGCCGCTGTGCACGTAGCCGCCGGACCCGCCCACCTGACACATACACACAAAAATCACTTAGACCCTATGCTTGCACGCTGCATTACAAACTTTTTCAAGGCGAACTATCCACAGAAGCTGTCCTAAGTGAAGCCTCAGCTGGGAATTAAATGGATGGCATCGAGCTCAATTCCTTTGTCACGAAGAAATGCATCAACCGCACAGGCAGATTTTTTCCCAGCTGGCTCCTCGCCCAGCTTATGTGGACCGCGGGTAGTCCATAGTTAGTCACATTACGCAACGACTTCGGGCGCCGACATCTGTCGTCCGCTCGGTCGTAGCTATGATATCATCAACGTCATCGGCCAGAAACAGTCCATGGCTAAAGGTAGAAACAGGAGTGCATTATACACGCGATTGAAACTGCTTTTCTTTCTCATCTAGCCTAGAAATAATGCTCCATAATTAAAAATGATAGAAGAGTGATTGCGAGATTTGTGTTGACGAGGATTTCATGGCGATTTTGAACGATAAGATGAAGAAGTAGTTAATTTGAATTTAATATTTACAAACGACGTAATAACACTGTAGAATTACTCGAACACTCGAATTTACTTATGGTGACTTCAATCCAAATATCACTTATGATTAACTTAATAATATTAACTTACGCTTAGTTGCCGGCTTAGCATCGGGTTTTGTTGAGGAGAAGTTATCTTAATTGTACCATAATTTGAACCCATTTGATCTGAAAATAAAAACAACAGAGCATGTTAACTATATAACACCAGTAATAATGATTTCGATATTCTAAACAGCAAAATACACTTACTTGTCTGATAAATATTAGGATGATAGTCCCCCCGAGGTAGAAGTGTCACATTAGGCGGAGTTTCCGTCACGAGGGCGTTAATTGTTGACCCCAAGTCGGACTGGGGCTGTTCTGCGGCCTGCAACATTATTTACGAACCATTTAACAAGATTTCGGAAGATATTACATACAGTACGGTTTTCTGTTTTACAATAACTATCCATTGAGAGTATCAGATGATGAACTTGGTCGATGATGGAGCCACACTACGCTTGAATTGGGAACTGGCTCTCCTCAAGATATGTTGCAGGAACGCACCGATAGGTGCTTGGCAATAGATCACAACTTGGTGATGGTATCCATTCAGGTGGAAACTAGAGAATGCCGTTCCCACCAAGCCATAGTTTTTCTAGCGCTCACATTTTCGCTGAAAGCAAACATACTCGTATACATAGCAGTTGACATACGATTCCGTTACTCGGATGATTGTATAGTTTTACCTCAGGCGAGACGAGCATCTGCTGCGTTCGCTGCATCAGTAATAGGCGCGCGTGCTGCTCGGCGATAGTGGGCGGCGCGCGGCTCGAGTACAGAGGGCTGGAAGCCGTCGGCATCGGGCACGGACCCTGTGGTTACAACACACTTATCAATAGGGGAAGGGGGCGGGGCTAACGACCTCGTCTCCTTCCATCTCATCATCATAGTCATCATCAGCCCGTGTCAGTCCACTGCTGGACATAGGCCTCTCCCAAGATACGCCACTGAGCCCGGTCTTCGGCTTTTCTCATCCAACTACTGCCAGCCACTCGGCGCAAGTCGTCGCTCTACCTTGTCGCAGGGAGTCCTACACTACGCTACACTACACTATTCCATCTATTACGGGTAAAAATAATAAAACATTCTACTAACCGGACTCTGAACAGAGTACACTGGGGGAGTCGCCGGACTCGTCACGACAGGGTGTTTAGTAACTTTTTCAAACTGCATCAGGCTTGCAGTAATAGCTTTGACCGCCGCGCTCCTATCTTCAATTTCCTAAAAAATCACACTTCATAATGAAATCTTTTCAAAAATGTACTTTGTACACAAATTGACCTTATAGTATTCGTATTTACATGGCACAACATAATGTATGATGTAAACCTGTATGCAAATAAAGCCAACAGTGCAGATTCAGAATCACGAATGATAACTCATTTCAATATTGACATTTTCATGTAATATCAATGAAAAGACTACAAAATAAGCAAGTTAAGTTAAGAGAGTTAAGACAAATAAGGTCATAAGGTCTAAACTGATCTGTAGATAATGATGCCGCTGTACTTTTTGTGTCTAAATAATAGTTTTGCTTCGTGTATGGACCGTTGCATTTGCAATACCTCAACAGTACTACAACACCTAAAGGTCCGTAGTCATCTAACTACTGAGATAGCGCAACGACCGAAAGTGAGTCTGCCTCAGATAATAAAATATGCTGGGCGTTGGCCACGCGACCGTTCCATGCATGCTTGTTTCACCGCAGGATCTTCTTTAATTGTTTCGACATGGCCGAACCAGCAAAGTTTGTGTGCTTTTATCTTGCCGATAATATTTCGTTCCACCAGACCTCGAATGGTAAGAAATTGGTAACAGTTTCCTAATTTTATTCGGTGTTACGTACCTGCCGTTGCCGCATGTTGATCTCAGGCGCGGGTCGGTCGGAGTCTGGCATGTTCGCGAGCACGTCGTCCAGTATATCAGATAGCGTCTTATCGCTCGGAACCTCGCTGTCGCCGCTGCCGCATGCCGCCGAGCGACCGCTCGCACTTGAAATGACACACAAAATGTTTAATACTGTTTTCTACGTTCTAGGTGGTGGAACTCTTCTGCGAGAAGCCGTATCTAGTATATATATGCATAATGCATTGCCAATATTCACCCGCGAAACATTACTGCGTTCCAGTTTTAAAGGAAGTAAAATTAAAAACAGATATCTCAAGGTGACGAGCGCTGTGCATAAAGTTGAAGATTCTACTATAGCGGGGTTGACGTTGTCGATTTCTAATTATTTTATTACGTTTACGTATGTAAGGAAAACTAATGTTGCATCGGCATCATCACATGGAACGTATTGCGCATCAAGAAAGTATTTCATCTTTCGAAACTATAATACTATTTCTGGCAGTGAAAACAACATTATCTAAATTTCACAGCTGCCAATACACAGCTTCTGAAATGCGTAGCTTGATAAATATTCGAATACCTACATAGAAGCAAAAACGTGAGCGTCGTAACAATGCGCAGTAGTTTGACTTTATTGGCAGCCGTTTCTTGAACTAGAAATTATGCATTGATTTTATACGATAATCCTGCATGGGATCGTAGAGTAAGACAAGGTAAGACATGTTTGATACATTCCGTCCACAGCAAATGGCTCAGAGAACTATCAATGAGAGAATGGCGTGTAATTAGCCCTCTTTTACGCGTTTTAGAGCTCTTTTAGTTTGAACGCTTTTGAGTATGTCAATGGTGGACGTATTTATTATCATAACATAGTATAAGAATGTGTGTGCGTGGAAAGAAATGCTCCTCACTTGTGTTGCGCGGGCTGCTGCTGCTGCTGCGAGTACGGGCGGTAGTGCGGCGGCGGGTACCGGCCCGGCGAGCCCGCCTGCTGCAGCATGCTCTGCAGGTGCGACCCGCCCGCGCCGCCGTTCACCACGCCCATCCGACTGTTGAGCACGGTGGAACTATTACTAGCAAGTCGCGTTACGACATACTAGTATTGGTCCTATACTTTAATATTAGTAGTAGCCATAATTTTATTGTATGTTCAACGACAAAGGTAGGTAAACATAAACTAATTTCCGATCTGCCTACTCGTCACAGGAGCAGTGTATGACAACCCATAAGTTAATACAGAGTAGTTCGATTTCAATGATTATTTTATAGATAGGTTTTATACGTTTTTAAAACGACACAAAATTAGTCACTTTAATTTTAATTTTTTTTTTTGGGCTAAGCTAACGCTAAATATTTTTCAAGTACCCAAATACCTTTCAGTTTTACTTTTCGTTGGTAAAACGTTTTTCTTTACGTGATAAACTGGAAACCGAGCATACCATCCGCCTGGTGGTATGCCGTCACCGTCGCCTACGGACAACCGCAACACTAGTGGCGTTGCCTATGCGTTGCGTTGTTGTTATGAGACAAGCGACTAACTGGTTGTTCCCGGTGAGTATGTCCGAGAGCTCGGAGCGGTGGCGCGGCTGGTGCTGCTGGTGCGGCGGCTGGTGCGGCTGGTGCGGCGCGAGATGCGGCGGGCGCGCGCGCGGCTGGTACTGCCGCACGCCCGGGTTGTTGAGCTGCGGCGGCGTAGTGGGCGTGCTCTGCTCGCGCGCCAGCAACGACACGAGGATCTGGTTCTTCTGGCACAGCGGGGACATGCCGCCGCCGCCGCTGGTGGCGGGACCGACGCTCGTCACAGCCGCCGTCGCGCCCGAAACCGCGCTAGAACTCACCTGCCGGGAGAGCGAACGTGTTAGTGGCGACGACAGGTCAGGAGAGAGTATCGTTTCACGATGGCTGGCACATGCGTCAACCCGTGAACGGGTGCTGCTCGTGGGGTGTGGTCTGCTTTGGTTGTGATCCCGTAACTCGTTAATATTCATGTTCCCATATCACAATGTGCACAAGCAAACAAGATAAAGCTTATTAGTAAAGCTAATTAAAAAATATCGGACTATTAGATGACAAAAAAAGAGCTTGGGATTTTAGTGAACTTGCTCCAATTCAATCAATTAGTAATACGAATTAAATGTGATCGCGCCAAAAAAATCACCTGACGGGCGTTTCTTGCCTGTTCTTTTGCCGGCGTAAGGAGGTTGGAACAGGCGTAGCTAGTTTTAAGTTGACGTTTTAAAGTGATCACAATGTATCCTATTGAATAAAACAAATTTTGACTTTTGCCTTTTGAACCATCCTAGACTCGATAAGAAATTGACTTGCTGCGATTTGCTTGGTAGTAGAGTATTTCCTAGTGCTAGAATCTGTTTCCAAGCACCTATCGGTGTTCCGGTAAACCCACTAGAGTTCCTAACAAAGGTGTCGCACGGCGGTACCTTAGACAGCCTCTTAACATTAACAACATTAAGGTGAATGGGCTCGTGCAATTTCCCATACAAACTCAAGAAGGGCGATATGGATCACGCGAACTATTCTAATGAAGTTTGAAAATTTTCTTAAATTATTCAATTAATTACCCATTCGCGAACTATCAGTTTCTCTTACAAAAATTATGCTTTCCATGTAATTTTACATCGGAAAAATCGTATTATTATACACATGTGTGCGTGAGTGGCACTGAAGTTGACGGACTTGAATTAGGTGATTTTTAACCTGCCATCTATCTGAATTTCGATGAACTATTTAGATGTAGACCTTGTGCAGTGAGCGAATGGTGGCATACGACAACGTTGAAGCGTCACAGAAGAAATTATAGTTTGTCAATAGCTAAAAATTATGCGACGTTGCAAGATCGGGCGTGACTAGTGAAGAATGATTTTCTGTCTCGCTCGCCACGATATTTCGACTTGCCAAGTCGTGCATGAACGATTTTGTTGATTTTGGGGCAATTTTTACTTTCCGTTCCGAAGACGTAAATCGAAACGGGTTGGTAGTCAAGGTCGTGGAGGTCTAATCCACTTTGATAACCTAAGTGATAGAATTTCGCCCAGGTAATCAAAGTAGGAAAATAAGTTAATAAATAAGTAAAGTAAATATATATCTTGCGATAGTTTCTCACACGGCCATCCGACTTGTATGTATTATGGTAACCAGGCAGCTGACAACATACTTACATTAGAACGTAAATCTAAATACATACGGTCTACGTAGATAGATACCTACTATTGATAAAATAGTTAGTTAGGTACTTGGCGGTAGAACTAGAAATGGTAGATCGCCCTTGCAAGAGGTCGCCTACCACGGTGGTAGGTATGTACCTACCTAGCTAAAATAGTTTAGGGATGTGAACAAAATAATCGATTTTTATATTAATCGATCTTTTTTTTATCGATTTTTAAAAAGTCGATGATTATATTACAAATCGATTATTTTTATTTAAATAATTGTTTTTTACAAATCGATTATATAAATAAAAACAATCGCTTAGTAAAAATTCAAACAATAATCTATTTGTACAAAATCGAAAAATAATCGATTTGTAAAACAAATCAAAAAATAATCGATTAGTAAAAAATCGATTATTAAGTAAAAAATAATCGAATCGTTTTTACGAATCGATTTAATCTAAAAATTATTTCTTAATCGATTTTTTCCCTTTCAAGTCACACCCCTATATTTGATACCCAGTGTGTTGGTACCGCACTACCGCATTATCAAATAAATATTTGGTAGGTAAAGGTATGGTAGGTAAGGTACTAACTACAACATAAGTAGCTAGCGAAGTTACTGGGCTAATGAGTGTCTTATCTACTAGGTAGGTATCTGATCTAAAGTCTCAAATATTACATAATAAGCCACCATGTTGTGGTTTGGCACGATATTTTTCTTCACCGAAACCTCATACCTATTGTTGGTATTTGAACATGTGCTGTGCAGCACGGAAGTTCAATGCGCAACCGATTGAGCTATCATCGCTTCAAATCATAAACGTCAAAGAAAAAACCGAAATCAACCGATATCTATCAATGTAATACTATACATATTGTTATCAAACGGAATAAGGTATATTTTTCAATAAAACAGTCTAAGCGGTAAAGAAGACGGAATCCAAATCCACATCCACATTTACAATAAAAATTTATTTACCTATACATATAATGTGACTGATCGCTGTCTGTACATCCTATCCTTTTCTACTAATATTATAAATGCGAAAGTTTGTGTGTGTGAATGTTTGTTGCCACGTATCATCGTAACTACTGGAATGGAAATAGCTTATAGCTACTTTTTATCCCGGAAAAAGGTTCCTGCGGGATAACGGGAAGACGCGGGTGAAACCGCGGCTGAAAACTAGTGAAAGATAAATGAGAAAAGCTATTATTGGGGGTCTTTATCATCAACGCAATAGAACCCAAAACAATGATAAATGGAATTTTTGTCTGTTTGACTGTATGTCTGTTTGTCTGTGCGTTTGTGCGCGCTAATTCCAGAAACGGCTTAACCGATTAGGGTGCGGTTTTCACTAATGTATGTGTATGTGTGGTAAGTGGTAAGCTTCACTTAATATTTAGTGTTTCTTTTACTTCAATAGTTTTATAAAAAAAAATATCGATAAACTGTAGGACACGCGGGTGAAACTGCGGGGTGCAGCTAGTATAAACTAATCAGACTGTTCTATGAGTTTTTTGGTTACGTCATTCACGTAAAATGCATTTTTGACTAGTTGCTACGTTGCTAGGCAAGTTGTTGTTTATAGTTTTACTCTGTAAAAAAGGTTGATCAACGTTGGAAAATTATTGATGGAAATCAGCAGATACAATCGTGCACCACTACGCCAGCTGAGGCCAGCAACAGCCCTGCCACATAGTACCTTTGTATAACCGGAAAAGCCCTGCTGGCTGGCTGTCACCACAAATCTAATTTTCGGAGGATCAAGGACGTTGTTCTACAACTGCCCTTGATGAAAGTGTATTCAAATACCTTTGAAATAAACAATATGATGACATATAATTTTCCTACGCTTATTTACTTCGTAAATGACACCTTGAAATAAACGAAATTTTATTCTACTAATATTATAAATGCAAAAATTTGTGCGTGTGAATGTTTGTTACCACGTATCAACGTAACTACTAAACCAAATGAACCAATTGTGGAAACAGATTTGAAAGAAGCGTGTCTCTCGAAAATTCGAGACTTCCAAAAAACAACGGAGGAAATAAAAGGAATTGAACTTCTGACCATAGGGCAACATGAAAATGATGTTTACACTACATATAAATGCGACAGGCCAGCCAGCCGATTTGGAATGGTTAGTTTTTCAAAGTCATGTTTGTTTCTTTAGTAGTGTTTAGTAGACATAAATCCGTGGTTTTCGTATGGCCAGGTTGGGATACAAATTAGAATATACTTTAATTATAGCTTTGTTGCAGATATGTAAACGAAAAGCGATAACACCATGCCACAACCACGTCAAAAGAATTTTGTATAAAAACAATGTTCTGACCAATAACATGGCATATGGCCAACACAATGAGTCTGTGGCCAGAACATAGTTCATGGAAAAAATGAAAAAAACTGTGCGACCAGCAGGACTTTATATTGACGAAGAATTGTGAATTATTGAATATTTTAAGAATGTGTAAATAAAAAGACTATTGGTGATTGACTGTTTTTTATTTTGATACTATGTACATATATAATAAATAATCCTGATTGTTTCATAATAAAGTATTACAATAGCCAATGTCTTTATTGGTAGGAGAGTAGAGAGTATAGGTAATAAAGGGTATAGGCCATCTCCATTCTAAATTTCATCCAAATCAAAGAAAATTACCAAAAATCTGAGGCAGGGATCGAACTCGGAACCTCGTTATTAGTAAAGAACTACTGAGAGGTTTGACCACTGGTCTAACCTATACAGTAAACGAAAGAACGAAATTAGCAAATGGTTTCGTGTACAACAAGACCATTTTCTATGTGTGCGTGAATAGATCGCTGCCATACACCACTACCGCCGCGATATTGTTTGGCACAAATAAAAGTGTTTTGAAAACTAAAACACATCTGAAATATTGTTGGATACATAAAACATATTACGCCATTACCGGTAAACATAATTATTATTAAAATAATATGCACCTGTTCATTCATAATAAAATAAGATGCGTTAATTCGAAACAACGCCATCTATTGACGCTGGGCTGCTAGGCGGACCGCAAGCAACCACCTTAGATGCGTTTTAATGACATACTTTATGTCTACGTGTGCGTGTGTAAGTACGTAAATTTGTGACACCAGCAGTAAGAGAAGCGTTACGAGTAATTTATTAGTTTATTTAATGAAGATTTGGGTAATTTACAATTGAGTAACGCTATAGAACGCGCGCTTTAGTGTTTGGTTCGAATAAGATTGTTATTTTCGACGTAAAAAAATAATTTAGGTAAAAAATGACATCAGCGCCATCTCTTGACAACATAGCGTGATGAGCTCTGGGATCATCCACCTTAACATTAACAGTCAAACGCTAAACTGCAAGAATTAAACAAAAAAAATGAAATCTATGTCGAGGTCGTGTTTGAAAGCCAATAAACTGTACCTAAACAGCCTCTTAACATTAACAACATTGACATTAACAGTCAAACGCTAAACTGCAAGAATTAAACAAAAAAAATGAAATCTATGTCGAGGTCGTGTTTGAAAGCCAATAAACTGTACCTGTTGATTTTCAGGTGTAGCCCTTTTAGCATTGGTGGCCATGCCCTTGGCCTCCTCAAACTTGCGCTTCTGCGAGGTCATCTTCTCGAGATAGGACTCAGAGTTGTCCCCGGCGCGGCCGCTGCCGGCGGGCCCGTTGTTGGGCTTCAGCAGCCGCGACAGCACGCTCTCGTGCGGCGCGCCGCGGCTACCCGCACCGCGCCGCGCCTCTTCATCCTCGTCTGTGTTGTCGTTCAGCAACTGCGGCTCAAAGATGAAATATTCTCTTAGGAAAACCGCCCACATTTTATCGAGTATCTATTTTAACTATCGGTTGCAGTGTACGAATTTAGAATAAAATACTAATAAACTCACCCGCACTAAAGGGTTGTGCTGCTGATGCGAATGCGGCGCGGGCGAGCCGTGCGAGTGTTGCGAATTCTGCGACACGTGCGCATTGTGCTGCGAGAGCGGCGGCGGGCGCGGGTGCGCCGGCGACTGCGCCGCCGCCGGCGTGTGCGGCGTCTGCGGCGTGTGAGGCGTGTGCGGCGTCAGCGGCGCGGACGAATCGCTACCGGTCGCCTCCTCGTCCTCCTGCCGCAGCATGCCGAGCAAAATGTGGTTCTCCGGCTTCTTGCCCGTGAGGTACAAGCGCAGTCGGGTGGGCTCCTCGTACTGCTGCTGCGAGTGTTGCTGCTGCAAGTGTTGTTGCTGCGAGTGTTGTTGCTGCGACTGTTGCTGCTGCGAGTGTTGCTGCTGCGAGTGCTGCTGTTGCGAGTGTTGCTGCTGAGTGTGCTGCTGCTGCGAGTGCTGCTGCTGCTGCGAGTGCTGCTGTTGCTGCGAGTGCTGCTGCTGCTGCGAGTGCTGCTGCTGTTGCTGCGAGTGCTGCTGCTGTTGCGTGTGATGCTGCTGCTGGTGGTGCGGCGGCGGCGGCTCCCGCGGCGCGGAGGGCGGGCGCGCCGCGGAGCTGCTCTCGCCGCCGGCGGCGTCCTTGCGCTGCTCGCCGAGCAGCGTGGCGGCCCAGGGGTCGAGGTCGAAGTCGTTGACCGAATAGGGCCCATCGGCGGGGCTGAGCTGCGGGCGGTAGCACGGCTCCACTTCGGTGTCGGCGTCGGGCGCGGGGCGCGCGTCCGCGTCGGGCGCGTCCACCGGCTCGTCCGAGAGCACGGAGTGCGTGGACATGATGAAGTCCGTCTCGCCGGAGGTGGGCTTGGCGCGGAAGAGGCGCGAGCGCGCGGCGACGCGCAGCGGCACGCGGTCGGCGGTGACGCGCAGCAGGAAGGGCTCGCTGACGGCGGGCGGCGCGGGCAGGCACGCCGCCTCCTGCAGGTGCGCGGCCACGCGCCCGCGGTCACACACCTCCACTAACTCCAGGTACCGGGTACCCACCAGAGACACGACCGGAGAGTTTACAAAGTTTTCCACTCCACTTAAATCACAAGCTGCAAAAAGTGATCGCTGGTTAGAAAATTTATGGTGAAAGTTTAAAATGTTTTCAAAAAAATCTCTATTTTGAAATTAGGTACACTTCAGATATTAGTCGGTCAGTGTATACCGGCAGCCCCACTTGAGAGTCAGTGCCCAATGTAGGTGTAGCGTAGCGTCACCTTCGACCACATTGTTACTTAATATCAGGTGACTTGTGGTCACACGGTACTATATAAGAAGTTAAATATGTAATATCACTCTAAAATTTGCTGTTCAGTTTTGACCCAAATGTATTAAATAATAATAGTGTTAAGTTTTCTTTTGGGCAGTGGATACAATATAAGGTCATACATACAGAGAATAGTATAGTTGCTGTCCAACCGGAAGACGATATGATCGGCGTTCTTGCCGGAGGTGATGGCGGGCGGGCCGCCGCGCATGGGGATCTGAGCGGCCGACGCGTCCTCGCAGCGCCGGATGACGCACATGACGGAGCCGTCCTCCTCCGAATCAGGCCCGCGCACCGGCGCTGCGTGGATCACTGCCTCCACCACTCTGTGCACAAACAATACAACCATGATTAACATAATACTAAATACAACGTTTTGTATACATGTTTAAATACAGCAAAAAAAAAACTGTACACAGGAACGCACGAAACTTGGATTACAGATTTACCAACCGCTTGTACCAATGCAGTATAGAGAAAAATATTACTGGCCAGGTTAGGTTGAAATTAGTACCTTTTTTCAGGTAGAGGCAAAAAATGGATAGATAATGCAGTTCAGTTGCATGGGTAATAACGTAGACTAACTCCTTCCCATAACCATTTACGTGTAAGAAGCAACACACGTGATAACAATGTATGGTAATACTTATGGAATTCTATAGAAAGAAAAAAAACTGCAAAACCTATATTACACTTTTGCGCGTAAGTTTATTCCTAATGTCTTCATATGGTATACTAGTGGTTACATCCAATCCTTTTGAAGATTTCTTTCGGTACTATCAAGGTAGTAATTGCATGTTATTATAGATACGCATCTTAGCATGTAAACGTAATGGCCCATCCAGAACAGTAATGAAAAACTAATAATAAATAAAATAGCACCTGCAACCCTGCATGTCGAAAGAAACTACTCACGCGCTTACGTCATCGAGATTGCCAGAACGTCGAGCATTACTAACTTCTATTGTGCAATACTGCCGAGTCATCAATAATATATTATTATTATACCAAAATCGATCATGACGGCCAGAAAACATGCCAATTATTTAACTTTAAGTTTTGCTACGACCTTATTCACCTTAAGTTCTACAGCTTTTAAAAGTTTGCACACAGTGGCATCACAGAAACACTTGTTCAAATACTAATATTCATTTTTGTTTGGATCACGCTAAAAAAGGTTTTTCTCTTTGTTTGTTTTAGTCTATGGGTGAAATAATCAACAATTTATATCTCTCCTTCCTCCTTCCATCAATTACCATAAGCATTACAGTTGGAAACGGACGGTTAGTAAATTTACTGATATATAAATTTTCAAAATATTTTTATCTGTATGACGGACGGTGCCTTGCAGGTAATCATTGGAATGCAAAGTTTTGGCTAACACTGCAATTGTATTGAAAGGCGCTGACCGAAAAAGAGGTCCTAAATACATTTTCCTACTCTTAAGCTTGCGGCTGGGTAAGGTTTAGCCGTTAAAATAATTATTTAATTTTATTTTATTTTATTTCATTTTACTCTTAGGGAAAACAAACAGCCTTAATTAACAAAGTTAGAATACTAAAGTGAGTACAGTTGGCCTTTAACAGTTTTCACATATAGGTAGGTATTTATGCTATATGTCCAAAGACAATACATACAAATTTATTATTATTATCATTATCATTATCTCAACCAATATTATTGAAATATATCTCAACTTCCTTAAACGCACAGATTACATTATTAAATAGTATCTATCATTGAAGTATGTAACTGACATCCGTTTTCAAAGCCAATCTGGTTTTATAAGACTTGACGGTATCATTGCATAACTATGTAGATCGTCGCGTCACAAACGTGTTTGAGACATGACCGAGAACACTTGCAAACCACTTCAGGGTTACCAGCGTTACTTAAACTTGATGTAACCATAATAGTTGCTTTTTACATTAGTGTTTGGTTTTTAGGCCTGACTCTGGTCACATTCTAGGTAGTTTTGAGGTCACAGGATTTTGTTATTGAGTGCTTCTCTCTTCTATGTTTACAGAATACCCTGGGCTCACGTCTTTATTATCTTACTAGCTGCTCACCGCGGTCACACCCACGGTTATCCCGTTATTCCGTAAAAACAGTTTTGGGATAAAAAGCCTATGTTTAAATCTAAATTATAAGTTTCACTCAAATCTGTTGAACCGTTTCAGCGTGAAGAAGTAACAAACATACACACCCACTCACTCGCAAACTTTCGCATTTATAATATTAGTGTGATGTGACAATGAGAGCCAGTTCCCAGTCCAGGTGTAGCGTGGCGCCATCCTCGACCACATCGTCACTTAACATCAGGTGACTTGTGGTCAAACGCTACCCTGTAAAAAGTAAAAAAAAAAAAAAAAAGACAAGCACTACGCTCAGTCGGCCGTCCCAGGTTTCGCTGGAAGGACGAAGTAACCGAGGCGGGAGCTCCAGGTGAAGGACTGGCAGAAGGTGGCGCAGAACAGACCGAAGTGGCCTCTTTTATTATCGAAGGCCAAGGCTCACTTTGGGTCGTTGCGTCTCACTTAATTAGATAAGTATTAGGTACAGTCGTATTGTAAGAATGTGACTATCAGTAACTAATTGAGCTTGCTCCGACACAGATGTATTTGATTCAAAGCATAGTAAAGAATTGCACCCAAATATTTTATTGTTAACGGGACTTTCTTCCATTGAATTACAGTGTCTCCGTCGCCCAATTTAGTGTAAAAAGTAAAAACTAAAATTGAAAACTAATGGAAAGTTGATTATGTTGCTATCATTACAATACTCACTGTGAATATGAAGTATTTTTTAATTTATTATGGCTCATTTACCAAATCATTTTCAGTAACGTCTAATAGCTGCGGCAAGGTATTACATGAGCATGGAAGCGCCTTTAAAATAAATAGTCTTAATAAAAGAACGAGTCACGTGTGGTAGCCCTAATAAACGCACACAGATAAACTTTAAGGGAAAAGCGTGACATCTTGCCAAACTCCTAGAGCACATTCGTCTTTCAACATGCTTATCATTACAACAAAGACTCGAACCAGATGTTATCAGAAATAGTCTGACCTTCAATTACACGTTTTTCGTGTAGATTTTTTCTAGTAATGTTACCGTTTATTTCAACGTAGTACTTCTACTTAACTAACTTTAAAATGTTCCCATAGTAAAATATCTAGAGACGAGACAACAGAAGACGTATAATTATAATCAATATAAATATACATACGTAATTTAATTTTTGCAGCTTATCTATACTAATATTATAACGCTGCAGAGTTTGTTTGTTTGTTTGTTTGAACGCGCTAATCTCAGGAACTACTGATTCGATTTGAAAAATTCTTTCAGTGTTAGATAGCCCATTTATCGAGGAAGGCTATAATAGGCTATATTTTATTTCCAAAAAAATTAGGGATCCGTAAGAAAATTGCTATTTTGCAACCCAAGGTGTGAAATCGAAAACCTATTTTTGCGTGCGCTGCAAAAACTATTGACACTAGAACAAAATAATGTATTACGGGTTTGTAGGTCTCATTAAGTTCTACAAAAAAGTCCGCGAGAGCATATGTCTAACTATTATAGTTATGCCGCAATAAGTGATATTTTATTTAAAAAATTTAATTTTTAATGACGCCTCTAGAAAAGGCTCTTTATTTGTCTCTTGGTATTAATCCTTATCAAAATAAATTACTTTTTATTCAAAACTGCTTCAATACCTTTATAAAACTTTTTGAATCATTCAATTCGGACATTCCATTCGAAAGATATCACGAGTTTAAAAATGTAAGTAGTAGTAGAAAAATAAACCCGCCGTACCCCAGCGCAGCGGGAAACGCGGCGAGGTGAGGGAGAATCTATGAAATAGGTAAAGTGCGGTCGCGGACCAGGAAGACCATTAACAGCACGATTCAAACGCGTGGTCCGAAAAAAAATTAACCTAGAATTAAAATAGGATAATGGATACCTACTTAAAATAGGATATTGGGTACCTACAGCAGGTAACGCGGTGACCCCCTCACCGAAGTGCGGGAATAATTTTGGAGTATACGGAAAACATACGCTTTCGCGCTTAAACTACTGAACCGATTTAAATGAAATTTGGTATGGAGATAATTTGCGATAAACTGTAGCCCACGCGGGTGAAACCGCAGGGAACAGCTATTATTGATAAATGAAACCATTTCATAAAACTAATCAATAGTCCGTTACAATGACGTATTATGTTTCGTATTACTGAAAGAAAACAATAGTCTTTACATCAGTCCGCAAAGAGTATGAACAAATTCGTAAACGCATGTGTAATCGGCCTCTTATCAGCCAAACGTCACGATCAACAATCACGATGAAATGGCACGTTTATCAATACTGTAACAACAATCGAAGAGCGGGTGGGTATCTCTAATCTATCGTTTACCTATATTCAGAAAGTATTTTTGATATCAGGCATTATACTTTGACCCTTTTGCTCAACGAAGGGCGTAGAAATATTTATAAGTAAATGATCACAATATTCACAATAAATGAGAACATTGAAATTGTGTCTGGATTCAAAGATTATAAAATTGGTGGCGGTATTCGTATGGATACAAGGTTACTTGGGGGTGCCTAACTGCAAAGTTTATTGCATTCTGGGTGGATGCGTTCATAGAATTCATCTCGATATTCTGATTGTTTGTTTTTCTGAGTATGTACACATATTTTGCGTTACAAATATTATGCGCATACCTATATTTGCAAAACACATCTAGAGGTATTTGCCACGGATGTGTAGCGAGCGACGTCCCCACGTCACGACCCTAATGTTAATAGCCATTATAGGTTCTCAATTCTCCCTTGGAAATATACTGGGTAGACATAACTTATCTTTAAAAAATATCTTATTTTGTAGCCTAACGACACGAAGTTAATTAGTGGCCTTAATGCTGATTCTGATTCTGGCAAGGGTAAAATTCATTTCAGAACCTTAGTGCGAGGTCCAAGTCCAAGCCTCACTTGAGAGCCAGTTCCCAGTGCAGGTGTAGCGTGGCGCCATCTTCGACCACATCGTCACTTAACATCAGGTGACTTGTGGTCAAACGCTACCCTGTAAATAGTAAAAAAAAAGAAAAAAAGTGTGTTAAAGATTTGTAAGTACATATTTGATTTGTTTTATCGTTGTTTTTTTTTATAAATGAAAATTTAACCGTGCTTACCTTGTTTCAGTTCCATTAGAATTCTTCACAGTAAAGCCGGCCTGTATAGCTTGAAACTTATCGGCTTCCCCAGCACTCCAATTAAAATTTTGTATGCTTCTCAATAGTGGCTTCAGTTTTGCATGATCTTTGGCATGTAAAATTGAGTAAATATGTTTCTTATAAAGCTCTGTTCTGTCGCACAAAACGAGGTCTTTTATATTTTCTGTTACGCATTCAATTTGGCCTTTGGAGTTTAATTCCAATAGAATCCACCCAAGGGTCGCGGTGTAATGTTTGAGTGCCTAGAAAACACAAAATATTTTTTATGAGAACAATGCAATAGAAAGAAATATTTTATTCAATGTGATAAAATAAAAACTAACACGTGAATTGCTTGCAAAAAAGTTTTTTTTTAATCTACGAGTAGAAAGTGTACAGATCCAACACTTTAGCAGTCTCCTAAAGTTGACCAACTTAAAAAAAAAAATTCTGACTATTTAAATAACTTCTTTCAGACATCGAATATCTCCGAATTTTGTTGAAAAATCAGCAGTATAAGGGGCAGTAGGTTTTTTTATAGTAAGTAGGTACTGCCCGCGCCGTCAATCTCTGTATATGGTCAAATCTCGAATATAAGTTAGTCATGTTTGTAAATAAATGTTCTGTAACGAGGCATCTACGTACCTCGATGAGCGTGGTGAGCTCCGAGTAGTGAAACCCAACGCAGCGCGGCTGCGATTGCGTTGAGCTGACCTCCCCCGCCTGCACTGGAGAGAGGCTCTGCGCAGCGCGCAGCGGGCACTCTTTGGGACACTCTCGCCGCAGCTGCAGCACCTCCTGGATCTGCCGCGTCGCCTCTCGGACGATGCCGTTCTTGTCCGGCTGCTTCACCTCCGCCAGGCAGGTCCCCAATAGCTCCTCGAGCTGATTTATGGTCTCGTTCTCTTGTTCCCGACGCCTCTTCTCGTTATAGCATTTATTTCTGAAACATCAAAAACACTAGTATTATTTTCTAAAAGTTTCCTCGTCCCTTACATTATAACAATCAGGCAAAATTGTGACGACATTAAACAATCATGACCCTATAATTGGTTTTATTAATTTACGACAACACTCAGCTCAAGTCAAACACATACATGCAGATTGAGACAGTGAGTACAAACATACACAAAGCTCGAAAATATGATTTGATTACGCCAAATAATTTGCACTATTATAATATTTTCTGCTCAGAATAATGAAGTGACTAACTAGTTTATGTGTTTAAAGTAAAAATAACGTAATTATGCATTTCGTTAGGCGAGCTTATTTTACCGCATATTGATGCTTGCCGACATACGATGCTTTCACAATATTAGACTAGTTGCGCCCCGCGGATTCACCCGCATCTTCCCGTTATCCCGCAGGAACCATTTTCCGGGATAAGCCTATGTGTTAATCCAGGGTATAAGCTATCTCCATTCCAAATTTCATCAGAATCGGTTTACTAGTTACGGTGATACGTGGTAACAAACATTCACACACACAAACTTTCCCATTTATAATATTAGTAAGATGGAATCAGCATTTTACCACTTGTCACAATTCTAATCCTTCCTAAAAATACGAGTAGATATGTAACGCCTGCGCCCCTAGCCATGATGCATTCTACAATCGTTGACGCTAGTAGAAAACAAGAAAAAAGTATTGGTTTGACATATTTCAACGCTAAGTCACGTGGTCAGAAATATGTCAAACCAATACTTTTTTCTTGTTTTCTATTAGCGTCAACGATTGCAAAATGCATCTTGGCTAGGGGCGCTGGTCTGTTTATTTATCCTTCTTTAATGCCATAACAGCTCGACCAATTTTGTTGAAATTTTGAATATGTAGACCACAATAACATCATATCATTAGTTTTCCCCTGGAAAATAAAAACTATAGTAGGAAAAATTCAGGCTGCCAAAATCTTGACTTACATTAAATAAGGCGGTTTGTTAGTAAGTAATGATATAAATGTCCCCTCTCCATAATAAAATGTAAGGTAGTTAGTTGATTATGATCCGTATCGAAAGATGAATAATATTTTCATCGTTCTACAGTAACTGTACAGTACGGCAACTGTTGCCGTATCTAAACTTCAATTTCATTTGAATATTTTTAACAAAACCGGTTTGCACCTGTGTGCAAATCGATACTGTAATTATTGTAAATAGATGTCAAGTTTGTGTAATATACTTAAAAAGTCTTTATTTTTATAATACTTTTACGGAGCGATTCCTGTACATTTAGGATATTTTTGAAATTTTAAATAGAATTAAGTAATTAAAGATAATTGAATCCAAAGGTATTTTTATTTACTTTTCAAGGTTTTGTAAGTTCGTAAAATTACAACTTAAGAATTGAGGTAAGTGTCTTCATACTGTAACATCGGAGATATGAATGCGAACATAATACAAAGTTGGGCGGAAAAGCTATAATAAGGAGATTCCAATCGCTACGTCCAGAAACTTCAATTAAAAAAGCGGAGGCAGACAGGCAGACAGAGATAAAGAGAAAGACATATAAAAAACGACACAACACCCGATATGCAACAACCGAAGGAACGCAAATGAAGCAGGATTCATCGATAGGCACCGATGCTCGTTTGACGTGTAAACAGTAATACAGAACGAATGGAAGATGATGACGATCGCAGATGATCGAAAATCACCATCATCGACGAAGCGACGCCGTCATTAAATGAAGATTCGCTTGCTATAATAGTACACACCGCGTGCGCTCCCTATGAGCATGAAAAAACTTTCCTTGGGTCTCGCTCACTTTCGTTTATGTCGTCCAGACGTCCACATAGATTCGTTCGCGTTCGCTTATTTTCGTTCGTTCGGTTGGGGTGCGCCCAGCATTAGGAAATTAATACTGATAAAAGCCCCAGTGATCTTCACGCCTTGGCCAACATTACGATTCATGAACTTAAGTTTTATATTTTACTTTAAAGAATGGCGCAAATAGATACATCGTCCCACATTTTTTTTGGGTTTTTACCAACGTTACCCAGGCCTTGTTATTTTTTGAATGTTTAGTCATCATCATCATCATCATCAGCCAGAAGAAGTCCACTGCTGAACATAGGCCTCCCCCTTTGAAAACCTTCCCCAAAGGGGGAAGGTTTAGTAATTTTAAACTAATATTTCAGAGTGACGAATAAAAAGCAGTGTCAGACGTAGACATCGTTTGAGGTTTTGGTGGTATTGAAAATATTTTATGCAAGCATGAAGCTTACTATTAGACAAATAAACTGATTATCTTGACAGTTTTAATGGGTCTGCTTAATGCTGGGGCCACACTAACGGGAAATACCGTTAAATAGCACGATGATTGACGTTTGACATAAGTGTGGCCACGACATTTGACAACGGCATTCATATTGGCGTTTGACGTTAGCCGATAACTCAAGTCCACTCACATAATTGCGTTAGTAAATAATTAACGCAATATTTATCGCGATGATAGATATTGATATTTCCCTTGACGTTGACCTTAGTGTGGCCCCAGCATAAGAGCAACACTACGCTCACTCGCACGGCATCCCTGCGTCTAAAATAAGTTTTTAGTTAGTTTATCCGACAGACTTGTTACTTTTTAAACTATAACTTCCGGCATAACACTTTGTTTCAGATATCAAAACAGAAAAGGACTAAAAGATTAACAATAAACTAGGAATATAAAAAAAAAACACCGGTACCTAACCATGGTAATTTACAAATTAATGGTGTATTTATCACCCTTGAAATAAATTAAGCCGATAATACATGTATTTATTTGTATACCCACTCAAACACCTCATCAAAACGTTTTAAACGCATGTCATTATACATGCTTGATATCTATGAGTAAATACAATCATAGTCGCGCTCTGGGATGTACTACCGAGTAGATAACGTTCATTAAAATACTATCAATACATATGCCGCCAAGTTTACTATTCCAAATGTGGCCGATCGAAGATAAGGTATAACAACTATTAGCGAGAGGTATTATATAATTGTAATTTGCAGACAAATTGAATGTACGAGTGTGCACTTCAGTCTTATAAAACGAACCGACATTTTCATTGTTCCGGTTAGTTTATTGTCTATAGTTCGTCAGAATGCTGCCCAGACACACCTGTGCCTAAAGCTTACTCCATTCTAACAAATGCAATAAAATGGAGTTCCTGTGTATTTCTAATGAAGCGAAACCGGTTTGATTGTGCCGGTCGGAGTCGTGCTTTTTGAAGTTCCGTATTACTCATCGAAAATATGCGCTTTTATAGTTTCATTGAGCGATTTTCTGTATTTTGGAAAATCACAGAAGATATTCGTGGCATAAATTATAGATTTTTGGCCATTGATTGTGTTTTATTTGCAGTACGAAGTAGATATTGTATGGAATTCATTTATGGTATTACTCGTATACTCGTAGAAGAAAAAACAAAAGTAAAGGCCAATTCATAAGAATAATAAGGTGCGTTTCATAAAATTGTATTACATGTAATATATTATCATCAATTATGCCGACGAAAAACTATTAATACCAATATTACATTATAAATCACGAAGTTTAATTTGTATCGTGTAACAAAGAAACAATCATCATATAGGTATTAGGTACTTAGTAGAATATACAGTAATGACAATATAAAATTTTCCTTTGCTAGCTAAAAGCGTAATAAATGATAAGTAAATAATGTTAAAAAGCCCTTTTCGTGATCTGGCAGTTCTGGCTTTAGTCGACTTAAAGTAAAAATTTGTCAGTTAAACGAATAACAATTTTGCAGCCAAAACTGTAACCATTTAGAGAAGGAAACTGCGTAAGGATAACATAATTTAAAAAAAAAATGACCTGTTAGGAGATCTCCTACGTTATAGTGTTGACTGTAAAGCAACCAACCAGCTTTGAAACATGACGTCTTCTTACCTTGTTTAATATATCAAGGTCGTGAATATTATGAAGCTGCTCACGTTAGTTTGGGTTTCAGAGGTTGTAAACTCAAAGGTTTTAACTTCATAGCTACAAGTACAACCTTAAAAAATATTGAAGGAAGGCCGTTTTGATGCTCTTATTAGTATAATGATAACAATTAAACAAACACATGTACACCATGTGTGCTTTAAAATATAAGACGTACATGCTCAATAGCTAAGAAAAAAATATAACCAACACTAATGATCCAAAATCAAAAATATGAAATATTGTACTGACTGATTTGTACAACATGCCGGCATTTCGGCAGCTATGTATTATTATAGACATTACATATAGCACGGGGAACAATTAAACACCAGTATTTGTTTCTATTTATTTGACTATTAATCTACTGCATGACAAACAAGCAGACGGCCTGCCTGATGATAAATGAGATAAACATGAAGGTCGTGAGGCACTTCCAAGGTTGTGCCGAACGCTTGGCTTGATGGCTCCGTTTTGAACACCCATGTTACACATTAGACATTGGGATAACATAATTGTCTATGATATTGATCTCGATGTAAGATCATTATCGCTAACCAAAAGTCATAATAGAAATATTCCAAACACGATTAGTTCCGAATGGTCCTTATAAGAAATCCCAGCTAAAACGAAGTCATAAGTTAATAGAGCAAAATTATACCGTGTTAAAATTTTAAGGTGCCAAGGACACGTGCGCAAATTCATGATCATGATATAAATATGATACTACCTACATAATAATACAACAAAGATAACATACAGTAATACTCATATCGACTTCCACATATATCACAGTAAGCTTTCATAAGATACCTACTAAAATACAATTAAAGCATTAAGTTGTTTTAATGGATGGAAGTGGTGTAATTTCTTATGGTTCAAGAATTTCTCCATTATGCATAAATAAATAAACAAACAATAATACGCATACACTCATATATCCTTAATTTGAAACCGTTCATACCTAATCATTAGAAATTGATGGAGACCAGAACAAAACTCTCACGTTTAATAGAACATTCCAAGCGCATCATACGTACATTTGAGACTGCGGCTTATCTGACTTTTTTCTAATCTTCTTATCCGGCGCAGTCACGCTCATCTTGCCTTGCATCCCCCTCCATGTGTCTCCCAGTTGGAGGTCACAGGATTCAATTCTACAGAAGCAGCAAACAAAATAAACTTTTAATAAAGTGGGATGGCTTCAAAAATTATAACAAAAGAAAATGATGATTAACATAATAAATCGGAAATCTACCACAGCCCTACGATGTACCACAAATGAAAAAGTTAACCATGACTGGTGATAGAATCTACTCCAATTCTACTATATAAATGCAGTATTATAGAGGAAGCAATCTTTTTTCAATGTTTCTCCCAATCAAATAATACAAATGAAAAATATTTGAGTGTTGCCCGTACGTATGAGTCATGTTCGGAGTTGTCTGTAAATGTAGATAAATGACATAGGCATTTATTTATTCAGGTTTTCAATAGGCTAAATATGAAAACATACTATCAAAACCCGAGCCAGGTGAAGAAATACAGTATCGTAACGAGGTGGCTATCAAGGAGTAGTATGTTCGCATTGAATTCGCCGATATCAAATGCCAAGTAAAGAACAAGCTGAACCTTAGTGCAAAAGAGGGACAGAGATACCAGTCGAACGACGCCTACCGAGGAGCCCCACTACGCAACCTCACTGCGACGGCCGCGCAACCTTGAAATAATAATGTTCGGAATATCAACAACGCGCCACAAGCGTGACCAGAAATAGTATAATAAATAATTCTCGAAAATGTTTGAAGCCTTTATCTAGTTCCTAGTACCCACATCCTGTCTGAATCTGATGTGCTCATTTTATGATTACACTGTCAAAACGGAACCCCTAAAGTTTTTCATTGTGTTCTGCATGTCAACCTCATTTCGACCAATTCTGAAACTATAAATATGCAGAAAAGCGTCTTAACATGACCGTCATGCCGTATTGTGATATAACGAAAAAGATTATCTCCCTAACTTCCCATAGGTACATAAAACTCAAACTAGGATTAACATTTAATTTGTTATCGTCTACCCCATCGTGTGAAACAGTTTTTATGTGAATTTTTAGTTCTAAATTGATTCTATGTGTCCTTGCCTAAATTACTATCCAGCCGTCAAAATTGAATATTAAAAACACAATTTCTTTTTATTGAAGATACTACATATTTTATACATAAGTACCTTCTACGGAACCCTAAAGTAATGCGTGCCCATCACCCACTTACCGAACTTTTGATAAAAGAGTACTATAATAATCGACCTATCAATATTTTATACTTTATGATAACGATCCTGTTAGCGTCTTGTGTAAACAAGATACAAAACGAATACAAGCCATGGAGGATGAATCTTCAGTGTTTGTCTCTATTGCCATTCTGTATATTTTTCCTTTTACACTTGAATCCGAGAGGTGAAAGTTGGTAAGTATTGTCAGCGTTTCGCGACCGAAGGTTTCGCTTTTTCAATAGTTACTTAACAGGTATTCGTCATCGAGACTGCTAATTCTTGGCTTGGCTCGACTAGCTTGATTTTTTGTATTGAAATAAACAGCGGAATTGATTTATATAAATTGTACATATTTCACAAGTAATTCTAAATTGCTTTAGGTATTTCGAATTAGCTCTGCGTGGTCGATTCGCCTTATGCCAATTCAATTATATAACGTAGGTATTATAAGCGAAGGTAACATTTTCTACATTGAAGTCTAACTGACTGACACTAGGTAAATGATATTATCATAATGAAGATTTTTTATGCATAATATATATATTAATTAGAACAGTAGGCACTTAAATATAAGTAAGGGTCTAAAAGAAGACTTCTTAATCAGCCTACACTAATAGATCGCATTACTATTTTAGAAGATAAAAAAATGAGCACAATTTATTTTTGTCGTCGATAACAACTTCGAACTTCGAATACGTGCCTACAGACGTAAGTTCCCATCATTTTGGCGCAACCTTGGCCAGACCATAGAAATCGCGGGTCACAACATACCATATCAATTCAATAACATAGGCATGTAATGTAGGTGGATATTCAATTTTGAAATGAGCTCTACTCTACCATACTTTAAAGTTGTTAAAACGTCAAGAGTTACAGTTACAGTGGTGTATCCAGTACCATCGATGGTAAGTATATTTATTGATCTAACAGAATGAAAACGTTGACTATTATGAGTTATTCTCAAAATATGTCATGAAATGGTCATCAGGTACCCATAGGTATACAAATTCACTCACGTTCTTTTAATGAATCGTTTAAAAATAAATAATGATTTCAAAACTCTACAAGCTCTCGTACCTTTGTCATCTGCAGTCATCCATCGCTAATCAATAGCATATTGATTTCGGTGATAGAGACGGAAACTTTCAGCATCAGTGTCAGCTCCTCGATTACTTCTCCTTGAATTATAAACGCTATTCCAGAATATCACAACTACATAGATATGTACTTACTTAAAATGACTAAGCCTTAGATATTCTTCTTGTTGTAGAGTAACTCGAACGATAAGTTCGTTGTCGAAACGTAGCAACGGATCTGGTATCGCAACATTTTTGTGAGTAAATAATCTAAATGAAGGCCCTCATAAATGATGGGCAAGGGCACACGACTTACATTATTTTAACGTAGCAAACTGCACATATGTGGTGTTCTCTAGGATGTCAACGCCTATAACACCATTCTACACCTAAAAAAGCCCAACATTGCAGTAAATGTTATCCGTGAACAAAGAGTTGTATGTACTAGACACACGCTTCTATTTCCGCAAAAACGACAAGGTTTCATTGTAAGAACAGCTTAGTAGATATACCGAAACTTGGAATACTGTATATTCTGACATAGATTTCAACAAAATAGAAATTAAAAAGAAAATCCCAGGACCATTGTTGTAAACCTGAAGTTATTTTTAGTTTCAGCGCTTTAGTATATTTATACTATGAATTTCCTAATGTTTCTGAATAAATGAATATATTCACAGCAGACGGTAATGCAGACGTAGAGCTCATGATCACACTTTGATGACGACAAATATGACGTTAACGATCGCATACGGTTGTGCAATGATGGTGATGATGGTTTAAGCCAAGGTTAGTATTACGTAACATCACAATTACATAAAGAAAATGAGAGAATGGGTGTGCAAAATCTTACAAAGTATAACACAGGCACATTGGAAAAAGTTGATTAAAACATTACATTGACTTCGCCAATTCTAAATTTAATTATTCATGTGCGCAGAAAAACTGATAACATAATTATTATAAATCCATTGTTGATAGTTAAATAGGAAATATTTTGGAAACCACCAATTTTACTTTTGTAAAGAATCTTTCATAATGGGTGAGATCAAGGTAAAAATGATCTGTTCGAATGAAATATAGCCTACTCCGGAGGTTAAAAAAAAGTAATATATCAGCAACATATTCGTAATTTTGAAAAACACCATCGAATTATACCTACAGTAGTTCTTAGAGTTACAGGACAAATAGACAGACTGGACAGAAATTAAAACATGAAAGTAGCATCACGCCTGACAGATTTTTATCGAAATATGTTTAATTAAAGTAGGTACATACATTTTTAGTTTTATAGTAGCGAAAAATGCTCAGTCTCGGAGCCAATTTATAGAAAATCTGAAACTTTATTTTAAAAAAAATCCTCCCGTAATTACTGGAAGCCCTTACTTAGTGGATCATTTTACTAGTCAATAATTGTTTGAAATATGTCCAATATTTTTAGTAAAGACAATGTGTCACATACGACTCACGCACAAACAAACATATCGTATAAACATCGTCATAAAATTCCAATAACCCGTTGAAAATTTATAGTAAACGGGTAAAATTTGGTATGTTTATGTTACCGGAAATGTATGTAATCTGTCATTGTATACAATTCCTAGGAAATGTATGTAATTCCTAAAATCGCACGGAAATGTGTAAAACAAATTATATTAGACACATTTCCTAGGAAATGTATACATTTCCTAAATAGCAATCGGAAATGTAAAACCACAGATAAAAATAAATATATTGGCGGCTTAGGAGTGGCCCAAAGGCCACCCCCGCCGCACCCTAACCTACTGTTACACTTTTATTTACCTAATACATACTATCAATAAAATAAAATAATAAGCAAAGTCGAGCGTTTTATTACAGAAAGCATTATTTTTATACATTTCCTAATCCGATATTGGAATTATATACAATTCCTAGGAATTTTACACATTTCCTAGGACATTTATGTATTAAATAGTTTTTGGATGACTATTTTGTCGGAATGCTTGAATTTATGCGAGAAGAGTGTGTGAGGTAGTTTTGTGACTGTGATTTGTGACAGTATTATGTTGACTTTTTTTTTTTTTTTTTTTTTTTGTTTGTTATGGCGTCACACGATTAGTGTATTTGCCAGTGTCAAGTATAAAATTATTTCAAACTCAGAGAGTTGAATCAAGTTTAAATGATGATGATGATGATGACGATGAGATGATGGGATGAGGATAGTGTTTAAGTAAAGTAGTGGCGCTTTACTTAAACTTTACACGGACTTTTTTGGAGCAACTCGAAAAGTCACTTTCACAACTTTATTTCAATTTCCCACACTCGTACACATTAACGAACACATAATGGTTAATAATCCACCAATATTACACATGATCACTCGAAGAAACACAAGTTTTGGAAATAAAAACAAAATTTTCACGTTGACAACTCGATTGCCGCCAAAGAAGTCCGTTGACTTTTTTATTTAATTTTACATTTTCTTTGACATTGTATGAATTATTTTTATTTTTGTTTTGCAGAACATTACATTTTCACCTCAAAAGCTCGGAAAGAGTCTGTAGTCTGTATGTCATTCGAAATCTGAGTGCAAAAGCGCATTTTGCGCGCTAGCGTGGAAAGTATTTTTAAACTTCGAAACTTTCTATTCAATAATTTTCCATACCGCCAGTCCACTTAAAATGCAACAATACTTATTTTATGTCAGAGTGCCAACCTCTTTTTGGAATAATCGCACTGGCCAGCATGACTATTGCATGAAAAAACAAACAAACCTATTTTATCTGTTTTTCTTGCATCTTGCATTTTCCTCGCTGTAGTGAGGTGAAAAATTGCGTGTTTCGCTCGGCTGCAAAGTTATTCTGCGTCTCGTACTTTTGAAACCCTCGCTATGATCAGGATTCTATATTTGAACCACTCGCTTCGCTCATGCTTCAATCTTAGAATCCTTCGCTTGCTCAGGTTTCAATATAAGTACTCGCGCCAAAATACAACTTTGCAGCCTTGCAACAAATAACTATTATTTGCATATCTTATCTTATATATAAGAATCAATTGCTGTTCGTTAGTCTCGCTAAAACTCGATAACGGCTGGACCGATTTGGATAATTTTGGTCTTGAAATGTTCGTGGAGGTCTAGGGAAGGTTTAAAAGAAAAATTAGAATAATTGCCGGGAAAATCCTAAAAACAGCGCTTTCCTTTTTCCCATATAAACGTTTTCTAATTAAATGTAGAGTCAATTTGAACTTTATTGCTATTCAATAAAGTTGATTGATTTTTTGATTTTTCGATTGGGCAGTACGAAGTCTGCCGGGTCAGCTAGTTAAATTATAAAAGCCACGTCAATCGTGGAGAGTTGACAAACAGTCGATTTGTACTGCCGTTTTAGCCACTTAAAGACTATATTTTAAAAAAAGATTCGCTAAAAACCGCTATAACATGGGTTTTCTGACACTTAATTTAGTATATATATATAATCTTACTATTCACGATTTAAAATCTTAGGATAATTATGTAAAGAGATGATATTTGTCAATCACTGCGATGGCGTGGGTTAGGGCAACAAGGGGCCTGCCCACTTCTTATTTTGTTATAATATTAGCTACAGTTGGCGGGTTCGCCCGCGTAGCGATATAGAATCCCCTAACATTTACCTCACGACTGCAATACGTATTATCAGGATCAAACAGCATCCTTACATTATAACGCATTTTTAGAGTCGTAACTCGTACATGTAAACAAACAAACAAATAGATTTGTTGGCTTTGATTTGCATTTAATGACCTTGAGTTAGTCGATCCCACTTATTTTTACACATATTTATATCTTCAACGTTGAAGACATAAATGTCTGTTACAGTTTTATAAAAGCATCATTAAGAGCATAACTTATAATTTTTTGGTAAACGATCAACACGAACGTAGAATTTAAGGGTAAACCCCACTCTGAACTTTCGCATGTTCTGTAATAAGTAATAACCTAGTTTTCTAAAATAGGCATAGCCATTACTTAGAGATCTAAAGAATATTTCATGCAGGAGTCATTAGGGTCTTCACAATACTCACAGCTCAAAGCAACGGTACTGTTTTGTTCGTCACTGTAGTGAAAGTTAATGTAGGTGGTAATGACGATCCAGGTTTCATCCGACGAGATATCAAACGGAGCACTAACGCTATTGTAAAGTAAATAAGAGTTCAATGGATACCTAGACTGTCCTGTGAGAAATTGAGTATTAGTTCAGTCTTATTTAAACGATTCTGTCGTAATTATTTGGAGACCAAGACATTCCTTTCTTTTTTACACTACTTTATTTTTGTGCTGTGGTCTCACACCAAAACCAAAACTGCATTTGCAAACCTTTAGGTAACACAACTGAAATCTAATATTGATCATCCCAAATGTATCCTACGAGTATCTCAAAAGGACGACTGACCTAAAGTTGATATAGTTTCAAAATGCCTAATTCTTAGTAAATTTGATCTTATTGTTAAATTTGTCAATATTAAGATCTAATTTACCGAAATTTGGTATGACATTTAACTTACGGACGTTTATAAAACCGGCCCTTAGTAAGTCTTTTTAAACTTCACATAGTACCCAAAGCCGCACATAACTTAATAAGTCATAGATGCTAGAGCGTGTCGCTAGTGTAGTGTAATTAGACATGCAAAAATATATATTATAGTAGACGCGACGAGTGTCTAATTGTGTATCAGATAAAACACTAATTTATTTTATTTTTTTATTATTTTGAGATTTTAGCTGCATTTAAATGCATTATAAAAAGTTAAAATTCTAAGGCAGTTTAGGAACTGAAAAAAGAGAAGACTAGCGAAAAAACTTGGGATGGATAGAAATGTTTTACTTGAGTCATCTTGAGTCTTAAAGCCATTAAGGGATTGAGCACGTCTGCATGATGGTGACCGACAGAGCATCCCAAAGATACGCATCTTTGACTGGATTGTGAAAGAATAATCATAAAATGTGGTACCAGTCTTCCGAGGTTTTCAGAGACCTAATAAACAAAGTATTGGATGCGTGAAAAAACTCGATCTCGGATCGAAACATAAAAGAATTGATCCGACGGAGGACCAGGGTTATACATAGCCGACAAGATCAGTAAGAGCTGAAGTGGAAAAAGGCCGGATATTGGACATATCAGTCGTAGAACCGATAACTGTTGAAGCAAGCGTGTTCTTGAGTGGAGACCCGACTCGGCAAACGTAGTGTTATAGTGTAGGACGTCTTCCGGCTAAGAAGAGCGACGATATATGCAAAGTAGCTGGCAGCAGTTGGATGAGAGAGCCGAATATCGGACTCAGTGGCGTACTTTGGAAGAGGCCCATGTCAAGCAGTAGACTGATAGACTGAAAAATGACGACGATAAGGAAAAACTCGAATGGAATTTTAAAATAGTACGGAGTTGACTAGTTGAACTGTATGCTGAAGAGAAGAGAAAAGATTCGAGTATTCCGGCGAGATAGATTCAGGTGCCACTAGAGCTTAGAGCGAAATTGGTCATATATCCGAAGACCGAAACTAAAAGATAATATTTATAATTATGTATATCACAGTTGCAAATAAATTTATAGGATTATTTGCATGCGTTGATTAAAGTGTAGTTCTTATCATTAATATTTACTAATATTATCTACACTGAGTGACCTGTAGTCATTCTTGGTGTCAGTGTTTCATGTCATTGGTTCTGTTTTGTTACATCGGACCTATAATACATTCATTTATCTTTCTTGCGTATTGACCACCAGCTTTCGCCAGCGGCTTCATCTGCATGGACTACGGGATCATCACGCGGCTGGATACAGATGATGTTTATTTAGATTTATCATATTATTGTACTCCAAATCCCATGGGTGTGAAAATGTATATATTACATAATATGTAGTAACATTTTTTTCCCTAATTTTAGGAATCCTACGGAAGATTTCGTAGATTTCCTAGAACAGATCACATACACCTAGTATGTAAAGATTTTGCCTGTAGTTTTCTCAAAACACGTTTATTTATAAATAAAAGGATAATATACATATATCATGATCAGGACTTTTCATAAATATATATTTTTGTTAAAAAATATGTTTATTTATATCCATCCATCGGTCAGCGCTCGCCGATAAAGCATGCAATACAACCATGCATTTTTCTGCGACTTGATTCCATAGAATAGTTTTTATCACAATAGAAGATAGTCTATATAACTCTCAGGGATAATGTAGCTTTCAAACAGTGCAAGAATTTTTATAATTTTGTAGTTCCAGATATTACCAACTACAAACATACTTACAAACTTTACCTCTTTATAATGTTAGTGATAGATGAAAATGTAATATTGCTTTGAATACTATTGTAGTTTTGTAGTAGATATCACTCATCTCGAAGAATCTGGCCTTCGTTTTAAATTACACTTGATAGATGTACTTAAGGTCCAAATTTATATCGTCTAAATTACCTCGGGTATGGGGTGGCAGCCACATCAACATCGAAAAAGATGTCAACCAATTCATCGACATCTGACTCTGGTGTGAGGGAGGGAGGCAATGTCGTCGGCGGAGAGGCGGCCGTGTTCACCGAGTGTACTCCGCATTTGAAGAGCACAGGTTCCGACTGCACCATGGGGAGCATGGCTAGAACACACACCTCTCCACACTTCCGATGTTCCACAGACTTATATTTCCGTATATTATTTGAAAACAACACAGTCCGTATCCGCATCCAAACATACACTGCATTGCGCCACAGTCGTCGCGACGCAATTTTATATGGTGGTTTCTAGACAAACGCCGACACCCCAATCCACAATTTATCCACAAACACTTATATCTAACTCCGTATTCACTCTCATGAATTTTTAATGTCCAACGGCAATAACATGCAATAACTTTATTACGTAGTGATAGTGCAATTTCCTATCGATAGCCGTGCGAAACGTTCGCTACAAAACGACGATGAAAGTCAACTGAAAGACGAGACGTAGATATACACACATCCTTTTCGTTCACCGCTTACAAATTATCAACACGAAGGCAGGGCGGCGCGACGCGACACGACACGGCGCAGAACATCGACGGCGGCGGCGACGCCGAGCCGTGGTGACGATCGCCGACCATGGCCAGCGGTGGTGACTGAGCGGGAGAACTCTGGCGGCCTGAACAGTATTGTCGGCACAGTCACACCCACGTCATTCTCAGCTTGGCGAGCTCACTTGCGATCTCGCTCATATGGACGACTAGATAAAAAATGCGTTGAATATAACCGAACATTACCGAAATATCACGACTAATATAATAGAAAATATTATGTTATTTCATTAGCTATTTACTTTTTCGTTTGTGAATAACAGCGAGCAAATTATAAACAATGAGGTCTATGATTTTTAGGTTATATGTATCTATGAATGAGTTAAAGAAATAACTTTTTCGAAGTTATTGTTGTTTGATTTAAGCGCTAAGGATGCCGATATAATACATGTTGTGTGCATATTTTATTTTTATAAGGGAACAAATATAATACAATCTTCACGAAATAATTCAATACAGCCCTTGTTATTTTTTTTTAATAAGTGGAAATAACTTCAATGTCAATTCCACACTAACAACATTTGCAAAATATGCACACCAACATAACAAACAATAAATACGAAAAATATCCCATATTAATACCGCCGTGCAAATACCGTATTTTCCCCCAAACTCAAGGTCACTAGGTCTAATCACCCCGACTCATAGGTTACCTTACGTGGGAGCGTGGTATAGCCAAGCTCCGTCGTGGTTATCTTTTTTAAAACTCGAATCCGATCTTATTTGCTAAACAATATGTTTATTTAACATGATGTAGCGAAAAAAATTCAGTTTTAAGATTATTTAAAAATCATTACTTAATAGTTTGTACCTTGAGTGTAGTTTAACATTTATCATCAACATAAATACATATCATTCTTCCATCACAGCTTAAAAATATGTAATTACAAAAGTAGGTTTACAGTACTAGATTCAATCATGCAGGATCATTCCTTTTAGATAATAAATTATTTAGGGCCGGTTTTATAAACGTCCGTAAGTTAAATGTCATACCAAATTTCGGAAAATTTGATCTTAATGTCAAATTTAAGCATGGAAAATTCGAAAATAAGAACAAATTAACCGAAACAAGGTATTTAACTTACGGACGTTTATAAAACCGGCCCTTACTCGTATGGTTGTAACGCCTCCCCTCCCCTAGTTATTAAACTAGTTCTAATTCATTGCCATATCTGCTGCGTACAACAAAGGTCTCGATTCTGGTGTGCATTTTCTAAATGACAGGTTTAAAAACATGCTACTCTTTACTTAGTTTATTTTAAAAGAATACATCAGTGTCGATGTATAAAAAATGAACCAATAAATTATCACCTAAAAATAATATGTACAAAATGTACTGTACCTATTTAAATGTTCATAATCTTCAAATTTTACATAACATAACAACTCGCGAAGTCACTACAATAATACAACAACCTAAACTAACAAATCAACGTATGTAGCTGCGCCGCGCGCGAGGTTACACCCGCAGTTTTTCCGCTGGAACCTATTTAAGGGATAAAAGTAGCCTGTATTAATTCAGGGAATATGCTATGACTATTTTAAATTTCACTGAAATCCGTTGAACCGTTTCAGGGTGAAAAAGGTAAAAAACATACATAACACACAAACTTTCGCATTAATAATAAGTGTGTCAATCCCACGCCACCCACTTTATCAAATTATATTTTTAAGGAAAATAAGGAAAACAATCGTTTCTTCTCTAATGCCCCTAATGGTTACACCTAAGATTTGATTAAATACATTAAGTAAATATTAACGCAGTCGGAGCGGAGCATAAGCAGCATAACAAAGACGTTCTTAGAGACTTCATTCGAAGGGTTGATTGGTGTCAATCAATTTTATGGATCGTATTGCATATTTTATTTATTCACATTCCACACATTCAGTTTTTGAAAACAACATTTTTTTCCTCAAGTGAGCACGTCCTCAACTCTGGTTGCCCCAACATGGGTATACAAGTATCTTGCATCGCACAACGCACGAACCCACGGCACGGCGCTGTGCAGTGCAGTGTAACAAGTGACGTATACGTATGAAAGTGAAATGGCACAGTATTCGTGTCAAGTGCACAATTTAGATAACAAGGTCACTCGTTGCATTATTCAATAAAAATGTGCTAACTATATCTAATTAAGTTATGTAGCAAACACGGCAATTCGCAAAAATTCATTGAATATATTTACAAATAGTGAACCCGGATTGTGGCTTCGTTACCACAGTTTTCCCGTTTTCAGGCGGAAATGTATTAGAAAGAGGAATAAATTAATAATATAAAGTAATGTTAGTTTCTGTAGTCAACATTATCTAAGTATTTGAACAGAGTCGGGAAAGAAAGACAAGCAAACCTACAAACAAGTAATGTTGTAGTTTCCTTTTCACAGTTAGAAATCAGTTTTTCTTTGCTTTGTTTTACCACATTGATGCACGCCAATTTATTTTCTTTTTCCTCTGCTAGTAAATGACAGATGTAGGCTTTAGCATTAAGTCCTCCTATTTTTTATAGTACAATAACACTATGTATATACAGACGGTTTTACTTTCATAATTATATTAGTACCTAGGGACGATGAGTCAGCTGATATATTTAATTGAAATAAAACTTTTCTTTTGTTTAATATTGTATCCCTTCAAATGAAGACATTAAAATGAAACCACTTGGTTTAGCATCCAGAACAAATATCGTCAAGGAACATTTTAAAAAGGCCGTAGATACAGTTACTGTTAATCCTTTAGCTGAATTCATAAATTATGGTCTAATAAAGTACGAAATTGCGCAAATCGCACGCTTAGACGGAATGTAAATGGCTATGAATGAATGGCAAAGAGTAGCAGTAGAGGAAGAGTGCGGCGGCGGCGCGTGCAGATATCGGTGCAGGCGGCCCCGCGGATCTGTGTCAGTGGGTCACGGCAATGACGTGGCACACGGTCGCCCGCGACTCGCGGCGGCGCGCACTTCATTCTAATTCCGCTTCTCAGCTCCCGGTGTCTCTATATTCATTGCTATTTAACTATTACATTCAGACACATATTAATCTACATCATTTTTGCAACCATCAGAGATTTCTCTTTTCATTTGCTGAGTAATGAGCCCATGCGAAGCGCTATCTCCTCGCTATCCGCTACCCATATTCGTTCGTATTACTACACAGTTGACATTGACCGAGTGATTCATATAAGAATGAAATACACGGTCTCATTCTACGGATTTATTTAGTTCCGATTAATCTAGGAATAAGGTGGGATTTTCCCTTAGTCAATGAAGGAAATTAAGAGGGTCACATAGAGTAGGTAGAGTGTTATTTATAACACAATAATGACCATGGCCTTTTTACTGGATTTGATGAGTAATTTGTGTGTTTTTTATTGTTTATGAATATTTCGCACCTTGCAAAATACAAAGAATACAAATAAGCAAATCGTTTGTACTTTTAAAAGTTTATATTAAACTTGCTCGTTTTGTTTGTTTGTTTATGGTGTCTGTCCGGCGCCCACCGCGCCCAAATATCCTTGACTTTACCCTCTTTCCGTAATATTTGTGCTCAAACTTTTCAAGTACACCTATATTATGATATATTTTTAAGTGATATATATAAAAGTTTACTTTAAAATCTTTAAATACGTTTAGCTAAATAACTTACTGTGGGATTTTAAATGATTTTCCTTTTTACAATAATCCATTGGATTTGAAATCTAAAGCCAATGGCATTTCATGTCAAACAATTTTACACTCCGCCCGTTAGCTTCGAATGAAACTCAACTAAAATTGTGTTTACAAGAAATGATGGGCTGCTGCCTCGAGGGAGCACATAAGTAATCTGATCAAATGAAACAACTAATGAGAATATAAATGGCGTAATATATTGGTTGGGGACTAGGAGTACTCCCTGTCGACGTACGTATCATGTTACTTAATTATGAAACTCAAATGAGAGAGCCTGCCTTTTATTAGTTTCATTTCAAAATATACCTAATAATTATGTATCGAAATTAGTAATAAAATAACACTCACAGCTAATGAGGTCTTATAGCATAAAATGTACGGTATTAACAATCGAGAACGAGAATATCCCCCAGTTCAACTAAATTAGCTACATATTTCAGTTACTGTTAGCTGTCATTTCAGGTGGTCGTTGCTTATTGTTCGCAGCAAATAATGTAAATCCAGTAACGGTGTTTTTATTGTTTGCCTTAAAGAAGTTACTAAGAGGATTCATCAAACCTACACAAATGTATAACGGGATAAAGTAGAAAACTTTTCCTTTCAAACTTAGCACACTTTAGTTAGAGGATATGTAATAGATGCGGCAAAATTTCAAAAAACATTATTCGTTAATGAGAAAAAGTGATCCAAAATATTTTGATTCATAATATACATTACGAATGCATACGACTAATCGTGATTACTGTTTACACAGAGAGCACATTAGTTTCTGTTCGAGTCATTATAGCTAGATTCGATCTTGCGTGCTGTTGCAACAAGCTATTAAAACTAGAAGAAGATCTTACTGCCGTACTCAAAGACGTCAATTAACTTTTAACTAGCTTAGAGTAATTATTTTTGTATGGGTTTTGACAGAATTGAATGCTAATTAATGCTGCTGTCTCTGTGTGCGGCTGTTAATCACTTGTTATGATCACTTCTTGTTAAGACACTACATTTGGTCCATTATCATACGCACAACAAGTGAGAATTTTGTAGAATATTGTTCTATTTTGAAGCTTATTTTATTTGCGCATCGTTATTTTCAGTTACTGCATACATAAATTTGCATGCTATAGTTTTATACAACTACTTTTGTATACATATACTCGTTTATGGCGATGAATGTGATTATTTTTTGTAATGAAGAAGGAATGATTTCATATAAATTTTCATATGATTAAATTAAGGACTTCGAAAGATACGTCAGAAATTTTTACTGCACATTTTGAAATGTTCTCCGAGGTTTAATTGCGAATGAATAAATTAAAGATACAATTTTTCTAAAAGATTAACACAATACCGTTATTCTTTGAATACGCAACGTATCTTCCTGTAACAATTATAATATAAGTGTTCAATTTCACATAGGTTTATATTGCATGATTTTGAACTTTCATTTTCGCTTTCACTTTCGTAACTAATGCGAAAGTTTTTTTGTTAATGTTTACGTCATACTGAGTGACACTATGTATGCTAGATTTGTAGCCAGATTGGTGACTGTAAGTTTGTATAACTTTAGCGTTGAGGTTGCTTAGCAACAGGTATTCATATTTTCCACTATCGTTAACGTGCAATGGCTATAGTATAGACATTACACACAGTGCCTACATACCAGCTCTCACATAAATTATATGACACAATATTGTCGAATAAAAATCTTTTAGTTAAAATCCGACTTGATTTACTCTATAGTCTTATGATCTGAAATAAATCAGTATGTATAGAATGAATTGGGACTTGAATTTGCGAACCCGGACACCGTTTCGCCGTTCTGGCCATCTGAGCTGTCCATTGTCTCAAGTTCAGTGTCAAAATTCTTCATCCTGCTTGATTGCACTCGTGTTTCACGGGAACGCGATATATGTACTACATATATTAATAACGCTATTTAGGATATATATTGCAATGTATGCGTACTGTTGCGTGCTATATTATGTATTTCAAAAAAAGTAAGGAACCGTTCATAAATTTCACTGAAGATCCGCTAGTTTGGGACCAATGTCACTTTTTGCAGTGAAGCCGCAAAGGAGTTCCGTTAAATATCCATTTTAGGAGTACCTACGTCATCGTCAAATCACATGTCAAGTAGACATTGCATGTTATGCTAACTCAATTATCCAACCACGGCATGAATGCTGTTAGTAAACGATGAAGCAGTTAAAATATTCAACAGTGAATTTTTTTTGTTAAGTCTCTACTTCTAGTCTCTACGTTGAATCTCCTCAGTTGTGTACGGCCAGCGTTAGCACTGCCGCTTGTTAAAGATACTGACTAATCATTTATGCAATCAGTTCATTTTGTTCTTATATATTCAGCTACGTCTAAAAATATAGGTGCAGTATAGGTGATTTGTTACAATAATATGTATAGATAGACCGTTAATGGTTGATAAATACACGAAGTTTTAATCAAAGCATTAAAAGCTGTATTTGTAGAATGAAAAGTTAAAATCTGGGATAGAGTATGTTTAATAATAATAATAATAAATTTCTTTATTTTGGCAACATGGCCCAAGTGTTAGTAGCAAAACAATGAAAGACTATAACTATGTTAGTAAATTATTTAAATTCTGGTAGGTATTATGCACAATATATTATTATCACTCGGGCTCTAATGAGACAACCAATGATCAAACATTAGCTATCTCATCAGAACCCGTACCAATGCTAAATTTATGGGGCTGTTGAACTTCCCAGCAATAACTTGCAGTATGCTGTTCGGGCTGCCCCGCACCCTGTTCAGCAGCGACGCGGCCCTCTTTCTTAGGATGGCATGGAAGCCATCGACACGCGCCTCTGCGAACATACCAGAGGCACTGCAGAAGCGAGGCAGCCCCATCAGCATACGGAACCCGTTATTATATTGGACCCGCAAGGCATTGAAAGCCCGCTGCGTATAACTGACCCACAGGCTGCTGGTGTAGAAAGTCTGACAATATGCTTTAAAAAGCGTGATTTTAACTTGGTCACTACACCGAGCAAACCTGCGGGCCAGCGTTTACCTGTTTCTCCAATACGTCTTTTGCTTTTTACCAAGTTTCTGATTTATCATTAGAGTAAAGGAATATTTTGTCCGCATGAATCCCCGCAAATACGTTGCGTCACGTGGGCGGGCGGATCGATTAGGTGGGCGTCAGAGTTAGCGCTTGCGCGAACATGATCCTGTGTTATATCGACCGCCAACTTTAACTCGACGCTTTTGGGGCAGGTTAGGCCTATGCTCTGGGGTCAAGGTCACGTTACGTGCGACCAAAAGATTGTATACTATGGACAACAGTCATTAAATAATTCGCTGTTTCAGTCAAAACGGGGCAATATAACATTAGGTTTATATTTTTCGTGAATGATTGTGTCTTTCCGATTTATTAGAAAACTATTATACAGTAGTGTATCAGTTTTAGTAAGCAAATATTACTTTGTCATTTCTTTGCTTAGTATGTACACAATAGAATGTGCAGTTTGAAAAATGTTCATGTCCTTGCCTTTTGGAGTTTTGACATGACAAGTCGACATACTCGTGATTAATGACTGACTTCATTCCACCAGGTATACTTTCAAGACAATTCACATGAAAAACCTATGTTATTCTATTGTGTGATTCAAACGAAACATCTACTAAGTAACACACTTACAATATTAAATCACTCGCGAATCATTATTTTTTAAAACACAATCTTTTGACACCATTTTGCATGTTGTGCTTATACAGGGTTAGCATAATAAAATCAAAGAAATTTATCAATAGAAATATCAGTTCTTCAATCAATTATCTTTAATTCCGGTCTTTGACATTGTATGATGTTTGCAACATAAAGTTTAATTAAGTCAATGTAATTTTAATGCTAGCAACTTTGTGTCCAAAATGTCACTTCTGAAACTTCCGCTGTTAACTTATGCGGTGCTGTGTGTTCTCCTGTTAGTAATTGCAATATAAAGTGAAAACGTTCGAGTTGTTTCCCTGCAAGTGTCCTCCACGCCTACCTCAATCTATGTATATACAGTCCACTAATATCCGAAGGAGGAAAGCAGATTTATGATCAAACAATGAAACTTAGCGACTTCAGCTTCGCAAGGGTAGGCAAAAATTTTGCCAGTCACGAAAGTGCAAAACCGTTAAAATACCAATAAAAGCTTTTCTTATAGCCTAAAAAATATTGCCTTGATTATTATTGTTGGCGATATTTTTAACGTTATGTTTCTCCTAGATCGGTATGAGGTACCCCCTCAGTCGCCTGCGGGTGAGGCTACTGAAACCCGGGCTTTATAAGGCGAGGGTGGCAACGCGACGTGGCGGGTTGCTGCCGGTTTGGCGCCTGGGCGGAGGCTCCCTTCGCTCCAGATTGATCGCGCCCGAGTTGCCTACGTCGCGGCATTTTGTCTGCCATGCGGCGTCGTTGTCGTCGCCATAGAAACAGACTACCGCTGCTCCCAACCTAACTAAACCTCGTCGCCATAATTACTTGATTACTACGGTAATTCAATAGCCATAATTACTTATTATATTCCAATCATTTCCTTTTAACCTGCCGAAGTCTTAGGGAAGTCATTTTTTTATGAATGGTACATAATTGTATGTGTTTGATACATATTAAATTAAAGAGTATTATAATATTAAGGGTAGGGTTAGAAATAGGAGAAAAGAAATGAAACAAAAAACGGTTAACTAAATCAGATACGCTATTGAGTATTCGAGTAAAATGAAGATGTGATGAAGATTTTTGATGACTATCTATCAATCCTTACTTCCCATAATTTACAAATGATAGAAAAGCGAACTTCTTCTTTCTTTGTCTTTCTGTCAAGTTAAAGGGGCTGGATCTAAAATGTAATGGATAGCATAATATGTTAACTTATATTTGTCTCTGAGTCTGCAGTAAACTACTTACATACTACTTTATCTCCGGAATAATACATAATTTGCTTGAGAGAACGGAAAAATAATCAGAATCTCTGCCTCCCTGCGCGAAGCCAACGCTCAGGCATGAGCATACGCTCATTAGGACCATTCTCCTAGGTTTATGAAAAATTACCTACAGAGCTTGTATGGCAAGATTTTTGTTACTACAACTTTACAAAAAGTAACCATATTCGTAGATTTCTTATCTCGATTTGATTTCGGCCTGTACGTAGTATGGAACTACTTGATGCCGATACAAGCCAAAAACTTTAAATGACACAAATATTACATACAATCCAAAGAATTTCCAACGTAACGGTCGGAAATACTGCCATTTTGCTGCTAAATTAGTAAATCTGCAAAATCTTTGATATCTTATCTTTAGATCCGATAATGATCAGTGATCAACTAATCACCGATCACAATAAATAGTAATTAATCTGAACATACCTTGCATCTTCAATGGCCAAAACTGGCATGTATGATTCATTTATATCATCAATGGCGCCTGTCAGCGCCGTTTTCTTTCGCTCCGTGGCGAGATCCAATTTAATACAGTGCTTCTAAGAGATTTCGTCTGAAACAATCGAAAATAATATTGTTAAGCTGGAGCCTATCTGTATCTGTAATGATTTTATTATTTTCAGAGAGTAAGAAGTAAGAACCTAATTTTGGTGCTTGAGCAAAAGCCATGATTTAAGATAGTAAATAACTAGTTGCGCCACGCGGTTTCACCCACGTCTTCCCGTTATCCCGCAGGAACCTTTTTCCGGAACAAAAAGTAGCCTGTGTTAATCCAGGGGGTTAGATATTTGCATTCCAAATTTCATTCAGATCCGTTCGTCAGTTTTTGCGTGAAAGAGTAACAAACAAACATCCATCCATCAATCCATCATCCATACTCACAAACTTTCACATCTATACATGTACTAATATTATAAAGCTGCAGAGTTTGTTTGTTTGTTTTAACGCGCTAATCTTCTTGCTTTCTGAAAAGCAGTTAGAAGAAAAAGTAGTGATGGTGGTGAAATTTGTGCTGAACGAAATCAAATCTTTTGTTTTTAATATATTTACTGAGGGAGAGATGCTAAAAAAAATTTTTAGCGTCTCTTATGGATAGCACACCATATAAGAACTTCGTAATCAATATAATTCAGTGGAACTCACAAAGTCTAAAGCCAAAATTACTTACTTTTGATGCGTTTTTAAATCAAGAAAAAATACATATAGCTATACTGTCGGAAACTTGGTTACAAAATGATATTAGTTTAAATGTTAGTAATTATAATGTATATAGGCAAGATAGATATGATTCTTATGGAGGTGTGGCAATTATTGTACACAAGTCTATACGTTCTGTTGTGTATCCAACCCGATTAGTAAATGCAGGCATAGAAGCAATACACATTAGGATTCTAAACTGTAGGTATTTAGAAAATATTATATCTATTTACTGTCCTTCTTCAGTAAATACTCGTCCAACTGATTGGGATAGCGTTTTTTCTATAAGTTCAAGAAAAACATTAATTGCAGGCGACTTTAACGGACACCACACTAATTGGTCTTATAAGACTGATAATCGAGGATCTCAACTTTTGGACTCATCGTTGGATAATGGATTCATTTCATTAAACAATGGGGAGTCATCCAGAGTAAAACTTGTAAATGGGAATATTCAAAGATCCACACCTGATATAACTTTCGCCTCTTCAGATATCGCTGTAAATTTTGATTGGCAGGTATTTAATGAAAATCTTGGCAGTGATCATTTAATTATAAAAATGGCTATGAATTATCAAGATTACATGGAATTTAGTAGCAAAAGAAATTTTAAGAGAGCTAACTGGTTAGGATACAGAGAAGACTTAATTGAGTCATTTTCTAATGTTAATACTTCTCTTTGTGATGTCCAGGATATGTATAACTTTTTAGAAGAACACATAAATTTAGCTGCCAATAAAAATATACCACTGATAAAAATATGTACAAACCCTACAGCTAAATTTAAACCAAAAGAGTATTGGGATCCATTATTATCCGGAGCAGTGGCAGAACGTAGAATGGCACTAAGTACTTTCAGACGAAATCCTATTCCTAATAACTTAAGTAAACTTGAAGAAAAAACTTCGAAGGCATTTCTATCAATAAGTAAGGCTAGAACTACAAGTTGGCGGAAATTTTGTAGCAGCATGAATGAAACCACATCAGTGTCAGAAATGTGGCAAAAAATGCGCTGGTTTAAGGGTTACCGTCAACCTAAACGTTATCCTTGTGAAACCAAGCAACAAGAGCTTTTACAAAATCTCGCACCTGACTCTGTTTTGAACTGTAAACCTAATATTGTGTCTAAAAATGATTTATTACAATTGCCATTCACCTTACAGGAGTTTGAAAACTGCTTAAAAAAAAAAGATACTGCCCCGGGTAATGATGAAATTACATATTCAATGGTGTACCGTTTGCCTCTTGTATGTCAGTTGTACTTGTTGAATATATATAATGCGATATATGTATCTGGAATAGTACCACACCAGTGGAGAGTGATTACCATCATTCCGATACCTAAAATAACTAATAATGACAATGAAGATGCAAAGTTAAGACCCATTTCTTTAATTTCATGTTTGTGTAAAATATTTCATAATATGATTGCAAAGAGGCTTGAGTGGTATACGGAGAAAAACATGATAATGTCACCTTGTACAACTGGCTTTAGGAGAGGACACTCATGTCTAGATTCGTTAGCGAGGTTAGTTACTAGTATACAGGTAGGTTTTTCACAAAATGCTCCAACCGCTGCAGTTTTTCTTGATGTAGAGAGTGCTTATAACAATGTGTTAATTGAAAAAGTCGTAAGCACTCTTGATGAACTGAAGGTAGGTTCAAATATTTGTAACTATATTTGGTCGATGTTAAGTTCCAGATGCCTTCAAATAAAATCTGAATCTAGTAAGATAGTACCTAACAGATGGACAACTAAAGGACTTGCTCAAGGCGATCCTTTATCTCCCTTACTTTTCAATTTAACGACGCATAAAATATGTAATGAGATTGCAGGCACAGTATCGGTGTCCCAATATGCTGATGATTTTGTACTTTATCTAAGCAATAAAAATTTAAAATACTGTGAAACAAATTTACAAATTACTCTAGATACTATGGTAGATAAATTAAATGATATTGGACTACAACTTTCAGATAGCAAATCAAAATTGTGTTTATTCAGTAGAGGTCGCAAAAGAAATAGTATAAATCTTAAAATCAATTGTAATATGATAGAATCAGTAAATAATGTCAAATATTTGGGGATGTGCCTTGATCAATCTTTGTTATGGAACACGCATATTAAGGAAATTGCACAAAAAACCACTAAATTTTTAAAACTTTTGAAAGTGTTGGCAGGATCTTCATGGGGAATACACCCAAAATATTTGCGAACACTATATATCTCTTTAGTTAGGAGTAGATTAGACTTTGGTTGCTTCCTATATGATACTAGCGCAAAAGTGCATATGTATAAGCTGGATAAAATACAGAACCAGGCAATGAGAATAGTGGGTGGCTTCATCAAAACCACTCCCATTCACGCTATGGAGAGTGAACTATGTTTACCACCTTTGCATCTCAGACGACTATATCTTGCTTATAAATTCTGTCTGAAGAATCTTTCCTGTTCTAATAACCTGACCATAAAAAATATAGTCGATCTAAATAGATTTATTGATTCCAGATACTGGCGTAATAAAAAGAAACCCTTGTTAACCGTTACATATGATAAATGCAAAGATTTTAACGTCCACTCTTCAAATGCTCTTGAAATGTTTTCATTAGATATCTGGGTTACATACATCCAAGTAAGAGAAATAATTTATAGTAATTTAGAATGTGTCACAGTGTCAAAAAGAAGTCATGAAGTGTCAGCACTTAAATTTGATGTTATTCGAGAAATTAATGACAAATACCAGGGGTGGGTAAGGTATTTTACAGATGGGTCAAAAAACACTGATGGCCTTGGAGCCGCTTATTACAATAGTAATGAACAGAGATCGGCAATGTTTAGAACAGCTTCTGATGTATCTATTATGACGATGGAACTCATTGCAATTTCGGAAGCTCTTGATTCTGCTTATAGTTCAAGCCATAAAAACGTTGTAATATTTACAGATTCTAAAAGTGCGCTGCAGCATTTAGCTCGATGCGCCTCTGGATACAGAGGTGTTTCGGTAGCTTATACAATTCTTAGTAAGATTAATAGTCTTATAGCCAATAATATAGAACTGAAATTGCAGTGGATTCCATCCCATATAGGTATAAGAGGTAATGAGGAGGCTGACAGATTAGCGAAATTAGCAGTAACAGCAGGAACTGAATTTTTAATTAAGCCAAATTATACTGAAAAATTATATAAATGTAAAAAGAATTGTTATGAAAAGTTTAAAGAATATTTTGATGAAAGAAGCAAAGAAAAGGGTATCTGGTACAAAACCATTCAATGTCAGCCTCCTCAAACACCTTGGTTTGTTAGATCTAAAGTAAGCAGGTGCAATTGTGTTCTAGCATTTAGAATTCGTTCAGGACACATTCCATCAAAAAAGTTTGGATACCTAATGAGGAAAGAAACTTCACCAAATTGTGAGTCATGTGGAATGATAGATGACGTACACCACTTACTGATGGAATGCATCCGGAACAAACGTCAAAGAGAGTCATTGATGTTAAAACTAAATCTGAATGTGTGGGACCAGGGAACATTTTTGCATATTTTAGCAGAACCTACATCGCAGGCTGCTCTGCTAGTACTCGAGTTGTTTAAGCATCAATGATTCTCCACTCCAACTTGTGTCCTATTTATATTATGTTATTGTGTAATCCTGGTTAGGGTATGATGGGACTGGCTTGCCTAATTGGAAAAAAGTCCCTAAATTAAATTTAGAAATAAAAAAAAAAAAAAAAAAAACGCGCTAATCTCAGGAACTATTAGGCCGATTTGAAAAATTATTTCTGTGTTGGATAGTCCATTTATCGAGGAAGGCTATAGACTATATTTTATTTCCAAAAAAAATTAGGGATCCGTAAGAAAATTGCTATTTTGCAACCCAAGGTGTGAAATCGAAAACCTATTTTTGCGTGCGCTGTAAAAACTATTGCCACTAGAACAAAATAATGTATCACGGGTTTGTAGGTCCCATTAAGATCTCCAAAAAAGTCCGCGAGAGCGTATGTCTAACTATTATAGATATGCCACAATAAGTAATCTTTTATTTTTAAAATTTAATTTTTAATGCCGCCGCTAGAAAAGGCTCTTTATTTGTATCTTGGTATTAATCCTTATCAAAATAAATTACTTCTTATTCAAAACAGCTTCAATACCTTTATATATAACTTTTTGAATCATTCAATTCAGACATTCGATTCGAAAGATATCACGAGTTTAAAAATGTAAGTAGTAGTAGAAAAGTAAACCCGCCGCACCGCAGCGCAGCGGGAAACGCGGTGAGGTGAGGGGGGCACCGGGAGAATCTATGAAATAGGTAAAGTGCGGTCGCGGACCAGGAAGACCTTTAACTGCGCGGTAAAAAGTGCGGTCCAAGAAAAATTAACTTAGAATTAAAATAGGATAATGGGTACCTACAGCAGGTAACGCGGTGGGGGGGGGGGCATCGAAGTGTGGGAATAATTTTGGAGTATACGGAATATATACGCTTTCGCGCTTAAACTACTGAACCGATTTAAATGAAATTTGGTATAGAGATAATTTGAGCCCCGGGGAAGGACATAGGATACTTTTTATCGCGATAAACTGTAGCCCACACGGGTGAAACCGCGGGGAACAGCTAGTTTATAATATAAGTAGGATTTGATTTGACACTTTAAATGTATTTTAAAATAAATGAATATATAAAAAAAATAAAAAAATGGAGGCTACAATTAAGAGTTCTGGTTTATCCTTTAAGATCCAATAATTATGATCATCACATTTCTGTATATATACATATCGCACAATACTGATCAGTGACAAATTATTATATTATTGTAGTGACGCAAGTTGTTTTACAAACTCTCACTAAAGAGAACAAATTTCTTAAAAATATACCCTTTACAGTAAAGAAAGAGAGAGAGTAAGTTTAGTAGTAGATTATAATTAAAAGAAAGTTAGCATATTATATACATATAATTATGTATTAACTAGCCATGAGTAGAGACGAGACATACAACCTTATTTGACCTAACTATCAAGCCCCGAAAACTGCATAAAAATATATAGTTTAAAAAAACTAAAAAAACACTGAAAACGCACTGAAAACTATAAAATAATTAACTTGTATTTTTATTAGTAGCGTTTGACTACAAGTCACCTGATGTTAAGTGACGATGTGGTTGAAGATGGCGCCACGCTACACCTGGACTGGGAACTGGCACTCAAGTGAGGCTGCCGAAACACAATGATATTCATATTTCTGATCTTTGCCTTTCTCCTTCCCTTGAAAAAGTTTTTGAATAAGTATTAATAAATAGATAAAATAAAGTCCCTATCACCTTAGGGGAAAGTAGCTCGCGGGCCGGGCCAATAGCGCCCGGACGGTAGGGGGAAAAAAAAAAACAAAGATTGGTGACAGATTCTTAACAAGAGGATGGTAGCTAGCCAGGTGAGTACTAGAAAATACCCTACCACCAAGCTATGATTTCATCACAATGTTTTCCTTCACCGAAAGCTCAAGCTCATTTTAGGATTCGAACCCACGTCCTAAGGATCGCAAGCCGACGTCACTACCACTGAGCCATCATCGCTATAAAAGTTACGATATAATGGTTAATTGAAAAAGTGTGGAGCGCTTTTGGTTGTATGTGTACTTTTATTTACTTAGTTAATGAAGCGCTCCACACTTTTTTGAATTAACCATCATATCGTAACTAATACAAGTCAATTATATTTTTCAGTGTGTTTTCAAAGTGTTTATTAATTTTTTTAAGATGTATATTTTTTAGTCTATGTAACCAAGCCCAATCTATTGGACTCGTCTAAATGAATCAAATGAGCCCTAACTCGAGGGGTTTACTAGTAGCCATTGAAGAGTTCATCTATCCATCTCCTGGCTCCAACACCAGTTCAGGTCGATGGTATCAAATTATTGCATTGTCATAGGGATTACATATACATACAAAGTTTCAAGTCGATACGACAATTAGAAGTAGGTTAAAATTGACTTCTAAGATTTCATTACATTGTTAGTTAGTTAATTAGTTAGTTAGTTAGTTACAAGTGAAGCTAATAAAAGTGTTTTAAAATCTGTCAAATAGCTTTAAAAGCTTGTACATTTTGTATGTATGTGCTTGTTCATTTTGTATGTTCAAGCGCTAATCACTGCTTGGGCACAGATTTTATCATTTCATACAAATTCACCTCTCAAATGCTACTCTGGTAGTAACTGACACTAAACTTGATGTTGTTTTTCTTCCTTACGGGCCAAGTCTATACCTACCTAATGCTTATCACACACAGGCTGCATTCTTATCTATTCTTACCATTGTTCTGATTGTCACTGTTTGTTTATCCCAGTAACATAAAAAAAAAATTATATAGCCTGTGTGGGCCTAAGTTTTGACAATAATTAACTTATAATAATTAATTTTAAGATTTGGGATCATTTGGGGGATTTAGAGTTGCAGGGAGCCGATGGAGGTAAATGACTAATAGCCATTCATGGTGGCATTCAAAGGAGGAGGCCTATTTATTTATTTAGTTAGCAGTGGACTTCTTCCGGCTGATGATGATGATAATGAGTAAATAATTTGCCTTATTGAGAATTGGTCCTTTCAGTACTCATACGCATAATTCAGAATTGGGACTTTTAATGCTTAAATCTATACTAATATTATGAAAAGGAAAGATTTGATTGTTTGTTTTTTTGTTTGCATCGAATAGGCTCCCAAACTACTGAACCGATTTGAAAAATTCTTTCACTGTTAAAGAGCTACATACTATCTGCGGCGGACATAGGCTATATTATATTTTCAAAAAAATTAGGGATCCATAAGAAAATTGCTATTTTCTAACCCAAGGTGTGAAATTGAAAACCTATTTTTGCATGCGCTGCAAAAACTATTGACAATAGAACAAAATAATGTATTTAACAGGTTTGTAGATCCTATTAAGATTTACAAAAAAGTCCGCTAGAGCATATGTCTAACTATTATAGTTATGCCACAATAAGTAATCATTTATTTAAATAATTTCATTTTAATTCCGCAGCTAGACAAGGCTCTTTATTAGTATTAATCCATATCAAAATAAACTACTTCAATCAAAACTGCTTCAATACCTTTATATATATTATAACTTTTTGAATCATTCAATTTGGACATTTGATTCAAAAGATATCAAAGGTTAAAAATGTAAGTAGTAAAAAAAAGTTGCGTGGTAGCCTTATGCATGTAGGCGTCACTGGCGTGCTGGGCATGGGTACATATATGCACATTACAATTTTTTATTTAGACGGTAGTAGAAAGGTGGATTCTGCATGACCGTGTCGAACATTTGTATATATATGTATGTATGTATACCTATGAATTTATTTCACAAATCTAACTTTATTTTGGGTAATTTTATGTCGCAAGATTCTGTTGTCTTTCTGATGGTAAGTGCTAAAACTTGCAACATACAAGTAAGACATTTTTATTTTTAAATAAAAATGTTGCTTTTAAATCTAACCAGAGGTAAATGAAATAAGAAATTATTTAGAGAAGGTAGCCTTTGTTGCTTTGTTATTGATATTACTGTTAGGTACTGACCTAAAACTTGGACCAAATCTGATATTGTCTCTTTCAATGAATTTGAGCATTGTGTGTATTATAAACATAGCAATGTGACTGTGTATATAAAAAAATATTAGATAATCTAAACATATATATCGAAATGTTGGATTTGATTGTTGAATTTGCTATGGATACAAAAAATAACCTAGCAATGATGTGATCAAGGCTAAATCAAGACCTTGAACATGCTATATTAGAAAACAGTGTTGAAAAATGATACTGTTTAAAAATAGTTAGTTTTAATGTTCAATGTAATCATTGTATTAGACGAGACAACCTAGTATTTTATAAATTTTAGAGTAGGCAATGCGTAGATAAATACAAACTTACAATTATATGACGTCATTGACAGTCAATAAACCACCGTAAACACTTCAATCCGTTCTACTATTGATAACTTTGGTATGTTTCATAGGAGAAAATACTAAAAGATACCTACACAAACCAAAAAAACACGAAAAACTTACTGATTTAGGATAATATACTGAAACCCTTCGAGCTGGTTTATCAGGGATAACCGCGACCAGTGGTTGACAGCAAAACTGCAAACCTAAATAACATGGCGGCATCTCTTCGCAGCCGGTGTATTTATGTTACAACTCATTTGAGATGTTTTACACAAGCTTTTCGCACACACAACATTAAACACTTTTACAGTGAAAAACACTTTTCTGTTTATATGAAAAATAATTCTGTCTGCATCACACACTAAAAACAAAATGACGTAACATTCTCAACCTTCACGATCGCACATCGCACAGAAGAGTAAGTTTATGTATTTGGTATTTGCGAGTTGCGAGCAACTACTGTAGAATTATTTTTTTGAGGCTTGCTAAAGATCAAACGACATCGCGTTACTTACACTAAGCATTATTTTGTTTAAAATATTCAACGCAACATCTGTTCGATAAAAAATTGGCAAAGTAAATCGATTAAATGCCAAAGTGCCAATTAGTGTTGCCACTTGCCAGCTCTGGCAACTGGCAAGATGCTAGGTTGTCTACGCAAAGCCCTCAAAGGGTTGTCTGCAAAGGGACGACAACTAAGACATAACTATTTCAAACGTAATAATACATACTATCATAGAATTATAAGACACATACTATTATATTTAGTTTTATTATATTTTGTTTTTGATGGTAGTATTGTTTCATGCATGCTTCATGTTTGGTATTCTGGTTACGTCTGTGATTGTGATTTGTGTTGGTGATGTCACGCAAAGGAACTTGAAGGATCGATGGAGAACGGGCGCAAACGTTCCAAAATTCACGACGGCCTGACAACTATCATATATGTATGTAAACAAATCATATATGTATGTAGATCCGATTTCATCCGATAGATGGTGTTGAAAATACATGATTTACATGAATCAAGCAAGAGAGATCAATAAAAATAAAATATATATTCATCCAATCTGAAGTTTATTTTTGTGTCTCCCTCCTGTTTTCACAAACTTAAATTGCATATAAAAGAGGAACTCACCTTTTGTTGACAACAATTTAACATTTAAAAAACCCCTGAACATTGGACCGATTTTCATTACACATAGCTATGAACCACCGCAAGGAAACTGGCTTTCAAATGAAAAAAACCACATCGAAATCGGTACATCCGTTTGAGAGCTACGATCCTACGATGCCACAGACAGACAGAAATCGACTTCAAACTTATAACACCCCTCTTTTTGCATCGGGGGTTAGTAAAACAAGAGAAAGTGACAGTTGGTTCTTGGCAAATGACGAGCCTGAAAGAAATATTTTGTTTATTTTTTCTATTTGATTTCTTTATCACTGCACTTGTGCTTTGCTCTTATTAGCTATAGCTATAGCAAACATTTTTGGCTGTAAGGGCTCCAATCCCTTGGCGTTTTCAGTGAACAAATGTGAAAAAGATCCAAATCTCGTCAGCGCCATCTTTCCATGGTTTTAGAACTACAATACGTTTATTTAGCTGTCAGAAAACCTCCTGTTACCAATTTTTTTTTTTTTTTTTGTTTTGTTATGGCGTCACACGATTAGTGTATTTGCCAGTGTCAAGTATAAAATATTTCAAACTCAGAGAGTTGAATCAAGTTTAAATGATGATGGTGATGCTGGTGATGATGATGAGATGATGGGATGAGGATAGTGCTTAAGTAAAGTAGTGGCGCTTTACTTAAACTTTACACGGACTTTTTTGGAGCAACTCGAAAAGTCACTTTCACAACTTTATTTCAATTTCCCACACTCGTACACATTAACGAACACATAATGGTTAATAATCCACCAATATTACACATTATCACTCGAAGAAACACAAGTTTTGGAAATAAAAACAAAATTTTCACGTTGACAATTCGATTGCCGCCAAAAAAGTCTGTTACCAATTCCAAAGGACTGAATAAGTAAACATCACTCACTGAGCACATTTTCATCCAGCAGTGATGCCAATCACCGGAGAATTCCCCGAATCGCATGGAAAAGAAAACCTGCCCGGGAAGACCGCGGAACGGAATGGATGTTAATTCAAAATTTAAAATAACAAGTAAAACTTTTTTTTAAAACATGCTAGAGTGTTCTGTGTGAATGTGTTTTTTTTTTATGAAGATATCCCAGTCACCCCAATCTCACCTGATGGTAAGTGATGGCGAGGTCGAAGATGGAGCATGCTTGCCTAGAAGATAGCTAGTAACTGAAGGCTCCCAAATTATACTTTTTTGGAAACAAAGACGTTTGCATTCTAAATGTGGAAACGAAACGTTTTGTGCGGTTTGTGGGAATTTCAACCATGTAAGAAGTTTCGTTTCGGAGAAAGAGAGTAGATCTGCAGAGATGAGGGGACATATACATATTACGTCAATGCCAGTGTTGCCATCATCATCATCATTGTTACACGGTCATGTCATGATCTGAGGAATTTTTTTATCTATGGTTTCACATGGTTTGTGTACATTACTATTCAGCCGACTAGCGATTATCTATTTTAATAGTTTAAAAGTATAGGTCTACCAGGATCTGTTGGCAAAAAAAAAAAGTTTAATATTTATTAAGCCATATGAAAATCGCTAAATAGCAATGAAAAAAATGTCACCTGTCAACTGAAATTTTAAAGAATTGTTTATGGTTTGGCTTCAAATTAGTAGGAATGACGTCTTGATACTTTGGTTCATAGTCAAGTCTACTTAATCTATGCTTTGGTTTATTGCATCTTTCGTGTGAACTGAAGAAGCATTCTCTCGAATAGGGATCGATGAATGGCGAAAATCTTGCGAACATGTAATAAAAATTGAAAATCAGTTCATAGAACAAGATCGATTGAGATGCAGGAGGAAAGGTTTATCATAAATACTGCGTCTTCCTCGTCTTCCTCTTCCGTTGAAGACTTTTTTAAGGATGTGTAGTATTTGGAACCATTTTCAAGTTCTGATAGCCTTTATTTAATTAATAAACTCATGGACAGAGTAATTGGAGTTTTCATCTAAATTTCGAACCCCACATAAGCCGCCAATATTTTTATTTTTATCTGTGGTCAAACGGCATTGGAATGATCAAACCTAGCTCAAACGAAGCATCAAGCATGGAGCATTCTATATAATCTGTGGTGATGTACACGTATGACGTATTATTGGGTGTGTATTATTTGGTTGCGTATTATCGGCCGTGTAAACGCCTGTACCAAAATTGTCCACCCGATAATACGCAACCAGTATTACGCAGCCAGATATTTCGAGACCACTAGCTGACGTCATTTTTTGGCTTCGTATTATTGCCTGTGCATAAACTGACGCGGGCGATAATACACGGTCAATAATACGCAAACAAATATTACACACCCAAATATTACGAGACCAAATGGTCGCGTATTATTGGGTGCGTATTATCGGTCGTGTAATATAGGTATCCGTTTTGGAAATAAAGTTAAAGTAACATTTCAAATGACTTTTTTGGCGGCAATCGAATTGTCAACGTGAAAATTTTGTTTTTATTTCCTAAACTTGTGTTTCTTCGAGTGATAATGTGTAAAGTTGGTGGATTATTAACCATTATGTGTTCGTTAATGTGTACGAGTGTGGGAAATTGAAATAAAGTTGTGAAAGTGACTTTTCGAGTTGCTCCAAAAAAGTCCGTGTAAAGTTTAAGTAAAGCGCCACTACTTTACTTAAACACTATCCTCATCCCATCATCTCCTCACCATCATCATCATCATCATCATCATCATAACCATCATTGAAACTTGATTCAACTCTTTGAGTTTGAAATATTATATTGTATACTTGACACTGGCAAATACACAAATCGTGTGACGCCACAAAAAATAAAAAAAACATTTCATTGACGTTGACATTTGACAATAACATTGCCGCCAAAAAGTCATGTCACGCGTTAATTGAATGAACTTTTGTTGAAGGAAGATGAAGTTGACTGAAAGAAAAAGAAACGCTGTTTCAGTTTTCCACAATCCGGCAAAAATTAAAAATAATAATAGAGCCATCCGCGGAAGTTTTATTGTAGAGTTTGAATAATTAGTTAGTTTGATATCTCTTTAATTCAGTTTAGTTGTTTTTTATTCATGACCCTACTGTTTTGATTAGTATTTGTGCGAGAGAAATGATAGGTCTGCTCCTTGTGGTAGAAAATAAATCTGTATTCTGCATTGTAACCTGAATATTCAATATGAAACACTATATTGCATTAGAGAATTCCTTGCGGGAAATAAGTGAAGGTCTTCGGTCTGCCCGAGCAACAGACCGAAAAAAGAATGCTGAGAAGCTCAAAGATTTTCTTACCATGAAAGCAGTTCCTTCATTGTTGACAGAAAATACATTGAAAAGGAAAGGATATTCATGGAATGATTTGTTTGATGATATCAATGACTATATTATAAAGGTACTTTACTTGTATTTGTTATTAGCTATCAATGAAGCGGCTCGAAAAAGATGAAACTTAGAGTGAACCATGAGTATAAATTATACAAGATATCTGCTACGAAATTACCTGGAAACTTCAATTTCTATCTCCAACAGCTAATTTAATTACACTCCATATTTGGTATTTATAAAAATGTAGAATAATATTTATTGGATCATGGAAAACTTAGAGCATATTTATATCTCTATCACAATTCCAGAAAGATATCCAGAACAGATGTTGAGATAGATAATAAATATAAGCCTTCCAGTTTTAAGGTTGTTACATAGATCATAGATAGTATACATACTTTATTTGATATTAAAATGAACTAAGTATAATAAATTTCAAGAACAGGAAGAACCTTGTACACTAGTCATCCTAGTCCAAGAGCACATGCTGCACTGAGACCATGTCCTGTATCTGCTGGCCAAATGTTTGATTTAATTAATAGTTGAAAAGAATATCAGGTCTCTGAAGTCAGTGATTTTTGTCTTTGTAGCATGTAAATCCCCCTAATCTGATTAAATTATTACTTTTACAGGAAACTGAAAAATATGAGACCTCTAAAACATTTGAGAATGTCACTGCACCTCTTTGCACAACCTTACTACATAAATGTGTAGCTGGTTCAAATAAAGGTTAATATGTTATTATTGTTTTGTTTATGTAGTTGGGCAGAAGCCTAGGTAGCTAAATAAAATAAATTATTTAGGTATTTAAGCAGCTTTATAGGGACATTCTAATATGCAACAAACAATAACTTTATTCTTCTCTTTCAGGGAAAGCCTACATAAAATGTGACAAAATTACAGATGCATGCTTAATGGTATTAAAAGACAGTCGCTTGAAAAGAGCAATTGGAGATGCCTTTTTGAACTTACTATACAAACATGTGTTGCCAGTGGAACATTATTTGGGGTTTATTACTCCAACAACATGGGAAGGTATGATTGGGCTTTATGCGGAGTGACGCTCAGTGATAGGGTATTAAAGCCTCAGACAACTGAGGGGTATCTCATGCCAATCTCAGAGTAAAATAATCAGGCAATACTTGGGAAAAATAGCTTAAAGATCCTGTATATTGTTTTTTATAATTTACAAGTCCTCCAAGTCCTTATTTATAGATTAAAGGAAAAAATTTAAGCGAAGCCACTGACAGGGCACTTTGCAAATTTAATTATTGAAATAGATCAATACAATTTGTTTTTTTTTGCAAAGAGTAATATGTTTCTACCTTATTTTGAAATTTGATGATGATCTGATCATTTGCACCTAGATATCAGATTCGCCATAGCGGAATCTTCCACATGAGTGAGGCTGCAGGCTAGTTAGCTATAAGAATTTTATTAAAAAGTTGGTACGGAAGCTTCTATGTATTTATTTTTATTGACATTACTCAAATAGCCTATATAACCTATATTATATTCTATATAACATTTTATTCACAGATCCAGCACTAGTTCTTATTTTGTAGTTTCATTTATTATTTACAGACCTGTTGGATGTCTGTTTGACAGAATGTACATCCAACGTTTCAAGACTAGATGACTTCACAAAACTCAGGCTAGTTTTGCTTGTAATGAAAAATGCTAAAAACTACTGCCAGTTCTTCATTCCACTACGAGATGCGCTACCAAAATGGAAAAAGTGTTTTCTTAAAGTCACGCATGACAAAAAAGCGCAAGAAATTGTTGTTGAAATAACAATGCTGTTACTGGACACTGTAAGTACTTTTAGTATTGTTTAATATTTTATGGTTTAATTCTTTCATCTATAGAAAATTATCTTTAATAATGATGTTTTTGAAACCGGTTAAACATAGGCAGCGGCGGTTACCTCATTTCTCTATAAAGATCAAAGGTTACTTACAATACAAAGGTATTATATAATCACTTTGATATGAAATGGGAAAAGAACTATGTAGATACTTTTTTATATTCAAGACAAACTACCCGCCCTGACTTCGCCACTGTAGGCAAATAAAACAGCCTGTGCCACTCGGGAATAGTTTTTCTTTTTTGCTGTTTTTCCTTGGGAGGGAAAAGGAGGATAATATATAGATACAATACATAAATACATATGTAGTTATCCTATATTTTTCTTCACATTATTTTATTTTATGCTATATGTTTTGTTTTGATGCTGCGCTGAATATATATAATTATATATTGCCAGCATAATTTATCTACTTATTTCTTTTTTAGTTTACTTTTTTGACTACATTTTCACAGAATTTAAGGAATACTTCTCGACTATTTTTATTTATCATTATACCTATAACATTTTCTTTATCTAATTTTCTATGTGTTTCATTTTCAAAATCGTGCCTGTCTCGACCAAAAACCGGGCAGTCAAAAAGTATGTGCGGAACGGTTTCGGGTACACCCTCTTCGCAAACGCACGATGGGTTCTCCTTACACTTGAACCTGTTTAAGTTTTCGGAGAACCCACCGTGCCCCGTCATGATCTGTTCGGCTTAAACTATCTCTACCCTGTATGCGTCTACGGCGTCTGGTAGGAACATTTTTGTGATGGAGGCTGTCTCTCCTGTCTTATACCTCCGGTTCCATTCGTCAAGCGATTCCATCCGGATTTGTCGCTTGACGAACAAAACTGGGACTCGGGAATAGTGTAGCTATCTATCAGTAAAAGCATTTTCAGATTTGGTACAGTATTTCCAATGAGCACTGCCGAAGGGCCGTCTTTTTTGATCCATAGCCAACATTAACTATAATAATTAAAAACGTTTAATGATTAGTCTAATTTTTCATAGATATTTGACTATAATTTAACGACTACCGATCAAAAAACTGGCCCAAAGCGAGCCACTAGCGAGCAACCCCGCGTTTTCATTAATATTTTTCCATACACATTTCAAAACCCCATTTGTAGTGTTTGACCACAAGAAGTAGTAAAATATCTATTCTATGCCACAAGTCTCCTAGGTTTAAACATAGGTTGAAGCAAACATATTTTTGATGAGAATAAATGACGTATGTATGAGTTAACCTTTATTGACGCCTTTTTCAATTTTACAGCTATCAGTCGAGTGTCCCTTATCATTATGCCACTTCATGGAAGGCATTCATACTCCAATATTGAAATTCTATGATCAAAACATGGACCAAAAGAAAAAGGTTGGTACTATGAGATATTAATAATTATTTTTTCCTTACACACATTATTATAATATTAAATTAGTTACACTGAATCTTATTAGACATCCTCATCAGATCAGCCTACTAGCGACCAGCCCCGCGTTTTCATTTATATCTTTCCATACAAACTTTAAAGCCCCATTTGTTCCATTTTTATAGTTTCAACCCTGGGAAAGGACATAGGATAATTTTTATCCCAATTAATTAAATTAACGCGGGTGAAACTGCGGGCACAACTAGTTTGAATTAAAAAATAACATGGCATTATTTTCAGACGTTGCTATTTCAACTGTTGCACCATAACGTGAGACTCCACCACCCTCAAGGAAGGCACCGGAACCAAGAGGGCAGCTTGGCAGGCGACTGGGATTTATGGAACAAACAGTTGCATAGCATTTTAGAGCTCATTTGCTTGGAAGTTACTGTTTTGCAGAAGGTCAGGAAACCAAATGATGAGTTCTTGAAGCAGTGTGCTCATTTTTATGATCTGTCAGCAGCGGTGTACTTTCAGGTAATGATGCGTAGAAAGAACCATCAGCTATTTTCTTCATACAAAGTCTAAAAACAAAGTAACCCCCCGACTATGCCGACAGTAGGGTTGTCATTGTAGATTTATTCATATCAGTGAATATACGCACTAACTCCGCCATAAGGCAACAAGATCTAAGGGGGCGTTATCATCTTTTTGCTGTTCTAGGGTGCTTTCCCTACCATGTAAAATCTGAATATTCTCGTTCCAATAGGTAAAATAAAATGTATTACAAACACATATACATATATTTTTATGTTTTCAGATATTTGCGTTATCTGAATCAGCAGAAAACGAAGTTGAAAGTGCCAGCAAAAGGCAAAAATTGAGCTTTAATAAGAACAAAACTTTCAATGACATGATAGATGAGCTCCGTCAGAATTACATCCCGTGGTAAGTTATTAATTTACAATCTACAGGTCAAACATAATTATTTTTAACGGTATTAATTACATAATAATAATAGATGATGAAAACGTAAATTAAATTTTAGAATGGTCTCTATTATAAGAAACGGCGTCTTTGAAATAATAGCCTTTTGACGCGCTAACCAACAAGTTAAAAAGTTGTAGTCCTGCATTAATTCATGCCAATCTTAACTCGCCTTGTTTTATAAAAAAGCGTTTAAAAAAAGTCTTCCGTTGTTACTACACTGAACTTATTGCACAAAGATTCCAGCAAACAAATCACACATTATCGTTACAGGTTAGGCATTACAAACATGTATGTGAAAAATAACGGTCCGATAATAACAATTGACGATTATCTCAGCCTGGTGAAAGTAATTCAATGCTTAGTTACCAGCAACAATGTCATGGTCTGGGACATGCTAGAGGACCTAGCATGCTCAGTGTTACAAAATTCAACAACATACGCTAACAGCAGGAAAGATGAATACGAGTCTGCAATTCTGTCCCTCTGGAACTCCTGTGTCAGGTAATCCCCGAGAGTTTTTTCCTGATATAGATTCGCAACAGTCCTGTAAGGCTGAAATTGATGTACCGATTTCTGCCATTCTGTCTCCAAATGTCACACTGATGGTTAATTTTTCATACATTCATTATCAAGTCTTTTTTTTACTACTTACAAGGTAGCGTTTGACCACAAGCCACAAGTCACCTAATGTTAAGTAACAATGTGGTCGAAGGTGGCACCACGCTATACCTGGACTGGAAACTGGCTCTCAAGTGGGGGCTGCTGGAACACCTAAAGTCTTTGGGTATAATTCGTACACTTAACTTGGTGATAGGGTATTTCTAGTACTCGCCTGGCTAGCTACCACCCTCTTAACAATCTGTCGCCAAGCACCTATCGGTGTGTTCCGGCAGCCTCACTTGAGAGCCAGTTCCCAGTCCAGGTGTAGCGTGCCGCCATCTTCGACCACATCGTCACTTAACATCAGGTGATTTGTGGTCAAACGCTACCCTGTAAATAGTAAAAAAAAAAAAACTTTCTTTGGGTATCTGCAGTAATCATCACGATGCCAGGCCGATGTTCCTTCTGAAAGTCTTTATATTTCGTCCTTTACACCATATATTTATTTATGCTTATAGTAAAATTATTTCAGAAATTCTACTGCAACAAACTCGGCCCACAAAGCTGTTCACCACATTATACAATGTATATTGACATTAGACGTTTTAAATTACCAAAACGCAAACTCCCTGTTCAAGTTTTACATTGAAAGAGGAATGCCGGTGACTGAAAACAGCATCATGACCTTAAGTAAAGTGTTTCATAAGTTCTTTACCAAATACAGCTATGATGATATTCGAGGGAAATGTTTTCAGTGGTTGGCACAGGGAGACGTTACATCTGTCGATGTCCCTTATATTAGAGAGTTTGTTCTGAGACTGATATCGAATGAAAATATCGACCTGAAATGCATAGACGCATCAACATCAAATAATTTATACGACGCACTGTTCGGTTCAAACGAGAAGTGCATTTTATTTAGCCAATTTGAACTGGAAATAAACAACACTCAATCTGGCGAACAAAATATCAAAGAAGTGTTCGATGTTAACATTGAAATAGATCAACAAATTTGCGATTATTTCAAAGAAAAACTAATCGCTTACGCAACTTCAATACAAACGAAAAATATAACATGGATCGAGTATACGAAATTAATAAATATTGTACTCGTTTACATGGACATCGCTTTGAAATGCAACTTATATACGGAAAAACAAATTGAAGAAACACAACTGTTTCGTTTGCTACAAAAATCGTTAGCACACATAATCGTGTCATTGGAGAACAGCTTGAATAGCGATGAACCAATACCTTCTAAAGTAAAAATGTTGCAAGCTCTGAAAGATATTTTAGTGACTGATACGGGTTCTGTTATGAGTACTGTAGTACGCTCGAGAATGCACGAAGAATTCTTCCAAAGCATCAACAAAATTTTGATGACCGAAGTGAAAACAGATGACGAAGAGGTGGTCTACGCAGGCAACGAAAAAGAAATGAATATGACAACTCTTAAACACAACTGCACTTTAGTAATAGCAGCGTATTGCAGGAAAGACGCCGAACATAGGGATTATTTGCTGAGGCATATCTTAGACCCCAAAATGTACGATTTTAGCGTTGACGGGCCTTGCCTATTTCAATGCATAGAGTTGCTTATTGACGGAAACGTACATGAACCACCTTCAGGTAATAATTTGATCCCTTTCTCGTCAAGATCCACATCGAGTTATATGAGAAAAACTCAATCATTTTTGGTACATTTTAAATTCTGTCGGCAGTTCAAGTGCATGCATTTTAGGCAGGCAATTGTAGGAATCAATAAAATAACTGAGCATATTATGAACTTGAAAAAATGTGTCTCAAGGTGCAATGCGGTGTCTGCTTGGTACATGCCTTTGTATAATTTTTTTTTCTATTTTTATATGTTATTTTGATATAACCTCTTTGTAACTAGTTGATTAAAAGATTTCGTAACATTTCAGATTTATTATTCACTCTTATGCAGTACATGGTAAGAGATTTGTACAGAGATCCTGAAGCGTCTTGTATGCTGCTCAAGAATTTAATGAAATTGCTTGAAACCGTTTGGTCGAGTGAAGGTCAAATGAAACAAAATTGTAACATAATGCTGAAAAGTTACGTCACACGCTGCGAGAAACTTCACTATCCTCCAAATGTGGCCGCGCTAATCTACGAGTGTGTGGCAAGAACCGCAATGCTAAACCGCAAACATAATTATGACGTTGATGACACTTTCGAAAACGCACTAACGGGCAAAATTAAAGGAGACATTCACAGTCTCCGCATATACTGCTGTTACTTACTAAAGCTATATATAAAAGATAGTCGCGAAGATGATACAGAGATTTTACTTTCCAGACTTAGTGATATTTTTAAAATTAACGTAAGCGTTTTGGCGATCACTTTTAACACTTTTTAATACACATTCAAACCTATGTTTTTCCATATATTCCTTTTTTGTTATAGGTAACAGAAGGCCAGCAACTGTTTCTTAAAGATGAGATGACAAACAGAACATTAACAGTGCTTCACTGTTACTTGGCTCTCGCGCAAACTAAGAAATCACTTATCCACCGGCTTGTTACTGCAATCTTGGTACTGCAAAAAGACAATTGTCTCGATAAACCTTTGGTTAAAAAGGTGCTGAAGGAAATTGTTAACACAGCGGGTATCACAAATTTTGAACACTATGTCAATAAGAATATAGTTTCGATACTTTACTTTTGGTTTACAAAAAAATATAGCGTTGATGAGCTACCAGTGCATTTGCTTGGATGCGACAGCTTGGATGAGTTCAAAGAAAAGTATAGGAAGTGGTTGATATCAGCAGATATCTTATGGCGTAAGAAAGGCGATATTTGCTCTTGTGACTTTTTAAAACAGTCGAGAGAAAAAGAACCAGCGCAAGCGGTGGCAAATTTGATTGAGGTAAGCCTAGATAGCATGCAGATACGTCTTTGCTTTGCTTTTATTGCATTCAATGTACAATAATTCGAAATATTATTGATTAAACCTACTTGGCGTTTTCAGAGTTGCTTTTCGGAGATCTTGGTTCTGTGTTTACCATACCTAGTCACGGAGAAATACGCTTTGAGCTATAGAGGTACTGAGCAGCCCGCTGATTTCAAGAAGTCTATGGCCAGTGCGCAGAAGTTATTCCAACTCACCGGGCAAATACTTGAAAACATGAAGTGGACCGATTTGTTCGTTGAAAACGTCGGCGACTTAGTGATAATGACGGCCTCGCACCTTTGGGATCGCACATCGTCAATGCAAATGTTCGACGTAACAATACCAGAGGAGACTAAATCTTACGGTTATACAAAGGATGTGTTCTCATCGATACTTGAATACTTCGGAGTGAGTATTCTTCGTTGTCATCTTGGCAATGACTGGTATTTATCCAGATTGGTAACTTTTCTTCATAATGCTGTTTCAGGATCTTACAAGCGGCAATATAATGCAATACTTGTGCGAAAATCAGCCCTTGGCGATATTCCAGGTGCTATTCAGTCTGTGGAAAACAGTTCTAGAGGAAAATGTCATCGAATTCAAATTAATGGCGCTACACGCGTACATAACTTTCTTTGAAATCATTCCATTGGGACTCTCCTCAGACGCTTTTGTCTGCAATTTCACCTGTAAGAGTTTCGCAGACGCTATCAAGAACTGTCAAAGTTCTGAAGAGCTCCAAACATTTACGAAAGGAGCCAAAACATTCCTTGAAAAACTATCACTAGAAAAAGTTGATATCATCCGACAATCAGTTTCTCAACTGCTGTCTATTTTGATCGTTAAAAAAAAAGATGGTCTAGAAGACCAATGTAGCTCTCTTTTTGAGTATCTTACATGTGACTTGAAGTATTACCTAAAAGAAAGTGGAGAAGATGTCGTTGATTACGTAAACGCTTTGTCTCAATCGGACGAAAGCACTTGTTGTTCGACAGTGACGACTTTTACGGAGAGTATAAAAAATCTGAAATTAAGCTTGACAAGTCCCAGGTATACCGTAATCAATAAACGCTGTCAAAGAGTGCTTTATATGTACTTCCATTTGTATGGACCTTTTTTATTGTTTTTATAGTCTTGAGATTTTGTCGAGTCTGCATAAACTTCTGAAGGCAAATAAACATCATGTAAACAAGGTATGCCAAGAAGTGAGTCCGAAAGGCTTTTCCGAAGACTGTGGACTGAGCATAATACATCAACTAGTATATGCACTGAGTAATATATTGAAGTCCGTGCATTATAGTGACAAGGTAATTGTATTTTCGCGCTTTCTTAGTGCTTATACCAACGATGTAATCATACTAATTTAAAAAGAGAAACTATTTCATTGATTATTTGTTTCGGGTAAACTTAAAAACTATTGAACCGATCTTGATGAAATTTGGTATGGAGATAGTTTGAACCCTGGGGAAGGACATAGGATACTTTTTTATTCCTATTAACTGTAGTCCACGCGGGTGAAACCGTGGGGAAAACAGCTAGCACAATATATTTTCACCGAACAGGTAATAGTCGAAGCCTGCAACTGCCTATCGGAAATCGGCACATACGATCTCAAGACTCTAGTGACAGTACCGCCTATGGACACCCAGAAGATAGTCGACATCGCCCCGAAGTCTTATATGGCTTGCGTAGTCCTCAAGTCACTGTCGGAGGCGTTGTTCGACGATGACCCATTAGTCACCAGCAAAGTAGCGGAAACGTTAGCTAATTTACTCAAATACCGAGAAGGAAACGACGCTCTAGGTAAATATACCATTTGGGTAACGAATGATTTATGTAAAATCAAATGTATATCTATTGTCACGTTTGATTTTGTACCTATTTCAAATCGTAACGATAATTAGATTATTTCTATATTATGGGTACAATAAAACCCTAATAAGATTGGTTTTTAAAAAAATTTTACATACGAATATACGAAGAAAACTGGAAAATATGGAAAATAAAGTCTGGAAAAAGATCACATTAAAAAAATGAACTAACAATGTATCTATGTATACCTATGATTAATCATGTCTGCGATAGCAAGGAATACAATAGGAGTGAGTCAGTGCGCAACCCGAATAAATTAACTTTGACACTCGACATTTTAATGCAAATTGCATAGAATATAATTTTCATTTACAAGTTTACAACTGCTTTTATGTTAGAGGCCATTAACCCTTAGCTAACCATTTCCGCTATACAATTAAATCCTTCAATTTTAAATAATTTTACTTACAGAATTAGAAAAAGTTGACCGACAAATATTAAAATCATTGACATCCTCTAATAGCGAGGCATCTGTTGATGTAAAAATTAATAATACTGAGTTTGATCAATACTGCACGAATAGTTTTGATGGGATATTTATTAAAGCTCTGACTTCTCTATGGAACCCAAACGACAGCAAAAATCACGGCAAATGGCTGAAACATGTAACAACTGCGTTATTGCGATTGGTTGATTCACCTTCAAATTACTATGATAATTTGTTAGAAGTCTGCGCGATAAAGGTAAACGAAACAAAGCAACTAAACTATTGTTTAATAAATTCTAATTGATTGAACTTTGTAATACTTTTCTGATTCGTTATTTTCTTGGGTTTCAGTCCAGTGTATGCCGAAAAGTTTTACCGGCGTTGGTAGGATTGCTCCTTCAATGCTCAACAGAGAAACATAAAGAAACAATGAGCAGGCAAATAAACAATTTCTTCAATTACATCTGGGAGCAAACGTTTGATGACAAAGTCGAGAGTGCAGGCGATAGCAGTCAGATCAACCCAAGGATGTCAAATGCTCTGGACGTTGGGCAAAAAATGGTCATTCAATACATGCTCGAGGTTGTTGATTTCGTACGATTGCAGAGGCGTTACTACAAGGCGCGGTATGAACATTTCAACGTATCATTAGTATCTATTTCTACAAGACGCATTGCTCAATTCTTGGCTCTGCTTGGCGTTTATTTCAGATAAACCTCTGAATAAAAACGTTTGTCCTTAGCTGCTTCCACTTTGTCGATCTTATATCTAAACTTGGAGCAAAAAGGAAAACTATTTTATACCAACCTTTTACGATTTTGATAATCATTTAACTCCTGTAACTATACCTGTTCTTACGTCATTATATAAAGCATGAATATCATGTTATTACTGCAGCCCTGAACGTACAGTGGAATCACTGAACTACCTACGTCTGGAATACGACAAAGTGGCGTGGGCTGCTACAGTGGCCGACCAGAACTTGGCCGCGATATACTATGGAGAGTTGTGGGCGGTGGCGCGGAACGGGGGAGTGCCGCCATCGGCGCCAGAGGCTACTACTAACTTGCCTGGAGGTGAAAACATTCAGCAGATATTCAGGAAGGTGAGTGTACAGATATCCTTTAAGTATCATATATATACGTTCTATACTCACCAGTCACATTTGGCTGGATCGGATGAAATCTGTATCATCTTTATGTGCTGCAGGTGAAATTTTAATTACATTTATACTGCTTTTTTTTTTACTGTCTCTATAAGCGAACGAAACCAACTCAATTATTGAAAAGCAACTGTGTGGAGTGCTCGAAGATGGAGCAATGATATTCTAACTTTAAACTGTTGTTTACTGCTGATGTTAAGTATGCCCTAACAACGGTATGTTTATTTTAAGTGTTACGTATCAATCGGCGAGATGGACGCGATCGACGGCTGTGGTACCGCCCACCTTACCATAGAAAGCGAGAAGCGTAGACACTTGATTAACACTGGCCAGTACACCGACTCGCTGCTCCTCCACGACATCGCCTTGTCGTGCGGCGGGCAGGCAGACCGCGACCTGCACCGCGGAGCCATCAGGTCGCTGCACAAGTCTGGCATGCACCATCTGGCCCTGCAGTACATAAAGTCCTTACCGGAAAATCATAAGTTAAACGATATCAAGTATGAGTGCTTGTCTTTTCTTGGTAAGTAGGTATAATGAGATATTTTGGCAAGTGTTGAATTCAACTACTGCTGAATAATGTTTTATGTAAATGTGATCGCCTTTCAGGTGACTGGAGCGAGATTGTAGACACTAAAGAATTGGAAAAAACGTCGATACAGGGACTTAGTAATCCTCTTTCTGTTATAAAAGCATTTCACTATGCGTGCCTGAAAGACTGCCTTAACGTACAATCTACAGACTTTGAGAACAAATTGGTACTTCCGTTGAATAGAGCAAAGTTCGCAGTCTCGAGACTATGCCAAAGCCTCAATATGGAAAACTGTCAAAGTGTGTACAAAGTCGTAGCCAAACTGCATTTGTTCTCTGATATTGAAGAATATTTCTCAGTTAGAATGAGCAAAACGTCGCCCGAGACGCTTCTGGTTAAATGGGCGGTAGACAACCTGCCCATATTCAATGATTTCAAACACTTGGAATCATTGATCTCGCAACGCGTCTTGATCCTCGAACATGCGGCGAAGACATACAATAGTTTGCAAGATGAAATTGTTTCCTTGCAGATACAATATGCCAGTAAGTATTTGTCAAATTAAACCGTTTTACATTTATCACATGTATGCATTATTTTAATATGTTAATCTGTTTTCTTCTCTTATTGTCATGTTAGAGAGTCCCGATGCTTGCCTTCCTCCCTCACTTGCATGTAAGAGTTAGTGGATGTCACTAATATGACGTATTTGTGTACTAATTTAGAACTAGGACTGTCAAACAAAAGAGTCCAAATGTCGCAAAGACTCCTAGCCGTGGTAAAAAAGTTGCAAGGAGAGTCAGAGGAGGTCACCCTAGTAGAAAGTGAAATAGCGTGGGCTAAAGGGCACAAAGAAATAGCTCTATCTTTGCTGCGAAATATTGTGACCAATGATTCAAAGGATGTGAATCTAAAAGCAATATCAATGAGGTATGTTGTTAAAATACTTAGGACTGGCTTTTTTGTTATGATGTGATGACGGAACATGCTGATGCTGATGCTGATGCAATAAGTGATAGTCACCTATCGCTTAACATCAGGTGAAGAGCGAAACGGCACGTCAGCGGCCCCGATCCAACTAATGCAAAACACATCTGCACTAAATGTGGACGAGCCTGCCGATCTCGTATTGGTCCGTATAGCCATAGCCACCAACAAAAGTCTCCTTAAAACTCTACTGACACTGTTTAAATCGTCTGGCCATGTATGTATGTAACTTCAGGTGATGATACCCTATAACTACGCCTTTCACACACGCATGAAACTTTTTCAGACAATACGCCATATGGATGGCGGAGTCTAAACGCGACAATGCAAGCCATATCATAGACAAGTACCTACTGAAAAGCCTTGGTGCAGTGGCTGAGACCAACCACGTGGAAACTAGGCTTAAGGTTTACCACGACATTGCTAAATTCGCAGATGCTGAATACAAACAGGTAATGACATGGTTTGTTAATCCACATAAAAGATGTGAAAAAGTTTCTAATCTAAATTCAATTTTATAGATGGTTGCGTATATGAATTCCTCTATTTTCGCAAACAAAGTAAAATGTGTGAAAAATATGAGAGGCACTGCTTGTTCATTGAGATCGACCCAACAAAGTCTTACCAGGTAAAATATTTGATATGTACCTAAAATCCTTCAACAAACTTATATTTTGTGTGATCTAATGCTATATATTTATTTTCTTCCCTTAGTCATGATCGGAAAGCACTTCATGCAAACGAACGATTCAAAGATCTCGACGAGGTTGAAATTGCCAACACGCGAGCGGAAAAGGAAAGTTTCCTGCACTTAGCGATGAGGTAAAAGAATTGGCCCAAAGACTCTAAAATTACTATGAGCTATACTGACATTCAGTCTGCGTAGAAACACGAGCTTGTTTTCTATGAAGTATCGGTTTTTTCAGGTATTATTTGCTATCACTAAAAGAATGCGAAGTCAATAATCTCTCAATATTCCGGGTGATATCGCTGTGGGTGGACAATCCCAGCTTTGAATTTGATGAATCAGATAAATGCACGTTTGAGAGTATGTTACTCGCGATTCCGTCGCGCAAATTCGTAACGGTGCTGCCTCAACTGGCTCCAAGACTTACCGCTGAAGATAATGCGTTTGCTGAAATATTGAAGAAAGTTATAAGTAAGTATGGCAATACTTTTATTGTTAAAATAGTTTTTGAGAGACTAGCCCGAGCTATTTTCAATACTATCCAATGTGTTGTCATTACTATCTACTTCCAGTTGTTGCATTTTTTTTCTATCTTCTTTTTTTTCCACCAACATTTTTCTTACTATGTATTTCCAAGCAGTAATGATGATTGGGGTCTTACAATTTTCAATGTACATACTATTATAAATGCATCGTATTATCTTTTCTACCACAGAGAGATGCGCAATCGAGCATCCACACCACACTCTACCCATCCTTTTCGCTCTGAAGAATTCTGACAAAGACAAAGTGATAACGAACGCCGCCAGCAACCTCGGTTCCACACCTCGGTCACTGGCCAAGCCATGCCACCAAGAACCCAGGACAATCGCCGCCGACGAGCTGGTGAAACAAGTGAGCAATGAAAACCAGAAGATAGCGTTAATTGTGGCACAGATGGACTTGATCTGTGACGGTGAGAAATATACAAATTATTTCTAACGAACATAGTATGTATCTATTATTTAATATGTAAACAGGTAATCGGGCACAGAACTATGTGAATAATACATTACTTCTGGTTCCACTAAAACTCTAGCATTTTATTTGCCACACTATGAACCGAACTGTCAATCTCCCCTTTGATAGATAATAAATTGAGAGAAATTGCCTATTGAAAATTCATCTGGTTGTTGTTTTGTTTCTTTTGAATAAAAATGCTGTATAGAATAATTTCCAACTTGAAAATGCACGCAACATATACCAAGTCATTAATTTTCGTAGAAAAAGTTTGATGTTTTTCTCTTATACAAAACAAAAAATAGCTAAAAGAAATAATTCCCGATCCAACGCTTTTTACAACAAAACGACCATACATTCTCACTCGAACATGAATTCGAGATGGCAATATCAATAATCATACTCGTGTCATTTCAGCCACAATAAGCTTTGCAAACTTCAAGCCGACATGCAAGCAGAGCAAGCAAAAAATACCAGTATCGGAACAGATAGTTAAATTAAAGAACTTGAATGCGATACCGATACCGACAGTCACCATACCTATCCGCAACGATTGCACATATACCACGTTCCCGAGTAAGTTACATACCTATATCGATTGTAATACCGATTACATTTTAAAAAGGAATTAGGCACCGAACGTAGAGAACAAACTTTTCTTACGTAAGCATTTAGGTATTTTCTACTACCATACGGTGGTTGCTAGAGACTGCTCGCGCAGACTATATAACAATCACACTGACAATAGAATCCTCCCCTATAAGCTTTAATATCCCTACGCACTCCTTTTTATAATATTCCCGCGTGACTCTCTTATAACGTCCTCGAATAAAATATGAGTAGGTATAGATTCTAGCGTAATATTATCTGATTTCCTATTTCTTTGTTCTTTTCACAATTTGGTTGCACTAAAGCGTTCTTCCTTTCAGAACTGAACTCATTTGAAGACTATTTCGAGCTAGTGGGAGGTATCAATTGCCCTAAGAAAGTGTCCTGCACCGATTCTACCGGAAAGAAGAGAATATTGCTTATCAAGGTACTGAATTCGTTAAAACTGTCTGATATAATCTCATCGAAGAATAATTACTCCCTTTCGTGGTCTAAAAATAAAAGCAGACATCATTTAATTTTATTATCCGGGCGAATGAGCTTGGCATGATTTTCCAAGTTCAAACATCTTCCACGATTTAATTTTCTATTTGACTTGTATGAAATCGGACCATAACTTTTATAAATGATCATTTTTTTATCCAGGGAGAAGACGATATGAGACAAGACGCTGTTATGCAACAGGTGTTCAATATTGTGAACACTCTTTTAGAAGAGAATTCGGTCACCAGTCGAAATAAATTACTCATTCGGACTTATAAGGTAAAACTAAAACACAAAGCTCAAATACTAAAAAAAAGTCTTAGTTATTTTATCTATTTTCATTTTTGTAATAACACTTCCTGACTTTCTTGCTTATGTACAGATTATAACGCTTTGCTGAGTCTAAAAACCCATGATTGCCAGATAACCCTGATCTGTCTGTACCTAATAAAGAAGCGGCCTGAAAGGCGGCCTCGTGTTGTAATGGTTCTCCTAGAAAATTGTAGAACCTGCGATTCCTTTATTGACTTTTGATATAAGTAAAAGTAACCTCTTTGTGAACAAAATTAGGCTAAGCTTTAATCAGAAGCACATAATCTCATCCATGTTTTGCGTATCAAACATACAATTTTAATAACTTCCAGATTGAAGGCCAATGTTTTTAGTGAAATTACCGGGAGTAAAGAGATTTATCTATCTATAGGTGTCTCAGTGTGACGGGCGTAGGATTTTGAACTGTTGCAAAATTCTGGGTGGCACCGAACTTGGCTCTTCTTGTTACTCAGTAATGTAAACAAAGACATTATATTGCAATTCCAAAGGTGGTGCCTATGTCGAAACAGTCAGGTGTGTTGGAATGGTGCGAGGGTACGATACCCATTGGCGCGTATTTGGCCGGGTCTCAGGGCAGCGCTGGCGCACACGAGCGCTATCGACCTCAGGTGCGTATATATGTCAAACAAGATCAAGATAAAAAAAATAGTTGCTTAGGCCAGACGATTGAATCATGCCATTATTATTCTTTCCGAGGTAGGTATGTGTTTGTGAAACTATAAAGAAACTAGCTGTTCCTCGCGACTACAGTTTATCGCCATAAGTATGTATCTTACGTCCTTCCCCCAGAGCTCAAATTATATCTATACCAAATTTCATCAATATAGGCGTGAAAATAGGACAGACAAACAGACAGACAGAGTTACTTTCACATTTACGATATTATAATGCCTTTTTGTTGCGTCGAGTCGTTTTACGTAATCGGTTTTTCCTTTTTAAAAAGTAACCAAACATTTGCGACCAGAAAAAATAATCAGGGATTTATTTACAGGACATATCATGCCACGCAGCTCGCAAGAAACTCATCGTCTGCCACGAAGCTAGGAAGAGCAACAGAGATAAACTAATAGTGTTTATGAAGATACTGGAGCACTTCAAACCGGTGTTCCATTACTTCTTTACTGAACACTTTCTAGATCCTGTCACTTGGTACGAGAGGCGATTGGCGTACACGAAGAGGTGAGCTGCTTTCCTAATAAATGTACCATCATCATCAGTAATCTTATTCCATCTATATCCCTATATATTATAAATGCGAAAGTAACTCTGTCTGTCTGTCACGCTTTCACGCCTAAACTACTGAACCGATTTAAAGAGATAGTCTAGAGCTTAAGAAAGGACAAAGGCTTCTTTTTTATATTACTAGCTAGTTAATACGACAAGACTTTTTGTAAAAACTTGGTCAGTTTGTTTGAACAAGCTAATCACCAAAACTACTAGATGAATTTTTATAGGTAACTTGATTAAAATCAGCTCTCGGATAAAAATATATGTAGTTCAGTAATCTTGAATGCGTACAATATTGCGTGTGATTGGTATAGAGATTTGAATTGTACCTACTGTTGTACAATATTAATAGCAGCAGTTAACAAAAGTGGCTTTTTTCCAGTGTGGCGACATCTTCCATGGTTGGATACATCATCGGCTTGGGAGACAGACACGTGCATAATATTCTGGTAGACAAGAGGACAGCCGAAGTTATTCATATTGATTTCGGTAAACTACTGATATTATTTGCGATTGGCAATTATAATTTTTTTTATTAACTTAAATCGATTTTAGTGTGAAAGTCCAAAGCAAATAAATGGACACATAATGTAGTTTTCTTTTGTAGAAAGGGATAAGATGAGTATGCATATTTTCAGGTATTGCATTCGACCAAGGCAGGACGCTGGTCACCCCAGAAACTGTGCCGTTCCGCTTGACGCAAGACATCATCGCCGGCTTTGGGTCGAGCGGCGTTGAAGGGATATTCAGGGGGTAATAAACAAGCTTTGCCTTTACATTACAATAAAATAAAAGAACAAAAACAACAACTGTGTTCATATTATCTTTTTATTTAAAAAAAAACAACATTTTTAATGGATTTATTTTCAGCTGTTGTGAGAAGACGATGCAGTTACTGCGAGACAATTCGGAGACTCTTTTGACCATACTGGAGGTGTTGCTGTGCGATCCACTTTGCAGCTGGACAGGCACTACTGCGCAACAGAACGCGAACAGGGACATCAGCGTGCATGGTACGATACATCATTATTTATAAGGCGGTGACTGGTCTGTATCATACTTGCGTATTCATAACAGTCGCAGCGTGCTTTTGACATAAAGGTCATTAATACAGGTATAACAACAGCCAGTATCAGTGGTATCAGTTTGGTTACAGTGCTTGCTGTTACATGTTACGTTACAAGTGAATAATACAAATCAGTATTAGGTAGAGACGCAAACGAACCAATCGCAAGGACTATTCAAAATGCTTAGTATATATTCGCGGTTTTTTGTAGATTCGGTGTTTCGGCAAAAGCAATACAAGTATGTTTGTAAAATTCGGAAAATTGTTTTGATAAATAAATAATTGTTAGATTAATTGTTCTCCTTGTCAGAGTATAATTCGCGATCGCTATAATTTAGGAATCTATCTATCTATTTTATTTTCAAAGCTAGAGTAAACAGGTACTTTCCAGGCATGTGTGTTACACTGTCGATCTCATCACAGTTTGGCAACGGGCGGAATGGCGGACAAAGGCAGGCCTTTTCGCAATAAAAAAGAGTCGCACATTTTTTTTTCTTTTGATGAATTACGTTTACTTTCTATTCTAAATAGCTCGAGGGTATAATATTTTCTGCTTTGTTAAGGACGACAGACGAAGGATGAACGTATCATATTTCGTTTAATGTAATTCTTGTCTTCCAGGCGCGTCTGGTGTTAACAGCGGGCTCGCCGAGCGAGCGCTGTTGGCGGTGAGTAGCAAGCTGAGCGGTACAGAAGGCGGCGCGGCGGGCGGCGTGGCGGTGCCGGGGCAGGTGGCTCGCCTGCTCACCACGGCCGCGGACCCCGCCAACTTGTGCCGCCTCTTCCACGGCTGGCAACCCTACCTCTGAAAGTCTGAACTACGACATTCCTATTACACTTAGGCTTTTATGATTTGAAGGCGAAGAACGAATTGAATCAATTACCAGTGTGTGTTTTGTACTTTATTTAAAAAAGGGAGATGGGTCTGGGTAGCCTTTGACCGGTCACTGTGCTGTTTTTGATGGATATAATTATATAGGCGGTCTCGCTTAGCCGAGACTTTATTTGTAATAGCGCCGTAAAAGAGCGTACTGAAGAATTGTGATAGTGTTATCTATACTAATATTATAAAGCTGCAGAGTTTGTTTGTTTGTTTGTTTGAACGCGCTAATCTCAGAAACTACTGATCCGATTTGAAAAATTCTTTCAGTGTTGGATAGTCCATTTATCGAGGAAGGCTATAGGCTATATTTTATTTCCAAAAAAATTAGGGATCCGTAAGAAAATTGCTATTTTGCAACCCAAGGTATGAAATCGAAAACCTATTTTTGCGTGCGCTGCAAAAACTATTGACAATAGAACGAAACAATGTATTACGGGTTTGTAGGTCCTATTAAGATCTACAAAAAAGTCCGCGAGAGCATATGTCTAACTATTATAGTTATGCCACAAAAAGTGTTTTTATTTTTTATTTTAAAAATTTAATTTTAATGCCGCCGCTAGGAAAGGCTCTTAATTTGTATCTTGGTATTAATCCTTATCAAAATAAATTACTTTTCATTCAAAAATGCTTCAATCCCTTCATATAACTTTTTGAATTATTCAATTCGGACATTCCATTCGAAAGATATCACGAGTTTAAAAATGTAAGTAGTAGTAGAAAAATAAACCCGCTGCACCGCAGTGCCGCGGGAAACGCGGTGAGGACCGAAGGCGGGAGAGTAATGAAATAGGTAAACTGCGGTCGCAATTTACGAACCAGGAAGACCTTTAGCTGAGCGGTTAAAACGCGCGATCAAAAAAAAAATAGAATTAAAATAGGATAATGGATACAGCAGGTAACGCGGTGAGGGGCACCGAAGTGCGGGAATAATTTTGGAGTATACAGAATATGTACGCTTTTGCGCCTAAACTACTGAACCGATTTCAATGAAATTTGGCATAGAGATAATTTGAGCCCCGGGGAAGGACATAGGATACTTTTTATCGCGATAAACTGTAGCCCACGCGGGTGAAACCGCAGGGAACAGCTAGTATTATGATAATTACTTATTTTGTTATACCTATTGTGATGTAAGAAATAAAAAAGCATTGATTTTTAAAATGTGTTATTTAATTTATCCGTCTTTTAGTCGAGCCTAGCCGGATCGAAGAGTTCGTTGCGTAGGTAGTCGAACTGTTTTCGGTTTTAGTCTTGTGGCATAAAGATTAAAATAATATAAACCCCATATGCCCTCATAAGTTGCAGCCATAATGCTAATAGAAGACGCTAGACTATCCTCTACGGAACAAAATGAATGATTGGAAATGAACCTCTATTCTCTGTGGTAATGGTTACCATGGTAACAACTTTCAAAACAAATTACAAATGTGAAATTTTATTTTCTCTCTGAGTTCTTTCCAATAATATTCGATGCGAAATCGTCCCCATCTCATAGATGAGTTTTTCATCTCATGGCAGAGCTTCACATCTTAGGGCAGATACAAGGTGCTTCAAACTTCCAAGACAAGTCTTCCTTGTGTTGTCGATATTCTCTTCAGCATGGTAAGTGTCTCATTTATATTTCAGGTAAAAATAACAAGGATAGAACATTTATTGAATAATTTACAGGCCCTAACTGGACAGTTATTTCTGGATGCCCTGAAGGACAGACAGTAGTTGGCAAACCTGACTACAATAAATCAATAGTTTGGTCACAACCACTTGACATACATTTTATTACCAGAGGAATGCAAGGTAAGTAAACGATGGTGTTTTAAGTATATCCAATATTTCTGTTTTGTAACCTTACATTACTTTCAATAACGGTACTGTGTTTTTGTGCTGTATTTTATGACAATTTATCTTGTAGGTTGGCCAAAATTAATACTACAAGTAAACTGCCTTGATGCTATTGGACGTACCTGGGCGGTAGGGTATGGATGTTGCAATATACCTTCTATGCCTGGATTCCACTCGATTCCCGTGCCTTGTTGGATCCCCACAGCTACAACATTGACTGATACATTACGGCAATACTTTATTGGTGGATCTCATCAACTTATGCAAAGTGATATTGTTAGTTTAGGAGCAGATAGGTAAGAAACAGTTAACTTTTTATATTTTATATGTTTTACACATGATTGTGTGTCTCCATGCAATGTCTCAATTTAACCTTGTGTGTCGCTTTGTAGTCTAATTTTTTCTTATCATAACATGTCATTTTGTTATATTTCAGGTACAAATTAAGAACTCAGTCTAAGGGTATAGTCAAAGTACAAATTGACATTATATTAAGGAACTTTAGCCAATTTGGTGTAGAATATAAGTAAAAGATGAGGATTGTTACATATTTAGGATTCACCTTACTCTCCATATTCATTCAGTTCAGCATTATAGATTTTATCCAAGGAAGGTTGAAGCTGGATGAAAAGCCAATTGATGGTAAAGGCACGAGTCAGAAGAGACAACTTAGAGATGTTCTTAAAGATATTAGTGACAATAAGCCTCATGCTCTTTATTATCGCACGCAAGCAAGTAAAGGAATCAAGAACCATATTCCTGCCAAGCTTATAAGTAACATTAGTATAACAGAACTGTTTGCAACAACTGACATAACTACTAGTGCAATATTTGATATTTTGTATGATGAAAACGTTACAACCACTGAGACTGACGAAACTTATACCACTGAATCTCTGTACACTAGTACCGATTTTGAAAATGTTACTGAAATAACTTTTGTTGAAAAAAATAATGAAACAACGAGCAAACCAGATACAGCACAAAAGACTGAGACGGATTGCAGATGCAATATTTTGGTAAACCCCATATTCTGTGACATTTCATAAAAATATTGAACCATTATTTTAGATTGGCTACAGTTTAATTTTATATTGCAGTTTAGGGTATGTGACATCAGCTGTTGCTGCGACAGTGATTGTCTGGAGTCCGAAATTGGATTGTTCCCAAACTGCGAAACAAATAAGAGTAAAACCAATAAACAGAACGATAACGTCTGTCTTTCCCAGTTATCTTATTTTGACCATGGAAATGGTTTATTTTGCATTGTGAAAACTAACTTGCCTGAGAAAGTAAACCAAGTTTACGATAAGGTATATGATACATAAAACATAATTAATTACATACATAAGTTAATCAAGTTTTCTATTGTAAAATTTGTTATATTAAGGTTGTTTTTTAGAGTGAGCAGTTACCAACAGACCATTTTTTTATGTGGAAAAGTAATTGGAAATCTCAAATTTTATATGAGTACTCTAACAGAATTTACAAATATGGAGATCCTGTATGGCTTTTAAAAAATGGTTCTATTTATCACATTGGTAAATATAAAATTTACTCTTATTTTAAATTCTTTGAATGTTGTTATGCAAATAGGTACTTAATTAAAAATGTATTTACAGATTTACCTACACAGACAATTAACAATTATTGTACTGGAAGGAATGCTATGCAGTTCTTAAAGGATGAAAAATACAGTTGCATTGTTAAAATTAAGGACTTGGAAATGTTACAAATTATAAAAAATTTGGAGGAGGTCACTGTTATTAGCGCTACTTCACTCTCTATGAATAGTTCAGTTTTGGTACATAAATAGATGATGATTTAATGATTTCTAAATCATTTTACCTAACTCAACAGTGTCAAAAATAACTTTTGTCTTTCTTATACTCTTTCAGAATTGCACAAGTCTCCACTGTGTGAATTGGACCGTCACTGTCTGTCAGAACTTAGGTTGTACGAACTATAGCAAGAACTTACATGAACCAACCTGCACAGAAAGCCTTTGCATGAATATTGCCCTAAAAATCGACTACATCTTCTATTATCAGGACTCAAAAATTATAAAAGCTACTATAATATTTCATATAGAAAACAAGACTTTAGATATACCATTTATGTCACAAGAGATTCAAGTGAAGTTTGTATTAGCAAATGAGACAATTGATAATATAATAAAATTAAGTGGAAACCCAGGATACCTAGATGGTTTGCCTATCATAGTATCATATGCAGAAAAAAACTATACTGATGCATTTTACAACAAAACTATGCAGAAAAGATACTTGCTATTGCCTGAAAATCGCAATGGAGTTTGTATTTCAATTAATAATTCAGAAAATGTTATTCTATTCGGAATAAATCGAAGAATGAACTGTCGATATAATCATAAATACAAAAAGCTAGACAACGCTAGCCAAGAATGTAAGAATATTCAAAATAACATCAACAAGTTATTTGAACAAAACCAAGCATTTGTCTCGCCACTTGGGAATCCACAACAGCTAAAAGATACAGATTGGGTGTCCTTAAACACGTCTTTAATTGAAAGTACATTATATGGAAGTATTCAAGATAGATCTTCCAAGCTTCTTTGTTATAATCTCATTACAAAATACTCTTTAATAATAGGTTTTGGATTCATGAATGGAAACAATAGAATTGTGTCTTGCAAATATGCGGCATCGGCGCGAAATGCTACTTTTAACAAGGAAGATATCTCAACAATTGTTACTGTTGATATTAGCTTCATAGACGTTACAAAACCTAGTGTTATTAATTACATAACTGGTCATCCTAACCTTAACATCCATCTACCTGATGACTTTTTCTATCCATTCCGCTCAAACGAATCTTGTGTCTTCAAATGTAATGTGTTCACAATGATATATTTTATTACTATTATCATTTCTTGCAAATAAAATAACGTTTATTATTAACTAATATTTTTATTTGAAATAATTTAAATACTTCCAATTTTGTTACTTCTATTACTTCTAAGTTGGCATTCCCTTCAAGGACATAACGATGTTGAGTCTGTGATCGCCTGTAAATAAAACCCATTTTAGACTCCGGACTGGCGATACTAGAATGAGTTATTACAATACTATTTACATGGCAACACAAATAGAAGGCTAGAGAGTAATAAAACATATTGATACAGAATAAAATTTTAATACATCTGCTTCAGGACATGACAACTATCGTAAAACATAACGCACGGCACCAACTAGAGCTACTATGGTATTTACAATATTTTTACATAAAATGACATTTTCAATATGTATAAATGTAGATTATATTATTTTGAACATAATCATTTATTGTTCACATGCAACTTTGTACTGCGCTTCCCAGTGGAATTCTCAGAATAATAACTGAACCAAAGAAAACCTTCATAATTATGTGCATATATAATGTTTACATTATTTTATAATATACTGATTCGATTATTTGACAACATGCTGAGTGGGAAGAAAATCACAAAGTAACTTTCGCATTGATATTAGAGTATGATCAAATGCTGTTATTATGATAGTAACATGTCAAGTTAAATCTTCAGGCAAAACATTATAAACTTAGAACAATAAAATTCATCCCAATTCTACAATATATTTATAATATACTTTACAGTCTGATGTACTGCACAATACTATAATTATCTGTCCTATTCTGTCAATAGCAAATTAATTTAATGACAAAGGGGCGACTTATACCACTGTAATATCAGCTGTTTACTCTACCTACCTAATGGTTACTGTTCTGAGACGAAATTATTGAGAGGTTCCGAGATTTTGTATCGAATATTTCACCTGGAAATTTGTAATAACTTTCTTGTGCGGTCAAATTCATATTCCTATCATAGACAACAATAACATAATAGTACAAAGTTGCCAGTGACATTGATACCATTTTGGGAAGTCGATGACTTTCAAATTACAACGAAGACGAAGCGGCTTTTTATAACACTAAAATTTTAAAACGTTAACTGTGCTCTCGTCAGGCTCGTAGCGAGCTCTGCTACATCGCGGTTCTCAAGATTTCAACCACCAACAGATTCAGCCTTTAGTAATAATAGAACGTAAAATTACATATAAATCTAGTAGAGAACGTAATCGAGAAATGAATTAGTCCGACCCCTCGGGCGGGGCGCTCGCTCGTTCGTCACCCGGGCCAGTCGCGACGGTAAGGTAGTCCCGGTTGTATCGTTCGCGAACACCGGTCAACAGCGGGTATCGCAGGTGTTCCCCGTTACAAAAGCCGCTTCGGCTCGCGAGTCTGCCGTAGCGGGTAATATAGCGCAGTGGGTAAGTATATATACGAACGGAAGGCGTTGCGGCGGCGTGCGCGCTGGCCCGCACTATGCGACGTAGGTGTAGACCTTGCGGTCGTCGGGCGTGCGCGCCAGGTACTCGCGCTCTATGAGGCCCTCGATGCGCTTCTTGATCACCACCGGCGAGGGCAGGAAGCGCGCGCGCAGCTGCTCCGTCACCTCGGCCACCAGCAGCGTGTGCTGAGGGCACACATTTTATGTTTTTATTTATTGAGAAACTAGCTGCGCCCCGCGGTTTCACCCGCGTGGACTGCAGTTAATCGCAATGAAACGTCATTTTCGATTTTTTCTTTCATAAGAACCTTCTCCTGGCAATAACAAACACAACAAAAAGTGAAAGTAAGTGAAATCGGTCCAGCCGTTCACGCGTGATGCCGTGACCAAGGGAAATAGGGATTAATATTTATATATATAAGAAGATTCAGCAGCTTTAACTGAATATTACGATGTAACTGCCGGGAACCTGGCCTTCTCATAGAGAGATAGTAACATAACAACAACATATATTATATACATAAATCATACTAATATTATAACCAAGCTGTTCCCCCCGGTTTCACCCACGTTGACTACATTTTATGGCGATAAAAAGTATCCCATGTCCCAGGGTTCAAACTATCTCTAAACCAAATATCATCACGATCAGTTCAGTTAAGGAGTGATACAAGAAACAGTTACTTTCAACTGTTTATTTTTTGTACATTTTACGATGATTAAATACTTACATATTTTGCTACTCGGGGCGGAGACTAATCCAACCAGATCATAAAGACAGTGTTTTTTTTCTATGGAATTTTTGTATGAGAGTATGAATTATAGACCCTTATATTTGCATATGCGTGCGAAGCCTGAGTGGGTCACTTGTTTTTATAATCAAGGGGGGAGGCCTATGTTCAGCAGAGGACTTATTCCGGCTGATGATGATTATGATATAATATAACAAACACGTGACATACCGCCATCTTCTTCCGCGCCTTCATTATGCGCACGATGGCCGCTTCAATCTCGTGCTTGCGATCCTCATCCACCTTGTTGCGGGTCTCGCGTCGCTCCGGTTCGGACTCGCCCTTAGCTGCTACCGTCTGGATCTTAACTCTGCGAATAACACGTGAAAATAGTGTTTACATTCAATTGCATTTCTTTTATTATTTCTAGTCATCTGATTTTATATAAAAATGAAAGGTGGCGACACGCTACGCCTGGATTGAGACACGACTCTTAAGTAAGCACCAGATGCTTGGTAGCTTGCTAAACAAGCACTAAACAATGCTACCTGTTTTAAACACGGGTAGCTCAAGCCTATAGCAGGATTCGAATTCGAACCCACAACCTACGGGTCGTAAGGCGACGTCACTACTAAGGAGCCACCATCGCTTTCTAATACTCAGAGAAGTTTCGATATTATAATGATATAATCTATATCTCAGGCGCTGAGCGGAAAAGTGAACCAGTCAGTTTTAAGATTAATTTTAAAATTACTAGTACTTTAAAAAAAATACTGCTATTCTTAAATTGCTCATTATCTCACAACTGCTTACTGGCCCTGGGCCACTTCCGCTCAGCGCCTCATCTAGGAGATCACATTTCTTAAAGAACAACACGTACCTATGTAACTTAGATGTAAATGAGTCGTTAACGTAGAACTGGTTGGAGGGTTCGATCTCCTTAGTCTTGGGATGCTTGATGAGCACGCGCTGCGTGGCCTTGCCCATCGCGAGCGACTGCAGCGCGCGGATCAAGTCCTTCTCGGGGATGTCAGTCTCGTTGAGTATTTCCTGGAACATGGCGATGCATTAGCAATGGAAGTTTTATGCTTTTTAACTTTTTTATTTTTATGTATGGCTTCACACGATTTGTCTATGTAGCCAGTGTCAAGGTGGTGATGATATTATTATGTTGTTGACCCAGCTACAAGCGGGGCCAAGCACGATAGTGTAGAACTCCTTTGTGTGTAAAGTTTGGCACTTTATGATGACTTTATACAGACTTTTTGGAGCAATGAGAAATGTCACCTTTTTTTCAATTTCCTACAACGAACATAATATAATGGTTAATAGAATGAAAAAATATGTAGTTGCTCCAAAAGGTCCATGTACTACTTTACTAAACACAAAAGGGATTATTCTGTCTTGGCTACCTGGGTCACATCATCTCATCAGCATCATCCGTGCTTAAGCAGCTAAATATGGGAGCGCTGATCCGTGCATAATACAAGAGCTTAATATTTGACACGCTTGCGGCCGTTCCCAATAGCCGTGGACAGATCGGTTATCGGGAACGGCCGTTAACACTTGACACTGGCAATCGAGTAACGCTTTAACAAAAAAAAATAACAAAACCCGGTGGTACCTCGTATGTGAGCCGCTCTCGCTTGTTGAAGAGCAGCAGCACGCACATCTGGAAGGTGGAGACCTGTATGATGTGGCGGCGCGGCGGCACGTGCGCGGGCGGCGAGCGCGGCGGGGAGGCGCCCAGCGCGCCGCGGAACGTGGCGTGCAGGTCCGCGCTGCCCAGCTGCGGCTGCAGCGACAGCTGCCGCCCAGAGTGCTTCGCCAGGTAGAAACTGACACATGCAAACACACAATCAGATATTGCCATACGCCCCGAGTTCTATCGATTCGACCCCACCCGGTTGGTCATGTCACGATTTTGTCGATCTTTCATTATGAAATCGTTTTTTTTTATTACCTACAGGGTAGCGTTTATCCACAAATCACCTGATGTTAAGTGATGATGTGGTCGAAGGTGGCGTCACGCTACACCTGGATTGGGAACTGGGTCTCAAGTGAGGCTACCGGAACACACCGATAGGTGCTTGGCGACAGATTCTTAACATGAGGGTGATAGCTAGCCAGGCGAGTACTAGAAAGTACCCTACCACCAAGCTATGGTTTCATCGCGATGTTTTCCTTCACCGAAAGCTCAAGCTCATTGTAGGATTCGAACCCACGTCCTACGGATCGCAAGCCGACGTCACTACCACTGAGCCATCATCGCTATAACATTATAACAGACTAGCTTCCCCGAGGTTTCACTCGCGTGGGCTACAGTTTATCGCTATAAAAAGAATCCTGTGTCCTTCCTGTGGGTTTAAAGTTACTATCGGGAGAAAGGAGTGCCTAAATCAAGTGGCGTGGGATTTCCAGGGCTCGATTGTGTGTTCATAAAAAAAACGTTTATTTGTTATGAAATCAAACAATAATGACCAACAAAAATCACGAATGAAAAATAAAATTCTAGTTTATTGCAATTTAAAATTGAAATTGTAATGCAGAGCTGTTAAATTCAGTATTACTAGATTTCAGAGGCTTGAATGATATCTTTCATAATATATGTAACATTATATAGTTATAGCCTACTGTATTAGTGTTGTTTTGATTGATATAATAAACGCACGCAACTCTGGAAGTAACATTTCAACACTCCACATCAACTCCGACGCATGTACAGAAAGCGTTCACACATACAGAGAACGCACACTGGTGACCACGCCGTGAGCGCACAAACTAAAACATTTGAATTTATGTCATATGTCAATAACATACAGCATAAATTTACTTACAACAATTGATCAGCTTGTGCAGCTTCGACTGATCGTGTCATACACACGCGACCAAACTGAGACAAGCGTGTGATAGCCCTCTTTATTGTACCTTCTAAAGACTTCAAAAGCGCTTCGCGGCGCTGTAGGTATATTGCATTTGGGTGTAGCGCTCTGCGTCGGCCAGAAACCGGTGGTGAGCACGCGGACAGACAAATCCACGCCATGAAGATTCGTCTGCGAAACAAAGAGATATTGTTAAGACTTTTTCGTATAGAATTACTAGTTGCGCCCTGCGGTTTCACTCGCGTCTTACCGTTATCTCGCAAGAACCTTTTTCCGGGATAAAAAGTAGCCTATGTGTTAATCCAGACTCCAGAGTATAAGCTATCTCCATTCCTAATTTCATTCAGATCCGTTCAGTAGTTTTTGCGTGAATGAGTAACAAACATCCACCCATCCATCCATACTCACAAACTTGCACGTTTATAATACATATTAGTAAGACATGCTGATATTGCTGATATACCATGGGTGCCCATATTAGGGACACATTTTGTGGCAAAAGAGGAACTTTTTATTAAAATACACTTTACATATTTTATAAGGAGTATTATCAAATATTGTTACCCCAGCGGAGAGCACATGCTCTTTGAACTCTTCCATGATTGTGTTGGAGACGGTCATGTCCTTGAACATTCCCTCGAGCTTCGAAGTAAATTGACAACCGCATTCAGTCTGAAACATCCAACAGATTCGTGTTAGTTTATTTTTTTACGATACACAAACCAAATTACAGTTGATTTCTTAATTATAAATACTATAGATTCAGAACTGGATTGTAATTAGTTTTGGAAATAATCAATTTAGAGGTCACTAAGCTCAGATCTATATTATTGTTCTTTTGTGACTCTGAAACTACTGGACGGGTTTTGATGCGGTTTACTGAGTTCGATAGCATAGCAAAATGTTATACTATTTTGCTATGTGACATCGGAATGCTCAGATTTACTTGATAACTCGAACGCCTATTTAAGTTGCACAGGAAATGCTATGATTGCTAACAGAAGCGAGTAAGCATTTTATAAATAAAATGAATAGGAATATGTCTAAAATCACAATCCTGCTTAAAGTCTCAAAAAAAAAAACTGCAAAATTCTTTACTTGTCCAGTTAACGATTGCGAGAAGTAGGTTCAACTTGACGGCCAAATAATAATTCTCATTTAGTCAAGACTTTAAGCAAGATCGTATAAAGTACACAGTTGGACACTTACGAAGGAAATGTCCTTGGATATTGTAAAGAATTTTGCAGATTTACTGAGGACAGGACAGACGGAACGAGGGGACAGGACACTAGCCAGTTATAGGGTTCTCAATTTGCGAGACGTCACCGATTATACAGTGGAAGTCTCGCGGCTCCACATCCTTTAACAAACCATCTGTCTGGGAAAGGGTAAAAGCAAGACTACGTCACAAAGCAAAACTATAACGAAAAATAACACGGCTCGTTCTTAGTAAACAGTTTTATGCATGTCTTTTTTATTTTATTCTTTGTCTGGCTTATGTAAATAGATTTCACATGATACGTAAGTCTGATCCGAGACAAAGAGATTCCATCACAGTGCCTGTCACTGATTTTAAGTGATGATGTTGTCGAAGTCTTTGTGTAGAAGGAAAACGCCCATTTGACCTGTCTCTACTGCACTACTATTACGAGTCAGCAGGACAGTGTGTTATTAAAACACTAACGGCTAGTTTCAATAACCTATCTTATCTATACACATTACTTCTATGGAGCTTGTGTCAAATTTATATCTCCAGTAAACGTGGATATAGATAAGATAGGTTATTGTAACCAGTCGTATAACTACTATCAAAACGATGTGTTATAGGTATTTAAGTACCTTCAATTTGGAGATCATATTTTTCTCGCTGTCGTCGGACACGGACTTGTTGAGCAATAGCCGCTTGGCCAGGTGTTGTTTGTAATATCTCTCGAACACGTCTTTCTCTTGCAGGAAACGGAAGAGCACCATTGTCTTGTCTAGCACGGCCTCTATCTCTTGCTCGCTCATCTGTGTTCACAACATGATTTTATAAGGCGTATGTACCTTGTGATATGATATTGATGGTAAGTTAATCTCAGCTAAGGTCTCTGTAAATTCAGTTAAAAACAACCTGCCTGGTAAATATGGGTAAATATAAATAACCCTTGCCACCTCTCATTTTGGAGAAAGAAAAATGAAGAAAGAATGGGGGAGGATCGTGCGGTCAAACGAGCATACAGTGGACGGCCGAGTGGCCGTCGCCCTGTCGGCCGTCCCAGATTTCGCTGGAAAGACGAAGTCACGAAGGATTTGCGCGAGCTCTAGGTGGAAGACTGGCAGGAGGTGACGCAGGACAGGAGGCCAAGACTCACTTTGGGTCGTTGCGCCATCTCAGTTAGTAAGTTTTACTTCTCATTTTAGAACGTTTTTAAACGCAATTAATCTTTACTATTATACAATTACAGCAATAGAGTCATGATATTACGGACTAGGATATACTAATTAGAGGTCAATGAATTAAAATGTAGCTTCTATGATAGTTATTTAACTTTTATGAAAAAGCGTGAGGCTCATGTGATTAGACTCTGTATTGAAGGTATTTTCAGTGCTACTTACGCCCTTTTCGCCTTTTTTCAGTTTGCCATCAATAAACAGAGACAAGAATTCAGGTGATTTGTTGTTCAGATTGAGGAAGTATTCAAAGTCTGACGCGATCATGTGCTTGAATATCTTGTCATTGTTGAACGAGTTTTGGAGGAAGTGATCAAATCTGTCTTTTAGGTCGAGAAGATTCTGAAAGGAAAGATATCATATTAGTTAATTACTTCAGTTTGTTTTATCGTAATAAAAAACAATCAATATTTTGTACTGATTCTATTACAATTTGATGAATGCGATCGGGTTGGTGTTGTGGTACGAGTGGCTTGTAATTAGCGTTATTTGAGCCGTGTTTTGTTTTCTTTGATATGGACGCTTCAGAGTGAAGGACCCAACACCGACGAGTGTGACACAGGTGGAATATGCACCGTACGCCGATGTCGTGTCGTCGTTTGGTTGGTATCATGTAGCACGTAGTTACTACGAAGGCGACCGCGTTGGTGTTGTGATGCTTGCTTTGAGCCGCGTTTTGTTTTCTTTGGTTTCTTTGGATAGGGACACTTCAAAGCGGAGGACCCGACATCAATGGGTACGCTTGATGAATGTGAAACAGGTGGAATATCCTACTAATATTATAGACGTGAAAGTTTGTGCGTATGGATGTTTGTTACTCTTTCACGCAAAAAACTACTCAACGGATATGAGTGGAATTTGGAATCTAAATAAACTCAAATAACTCAATAACTCTAATATATAACTCAAATGTGACTGACTGACATAGTGATCCATCAACGCACAGCCCAAACCACTGGACGGATCGGGCCGAAATTTGGCGTGCAGGTAGATGTTATGACGATCGCGTTGGTGTTGTGGTGCGTGCTTTGAGCGGCGTTTTACTTTCTTTTGATATGGACGCTTCAGAGCGAAGGACCCTACAACGAATGTGACACAGGTGATGTGGTGTCGCCGTGGTACCTGCACGAAGGCGATCGCGTTGGTGTTGTGGTGCGTGTCGGTGACCAGCGCGCGGCCCTGCGCCCGCAGGTGCGCCGACACGGCGTCCGCCACGGTGCGCAGCCCCTCCGCCACGCGCGACAGCAGCTTGTACACGCACGCCAGCTCCGACGTGCGGGTGTGCTGCAGCATGTGCACCACGCCGCTGTTCTCCATCTGCGACGATATCATCATCCAATATAACTAGCGGCACGAAACTCTAGCGCTCGACGTCATTGCGCAGAAGTCAAAAATCAGGTATCACAGGGGGCTAGAGGGACGAAGAGTGCGCGTGCGTAGCGCCGGTTGGCTAGCCGTCGTGTTCTGTCCCCCGCCCCGATACGACGACCCGCGGACTTCTGACTCTACAGTCGCGTTCTAATGTGAATTGATATTGCCGTTCATTGTTATTGTTTTTTTGTGTTAATTTTGAGTTCGTTTGTTATTGGTTTTACTGTCTTAAATAAAAATACTAAATCACTCTTTCACATGGTCAACTTTGTTTAAAAGTCGTTTTTTTCATGCATAGAAAAGAGGTTAATTTTGAATAGTAAAACTACCTGTTACGAGCTATGCAAAACTTTAACATTTACTAGTGATTAGCTCAGTGATAGACTAACTGTTTATTTAAATATGTTCTTTAAATTATTTGGTTATATAATTTAAAATTATAATTGTATCATGTTCGCGACTGTACCCGTGCGCAGATATCCCCTCCATATTTCACTCAACGCTAAACTTTCGTGCCGCTACCTATACCTACCAACTTTAGGTCTTCAAAGCGATCATGGCTCAGTAGTAGTTTTTTTTTACAACAAACTAGGCTAGTGTTTGACCACGATCTCACCCGATGGACAGCGACGATGTGGTCGTAGGTGTAGCACGCTTGCCCAGTAAATACCTATTCACTCTTAGTAAGTAGTGTCGTCGGCTTGCGATCGAGTGCGAATCCGACATTGAGCTCGAGCTTTCGGTGAAGGAAAACATCGTGATGAAACCATAGCTTGGTGTTAGGGCAGAATGGCCATTGTGTATGTAGTAAGTTGTATATCTGTAGGGAACGGGAAATAACTGCAGTTTACAAAAAACCTACAAAAGGAAAACAGGACTTTCCGTTTTATCCAAATTTTAATACTTTGTTTGTAACTTTTTCAATTTTTCTCTTCATATAAGAACCTTCCTTGAACTTCAACGAACACAACACAAACAGAATTAGCGAAATTGCTCCATCTGTTTAGGCGTGATGCGATGATCAGTGGAAATAGAGAAGTAGCACGTCGGGCGATGGCTACGTACCTCGACGATGGTCTTCATGTGGCGCTCGATGAGCTCGTGCTCCAGCACGGCCACGATGCGCGGCTCGGTGCTCTCGTCGAGGTAGTGGCGCGCGCGCTCCGCCTCCTCGGAGATGCGCGCCTCCACGCGGTTGATGTACACCGCCGCGCTGTTCTCCGCGAGGAACTTCTGAGATTCCATCTGGATACGAACACGACACAGGTTAAATAATATATATAGGACATTGTAGGATGTTGAAGCGAAGCTGAAAATGGAACAGAGAGAATAGCCAGTTGATCTGGCCTAATGTCAGAAGAAAACGTCGTCAAACGGAGTTAGCAGAAAGAAGGCAATTCAACAAAAATCATCTCAATACAAGGTTAATTTTAATTAATCAGAAAATGTTTGCAAAGAAAAGCTTCTTAGCAATTTTTGTTCTACGATTTCTAATATTAAAACATCACTTTAAAAATTATCTAAATGAAAATACGCGACGGCCAAAGAAAGTATCTAACTTAATAAACAAACAATTATTGTATACTAGCTGACCCAGCAGACTTCGTACTGCCTCAATCGAAAAATCAAAAAATAAATCAACTTTATTGAATGGCAATAAAGTTCAAATTGACTCTACATTTTATTTAGAAAACGTTTATGTGGGAAAAATGAAAACGCTGTTTTTAGGGTTTTCCCGGCAACTATTCTAATTTTTCTCACCTTTTAAACCTTCCCTAGACCTCCACGAACATTTCAAGACCAAAATTATCCAAATCGGTCCAGCCATTCGCGAGTTTTAGCGAGACTAACGAACAGCAATTGATTTTTATATATAAGATAGCTAAACGCAGTGTAAAACTAAAGTTGTTAGGTACTTGTATGTAGGATATAGGAAACTACCAGCAAGAAGTTTCTGGTCAATTAAAATTAGCCAGTTTATAGTACTTTAGAATTCGTTGAACATACTCTATAAAACTCGGAGGATTGATGCAGGAATGGTTTCTCAAAGTCCTCCTCATAGACTGCGCGGCAGTTGATGCCGAGCACCATGAGCATCTGGCACGCGTTGCGGATGGCCAGCCGGTCTACCACCTCGCCGCGCCGCTCGCGCGCCACCATCTCCAGCAGAGTGTGCCGGAGGTGGTCGCGGATGCAGCCGTACCGTACCACCTGAAACGAGACAAACGTAGATAGATAGAAAGATTAATTCTTTATTGGCACACCACAATACAAGGAAAATTAAAACTAGAACAACAATAAAACTTAATGGTAAGTGGCGCAACGGGCGGTCTTATCGCTCAAAGCGATCTCTTCCAGACAACCCAAAAGCAGAGGAATAGTGCAAAAGTGTATGGATGGTAGTATACAAAATAAAAAAAATATTTAGAAAAAATAAATAAATAAAATATACATACTAAATACATATATATACTTAAATAATCATTTATATAAAATAAACAAAATAACAATAAATCCGTAATACATATCGAATTATAAATATACATACATGTAGTTATTAAATTAAAGAAACTGTATTATTGAACTTGTAACTGCTTTTATTTTATCCAACTGACTGCAACTACCCATTATTTTACAACCATAGACATACACATTCCATTCACATTCGTTGCCACTAGTATTCTAACAATACACACATACATAAAATACCTATACATATAGCTAAATCATATACATAAAAAGTTGATGTGTAATAAAATTAGAGAAGTTGTTGCGACAGGTAAAATGATTCGACTCGATTTTTAAAGGTATTGAGGGAGCTTGTTTAATAGCGAGTGGCAAAGCATTCCATAATCGAAAGGCAGTAACAGTAAAGGAGCGATCATAAAATGTTATCATGTTATATGTTATGTGATCATTAAACGTAATGATTGATCAAGCCGAGGGAGAGATGATGAGTGATGTTACGCCGAGCGAGGCCAACGATCAGTGGATGTTACAATAATATACTCTATCTAAGAGGGTTGCATCCTTAAAGAGGGAACATAATAGGTTGATGATAGACACTAGAAAATATTAATAGAGCTGTCGGTCGGAGGTGCACAAGAACATTGCAATAATGTGTAGCCTTGGAAGTGATCATATGATCACTTCACTAGAGAACCAGTTCTCAATCCAGGTGTAGCATGACGCAACCTTTAATCACATCATCACTTAACATCAGGTGACTTGTGGTCAAACGCTACCCTGTACGAAGTAAAAAGAATCTGCTTGGTAATAACTTTGAGTAAGCACTTCACCTGCCAGAAGTTTGCATTGAAATTACACTGCACCGCTTACCTCCCTGAGACATTCGTTTTTAAGAGAAATATAAATTGAACTAACCTGATCTCTAAATATAATAAGTCCCAGATTGTACACATTATCTACTTCATTTTGTTGTACATATACCCTATCCATGTACATGAGTATGTCGCGTATCATCACCATACTGGTCTGATGATCCGTCCAGGCATTGTTCAGTGTCTGCAGGAATCCATTGTGGAGGGAGTGTAGCACATCTTCTCGAACCTAGAATGATATATATGTATTTGTCAAAATTTTAGGAGTTCTATTTGATGAACACTTTTTTAAAACAAAACAAGTATGGTATTATTCACTTATTATTGTGTAGAACTAAATATTAGTCTCTTTACAAATTAGTTTAGAGACAAATGTATAAGATCCTTTATAGTTCCACTGTAGATAACTATGCATGAGTTACATGAGTGGCTATAGTTTTGCACAACAAAAAGAATATTAATTGTGCTAGAAGATAAAGGTATGTAGATTTAGAGACCTTAGTTTCAAGGTGTTGTGTAACTACTTCCTTCAGACCCGTGTACAGCCTCTCGCCATGCTTATGGAGGACCATTGTGTATGCATTGCGATAGAGTTCTTCGAAAGAGAGCCCAGAGTTGTTTTTCTTCTGTATTTCTTGTATGGCATTCTTTAGTAAACTCCATATATTCTCCACATACTTCTCATCCATAGTCATCTGGAAAAAGAAACCATATTTTATTAGTATTATTGTATTTTCTATAATATGAGTGACAAACAAGTGAGCTGTCTACTTGATTTCAAGTGGTCACCGCTGCTGACCCTTCATAGAGAGGACATTAGTACCTACTTATTAACTTGTTAGGTACCGAATGATAGTAAACCCGACAAAGGACCATCTTATATCCAAGGTCAAATATTAATGCTAAAAAAGACACACATTCACACATGTTTTGGCCCAAATTTTGGCACTCTCTTTGTCAATGATCATATCAAAAAAATTAAGTTATCAAATGAAGCTCTAATATGCAGTCAATGACTGCTCTGCGCTATGTAGCCAAAACACAAATTTTATGCAAACAAAAATGCATGATTTGCAAGTTAAATAAACTTGACATCAATCTAGCACCTTCTTTGGAATTAACAATGTAAGTGGCACAAAGCTTAACTCCACTTCAAATTAAATCCCTAACTTGCTGGAACACAATTCAGTTGGTAGATATTGCCTACATAGTAACTAAGATACCAATCCTACAAAATTTTAAGCAGCCTAGGAACCCTGCATATTACCTAACTTAATCTTATGCCACCCTATAAATAATAATGGATGGAAACAGAGCACTGACCCATGTGTCCGGGTACATTTGATAGTAAGGTTCGGAATAGTTCCACACCTGAAATTTCCTAGTCATCCTGACAAAATTATTTATTAACTATATTACAAAAACATTTCTATGAATAAAACAATCTGTCCAAACCATCAAAAAATCAATATTAAATTGTAAAATTGTTTATGTTTTGATTTTCACTCTTCTCAATAATGACATATTGAGTGATTTTTTTTTATTTATCTACTAAATCTATGAGTTTCCATTTTTGAACTAACTGCCACAAGGTCAGTTTAATAGGTATACAACCTTTTTATTACATTTAAAGAAGTTTAAAACTCTATAACAGAGGTTTTATTACTTATCAAGATTATATTTTGAGTAGCGTGTACTATGGTTATTACAAGGTTAGTGTGCAGGATTTGTAAAAGTGAGGATTTATCTTAGCTGGCTTATGGTTTGTATTAAAATAACACTGTTGTAAATGATAATAATAATGGACTGATGATGATTACAAAATGTAACAAATGTAATCTTATTGCTCTTCTAAACAAACAGTTAAGTACACAAGTGTCACATTATGTTAAGTGACAATATAGTTGAAGGTGGCAACACACTACACCTTAATTCGTTGCCAGAACATACAATATGTTTTGCAACTTGGCAACAGATTCATAACTTTAGGACGATAGCTAGCCAAGCAAGCACTAAAGAATGTTCTATTACCAAGCTATTGTTTCATCACAATGTTTTAGTTCACCAAAACTTCAAGCTCATTACAGGATTCAAACCCACAACTTACTGAATCACAACCATATCAAATAATTTCATCAACCAAATGTAAAGGAAAAAGTTGCAAATAGCTCTCAATAAATTTATTTAGGAGTCAAACACTATTATTATTCATAAATACAATTATAAGTAGTATATTAATACTAAATAATAGTATTAATTCAGTGCCATAAATAGGCATTTTTATGCCTGGTGCAAGCTTTTATTACTACACCCTAAAAATATTTAATGAAAACCTGTTGTATATAATGAAATTTATATTTATAGTTATGGTTTAAAGCTTGTTTTGTTTACCATGAAGGCACAATTGCAGCGAGTGTGAAAATTTTAAGACTGGTATTATTTATCACAATATATGATTAATTAAGAAAAGGGTAATAATTATAGATCGAAGGGTGCAATTTGAAATTATATCAGCGCCTGTAGTACTTAAAACAGGCATGGGTATTTTTATGATTAGATTGAAGCCATCTTATACAGACATTTGCGTTAAGAACATATTTTTACTACAAATACAGATTTGAATCATATTGACGTCAAAACCATCCAACAAACACAAAACAATGAGTTAGCCCAAATAGCTGTGGTATCACCACCTAAATAAAGTCTTTCAATCGCCATAATGATTGGGGTCTAATCGGTACTTTAACTCATCCAACTCTCTGGGAAACTGTTCATGGATTGACAAATTGGTATTTACTTTCTTGTGTACAATGAGGTTCCTTAACACACTATATTAATATTACAGCCATGTGCTTATTCTGCAATCCTCAAATATTGGTTTGTCCTTAGACTATTGTTTATGTTTGTATGCAATCATTGCTTTAATTAGGTTGTTACCAGGATTAGTCAGCAAAAGTAATGACGAGTTGATGACTTACCGGAAAGGCCCTGATCCTCATCTTGCCAGGTTTGTCTTTTGGCAGGGTACTTTTCATCATTGCTACTGCTCTTCACCAACAAAACACTAAATATGTATCCAAGGTTCTTTCACTTTTCATTTGTTGCAGCGAAAACACATTGTTACTCTCACAACATCTGAAATTACCATTCGCTAAATATTATGAAAATATGAACAAAAAAAGGATAAAGTATTGATGGAAATCGTCATCGCACTACAATCGCAGCACAGCTGTGATCAATCACATTTTTTCATTGTCGCATTTTTATTTTTGTAATCAATAAGGTTACATTAAAATACTGTACCGATAAAATGTTTTTGTACAAATAAATACGTATTGATAAATTTCTAAATTCTATGACCAGTCAGTCACGATCAGTAGGATATTTATTTAGTGACATTGACAAGTAGGTGAGTAGTCTCTTTCCCACTTATAGAAAATTCCGTAACAACTAGCGCCACTAGCTTTACATAAATCATGACGTCCTTTTTCTACAAGCCAAAATACCTAATAATCTAAATAATAAACTTACGAGTAACTATTTGATCCACTGTTCAATCAGCTATATAAAATACACTGGAAAAATAATTATAGAACGTGTATTTATTCGATTTTGCATTCCTGCTACCTATTCAATTGTTTTATACTTTTGTCGCTGTCGTCCATAAATGTTAAGTGTTGCCGGTTTATTTCTTTATTTCCCAATTGCCATTTTTTTCCCCGCAAATTCACAGTTTTCTTTCACAATGTCATCTGTAACCTGTAGTAACCTACAACACAGACTTAATTTTAACATTATCAACTTTATCATGAAATCGTATATAAATTTAATTTAAACCATATTGAAACAAATAATACCACATAGCACATAATTAAATAATTAAGTGCTATGTGGAATCATTTCAATAACGTGAACAGCACATTTTATTTTAGATAACATTGCTTGAGTTGGAGTTTATTTTAGAGGGGACATTATAATGTACCCACATTGTGGGTAAATATAAAATTCGGTTAACATTACGGTAGAACAACCACAGACTCCTTTTTAATACCACAGAAGGCATACGCGATATTCGGAAAACAATAATTATAGTTATGCAGAAAGATAAGCAGAACAAGTATTTTTACATCTATACTCTGTTTCTGTACGTTGTCACGATTTATAGATATTTTTCTTAAATTACCTCTGAGAAATTAGCTTAAATTAGTCATTTACAATGCCATCTATTAAGGTTCTAAAAAATTAATTACCTTAGCTATGAAAACGTTCATTCATTCATTCAATGGGTGGTAATTTCATAAGGTTTTCCGAGTTCTGATTCTGACAGCCGAAGAAACATAGTTTCTAAACCAATGGAAAGATGGCGCTGGCTACAATTTTCTTCATAATTTTTGAATGCATCTGCTATTCGAAGCGAAAAAAGAGACCTGTTAAATGTATGGTATTTAATTTGCTTATTTTGCTTGCTCTATGATGATAAACTAACGCCTAAGCCCCCCTTGAAACAAAGAGTACCTACCTACTCAAAACTTTTGTTCGCAACAATCGTTGTTTATTTATCTAAGCTAGTTATGATAATGGCGCTTCCATTAATTACATACGTGAGGCGATACAAACTATTGTTTGATTACGCTTATTTTTAAAAGTTTCAAGTACCTGCCAAAGTTTCTTAAAGTTTCATTCTCTTTTTTTTGTGCAATAAAATACTACCTACTATTGTGTGTGCATATAGGCCAACATAGCATATTATGTCATGTCTAGCTTTGATTTCGTAAGGGATTCAGCGTGAAGATTATCTAGAATAGTAAGTTAGTAAATCGGTAACAGCTAACAGCCATAAATTAGATAATAAAAAAAGAAGGGTAACAAGTGCTTTCGTACTAGGTGACTTAAGATGGTAGTTAAGAAGGTAGATATTAATGGTATTAGGTACTTGAAACTCAAGAAAATTGTACCGAACTGATGTTGCTGAACATGCCTATTTTTCCAAATTTCCTATGCTTTTTGAACACCAAACGTGGCTGTCCGATAGGTACCTACACATTTGGAAAATTGCGCGTGTTCTGCTATTTTCGACTTACAAGGTAGGTACTTTTAGTAGGTAAGTACATACATAAATAAAACACATTCCAGGAAGGTACCTAACCTAAATTTTATTTACCTATTAAGTAGATCACATTTAATATTTTTTATTGTATTGAAATAAATCAGGGGTAACTAAACTTTATTTTAAAAAAGAATAACTTTAATACGTTTTAATTGAAATTTATTTTATTCGTAAAATTAAATCAACAAATGCGGCACGACACTTAATGTACAATAATACATATTATCTAGTAGCTAGGTACCTACTTATTATAATAATTATAAGTAGGTACCTATGTAGTACTACCTACTTATCTATTATCTTACATGTTATTTAGAGTTAAATTAATAAAAAAACTAGGGCCCTTATTAAATAAATAAAATGTTCATACGAATTTACGATATAACCATTCTGGCGCGAAACAGCGAAAACAACAGAAAACAATTTCTAATCAATATGTATATCGATCACTTCATTTTATTGTGAATAAGGGCTTGCACCTACAACTGCTAGTAACTAACTATTCGTTGTAGGTGTAGGCAGGGTGTGCGTGGAGAACCCACCGGAAGAGCAGCAGGGTAAAGCAAACCAGTACGAAAAAGGACACCATCACTCGGAGGTTCTTCTCTGAGCGCTGGTCTCTCTCGCTGGCACGGAGCCTTTCTATTAACCCATTCTGAAAAAAAAACCAAATTATGAGTTACTAGCTAATAAATTATGAGGCTACAGTTTATCGCGATAAAAAGTATCCTGTCCTTTCTCAGGGTTCAAACTATCTCCGTACCAAATTTTATTTAAATCGGTGTAGTTTAGGTGTGAAAGCGTACCTAACAGACAGACAGACAGACGGACAGAGTTAGGTACTTTCGCATTTATGGTCAAAAAATTAGCATTGCCATTCAACGAGGCAATGCTGCCAGCTTTTTGGGCACCTTACCGTCTTCTGGAGGCTTACCAAATTTTTCTACTGTGTTTGATTTATTTTTGATTTTATTAGTACCTAATTTAATTTTCAGATTTATCTTGAATCGCCGTACTAAATTCCTACTTTTGCGGTGAGTTAAACTCAATCTAAATAACCCTCCCTTTTCCACGGTCAGCGAGCTTTTAGTAGGAACCTAATAAAAAATCGTTATAAATTGTGAGTCTTCAAGATGAGAGGTCGGCAAATATAAGGCAAATACTCCGTCGACCGCATCGTCGATTATACGGTCATATACACCAGGCACTTACAAGGCTAAAAGTTTTAAATCAATATACTCGTAACTATAGGTAGGTAGGTACAGAATTGTTCGAACGATCTAAATATTAGACCACTTTTGTAGTTTATGTAAGTTAGTTATAAGTTCTATAGTTATGGCTTTCTGGCGGCTATTTATTTTGCCAACATTTTATTTTATATCCAAAACTTGTGTTTGTTGGGTGATAATTATTATTTTATATTTTATTCTTTTTGATTGTATTGTACTTTCTTTATTATTCCTACTAATATTAAAAAGCGAAAGTTTGTATATGTGTGAATGTTTGTTACAACTTATCACCGTAACAACTAAACCAATTTTGATGAAATTTGGAATGGAGATAGCTTATACCCTGGATTAACACGTAGACTTTTTATCCCGGAAAACGGTTCCGGCGGGTTAACGGGAAGACGCGGGTGAAACCGCGGGGCACAACTAGTTAATAATATAAATTGTAAAGCCCTTTTTAGAATCAAAGGGCCAGGAGTAACGTCGTACCCATCCACCATGTGCGGCTACCCAGGAGCCAGCCTCTTCGTGCAGGAGATCAGCGATGGCTGCAGCTGGGGCCGCCACCAGCTCCAACGCTGGCTCGCCTTCCGCAGCCTCCGCGGCTTCTTTGGCAAGGGCCCCACAGACGCAGTACACTGCTGCTATCTGTAATCAAATCAGTGCAAATGTTCATTTTATCATTTACTAGTTACGCCCCGCAGTTATACCCGCGGTTACAATTTCAATCTTTTAAAAACCTAATAATATATCTACCTATTGATATACAGTAAAAGCTCCTTATTCGAGCTTTCTTCAATAGTGTTTTAACTATTCGCGGATTAAAAAAATGTGACTCAATTCCTATATTCGCGGCTAAAGATTTCTTTATTCGCAGATCTAATCGGTACATCGGTACATACTTGTACATATTAATAAATAGGATTCCACTATGTATCCAACCCAATATCCTTTGTAAACTCGTCGTCAAATGGATTAATAAAAAAGTAAAATAGACCAAGAGCTTTGCAATTTCTTTAGGAAAATTCATCCTTCTATGGAACGAAGCCTTATTTTTAAGAGGCAAATTGCTAATGCCACTGCTGAATATCAGTCTTCATTGAAGGAGCTTTTAAAAACTGCCAAGCAAGAAAAAATTACAAAACTCTTTAAAGCGTTGCCTAAGCCTGAAGATGATAATCAAATATATAACCCAAAGGTAACTGACTGACAAAGTGATCCATCAACGCACAGCCCATACCACTGGACGGATCGAGCTGAAATTTAGCATGCAGGTAGATGTTATGACGTAGGCATCCGCTAAGAAAGGATTTTGATTAATTCTACCCCCAAGGGGATAAAATAGGGGCTGAAAGTTTGTATGAAACTTTGTCAATTTTAAACCGATCGGGCTTAGACTTTGCATGCATAAAGCTGTAGCCCACGCGGGTGAAACCGCGGGGAACAGCTAGTTAATCAATATGGTCAAAAACTTCAATTAAATTGCTTTTTTTTATATATTTCTTCTGTTATTTTGTCACTTTGAAACGTAATATATAATCCCATACATACAAATTATGCAAATTACCATTCCTTATTCACGGTTTCTGTATTCGCGGCATATTTACGGAACGTACCTATACCCCGCGAATAAAGAGCTTCTCATTCTCACCACTAATTTCAAGACACAAAATCCCAAAATTCTAATAGGCAGTTTAATATCATGTCAATTAATCCTACCTTCTACTAATATTATAAACGTGAAATTTTGTATGGATGGATGGATGTTTGTTACTCCTTCACGCATAAACTACTAAACGGATCTGAATGAAGTTTGGAATGAAGATAGCTTATACCCTGGATTAACACATAGGCTACTTTTCATTCTGGAAAAAGGTTCCTGCGGGATAACAGGAAGACGCGGGTGAAACCGCGGGCCGCAACTAGTGATCTTATAATCTTATGTTTTTGGGATTCAATCATCGAAGTTGCAAACTTTGAATCCCGATAGATTTTCAGACTGAATTATTGAAGCTCTAGGATAACAAACTAAAGTGTGTAACTTCGTTTATGCGCCAGAATGTTAGGTGATATCCGTAAATATGTTACGTACCTAAGTTGTTTAACTACTGTTTGAAAGGATTATCAGATTAAGCCTCTCCACAGGATGCTCCGGTTTAGTTGGCTTAAGTATCTACCTACATAGGATGCAGAGTTAGATAGGTAGGTACTTATCAATTATTCGGTGCTGATAAAACTCTTTAGTTAATAGGATTAGGATCGTCCTGTTATGTCACGCACCATGGTATCTCTAACTTTTAAATTTGGCAAAAGCTATGAGATACTATAAGGGAAATAGTAATTACTAAATACTAATTACCATGCCATTGTATTGAAGTTAACATTAAAGCCATAGGATGCAGATATTATCACGCTTAACTGTTAACTAGCTAATTAAATTAAAAATGCAAATTAGAATTAAAAGACTAAATAATTTTAAGCCGTGGGCGGGGGACGTTTGGGTCACGAGCTTTGATCGTCGATAAAAAACATTCGGCAAATAGGTTTCTGTAAGGTTTCCCTTTGTATAATTTGTAACTAAACTCGAATATGCAAATGAAACGGTTTGTTTAGATTAAAATCCGGGACAAATCCTATTTTAATCAATGTATACCTAAGTAAATAAATACCTCTAGTACTCACAGTGGGTGAGTGGGTAAATATTTTAAGCTGCTACTACAAATCCCTATAGCCTGAAAAGTTATATATTTATTGGTTTTCTTGTCTGTCTTTCTTTCCCGACAAAACGGCTAGACTTATTTAGTTTAAATTTAGCTTATATAGCTTATGAAGATAATAAGTAAAGTTAAAGTATTATAGTCGACAGAGAGCAATATAACATGCTACTCTCTTTTCTCGGAAAATTAGTAACTTTCTAAGATGTAGAGATAAGTTTTATCTATCCGTTCGAAACTGCGGGAACAGTCGCTGTAGGTAGTAAGTAATTAATGTATAGACAGGTAAGATATAATTTCCGTTCCATTTATATCTTACCTTAGACCACGTAATATTCTCCCTCGTGATTCGCCTCGCTAATGCCAACGCGAGCTCAGCCAGTGCTGTGTCGGATCTCAGCATGGCAGATGGCGCCCTGGTCGCTTGCCTAGCAACATGCCTGAAGGCGTCAGGTCTCTTTCTTTCTAGTGCCGCGCAAAGGGCTCTTAGCGCCACCAGTACTCCACTTTCAGTGTTGTTTATAGCCTCTTCACCGCATTCAGTCTCGATCATTCTTTGTAGTCGTTTCATAACTATTTGCTGTCAAAACAACCACACCATAAAAAAACCTTGCATATCTGTCGTTCATTTACGGCCGTTCCCAATAACCGATCTATCCACGGTTTGCCCTACTGGAGATAGATAATTGACATAAGCTCCATAGAAGTAATGTCAAATTTCTATCTCTAGGAAAACCGTGGATTGATCGGTTATTAAGAACGGCCGTAAATTTTTAAATTAAATTATAGTACAGAGATGAAATGTGTTTCGGCGCGGGTCGCCCTAAAATATGCGTGAGTGATGAAAACAAAAGTTTACACAGATTTTTTTTTGAGTGTAGGTATACCTATATTTTTGAAATTTTTCATATAAATAAAGGAAAATAATTAAGAATTAGATTTAATATACAAAAGTTTAGTCATAAGGGCAGGAGGGCAGGAGTCAGGGAAAAATGCACAAAGGCAGAGTTTTCCGCGAAACGTTAATTTTCATCCTGTCGGTAAACATTCATTGCTGAACATCGGTGTACTTAATAAAAAAAGTTACAGCTTAGCTTTACCTGTTTCTCATACAGGTATAAGCGATGGTAAAGTGTATTGAATATCAAGAGTCAATTTACAAATTGCTTTTCCCTCCATCGAAAAGTAGGTACCTACCTAGAAATTTCAGGAGACTTAGATTTAGGTACATATTAATATTAACTGAGCTACAAGCAACATCTCTTCATGTCTTGTAGCCTTGTTTGTAGCCGTTTTTAATGTGATTTTTGAATTGTAGTCTACGCCTATAATTATAATAACATTTGGACTTGAGCTGATGATAGCGTGAACTATGGATATTTATGTTAAATTGTTTCGCAGCGCACGCAATGTAAATCATATATTTTTAGGTAATTTTTTTACACTTGTGTTACATTATTGGAGTTTTCGTAAGCATCCCTTATTTTTTTAAATATATTATAGCCTATGTCCGCCGAGGATAGTGTAACTTCCCAACGGCGAAAGAATTTTTTAAATCGGTTTTATAGTTTCGGAGTCTATTCAATGCAAACAAACAAACAAAAATTCAAATTTTTCCTCTTTATAGTATTGAAGTATTGATATACCACGATAGTGTTGTGGTGCGCTGATTTCCGAAATGTTAATAATACCTTTTTGGTGCAGAACGTAGACCTCCTTATCTGCGTTCTAATATATTGCAGGCACAGGGCTCGTCCTTGCCTCACTATCTGTGGTTTCACATGCGTAGGGGTGGCGAGACACCAGCCTATTGTCGCGGAGAGCCGTCTGGAGACTGCAGTCGCAGCCGCGCTTGACACCATTGTACTGAACCTCCTCTTTGTACGGTCTAGAGGTGACAGCGTCCGCGTTGGCGAGGATCGACGACCTATGGAAAAAGTTGTATGGAAGACATGTACGTATCAGTATAACGCGGTATATACTTTGTACAACACGATGAGCCCCTAATGGTAGGTGTAAGTTTTGCTACTGAAGTTGCAGCGCTACCCCATTAGATTCATCCTACTCATTGTCTTGAAACACCCTCTTTATCTTTACCTACTTAAGTATTAGTATATCTTTATCCATATACTTATATAAAAGAAAGTCGTGTTAGTTACACTATTTATAACTCAAGAACGGCTGAACCGATTTGGCTGAAAATTGGTGGAGAGGTTAGAACCAGGAGACTGACATAGGATACTTTTTATCCCGGAAGACGCGGGTGAAATCGTGGGGCGCAGCTAGTTATGGATATAGATATGTTCCTGTTTTTTTATATCTTCTATATGGCACGTTTGTTATTATTTGAAACAATCAATCTCACTAACTACTTCATTATCGGCCAAAAGACGTCATAAGCCCTTTGAACGCCACAATGAACGACTATTTGCACCCGTCAGCTCCCCGCAACTTTTGCCATGACGTCGGTCCACGTAGTGGGTGGGAAGGGGGGGAGGGGGGGCTACCACCAGAACGTATTCCGAACCGTGGTCGCCACTCGAGAACCTTTCTTCCCCATTACCTAACTACTTTGTGTCTTGTAGTCTATCGCTATCCTGTAAGAAGTAATAAAAATAATAACAATACGTAGGTACCTAGTTCCTTTTTACCCAAACCGAAAATAAGCTGAACGAGCCAGCAAAACCACGTACCTACCTTTCTATTACAGTCCGTTCAGCTGAGCACACATTAATGTTTTGCAGTTCCTTCCTATGCCTATAACGTTTCCGATATTCCTAATAAGTAATTACCTACCTACCGGAATGCCTACCGCTAATGAACTGACATAAAGCAATCTTAATTAATTATGTTTACCGACATATTTTACTATATCCTTGTTATGGAAATAAAGTATCTCTATCTGTATGTCTGTCTGTTGCCTTTTGACGCTGAAACAGCTGAAAAGTTTTTAATGAAATTTTGAATGGAAATAGTTTGAACCCTTGAGAAGGCCATATAAGATTTGGATAGATTTATTGCGATAAATTGTTGTTCTCGTGGATCATGGATGAAACCACAGGAAATAACTCGTTTATAATACAATAAATTGCGAAAGTTTAGGGTGTTTATTTATTTGTTTGGATGTTTACTACTCAATCACGTCGAAGCGGATGAATAGATTAAGTACAGAGATAGATTAGGATAGGGAGTAATACAACAACACAGGGTACTTTTCTTCTCAACAAAAATAGAAAATTCTTGCGAAAAACAAGATCGCGGCCAGTACAGAATTCTTTTTGCCAGTCAAAGAAATTAACTGTTCGAAGATCATGCATTTTTTATTAGCCTAGCTGTCTATGCCATCGCCAGTAATTCATTACCTATACCTACATTGCTTAATATCTTTTATCCTTCTGTCTATCAGCAATGTAGACGTTTCTTGGAGCCCTCTACCCAAGTGATGTTATAGCATCTCACTTGGCAATCCAATGAATCCATCGCCGACTCCAGACAGGGCACTCAGCGGAGTGCTGAGTTTCCTTCGCATTCTCATCGCTGGCGTCGGCACGAATTCGTCATCTTCTTCGCCGTCTGGAGGAGTAACGTGTATAGCGATGTTGTTGTTGTCTGCTGGCTGCATTCTGCTCAGTTGCCATTTTTTCTCCGTTAGCGGCCCTATCTGAAAAAGAAAAAAAAATTATAATGTATGTAAGAGCACATTTTTTTTTGTTATGGCGTCACACGATTGGTGTATTTGCCAGTGTCAAGCATAAAACATTTCAAACTCAGAGAGTTGAATCAAGTTTAAATGATGATGATGATGGGATGAGGATAGTGTTTAAGTAAAGTAGTGGCTCTTTACTTAAAATTTACACGGACTTTTTTGGAGCAACTAGAAAAGCCACTTTAACAACTTTATTTCAATTTCCCACACTCGTACCCATTAACAAACACCTAATGGTTAATAATCCACCAATATTACACATTATCACTCGAAGAAACACAAGTTTTAGAAATAAAAACAAAATTTTCACGTTGACAATTCGATTGCCGCCAAAAAAGTCACTCCGTGAAAGTTACTTATTTATGCACGAGGTGGTTAGAGTGCATTTATAAATAGGTTTAGGTTTTGCGCCCAAGGTAAAAACTCTGCTTTTCATTTCGAATATGTAAATAGAAACCTGATTACGAAACAAAAAATATTTCGTTACATTTAAAAAATCAATATTGGTATGATGACCAAATTGCCGCTTTCCCTTCTTTTTTCCTGTCTGGTGGCTTTCTACCAGCCAGTATCTTTTAATTATTATTTTACACCACGATGGAATGGCTCTATAAATCTATAATGGGGCATGGCGAAGGATTTGCGCGAGCTCCACGTGGAGGACTAGCAGGAGGTGGCGCAGGACAGACCGAAGTGGCGTCTTTTGTTATCGGAGGCCAATACTCACTTTGGGTGCGTTCTACTAAGCGCCCAAAACGATCAAAATGCTGGGTCGTTGCGCCATCTCAGTTAGTTAGTTACATGGCCACCTAGTTTTTAAATATTTTGATTGCTACAACCTGTCACCATTTTCCCCCCATGACTGCTACTAAGTACCTAAGTACTGTCACAGAATAGTACTACGGTATACTGTTTTCATCCCTCTGGTCAGGTTACTTCAAGCGTACCTACTTTCAAAGTATGAGAAATGAAAAATATATTTCAACGACACGGTTATAGGTGCTATATAAAAGCGAAGGTTCTATTATAAGATTCGATAAATAATTTTTAATGAAAAACTTTCATTCTTTCATCAACTAAACATCTGTGTGTTATTAACTTATTTTCTATACCTATCTAATACTAGTGATCCCTCGCGGTTTCGTCCGAGCCTTCGAGTGTAGAGTTTTAAGAATATAACATAAAAACCGTCTCCATGTATATTATGACGTAAACTTTCAAAGCAATCGGTGAACATCTTTCGGAGATTTATAATTTTGAACAAACGACCATTTAAGCACATTTTTATTTATATGTATCTAACATTATTTTATTGACTTCCATTTTTGCTAACTTATAAAATCGAACTTTTTTATTAGACCATGAACAGTAAAAATAAAAGATAAAATCAAGGATAACCGGGATATTTGATACGATCGATAAATCGTAATTAGATTGTGTTCTTTTCTTATCTCTATCGGCCTCGTGGGAGGTTCTTAGTGCTTTCCAACAAAACAAGGTACCTATAGATAGCTTTTTAGTAAAACATTTTCGGGTGCTGAAATTTAGTTTTAGGTACCTTAAAACTAGTGACGTGCATTGCCGCGCAGGATTTTAAGTTTTATTGTTGTAGTTCAAAATGTTGCGAGACACTAAACTTTAATGGGCAAGTGTGCCGTAGGCATTGCTATAACAACATACTCTCATAATCATTTTTGTACATTTATTTAAATGGGTACCTACGTGCTATTTATATCTAATTTTGATATCTAACTTACTATTTTAAGCTGCCTTTGATGAGCTTAAACACCTAGAAATATTTACAAATATATCTTTATAGAAAATAAACTTTGAATAAACAAAGAATATCAAAGTTCTACAATTTTCATTAACCATCGCAATAAAAAAAGATCAAAACAGCTTCCTGGCAACTTACCAACACTGGAAATATTTTCTTATTATGTTCCAGCTTACTTTCTGATTTCCCATTTTTTAACGTATTTCATTTTTAAATCCCGTTGTGTTTTTTTATATAAAAAAAAATGGTGTATTTCACATCGACGCTTATTTTCTTTTACATAACATAACTTTTTGGAATATTTAAAAACATGAAACGTTACCATCGTACGAGTAAATTCACAGCTTCAGTTCTAAGTAAATGAGTAACATGAAAATTAAGCCCCGAAGTATTAAGGATGGTAAAGATGGATAACCTAGAACACCTTGCTCTAAAATTATATGAGAAACAGCGTGACAATGCGCAATAGTGGATTTACATTATGGCTGTAACATACGGTCGAAGTAACGAAAACTTGTTTTGGCAGAAGTTTTTTCACACAGTCGACTAACGCCGGGTTGTTTTTCCTGACCTAAGTATTACGCCTGTCCATAACAATAAAATTATAGTGCCATACTTTTGCCGGAACTTTGCACCAAGCTCATTATCCTGAGGAATCAGTATTTGCTTAGTAATTTGGTAACATTGACCTCCAAACCGCAACACATTATATTTAGGTAGGTACCTACCTGTTGGATAAAATAATACCTAATACCTATCGACCAGCGTATTGCTAGATAGGTATTATTATTATTATTTTATTCTTGTAAAAATTACCATTAATATTAAGCATCCTGCAACTGATGATATATACCTAGAGCTATTTATTATATTAGATGCGGTCCGCGGGTTTTAAAACAATGACCTTTATTTTTCCAGGCTTACACTTACCCTATTTCGATAAAGTCTTTCTTAGTATGCGCATTTAAATATAAAATTCCTTATCACTTGTGCTGGCATTTAATGAATCACACTCAAAATCGTTATTACGTTTATTTATGTGCGAATTATCTGATATCAGCAGTGGCGGTGTGTTGATATTATGACATCACTCAGTCGAGACAGCATCTTTTGTATAAATATGTAAATAATATATTATAGGGTTGTTTGAATATACCATTTGCATATACAAAGTCAAAGATCTACTTAGTGAAAGAAAAGCATATTTAAATATTAATGAATGAGTAGGTAGGTACCTTCGTATGTTTGAGCCACCTAAGTTGCCCGAGTGCTCTGACTGCTCCGTTACTTTGCACTATAAATATTAAATAGTAATACAAATCTTTATACAGTAAACACTCACTATTTCACACGGTACATAATATTTACCATATCTATGTCATATCCCATGTTGGACACACACGCGTAGGTAATTAATTACTATAATACCGGAACGTAACGCTAAGCTTCTAAGTGCTCACAATAGCTTACAATCATATTATACATACGAGTAACAGACCAGGTGACAGGGCTTTGGAGGTGTTGTGTATTATTTAATGTCTATGTAATCATCAAAAATACTTATTGGTTTGTGGTGAAATAAGGCAGAAGTTTTCTCCAACTTGTCGACTTCAGACTTTCTAACATTTAAATACAATTTTATTTGAAAAAGTTGACGCAAAGCTGATGATTTTTATTCACATTTTTCGCACTTTCTTAAAGGGTCCAAACTTTGGTTCCCTTTAGGTCCCTGGTCTACGACGGCTTTGGGTGTACTATATAAAAATATGTCACAGACGCGTAGACGTAGCGATAGACATCGGTGACTACAAAATATATTTTAAGCAGCACTAACATTTATAGAGCCTCTACAAGCTTTTGGTGAGTGAGGCAGTAGAAAAGATGTCGTAGTACAGTCAACGACAAAAGTAGCTGATCATACTCAATTTTCCAAATGCATATTAAATCAGTAATGTTTGTTTTTTCCTTACAAGTTACAAGGTAGCGTTTAACCATAACATAACACACATGATATTATTATGTGATGATTCGGTGGAAGGTTGGTGTTTAAGATGTTAAAGAGAATAGGAAAATAGGTTTTTGTTCAGTGACTTTTGTCGTTGACTGTACCTACTGCTTATATTCTAACTGATAAGTTCTATCAAGTGAATGTAATAGCTAACTATAACACACTTAAACTTTACTTTTAGGTGGGTTTGGGACAAGTTAAACTTAAATTGTTATTTATCCCAACATTTTGACATCCTTGGATGTCGTACCTACCTAATCCTGAGCCTGTAAGTTAGCTCAACTTACCAACTATCTAATCTAGCCAAGCTCCTCCAGCGTTGGGGTTCTTGCTTTAAACAACTTGTCACGATAGACTGTAAAGCAACTATAAGCGATAAATATCAAGGACTAATGAATAAAGAGTTACTGAAGCATATCAGACAACTATTTTGAGTAGGTAGTTTACGTGTGCAGTTCATCGGCAAGGCGGTACTTGATGGTTTATAATTTTTACATATTTGAAAACTTCTACAAATCCATAGACATAGCTTGGTGGTAGGGCATAGTAGATACTCGCCTTGCGTCGGCTACCAATCACCTGTTGGTGTATTCCGGCGTCCTCACATGAGAGTCAGTTTCTTCTCCAGATGTAGCGTGACGTCACCTTTGTCTACTTCTGCCTTATGGTCAAACGCTATATACAGTGTAAGATGTTTTTTTACTACTTATTTAAATAAGGGTAATACACATATGTCTATTTATTTCCATCTGAAAATATTCGTAATATAAACTCAAACGTAATATATGTTACTAAACCATTTTTGATCCCCGACGCGAAAGTTTAGGTTGACCCAGACTTTTAGATTATAGACATAGCCGGCGTGAATTGTTTAGGTCAAAAAATATCTAAGACGTTAGAATGCCCAGAAAATAAGATCAAGGAAGGTCTAACTAGAACAATGAATATGCATTCCATATTTCACATATGCCGGACTTATCGCTTATAAGCCTATATATGCGTTATTTAACATTTATCTGTCAGTCACTTTTATTATGTCTATAAACTAAATTTTTACAAACTTTATACAAAAATATGTATATCACAAAACAAATAATTTTGTATCTCTAACAAAGTATTTTACCAGCTACTCAACGTTTAGGTTGTATTGGTAACTAATTAATAGTATATTATAATTAAATACCAAATCAATCTTAAGAGGATTACAATTAAAGTTTCCAACCGTTTAAGATAAGCCTATAAAATACTAGTAGGTAAACAAAGTCAAACAAGCAACTGTTTGATGTTTCTAAGTCTAAACAAAAACACTGTAGGCAATACAAACATGAAAAAATCTGTGAGAAATCTAGCAATTTAAAGTTGGAAGCGGGTAATGTTACAAAACATAGGTACCTATAATAGTTGTTGTGCTGAGAAAGAACTAACTAGACCAGAATCTTGAATAAAGTCGTACAGATTCGAATAAGGTAAAAGTTGTGCAGGCCGGGACATGGAGCGACAAATTGGATTGAACTTTACTTGCTTATAGGTATATCCGGGCATGTCTCCTTTTGGTTCAAGGTATCTATGCCACACATGCATTTTTAGAAATACTGAAATCAGTATCCTAGATACTGGTGACTTGTGGTCAAACGATAAACTGTAAAAAGTTAAAAAAATACAAAAAAAGGTTTAAAAAAACAGATTTAATACTAGTAGATGTATTGAACAGTTGAACACCCTCAGTGGCTTTTAAAAGTATATAGAACACACTCGCAGCATAGCTGGTCAGATCGGTCGTAACAGTTCACGAACCACGGCCACCACTTGAATGTGAATAGTTGACCGTTTGTGGCATTTTCAACGATCGCTCTCCTGCTTCGGAGGGCATGCTGTCAGTCCCGGCTATATCAGTCGTAAATCCATGTCGTAGGTGGCCTAAAAACTCCGACACTAGAGCTGGCCATTTCATTCGTTCATTAAAAAGAAGAAGTTTCTTAGTTTGAAAAAAATAAACATAAAGCATGTGTTTTTAAAAATGATACCGTCGGAAGCCGTCCATTTAGTCGCATGGCTCTGTTAGCAACACACCACGGGGTTTCATCCTACGCGCTGCAGCAGGCTGGGCTGGATATCATGAATTTCACTGCAGATATTATTATATTCCTTGAGCTGCGTGACAGACTGAGGGTTATTATCATAGACTTTGGATTAGTAAAATGATAGGACACGTCCTGTTACTTGAATGCCCTATGACCTACTTATTGTACGGTAACAGGCGTTGCAGGGCGCATTAGAATGCTGGCCAGCCACGTCGTTACTCAACCGCCTTCGCAGGCAGGCAGCAGTGAGCGCCTAAGCGACCGTGAATGCAGCCGCGTTACTAATGCTAATTCAACAACCCAACGTTACTGATAACTCTTGCACCGACAGAATACCAAATTATGGAGGTAAGGAAATGACACTCAACCTGACCTAGACGTGATGCGGTATGGAGGTGAGATAAGATAACTATCGCTGCGTGTGTAGTGTGTACCTAGTGCCTATATTTATAACGACAAAAAAGTTTGTTAATCAGGTTTACTTAGTTACAGTTTAGCTGCGGCGAGAAATTTTGATACTTGCTAATACGAAGATCAAGTTATAAGTACCTACTAGTAAATGAAAAAGTTTTGCTATAGGCAAGTAGATTCTTCTATTTTTGTATGATATTCGTGTAACGCACTATTTCAGCGTTAAAAATAACACCAACATTTGCCTACAAACACACATCCACAAACATGTCCTAAGCCTATAATATAATAATATGTAATTATATAATAACATCCCTGATTTAAATCCCTATGCAAAAGTGTGTTTGTTAGTTTGTACAAATTCCAGCAAAGGATCGAAGTGATTTCGCATAGGGATAATTCTTGGGTAGGTATATAGGTATGCTAGGTACCTACTTTTACTGTTCCCGCGAGTCCCATGAATCTCCATGCGAGTGAAACTACGGGACACATTTAGTAGGATATCGTTTCAGACGAAGTTACTCTATGGAATGTCGAATCCCTCTATCCCATTTTTTACTCCATGGTTACAGAGCTTTCACCAAAAGGGTACTTATTTTTAAAAAGTCTGTAAATAATTTGCAGATGCGTTATTTCATGCTGATTCAATCCAATGAAAACGATTTCGCTGGATTTGACGAAAACTCTCGTAAATCTAATAGATTAGAGTTTATTCGATCATTGTAGGCTTCAAGGGCTTAGTTTTTAGAACTTAGCAGGCTTTTCGGTTCTATCAGTTGAGTTAGCTTTTTCTTACTGACTAGTTGCGCCCCGCGGTTTCATCCGCGTCTTCCCGTTATCCCACAGGAACCTTTTTCCGGCATAAAGGGTTGCATATGTGTTAATCCAGGGCATAAGCTATCTCCATTCCAAATTTTATCAAAATCAGTTAGTAGTTACGGTAGTAGTTACGGTGATATGTGGTAACAAACATTCAAAAGTTATTCAACATATTGCATTTTTTAATTCTGATAAAAACTGGCCAAGTCAAATCTAACCGATCTCACATTTTCTTTAAATAACAGCAATTGTTATAGGTATCCAATAAAGCAAAGAAATAGAGTTTAATACTTGTTCATAATGTTATTTTGTTGCTATAAATACATATTTGGATTTTACATAGAACTTGGCACTCATTTAGATCTCCATTCTTTTTGCGGCGAAGCCCACAGCCAAGCATAATTTTTGTATTGAACTTGGCTCTCCTTTTTTAAATTTATGTTTTTGGTGGGATTCAAATTACAGTCGTCGTGCTAAATATATTTTTTTTAAAGTAGTAGGTATAAGTTTAATAAAAGTATAGTTGATTCATGTAATATGTTATGATTACTTATTCGTAAAATCCTAAGTGGCCTAAACCCCAATTAATCCTAGGATATGTGATGTTCTTGGCCGGCTTTTCTTGAATCCAAACAGAATGCGTCACAGAACAACTAAAGTCATAAAGTACACAAATTTAAACCTCTCATTAATCCTGTAAAACAATAATAATTTGGTAATGTTGATTAAAATTAGAGTTACGGGCCACTTACCGCCGTGTTGTAGTTCGTTATCATTATCACCGATAAGTGTTTGATAACTCGAAGCCTCCCGATAGGGATTAATACAGAAGATAATAAAGCGTTATTTAAGTTCAAAAAGATCGTTAGCTGATACGTTCTGTAGGTATCCTGCTATGTTATTAAGTTCTCCAGTCTACCACCGGACAACAAAAGGTACGGAAACTCGTCATCCGTATATGGTTGAAATTCCCCTAATCCACAGAAAACATTTAGCTTCCACTTTCATAATGCGAACGGTGAAGGAGTGGAACACTTTACCAGTGTCTTTATTTCCCGATAAGTATAATTTGGAGCCTTCAAGTCAAGAGTGAATCATTGTTGAATATGTATCTTCTAGGAGAGCATGCTCCATTATCGACCTCGTCATCACTTACCATCAGGTGAGACTGGGGTCAAATGCTTGCCTATCTCTACTTCCCTACTAATAACTACAATCCTAAATGTAAAAGTAAAAATGTATGTATGTATGTATTATAAATGTGAAAGTAAATGAAATTTGGTACGGAGATAGTTTTAGCCCTGGGGAAGGACATAGAATACATTTTGTCATGATAAACTGTAGCCCACGTGGGTGAAACCGTGGGGAATAGCTAGTTAATAATAAAGAAAAAGATCTACTTTATTTTAGGGAATAGTAGTCAGCCAGGCGAGAACTAGAGAATTTATACCTAATATATAAAATAAAGATGTGGTCGAAGGTGGCGACACGTAACGTCTGTATTGGATGATTTGATCTCAAAGTCGAACTAATTAATACCCTATGGTAATTTTTGGCAATGATACTCTCGAAGTTGTCGGCGAACTGTTTACTCAGGATAAACTATCCAGTTAGGGTAGGTCCAACGAAGAGATTACATAAAAATCCAACTGGGCTGGGTGGTGTTCGGAAAGTTTTGTAATCCTACTAACCTACTAATATTATAAATGCAAAAGTTTGTGTGTATGTGAATGTTTGTTACCACGTATCACCGTAGTAACTACTCAACCGATTTTGATGAAATTTGGAACGGAGACAGCTTATACCCTGGATTAACACATAGGCTATGTTTTATCCCGGAAAAACGGAATAACGGAAAGACGCGGGCGAAACCGTGGGGCGCAACTAGTAGAATAGTCGATGACCCCCAGCTCTCGGACCGTCTTGAGCCGCTGAGCCTTCGCAGGGATATTGGCTCGCTGTCTATATTCTACCGAATATACAACGAGGAATGCTCGGAAGAGCTATTCAATCCTATGCCTTCATCACGGTTCTACCACCGATCATCTCGTCATCGGAACAAAGCTCATCCACACACTATCGAGTCTGGAAATCCCACACCTCGCGATTTATGCGCTCCTTTCTCCCGCATACTTGCAAAATGTGGAATGAACCACAAGTCTTTCAGATTGCAATCCTTCAAGATAGGTGTGAAAAGAGTTCTTAAAGGTCGGCAATGCATCGGCAACTCCCCTGGTGTTGTAAATGTCCATAGGCGACGGTGACCGCTTTCTATCAGGCGGGCCGTCTGCTTGTTTGCTAATCAATTACATAAAAAAAGGAGACAACATTTTACAATCAACAAGTATTGATTGAAGGTTGAAGAAGATTCACCTTGCGGCCCCAATTATAAGCTCCAAGTTTATTGTAGTTAAACAAGGATTATTATCTGGGGTTTTTCTACAATAGGATACGGTCTGAATAAATCATACCAAACAAAATAATAAATAAATCTTGACACATAATATTTCGTCGCTACTGATATGAAGCGTTGCTAGAATATATGTGATGTTATATTATTAACAGCGAAATTATATTTCCTTCAGAATTAACAATATAGTCATCTATAGCAACAACTTAAATCAGTATCACAATCACAAACCATTTTAAGGTATCAGTTAGGAACTGTTTTTTTATGGCCGTTTATTTTTTTTGACCGCCGATTTTTACACAAACATAAATTTTCACTTTTATACCTAAGAGTATTTTGTACCATAATTCAAGCCTCATGTATTTCTTGTGAGCGGAAATTAACTCCGGCTCAGGAAATCTCTTTGGCTTCAATGTGATTTACATAGAAGCGATAACAAAGCAGTGTTATATTTTCAGAGCTAGGTAATAATACAGATCTAGTAAATAAATAGTAGTAGTAGTTATGGTATCAGTTCAATGACTCCTTGTAATGAATTCAGTTTCACAATAACTACTTGCTTATTTTATTCTTAATCCAGTTCCCATTCCAAACATAACGTGAGGCAATCTTCGACCACATCGTCACTCTGATGGTGCAGTGCACTACCATACTGTAAGATGTAATAAAATCTATGCAGTGGTCGAATGACCGTTACTCATAATCTTGTGCTAAAGCCTTTTTCGAAAGAAAGTTGCCCAACTTTTATACTAGATATAAGCATTTAATAATAATCCGATATAACAGTGAAAATAGCTATAAGCAAACGTTATGAGTTGGCAAGTTTCTCGAAAGAAGCAAATTTGAATATAGAGGTTGGATTTTTTAAATGCGCTCGTTTAGCCGAATTGTAAATTAAGTAAAATAAAGTAGAATAAAATCACTCATCCTCATCGTCAAAAATGATTCAGTGAAAATAGAGAAATGGAATCTCTATTTATTTTTTTGTAAATAGCCCTATGTAGCCAGAAGTGACGTATTATGTTCTATGATACAATATTTATTAGACTAATGGATCATGTTGTTTACGTATGTGCTATTGGAATAAATTACGTAATTATATTAATTCGTTGAAAGATTGATGTGACCTGTATTTAGAGTAGGTACCTACAGTGAAGAGCAGTACAAAAACAAATATCAGAATACATTTTGTTGGTAATTGGTGCAATGGATAGAACTCGTCCAAGTCGCCCAACCCGTCCACATCTCTAGTCTTAAAGTCGATTCGGGACCTAGTAGATGTTTCACAACGTAACTACAGTCGACAACATCCGCTAAGAAATATAGGTCAGTACAATTTAAAATCGTCCACCGCTACGAGGTACTCTACTAAGATTGACATATAGAGCCAATATCTCTAGCGAACTAAATTTTTGCTAAATATGTACCTTACACAAATCCCTAGATATAACACAAACAATTTCTTAAAATACCTGTGTCTGGAGGAAAAAAGCGTAAGTATCATAAAAATGTCAGCCTAACAAAACTCTGACAATGTGGATGCCACAATTGCCACAGACAGAATATATCGCGAGGCAGGCAAAAACAAAGATGGTGGCATGATCTTGACTTCTACTGCAAATCTACTGCACAGAACAAAAATAAATTAAAAGCATACTGAGAAATAAAAATATAGATACGGTCGAATTGAAAAACCTCCTCCGTTTTTTCGACGGTTAAAAAGAAAAGGCTTTATAGTAGGACGATCACTGCTGAAAATAAGAATATCTACTTACGCCCGTAATTAATAAATCGATCCTGATCCGTTATCTGCGGGTTTGAATCGATATGTCATGTCATAATATGTCATTTTAGTAGTAATATGTCAAGCCTTACTACTAAAATGACATATTATGACATGACACATCGATCCAAAAAAGCAGATAACGGATCAGAATCGATTTTATTAATGTCGGGCGTTAGTGCTCTATAAGATCACAGGTAGGTTGATGTACGCTTTGACTGTACCACTACTGTACAGTCAGCGACAAAAGTGGCTGATCGTTCTTGATTTTCCAAATGTGTTTCAAATCAGTAATTACTATCGTTTATTTTACATCTTACATGGTATCATTTTGACCACAACATAACAGACTTGATTTTAGGTGATGATGAGGTCAAAAATTGGTGTCTAAGATGATGAGGATAATAGAAAAAAAGTGTGATTGTCGACAAAAGTCGCTCAACATTAACACAATTTCCGATTACCGGCATCATCTTAAACAGGTGTGTTATGTTGTGCTAGTACGATCAGCTACTTTTGTTGCTGACTGTACCAAGACAGGAAAAGATCCAGGGGATAAAGATCAAAAGAATGACCTGATCAAGTGGCTGTGCAACGCTATAGTAGTTTATATATAGGTATATACTTTCCGTGCCGTGCTGGATACAATACCACTGATCGTTATAAATGACGGCAGTCTATCAGAAACAAGATCAGATTATATATAACGATGCTCAATAGCGAGCGAAGGACGATAAGATATAGAAAATGGACTAACTGACTAATTATCCCACAAACGACTATTAAGGTGAGGTTCAATTATTATCCTGACTATATATTATATACCAAGGCATGAAAAAGAGTTTTAATTTCACTATAATGCAAATGTAGGTACCTACCACAAAACATTGAATACCTAGTTTATTCATAATGACCTTCATTATTAGAGCCAATATACCAAACGCTTACGTTTCAGTATAAATCAATGACATAATAACCTCTATTTACCTAGTATTAATATTTTTTGCTGAATTAATGTAATCTTTTATTTGCAAGGATACATGTAAACTTACAGTAAACAGTAAAAAATTATACCTACTTGGTCAAATAAATATTGGTACATCACTCTTTGAATTCTTTTACACCGTAAAAACAATGGCTTTAAGAAGCCAAAGCCTTAAAAGGATTCTAAATTGTTGCCATCCAATATTTTAAGGTCAAAGCATACAGTAGGTAATCAATTGAAAGGAACATATTGTAGGTTCAATTTCAATTAAAACGGCAACGCCAACTACATTAATTAAATCAGAGTTATTAGAAATACACATGTCAGAAACATACAATAAATTGGAATTAACATGTCAGAAAACAACTAAATATTAACAAGTAGGTACTTACCTACCAGTCGTACAGTTCCTTTCGGACAGAAGGTTCATTTATAAATACATATTTAGAAGATATGTATATTGATAGTTAAATTAGTTAGTTATGATTAGGATACCGAGAAAATAAGAGTTGTAAATAGGTAACTAAATACAATTTTTTATTGTTTCCACGAATGTGTTGAAGTTATGGACGCATTATATGTATTACGTCATCTACGTCTAACATTTCCCATTGATTGCGATAGAGCTGCGACTAAAGCAGTAAAGCCGTTAATGGGCCAAGGGCTTAGCACCGTTATAACGCAGCCCAGGTATTTTCTGTGACCGATAACGGGCGCCACTAATGCCACCGACGTGACTTTATCTGCTTATGGGATTTAATGAAATGGAAAACTTTCCATGACAGCTTGTTTGTATAAGGGAGCTTGATTGCTGTATGGTCGTGTAGTATTTGTTTTTTTTATTTCTATTGCAAGATTGCACGTGGTTGGTTTATTCTTGGTAGAGAGTAAAGTAATTTGACTGATGCTTGGCAAATTTATTTGAGGAAAGTGTAGTTATTAAATAATATGACAGGCTATGGTAGACTGCCATGGGCTCATTTCTAAAATCTCTCTAAACGTTCCACATCGTCGCTCTCGTCTTAGAAACTTGCTACATGTTCTATTTGTTCGCACTGTTTACTGCAAAAACTTCTATATTTTACGATCGTTTACTGCTTTTAACAATCTTACGCAGTCCGACTCAACTATAGACTTGTTCATAAGCAGTGAGGCGTCAGTAAAAAAAGCACTTTGGAAGTTGTCATACATTGCTCCAAATAAAAATAAATAAAATAAATAAATATCGGGGACAATTGCACACAAATTGACCTCAAATTGGCAGGATTTGACCCTTCGGGTTGCAAGCCGTCGTCAGTGTCGTCACTACCATTGGGCTATCGTTGCTTGCTATATCGTTGCCCTATTCGAAGTACCTACAAAATCTTGTTTCATGGTTGAAAGGCTCCGTACGCCTCAATGTGTATTGATATTATAGTCATGCTTGTGCGACGCTGTTTGTTAATATGGTTATGGTAGACAACTAACATATGCAGATTGCATCCGAAATTCACAACAGCTAGCCCCTCCGCAGTGCACCAATCTCATTCGTACATACGTTGGCACCACCTTGCGTAATGACTCTTTGGCTTATTTTTATAAATGATTTTTAATGAGACGGCTTTAACGAGAGCTCTAATAGACTAATACATTTATTAAATATCATGGATGCTTTGTATGTTCATCTCTATTTCATTATCATAGATACCGTTGTTTAGAGCAACGAAACGGTTAACCGGGATCGCGAGTTCAAGTCCCGCGACTATATTTTTATGATTACTATTTCATGAGTATTCTAGGTATTTTATTACTTATCATTCTAAAATCTTAAGAATTATACATTATATTCGTTTTTCTAATTAGTTGCTTCTAAGAAAACCATTTGTTTAAACTTTAAAAATACATCTCTAAAATCTGCAAGTACTTATTCGTTCCAAAGGGAACACCAAACAAAAGTTTTTCCTATTATTGTTTAATAAAACAAAGTTTGCTTTTCAAAGTTTGGCACATTACCTATCGGTTTTCAGGAACAATTAATATTCTTGAACAAATTTGATTTCAGTATAGGTCCACTTGAGAGCCATTTCTCAATCTATATGTAGCGTGACGCCACCTTTGACCACATTTGTGACTTGTGGTCAAACGTACCCCTTTAAAAAGTTATAACGGTAGGTAGGTAGGTACTCTGAAAACAAGAGGGACCTACAGGAAAATAGAATAATATCTAGTGATTTGCAAAATTCTGGAAGAGAAGAAGATATGTTAAAGTCACAATTGGAGTATCATAACTTCATAACATATTTATTGAAAATTTGGGAGACGTTTGCATATTATTGCACGTAACTGTTACTAAACCATAAAGGCTTGCGCACATAAGGTGCGCCGCGTCGCAACGCACTAATACGAGATCCTACATTTATTTATTTTTTTATAATAAAAACCTGGTGGTAAGTGATGACGAGGTCGAAGATGGAGCATGTTTGCCTATTCAATCTTGACTTGAAGGCTCCCAAATTATACTTATCGGGTAACAAAGACGCTGGCAAGGTGTTCCACTCGTTCGCCGTTCGCATTATGAAAGTGGTAGCGACATTTATTTCAACAGAGATGTTTTGTGCTGCGGCTCGTCCGTAGTGTGTGCGAGCCTTATAGGTCTCTCATCTTTTGTGTGTCTAGCAAAAAAGAAGGTACCGCAAGAAATACACAAAAAAATGTAGTGTCAATAGAGTCGGGAATACCAAAGTACCTATGCTCATAGAATAGGTAGAGCAGTCGTGTCTTTTGTAACGTACATGAATAAATTACCGCTCACTATTGAACAATAGATTGCGATAATGTTAGGCATCTACATAACAAAACGAGGGACGGAAACGATGCAAAAGATGAATAGAAATGGTATAAAAGCGAGACCATGTATAAGCATTACACAAGCGTCACGACAGGACGTGACCTCTCGAGGCTTCTTTGAGAATGGAATGAGAATTGATTTATAATAATAAGTGCACGATCTTTTAAATAAAGCGCGCCACGTCATTTGGTGGGATGATGGCGTGATTATGAGTAAGGCATGCAAACTTCAAAGAGACAATATGATTTATTTTATTAGCAACACGTACGTGACCGTAGCGCTACTGAATGTAGCACAAAGCAACGATTTAAGCATTGCCATCCAACGTGGCAATTTTGCAAGTATTTTGGGAAGGCTGTAAGTGTAAACTTGTTACTTTATTTACTGGTGTTCAGAATAAATTCTAAGGTTATGAAAAGGCGTTTGATGTGTTATTTATTATGAGCTTTTATTATGAACTGACGTTCTACATCTGAAAAAGACATGGTGCATCAAATCGTGTAATATATCTACCACGTTCCAATATAAACAGCCATATACTAAGTAGGTCGTTATGAGTTCGTTTCAGGTAATGCTTAGTTGCTTACTGGAACCTAATCTGTGCTATTGCTTAAATTATAAGTACACGTTTTCAACACTGAAAGGTGCTTGACCACTTGGTAAGTCATGATAACGAATACTTATATAAAAACCATTTTAGAAGGGAAAGTAGGAGGAGAAGAAAGGGAGAGGTATAGACCGAGAACGACATACATTGACTTAGTCAACGAGACGTCAGACTAGGAGATCAAGAGGTTTGCAATTAAGAAGATGTCCTAATAGCCTACTTGTTATTAGGACATCCTTCAATCAATCCTAACAAAACGTAAAAGTGCGAAAGAGAAAACTCTTAAATCAATTTCAGCCATGTAATCAATTGTAAGTGGAAAAGAAACATTATTTGCTAACAGGTAATGAAATACAATAGGTCTAACGGGCCACAAAATGTGTCAGAGTGATGCCCTGAAGAATATAAATCACTCAGATTTGGCCAGAAAAGAAAAAAGTTCACGAAAACGAGGGTTAGATACTTTTAAAACTATTACTATTATTTGTACTTAACTAGCTTAGAGAAAGGTAGGTTTTTAAATAGACTATTCAAACTATTTATCATTATTTCATATGAATAATCACTTGAACGGTAAATTACGACCAGTAACGTTAAAATAAATTACCTCCAAATTCCAAAAGCATTCCAAAAGAGGAATAAATTTACGTGATAAGTAATCATTGATGGCATCCTAATAGCTCAAATAGTAGGTTGATGGGTATATATCGCACTTTGAATGATTTGCAGTATTGTCGATAATTTTCCTCATCTTTTGACCTTCGCATTTGTTTGTTTATAGAATGGAGTAGGTTTATAGGTACCTACTAGGTAGGTATTACCTGACATTTGCTTCTGTATTGTCGAACGATCCGCGTTTCATTGTCACTTTCACTAGAGTCACTGTTGTAGCGGTTGATTTCATTGTCACTCATGTTCATGGCGGTCACAAACACAGTGTAGGTATTTTTGGAGAAATACAACTGTCAATCTGAATTCATTTTTTCTAAATCCTGCGTTTTTTGAAGTGATTGTTGGTGGATTATTAACCATTATGTGTTTGTTAAAATGTACGAGTGTAGGAAATCGAAATAAAGTTATCAAAGTAACTTGTCTTGTTGTCCCAAAAAGACTGTAAAGTTCAAGTAAAAGTACTTAATAAAGAAAAAGGGAGGGGGGGAGTATCGCGCCCGACTTGTAGCTGGGCCACAATATCATCTCATTATTATCATTAAATAACATTTGATTACTTGACATTGGCAAATTACACTAATCGTGTAAAACTACTAAAATAAAAATAAAATGTGTACCTACTATTACTTTTGTGTACGTTGTGCCCAACGGTGCGTAAAATGTAAAAAAGTCACACAAAATAATAAGTCGTTATTTACTTCGATATTATTTTTTGTTTTAGTATCCACATTTATAATTGACTGTAATGATGTGCTAGTAAGAGCATGTATGTACCTACAACTCCTCTACTATGTATGGCTAACCTTGACAGGTCAGGGTGGTTAATCACTAAACAAAAAAAATCACAACCGAAAAAATGACCAAACTGTGTCTATTTTTAAAGCGGCTGGTGCCCATAATGGCTCGATTAACTCTGATAATGACGTCTTAAACGTTTTTGTGTAACTGGACTTAAATTGACATTAAATTAGATGCGGTTACTTTAGCTATTTTAGATATTTCATTAGTAACATAACATAGTACTAGGTATATATTTATATAGATATCAAGATAGCATTTAAAACCATTTTATTAAAACTGTGGAGTTTAGACACACGTTGGTTAAAATAATCGAAAGTTAAATCTTACAACAATAATAATTTTCTTTCCACTTCCAACAATGATATTATTATAGAATTTAATACAAAACGTCAAATCATAAAGTGCGTCAGAATATAAAGGCCAGGTATAAATACCTGTATGCATTTACTTAACGGATGACCTATGGAGGTATAAGTACGTACACAATCATAATGTGATATAAATTACATAGCTTTTAACTGAGATAAGTGTAGGTAGATTAGGTTTTACTAATAATACCTACCCATAATAGTGCACTTTATCATACTTGACGTATTTACATTCAGCGTGATTGTGAATAGGTAACACACAATAGATAAAGAGATACATAAACCATAGATATAACAAACCGGGATGATGGGTAATTGGCTTCTCGATCGGGAACCTCTTACATTAGGCCTTGCCTGCTTTTAATCTTGGTTGCATATCTATCAGCCGTTGATACTTCCTCCCATCTTTGTTGTTGGTTACATTGCACGGGATTTGAAATTTAGAGCTATGAGCATGCTTTTGTGTGTAGTGAAGTTACAAGGTGTAAAGAGATTTGACATCTAATCTGGGTGATGGACGCAGTGCATTGCCGCTTACGATTTTTAAATTTCGAAACTTAAAGTCTAGTGTCACTGAACTGTTCTGTGTGACGGTTACCATCAGTCGAGTGACTTGCTTAAAAAGGATATATCAGGGCCAGTTGTTGCATAATATATAGGCGTTGTGAGAAAGTAACTCATTTAACTCATTCTAAAATCATAGAGATCTCTATAAACGGAAAAAGTTCCATATCCCAATGTGCACAACCTCTTAGTTTTTAATTTGCTCATAGTATAATATAATTATATTTAAACGCGGAATTATCTAAGTATCTACAATGAAAATGTGTTGACAATTACAGTACAGTACAGGCTTCGAGCTTGTAGTGTAAAAATTTGATCAATAAAAAATAAATAAAAAATAAACGGAAAAAGTTAAACAATGCAATATCTTCAAAACAGATGTCAAAGTTTATTGAAGGATAGTAATCATCTTAAATTTAATCCTCTTGAAACAGCGCCTCTTTGTTTTAACAAAACAAAAGAAAACGTCTGAAAATATGGGTTTTGGGTACATAATAGTACCTATAATATTAATGAGTATATAATATTAATGAGGGCAATACTCCGACCACATTATTAGTAAAGTTACCTTCAAAAGGTGAGGTAGTAGTAACATATTTTAAAGAATCATAAAAATTTTAACGCTTTAGAATTCCTTGTTTAAGGTTTAATTTGAACATCGTTTGCCTGAAAACTTATTTCGAGACTATTACAACTACACAAATCAGAGAGCAGACGGAATGGTATCCTGAGAGCAGTTATGAACTTATTGTGCTAAATTATTCTTTGTTGTTGTTGGTCCGGAAAGTTTAATCTTTTGTACTTAGATGCTAAATTAACATATTTATTTATGAAATTTTGTTTTCGGAAAAATAATGATATATTTTTTCATAATAAAAAATTAACGGGAAGTTAACCAACATGTGAATTTTTTGTTACACAAAACTCATAATAGTGGTTTGTATTGCAAACTGCTACATACGTAGGTAGACCTGTCATAATAAAATTGTGGGAAGCTTTGATGTGACTGCTACGAAATCTTAGCGTAATTATCCAAACCCAAATACCTTAAGCAAGGCTCCTCCGTAGTGAGCTGGGATTAGTTGTAATTACGTTGAGCACGGAAGCGTTAGTTACCGGAATTAGACGGATGTAGAGTTAGTTACACTTCAATTCAGTTTTCCGGAAATTGTTTCATTCAGTCCTTTTGTCGTCTGTATTATCTTCGCTACTTAACTCCTTCGTTAATGAAACTTAATGACAGAGGTGAAAGTTCTAGCACTAATACTACATAATATTACCTACCTATTACATACTTAGTAGTGAATGATGTTATAAGGTTAGAATTAGAACTGGTAATTTTTTGTACAAGTGCTTCTCCCCCGGCTTTTCACGGCTAGGCAAAAATTTTAACTGTTTTATTTTTATATCAGCTTCATTTCTGAGTTGGAAAATTTGGATCTCGGTAACCCTTTTTCAGTTTTACTTTTAATTTTAATTTTGTTGTCCTTTATACAATAAGCTGTAAGAAGTAACTTTGACAACTAGTCAAAGACGTGGTTGTCGAAAGTAGCATCACTCTACACCTGTATAGGGAACTGGCTCTCAAGTGAGGTTGCCGGTACACACCGGTTCGATAAGAGAGCGTCGAATAGGCCTATGTTCATTCAACATTGCCCTGGTGTACCTACTTAGATACAATGAGGCACAGAGTAATTAAATTGATCTAGTAAAACCACATTAATACCACATAAACACAAAACAGACTTTAGACCCTGATTTTACAATTGTACAACAAAGTGAGCATATTATGTATGTAATGTAACCTATCTATCGAATGCAAAGCCATTACTATAACGACTACCTACAACAATTTAGTCAAGTACTGACGCAGGCATACCAATAATTGTTTTGAATTGTGTGATGATAGCCCTGAACGTGATGTTGTGAACTCTTAACATCATTTTAATAAAATTTTAATGCTTTTATGAGGAGTTTTGTAGCGTTTGTGAAGCGATTCGAAGAGACCTTCGGTAGACCTTATTGAGGAAGCGTTTTTTCCTTTTTGGTAGCCCTAAACAAAATATTTTTTCAAACACTTTTTTATCGATTACTTGGTTAGGTACCTTTTCTCAAACATGCTTGAACATTAGATAGTAATATATTATGAAGATAATGCGTATTTATATTTTTATGATGCGTTTTTTGATAATAATTATTCAAAAAATCTCGAGATAAATAGAAATTCTAGTCATGTGATATTAAAAAAAATTAAATGAGATTTCATCACGTTTTTGTCCAAAATGTAACACAATCTCAGTCAACAGGATTCTCGTTAACCTAAAAAAACAGAGCGGGCGAAGCGTAAATATGTACTGTCATTTATTGGAATAATTCCAATTTCCAATAATTCGATTTAAGTTTCAAACTTGTTTGAATATCTGCGCATTGTTCACGTACCTATATATATACCTATTACCTATTATTATTAGTATAGGTAGGTACCTATCCATACAGTACATACAGTATACGTAATATTATATCTGATAAAAAATAGTAGAAATAATAATAGGTACACAAAATAATTTCATAAACTAAAGTAATGCCATAATTTTTGTTTATTAATTTGTTATATTATACTAAGCCTTGCAATGGTATCCATATTTCTTCTAGACTTCAAGGAGAAATGTTGCTTCGCTACGTGCGTTAGCTTTTGTGGCTATTTTATATCCAAACGATCTTACTATACCTACTATCTAAACTAATGTTATAAAGAGGAAAGATTTGAGTGTTTGTTTGTTTGCATTGAATAGGCTCCGAAACTACTGGACCGATTTGAAAAATTCTTTTGTTGTTGGAAAGCTATAATATCTGCGATGGACATAAACTATATTTCATTTTAAAAACAACTAGGGATCCGTACTAAAACTACAATAATGTAACCCAAGGTGTGAAAAACTTACCTACCTAAAATATTCTTTACATCGCGTGCGCTGCGAAAACTATAAATGATAAATAATATAATGTAGTACGACTTTGTAGAACACATTATTATTCACAAAAAGTGTCGCGACAGCATTATATATAACTATTATAGTTATGCCAAATTAGTGATTAAGTACTTTAATTTAAAATTTAATTTTAAAGCTGCCGCTAGAAAAGGCTCTTTATTTGTATCTTGGTATTAATTCTTATCAAAATAAATTATTTCTTATTCAAAACTGCTTCAATACCTCTATATAACTTTTTGAATCATTCAATTTGGACATTCGATTCGAACGATATCACGAGTTTAAAAATGTAAGTAGTAGAAAAAAGTTGCGTGGTAGCGTACGGGAGGAAGGATTTATGTGTGTGTATTACAATTTTAAATTTTGAAATTTCCTTTAAATACCCGTGTGAAGCCGGGGCGGTCTGCTAGTATGCAATATAGGCGTCACTGGGGCACGGGCCGTACGGGAGGAAGGGTTTTGGTGTGTATTATAATTTTTAAATTTGAAATTTTTGTTATTACCCGTGCGCAGCCGGGGCGGTCCACTAATAAATCATAAACTTGGCTAATAACGTTTACCTACAGTTTCTAATTCGTTGAACTACCACATTTTTCCGTATAATGGTAATTAACAACATTTCACTGAAAAGTCAAATTAAGAGGTGTTGACGAAAGGCTGTATACTACGAGTATATAATATAATATACTTAGGCATAATATTATATACCTAGTATAAGAAATGTTAAGCTCGTTAATTCATCATATTGGGTAAACTGTTATTAACAAGCACGCACGTGTAGGTATTGTTATCTATATACATTTATTATGTCTTAGCTTGGAGGTATAAGAGGAAATTTATCTTAACTTTCTGTTATATTATTAGTAATAAAATTCCTTAACCATGACCAAGATATGATATGATAGTTAGATGTTTGTCAGTAAATAATTTACATGATTTTTGGTGGAATTGTGAATTATCTATAGCGATGATGGCTCAGTGGTAGTGACGTCGGTTTGTGATCCGACGGATGTGGGTTCGAATCCAAAAATGAGTTTGAGCCTTCGGTGAAGGAAAACGTCGTGGTGAAACCATAGCTTAGTGGTAGGGTATTTTTTAGTAGTACTACCTACCCTGTAAGTAGTAAATAAAACTCCCGTTCTATCGGTTAGTCGTTGGTACCTACACCAAAACATATAGGTAAGTTTATCATCATCAACCAGTAGACATAAGACATCAATAGGGATGTTAACCATTTTTCGGAATTGCTTTTATTTTAAAGGTTGACCTTGTTTACCATAAAAATATTTTATTTAAAATTTTATTTAGTATTTTCGATGAGAAAATATACAAAATTAGAGTAATTATGAATTTTTCCGCCAAAACACTAACAACTGTCACGTGACTGACATGACGGCACTGATCGAAAAACACGATGATCGCGATTCGTAATGACGTAAGAAGCTCTTTTTGGTGTTTGCAGTCACGTGACAAAATATTATAAATATAGCATTTAAAATCATTTTTATTTAAATTATTAAGTTATATTTAAATACAAAAATATGTTTTTCGATATCCTAATAATACAAACTAACATAAAAGTAAGATTAAAAATTATTTTGTAATTAGTGTTAACATCCCTATTGCTGAATACAGAACCACTGAAGAGATATAGCACTACGACAAAACGCCACAGTGACCGGTTGTTATAGCCGTGTGTATTCAACACGGTGCGTGGGCCGTCCTTCGATGCGACTTCAAGTTCATGGTCGCCAGTCGCCACTCGAGATCTCGAGATCGAGAACCTTTCTTTCCAAAACAGCTGTCGGCTAGTTCTGCAAGCTATGTGGTCTGACCATTGTAACTTCAATTTGTAAATTCTGAAGGCTGCGTTGGTTCTTCTGTAGAGTTCTTCAGATTATGCCGGGTAACCTTAAGAAAACCCATGCCCTCTCAATAGTCAGCTTTGTAGTGTTGAGTAGTGGATGAGGCTAACAGTGTGCTACTTTAGTTTCAGTGCTGTAAGTCAACTGAGGAAATTTTAACTTCTGGACGCTTCTGATCAGTTCACTTGAAATTTTCGTTTTAAAAGACACTTAATTTTAGGATGAAATCATTTTATTCTAAACACACCAAGAAAAATAATCTGACTTTCATTCTGAGCCTTACCTTCCAAGACCGATTCTTTCCTTATTTACCTTAGTTTTCCTTTTAAATCACAATTTCTTCCCTTTTGACTCAGAAGGAAAACGGTATTTTGGAAGTCTTTTTTTCTCCGTGCAGGTAGTAAGTATATAAAGGTAATCAAAACTCATTAGAGTAGTTTTGATAGGTGAGTCAAGAACCGTCATCATCGCAGGCAGGTACACGAACGAGTGGCAACTTAAAAAAATAATTAATCAAAGCCTACACGATTTCTTACTCACATTGCTTTGTACGCCAAAAATCATTAACAGACGTTAAGTTACCAGCAACATCGAGTCAACGCTTTTTGTATAACTGGGAAATAATGTTGCGTCTGTTTTTGTCGAATTTACAAGTTTATAACTACATTCCTAAAATTATCGACATTCATAATAAGACGTTTCTTTGTTCTTCGTTTTATGTGATAATTGTTTACGTGTACTGTTTAGTGAGGTTAATAAACGGAAACAGGCTGGCGCTTCGTTTGCTCATAAAGTTAGTTGTGTGTAAATGGAACTGCTATTTTAATTATGACACGAATATTGCATTTGCTGTATGTGTTCATGAATATGTGACGATAGTAAAGTATTGCAGATAACATTTATACCGCATTTACATATTCGTCTAGCCTCGTCATTCGATGACATAGCATGCGTTGTTGAAGTGAATTACCTACCCCTCCCAGTATACCTCTGAAGGCCAGTTTTTTATCTGCAGTCAAGGTTAACTCTAGTTAAAACTATGTAAAAAATTTGACCATTAGTTATTTTTCTCATATATTTTTAAAAACAGTTAAATTTTACTACGGATCTAAAAACCGGCCCGGTTTTGCCAAAACTGTATGAAATGATTGAGTGACGGTTAGTTAACTTTTTCATACAATTTTGACAATAGATAAAATAGATACATTTTTGGCTATTTACCTATCTTTTTTTATACTTAGTTCGCACATTAAAACACCGAGCAGTAGTCAGAGTTACAGTATTAGATAAACGGGTGCCGCAAACGACGACGCGCATAGGAAACAAAATTAAATTTAATCATAAAAACCCTTTCTATTTATATGTGAATAATGAGTTATCGTTGAGACGAAATAAATAAAATTTACCAACTCTGACACAATAATTAGGAAATATTTTTCTCATATAAAGACAGATAAATAACTTTATCTTTAAACCAAGTTTCATTATTAGACATTTAAAAGTTTACGAAATTGGAATATAAACCTGTTAAATGTTAAAAATATACGGGACATTATACTATCCCGTAATGGTCACGGCTAAATTTATAGCTGAAAGATGGGGCATTCTCGCATTCCGGATACTCGTACCCTACATGTGACAAGACGACTGGCGAGCGAGCGTGCCGATCATACAGTCATTCAAGTTCCTTACTCGTGTTTCAATTCGAATATGTAAATGAGATATACATCTCTAAAAATACTGTACAACTACTAATAAATAAAATTAACCACATACAAAGCTACCACACAAGCGCAACGTGTCATTTTCCGAGAGCCAGGTAAAAGTCAGCATTTTGGTCTCGTGTTTTCGTAACTATGTCCGTCCTTTTACGGCGAAGCAACTCGATTTTCGTAAAATAATCTAATTAATTGTTGTTTTGTAGGTGTAATTACCTTAAAAGTTTTAAGAATATTAATATTAAACTTCTCGGGAAATCTTAGTAACTCGTAAATAGATCGTTTGGTATTTAATTTGCAGAAGTTGTCCATTGGCGTACCTACCCCAAACCAGCGGCCCCTAGCTATCATTATCTATATTACGTGCCCCGCGGTTCCACTCGCGGCTTAAGTTTTCCCAAGGGATGTCTCTCATTTCCTGGAATGAAATGAACAGAAATGGTAAATTGTTTCGCATATTGCTCAGAGATTATGGGCCACCTGAAGACTGATTAAAGCCGTGACATACCTAATAAATAATCATACAAAAAAACCGATTACGAGCCAACAGGGAATACTTTTCTCAGTGTCATATTTTTCACACATTATTGTATATTGTATATTATTGTATACAATGTACCTGTTGGGGTAATAGGGTTCACTTTAGCTTTCGGTGTTTTTGAGGAGTTAAACAAACGCGTGCTTGTGACAAAATTTATTGCAAGACTGGTGATCGATCATACAGACTGTGCGCTGGTTAATTATAAGCGGCTAACGTAACTCGATTAGAGTTTAGATTTGGTAAATAAGTCTGTCTGTATGTCTGTCATGAAAAACATCTTTTAACTTAACTAATACAAATATAACTGAACAGTACCTATATACCTACTGAATACTTTCCTGATCACGCGGTGACATGGGAAGTAAAGGCAAAGTAAAGGCGTTGGACAATAATATAAAAAAAAAATGATTTGCCACGCCCTCATCGGGTATGATTTACTCTGCATTTGAAGTATATAAAACAATAAATGATTAAGCATATTGGGCACAGTTATTTTTCTCGACTATGGTAATTGTCAGATATTCCACACCAGAGCAAAAACATCGGTCAATACGAGTAAAGTTTTTGACACACTATATAATTTTACAAGTATTTATTGAAAGCAAAATATTAGCAGGCAAGTATAAATTAATCTTTTGTTATGGTCCCCGAAATATTGGTATACGCGCTGAATGAAAGTTCTGTTGTGGGGGTCAATCAATATGACCCTACACCGCAGTGAAGTTGCCTCAAAGGCCACGGTACTTAAACTAGTAGATATTTTGTGGTCACGGCTCGTGCGATGACATATTGTTATGTATATAAATATATGACTGATTGTTATGTGACATTTACAGGCTACAACTTTGTTCGAAAGATAATGCTGTCTAGATAGCTATACCTAATGTTTACACAAGTTGTATTGCTCATGAAATATCTACTAAGGTAAATTGGTAACACTTTGTAGACTGTAACAGGTGGTTAGGCTAATTACGTCAATCATCGTTATAAAGAAAATTTAAATTTAAAATGCGTGTTTACCATAGTCAAACAATGACCATTTAATCGCCTAGAGTCAGGCGAGGTAGGCAAGCGGTAAAATGCAACCATTTTGATAAAAAATTGCAAACGCCAAATACGCTTTTTATTCTCTATGCCCAACCAGGTAAGACAGAAGGGTGGATCAATTAGTTTTCTTTAGGTGACTTGTGGTCAGACGCTACCCTAAGCAGTAAAAAGTCAGCGTTTTCTTATCAGTAGGTATCCTTTAATTAAATTATTTGCAATAAATTAACACTATGTAACTAATATATATTTTTCTTGAATATTCACTTCTTGATTAAAATGTATAAATAAAACAATTATATTAACAGCTTTTTTAACATGTTGACCTCGGGTAATTAAGAATTAAACACAAGAAATTAACAAAAATAACGTCAACAAGCCACATCTAATGATAATGACAACTCTTCTGCCAATAAAGAGATTCATCGCAAGATTAAGGCAGCAGCAACCCATCTTCCGATAACTCACAACACTAACCGCATTATATTCCATTAAACTTCTGTCTATCCCAAGGTTCTCTGGTAGAAATCGCCCTAAGTGATAACACCGCCCATTGTAACACTACCTCTAAGATTTTCCTTTTACGTTGTTTTATTTTTTGAAGCAATTGAGCGCTACGTATGTATACCTACATATTACTTCTCTTTCTATTCTCAGTTTTTAGATACATCTATCTTTCAATAGCGTTTATGTATACCAAATGAAGACATGAAATTTCTCAATCCTATTAATATTTTAAATGCGAAAGTTTGTGTGTATGTGTGTGTGTGAATATTTCTTACCATTTATGATCGTAACTACAAAACCGATCTTGATGAAATTTGAAATAGAGATAGCTTGTATCCTGGATTAACACATAGGCAACTTTTTATCCCGGAAAAAGTTAATGCGGGATAACGGGAATACGCGGGTTAAACCACGGAGCGCAATTAGTTTAGTAATATGCAAAATCAATGCCGGGTTCTGAGATAATGAAATGGAAAATGGTTATAATGCTGGGGCGACACTAAGGTCAACGTCAAGGGAAATGTCAATGCCTATCATCGCGATATATATTGCGTTAATTATTAACGTAATTATGTGAGTGGCTACACTTGAACGGTCAACGTGAATGCACTTGAGTTATCGGCTATCGTCAAACGCCAATGTGAATGCCGTTGTGTCGTGGCCACACTTATGTGAAACGTCAATCATCGCGCTATTTAACAGCATTTCCCGTTAGTGTGGCCCCAGCATAACAAACAGTCTAGAATCCATAATCATAGACACGTCCGTTACTTATTTAGTCAACAATGTAAAACACATTGCAGAATATAGTCGTACTTAGTCGGGTGATTTACTTGAAGATAAATCCTATTTGGGAGCACAATGAGAACTCCATCTCTGATAAAACACGTAATAAGTCCGTAAGAGACTGAGAGATCTTAATAAGGCCTAAGGAATTTTACTTTAACATCAGGAAATATATTGACACGTCAAGAGCGAGTTTATCTACCAAGATTTTCTTTTATTGATCAAAATTAAATATCTTTGCATTTCTTACTATAGTTGAAATGTCATGGATAATATTATAATGACGATAATAGCATAGTATGAATTTTATTATTGCACAAAGCAACATTTCAATGTTTGCATGGATCGATTATGATTTCATACCAAATTTCATCAATGTCGGTTTACTTCATCTCTAATCTGAGGGTCACGTAAGTACCTAAAAAGGTAGCAGAAAGACACCAAAGAGGGCGTTACAATTGCACTACTAACTAAACACCCTCAATATTAGCTTAGCGTTCTTAAAACTAAAAAACCTACCTAAAAGTTAGGTACATAATTATTCAATATCTAATAGCGAGTTAGTATCTGTGCTTAACACAGAATATATAAAGTACATTTAAGTATTAGATACATATTACCACAAGTCACAACTAATACATTAGGGACGCACTACGCACAAGGTACGCACCCACTTCCCATCTTAAAAATGAGGTGCTGAGACATACAGGTTCTATTGCGGAGTTTGTAAGGCTTCGTAGTGGATTAAACCATGCTATAGAGTAACCTAAATGTCGTCCTACTACTTTTTGTGCGCTACCACCGCGTTAGTTGTCGAGTAGTTTTCTTCCAGTTTTTAAATAGTTACCTACTGCAAACTGTAACATTTAGGATATTAGGTTTTATCGCTAAGGTATGTAATTTTCTTATATCTACCCCATCAGGCTTTTTTAAAACAATTTTATTAGCTTCACTTGTAACTAAATAACTAACTAACAATGTAATAAAATCTTAGAAGTCAATTTTAACCTACTTATACTCCCTCTGTTTCTGCGATGTACTTACTCAGATACTAGCCCTAAGGATTGCCAAGTTATAGCGAACGGGATATACAGACTCTGGTAAGGAGTTCCACTTCTTGGCGGTAGGTATGCTTAATACATATAATATATTGTATGGAAAGTATTTAGACTTTTGTAACATACACGACCCTCGTCGTTCTTATCTTCTTGGTATTATTTACTGACCGAAGTTCTCTGCTTCTTTGCATTTCTGGTATGGTTTGGGTAGGAACTTACTATTCTTACTCTATGGTAGGAACTATAAATACTTTTTTATGTATCTAGAAACCACATACCTACACCTTAATTATGACGTGACATAAAACCTAATTTCGTGAACTGCATTATAGTAGGTATCAGTATTGCAAACTTTTTAAATTGTCTAGTTATCTAGCTATTTTGTCGGGCCATTTAGCATCCGGATTTCCTCTATTAAGCCCTTGCATAGACCGTCGTCTACTAACGTACTTAAGCATTGGACACCTGAGCATAATGTGATGGTTATGTATTTTATGTCACTGATATTATGCTACTAACGTCTCGTTGGATTAACTAATTCTCATAAACCTGACTAGTATCGTGTAGTACCTACATTTTACATAATGTTGCATGCCATCGAAGAACGTATTTGGTAGTAAATATAATGACCTATTACAGTGACCATTACCTTAAACACATTATTTGGCTAGCAATATGTACCCTTGTGAGTGTACAGTCAACGACAAAAGTCGCTGAACAATCACACTTTTTTCTATTATCCTCATCATCTTAGACACCAATTTTTGATCTCATCATCACCTAAAATGAGGTATGTTATGTTGTGGTCAAATTGATACCATGTAAAATGTAAAAAAAACAATAATAATTACTGATTTGAAACACATTTGGAAAATCGAGAACGATCAGCTACTTTTGTCGCTGACTGTACAAGCACGTTTGATAGATAGTTATCTATATGCATATAAAATTTAAAGTCGTGCATGACTCATTCACTGACATCAACGCACAGCCTAAACCGCTGCTCCGCTGATCTGGATACGTGACACTTTCAAGGTAGTTTTCTTTGATATCCTGTAAGGGTGCAATATGTTTTTTTTTAAAACATCACCCTCGTCACCCGGTTTCAATAACCTATCAATCCACGCTTATATTCGACAAAGAAAAACAAGGACTAAAAAAACAACCACATCTACGAGTAACCACAAAATAAAACCATCAGATTTAAGACCTGCTAGTCTCTGGCGTTACACAAAATATAAAAGCACTTGTTGTATTTTTAACAGTCAAGTTAAGCGTCACGGTTATTACAGTACAGTTATAAACAAAGGGTAAGTATCCAAAGTTTATCACGCTACCTATTACGAAAACCGATGTGGTGCAATGGGCGAACCGCTGACTGCGAACAGAACTGAACAGTGTGGGGTCGCTGGTTCCATTCCCGCTACGGGATGAAATATGGAAAATAGTGCAAGTAGGTACATATTTGTTTCGTATGTTGATGAAGTGTAGATCCATACAACGTATCCTATATAGTTAAGGGTTACGGCTATGAAACTACACATCGAAAATACCGATCATCACCGGTTAAATATAAAGTAATTTATTTTGTTAAGGATTAATACCGAGATACAAATAAAGGGCCTTTTCTAGCAGCGGCATTAAAAATAAATTTTTAAAATAAAAATACACTTATTTTGGCATTACTATAATAGTTAGACATATGCTTTCGCGGACTTTTTTGTAGATCTTAATGGGACCTATAAACCCGTAATACATTGTTTCGTTCTATTGTCAATAGTTTTTGCAGCGCACGCAAAAATAGGTTTTCGATTTCATACCTTGGGTTAAAAAATAGCAATTTTCTTACGGATCCCTAATTTTTTGGAAATAAAATATAGCCTATAGCCTTCCTCGATAAATGGACTATCCAACACTGAAAGAATTTTTCAAATCGGATCAGTAGTTCCTGAGATTAGCGCGTTCAAACAAACAAACAAACAAACAAACTCTGCAGCTTTATAATATTAGTATAGATGATGATCCTTAGTAAAATACAATGTAATATTTACTTAAACACCTACCTACTTTATATGTTAAATATATATTTGACCAAACGTAAATTGCTGCTTGAAGTTAGGTAAGTAAATAAAGCTAGGTTGATTGTATTTTGTTGTTGGATGTTTTTTCTTGTTTGAGGAAATTACATTAGGTATGAGCAGCAAAGGTACATACTTTTAAACATCGCAATATCTGCCACGAAAACAGGCGTATGCGCAGTTTCTTTAAAATTATTTAATTTCTACACAGATATTCATCATCATTCATCACTGCTAAAATTATAATTGAATTTTATTTCTTTGTTGAATATTATTTTGTTTTTATTCAATGTAAATTTTGAATAAGAGATGGTGTTTGCGAACAGTATAATATATTCGAGCAATGCACTCGTCCTGTCACCGATACATAATGCATTTGTGTAAATCAATAGATAGGTGAACTTATTCTATGCACGTACCTTGAGGGAAACGCAATCGCTGACTCTTGAAAGACCGAGATGACCGGCTGGGTTCCTATTGTTGTCAGTAACTCCGGTCTTGTGTCAGCACTCGGGAACCGTCCAACTGCACTTTGTGAGTTAAAGGCTGGAATTTGGAAGGAGGTTGTGGTATGTTTCGAATGTTTTTGATAAGACGTGCAGCGCGCGTCGTGCTAGAGAGCGAGCGTCGCGCGCGGACCGCGGTTATCAACTAAACACATTAAAAATGCCGGTTGGTTTGGTACCTACACAAGTGAAGACCACTTCTCTCTGTTTCTACTAGTACCATACAATCCATGCGTTGTTGTGTTGATTCCTCAAGCCGTACCTACTCGTGGTAATGTTTTGTAGCACCGAATAGCAGGTAAATTACTTAGTGGTTGATAGGACCATTCGGTTCACATTATCTCAAGTCAAGGTTACGCGGATTGATTTTTCACTGCATTAGTCATCGTATTCACGGACAATACCTATAAAAGTAAAGTCTAGCTTCGTTTTATACATAGATAACTATATGTAATATGTAGGTAAGGAGCTTCTTTATGCGTGACACATATTTTAGGTAGTGGTAGGTACCTACCTACATAGGCGGGCTTAATGCAAGAAAGATTTATCTTCTGATGATACCAAATTATTGCATTGTCACCGAGATTACATACACATACAAAGTTTCAAGTCGATACGACAATCAGAAGTGGGTGAAAATTTAATTTCTAAGATTAGATGACATTGTTAGTTAGTTACTTACTTACTTAGTTAGTTACAAGTCAAGCTAATAAAAGTGTTATAATAATGACATATTATGACATGACATATCGATCCAAAACCGCGTATAACGGATCAGGATCGATTATTAATTTCGGGCAATAGCGAATAGCTTATAGGTGCGTCCGATCAACGGTGTTAGAAAAACCTCGGGGCACAGCTATTTCTTTAAACATTACTATTTCTTTAATTATTTATCGTATTTATGTAAGGGACATTTATAAATGACTAGCTGACCCGGCAGACTTCGTACTGCCTCAATCGAAAAATCAAAATATCAATTTACTTTATTGAATAGCAATAAAGTTCAAATTGACTCTTCATTTTATTTAGAATACGTTTATATGGGAAAAAGAAAAGCGATGTTTTGAGTTTTCCCGGCAATTATTCTAATTTTTCTCACCTTTTAAACCTTCCCTAGACCTCAAATAACATTTTAAGACCAAAATTAGCCAAATCGGTCCAGCCGTTCTCGAGTTTTAGCCAGACCAACAATATAAACAAATAGCAATTGATTTTTATATATATAGACTAGCTGCGCCCCGCGGTTTCACCCGCGTGATCTGTACTTTATCGTGGTAAAAAAAATATCACTTAGGGGTATGAAAAATAGATAGTCGCCGATTCTCAGACCTACTGAATATGCATATAAAATTTCATAAAAATCGGTCAAGCCGTTTCGGAGGAGTATGGTAACTAACATTGTAACACGAGAATTTTATATCTAAGATTAAGAAATTAATTAATTAATTGTTATTATTATTTATTTCTTTTTAAATTGAGCCTATAGCTTATTTATTTTATTACACATTGTATTTCTTTTTAAGTAGGTACTTCAAATATACACCACCAACCGCATTTTATTTCATACAACTTCTGTCCATCCAAAGGTTGTCTGGTAGAAAGCGCTCTAAGCGATAAGACCGCCCATTGTAACACTAGCTCTAAGATCTTTCCTTTTATGTTGTTCTATTTTTCTGTTGTTGTGGTGAAACAATAAAGCGTTATCTATCTATTAAGTACATGACAGTCCTTACATTACATTAACAAGACATTGGTATATAACAGCTATGGAAAGTACTTTAAGGCTGGTATTCTAGAATGATGCTCAAACATTTCATACTACATATAAACATACTTCGCTATTCAAGTATTGATCAACACCTAAATGAATAAAAAATGAAAATGTATTTATTTCTGACATACACAATATCGCACAATACAAGAACAAAGACAAACAGTAACACTTGAGCATCATTCTAGAATACCAACCTGAGACTATAACGAACTAACGATGTTGAAGTACTTAGTTTCGATATTCAATATTCTATGACTGAGGCAAATAAAACAGTGGTAGCATAAAATACAAAAATTATAATTTCTTTTACATATGTATAGAGAAACAACTTTTTTTAATGAGTTGTTAACTGTACCTATAGGTACAGTTTGATTTTATGTGAACAATACATCGTTAAACATCATTATATCGCTAACATTAGCTTACGGCTTACATAATGAAAATTGTATAGAATCTCGTGACATTGTATTTAAATTTCATTTATTTATAATTACGACTTGAGATATAATTACATTGTATGTAAGACCAAAATGTAGGTAATCCAAAACTTCTATGCTTTGGAACATTCTTGTACCTACTGTTAGAAAGATGGATGGATAGATTAACTCATTAAGTCCTCTAAGATCTCATGTATACTAACATATGAATGCAATAAATGATTGAAATTGAAGTTTATTAGTCACATAATAGTCAAAAGCTACCCTGTAAAAAAGCTACAGCAACAATAAAACTTAATTTTATGTGTCACAAAAGGCGGTCTTATGGCTCAGCTCGATCTTTTCCAGACAACCTGTGAGCAGAAGATTGGAACAAAATTATATAGACGACATATTTAATAGCTCAAATAAAATAAAAAAATACATATCAGATATACTAGTATCTATCTACTTGCATAATTTTAATTACATATAAACAACACACGACATACGCAAAATGGCTGGCAGCGGTTGGATGAGAGAAGCCGAAGATCGGGCTCGATGGCGTACTTTGGGAGAGGCCTATGTCCAGCAGTGGACTGAAACGGGCTGATTATCATGATGATGATGATGATAAACAACAAAACAACAACATAAAGTAATAAACTCGTCATACATACTGAATTATAAACACACATTTAAAATTATCTAAACTCAAACTCAAAGTCACTTGAATTTTGTTTGGAGTTTGGAGGCAGACTGTCAAATAAATGACGAGAGAGCACATGAGCTTGCTTCATTTATACCACACTAAGAGTAATGATAAAGGAAGGTAGAGACCTTCCTTTATCATAAATACGGTTAAAGGTAGGTATGTAAGAATCAAAGCCCTGACTGATATCAACGCACAGATTAAACCATTGCTCGTAGAAACTTGAAATTTGGAGGGTATGTGTCTTGATGCATAGAGGTGTACTAAGAAAGGATTTTTTGAAATTCAACAATTTTTTTGTAACGATTGTGTTCATAAAACTACTGCCCATCCAAAGGTTGCCTGGTAGAAATCGCTAACACTAACACTAGGTCCAAGATTTTCCTTTTGTTTTATGTTCCGTTGTTGTGATGAACAATAAAGCGTTTTCTATCTATCCACGTGTACACGTGGCTGAAACTACGGGAACAGCTATAGTTAAACATATATAGTATACGCCTATCACATATTATATCCTTATAATATTTAATAGTGTTTCTCAACGTTCTTGAATTCGCGAACCCATTATGAGTAGAATTGACTGGCGACCTTTATAATAAAATTATGTCAATGATTTCAAAACTAACGTTTAAATATTTTCTATATTGAGATCTATACCTACCTTCTAATCAAGAAATCAAGTGCTGTGCAAAGTAGTCGCTGGGAATTTTGCGGGTAATGAGATTTTCTTTGCCGCGCGACCGATTGACTGCGACCCCTCGGCGACCCTGATGAGGGTTGCAACCCGCAGGCAACATACAGACTACTAGCTGTTCCCCGCGGTTTTACCCACGTAGGCTACAGTTTATCGCCATAAAAAGTAGCCTAATATGTCCTTTCCCAGGCTCTAGACTATATCTGTACCAAATTTCATTTAAATCGGTTCAGTAGTTTAGGCGTGAAAGCCAGACAGACAGGTAGTGTTACATTTTGCATTTATAATATTAAGCAAGGAATTAAGTAGGGATAGAGTCACGTTTAGAAACAAAAGACGTCACTATAAACAAGAGTAGTACCTACCTAATGTTGGAGTAAAATTAAAACCGTCTCAGTCTATTCACGTGAGTGAACGTGAGTTCTAAGCAACATTCACGCAAAGTAACTAAATAAAAAAATTGTGACGGTGCGGTGTTCCGTAACAAATGAAAATGAGTTTCCTTTTATTCAACTTGACGCTCTCTCGGTGTAATATCTAATAATATTTATGTAATGTACGTCGGATTATCCACATTTTCTCGTAACGCCTGAATTACTTGTTGGATTAAATTATGTGAGGTAGCGTTATATCCGTTCCTGTTTGTAAATAAACCATCAATATAGTATAGGAACAATTTATAAGCCTCCAAAAGCCTCTTATATTTATTTACCTTATTCGCAATTGTTTTTTATTCCTTGAAACTGAACGATGAAGACCTGACAGGCGGTCCCCTATAGAGTCTATAGAACTCTAAAATTGCTCTTGAATTCTAAACTTACTTCCCAGAGGTGCTAAATCTACTCAACTTTATACTCTTCTACAAAGTTTCTAGAAACTTGTTTCTTGAAGACGAAGGGGTTTCAATCAAGAGTTGTTAAACGCCACTAGTCTATATTGTGAGCCATTATAATAGAATAAAAGTAATCTATAAACACTAATATTATACAGATTCAATTTGTTGTAAATGTATGTTACGGCTAATCTCTGAAACAACTGATCCGATTCTGGAAAAAAATTCACTGTTATAAAGCTACTATATATTTGAGTCCCATAAGTTACGTTTGATTGTGTTAGGTCTTGTAGGAGTCTCCATTCGGGTGAATGCTTATATATATTTGTCACATATAACTTAAGTTTTAAAGTTTAAAACACTAAGTTCATTGTCACGCTTTGTAAAAAAATTAAATAACTTCTTTCATCTTTATTTTTAGGCTTGTGGATACCTTCACCATTATCAGCCTTTCACGTTCCCACTGCTGGGACTCTGGCCTTCTCTCAGAGAGATAGTGTGGGCTGTAATCTACCACGCTGGCCCAGTGCGGGTTGGTAGATGTCGCATGCCCTTGAATGTTGCAGTTCTTGGGCATGCCGGTTTCCTCCTTATCTCGCCTAAATCACTTAAGAGCCTTAAGAAATCTAAAATAAACTTGGAAAAGGTCTTAAGTATTTTTTTTATCGCAAAACCTGTTTACGCGTGTGAAACCACGGGGCTCGGCTAGAAACGTATATAATATGTACTCGTTCCTATATATTTTGGAGGACGGGAAGCCAATGAAATACGTAGTAAAATTTGATAAACTGTGGGGTCTCATTCGAAGAAAGGTTTGTGTTACATAGTGATTTTCAATCGCTCTCAATATCAGTTTTCGTTTCTATTTCCTATATAAGATACTAGCTGATGCCCGCGACTTCGTCCGCGTGGTATTTATTATTGCTTCAATCAAAATTTTATAGATCGCAATATCTTATAATTAATTACCTTATTTAATAAATTGTAATTTGTTATTGCGTCTGAGAAGAATGGACCACGAACGAATAGCCAAACGGCAACCCTTACACAACAACATTTTTTTTCTAGTTTATTTAATAAATTTTGATCCCGTTCCCCAACCCATGCCCGAATCTATTCCAGGGATAAAAATTATAGCCTATATCTTATTTCAGGCTATAATCTATCCCTGTACCTAATTTCAGCCAGATCCGTACATCCGTTAGAGCTTGATTGAATAACAAACACCCAAACATCTTCACACACTTTCACATTTATAACATTATAGTAGGAAGTAGGATAGGATTACTTCGTTAAAGTTTATTAATAACGAGTTTGAGTGAATCGAACCAAGGAATAATAACATTTTCATACAAACTTTAGAACTCTACAACGCAGTTCTTGTACGAACGATAGGGTAATTAAAAAAACCTATTTCATTCTTTACTTTATAGATTTCTCCCATAAGCATCAAGACAAACACACCCTCCAAATTACAAGTTTATGTGACCAGCGGTTAATGCTAGAGTGGCAAACCTTCCTTCCCATTTGCATCCTTTTATGTCAACCATGGCAAAAAAAACACTGGTATGTAATTATACTATAAAGTCTTTCTTCATCTCAATTTTTATAAGTATAACTTCAAAAACAAAGAACTTTTCATACAAAGTTTCAACCCCCATTCCAACCCCTAAGTCACCCCTATCTAAAAAATATTGAAAACGTAATTTTTTATTTTAGAAGTATCCAAATACTGATTTTTAGAGCTGTAACTTTAAAATCAAAGGACTTTCATACAAAGGTTTTCACCCATTTTTACCCTCTTAGGGGTTGAATTTCAATAAATTTTAGTACCTATTTTAGTTTCTTAACTTTTCTTTCTTTTTTTTTCTTACAGTCTTACGCATCAAGACAAACATACCCTCTAAAATTCAAGTTCTACGAACAGCGGCGGTTTGATTTTGTTATGTTTTACTTTCCCGTGGGAACTCGTCACTTTTATGGAATGAATAATTTTCATTATAATATACATAGTTTAACCGGCAACATAAGGTATCAAACAAGTTTTTTTATTTCAAATTTTACAAAATTAAGTTCATAAGTTATTGTTTACAAAGCTGTTTATTAAATACAGTTTTTTAACTATCCCACGGGAACTCTTTAATTTACCGGGATCAAAAGTATCCTATATGTTGACGTAGGAATATAAGGTTCATGTAAACAAAAAAAAATCATTTAAATTGCTCCAGTCGTTTAGGAGATTAGCCCGTACAAACAGACAGACAAACAGATAAACAGAGAAACAAAGAATTTGAAAAAAATCTAAATTAATTCTATTCACTCCTTACATCCCCCTGACTCAGTTTTTAGCATTTTTTTCATTGTACAGAAATTCGGCCTCAACAGTTTTATTATAGTAGGTATAGATAGATACTATCACTTGGCTTCGTTTTATGACCGTCGTCACATCATGACATCATCATGGGGTTCGAAACTTCGAACATTTAGTTAAAATAGGATCTACCTCTTACGATAAAACGAGCAATAGTAAAAATGTTTTCTCTGGTCTTCCCAAACATTCGAATCGAAAACAAAAGTTACGAAGCTGTTGGAGTCTTACAATTTATGGTGACAGTATCAGCTCGCAAACGTCCTTGGGGGAAAAGTCTTTTGTACGAAACTGGTTGTCAGTCAGTCTTTATTAAAATATTTAATTGGTTGGCTGCCCAATTATCTTACTTAGGTATTTAACACTGTGACTGTGAACCGCGGCTTTATTCCCGTATAGAAATATAATATTTCTTGCTACTTACAGGGTAGCATTTGACCACAAGCACACGATGTGGTCGAAGATGGCGCCACGTTACACTTGGACTGGGAACATTTAAGGGCCTATTCAGTGCGACGCGGATGACCTACGCGGACGTCCGCGACGGACGGTAAAATGTATGAAACCTTACAGCGCATTCAGACGACGTGGAGCTGTCCGTGTCGCGGAGAGCTATCCGCGCGCGGTCGAAATCGCTCCGCGCCGCTCCTTCGCGCCGCGGACGTCCGCGGGCGGACGGTGCTTGGTTCTAATGTATTTGTTCAGTGCTCGGCGGACAGTCGCGCGGAGCGGATGTAAAGTACTGTTGTTGTCATGGCGGCTGCGTCAAATGTGCAAACCGAGAGGGTTATACAAGAAGTACGACTCGATCACGATCCGCATCGCACTGAACGACAAATTCATCCGCGGCGGACGCAAAACCTAGTCCGCGTGCGGATGGTCCGCGTCGCACTGAATAGGGCCTAAGGATAGTGTAGCTTTATAACAGTAAAATAATTTTCAAAATTGGATCAGTAGTTTCGGGGATTACCTACTTCCTGTTCCAGCAGCCAGGCGTAGCCTGCCGTCATATTTGCCCATATCAGGTGACTTGTGGTCTAACGTTATACCCTGTAAGTTGTAAAAGTGATTTACCTACATTGAAACTCACAAACTATTTGACAAACTATATCTCTGTATAACATTAGACATATTACTTTGTTTAATTTTTCCAAGCCAAATGTAGAGAGAGGTTGCATATAAATTCTTGCAAACTTTACCGAGTGCACTTTGCGCTCTAAACCTGCAGTTTCCTTGACCATCTTCTGCCGTGAAGCCTCTTGAAGCTGTCTCTCGTAACAGATGTTCTGCTAACTTGTAAAGTGTTTGGAAAAAGTATGCGAATCAAAGGACCCCAAGCGTAACAGCTGTTATGGTTGAGTCTTGGAGAATATTATGGTAGGGCAGAGCTCACAGAAATATTATTTTTTCTTGTGATATAGGGCATCCAATAAAATACGCCAACGATTGGTAATCAACATCTAGAGTGTAGGATACGTCCGCACCAACTGGCAGCTTCGCCTCTCACTGGCAGAACGTGACGCCAACCATCGCGCTAGCGATGGGCGTTTTAAAATAAAACCGTAGTTTCGATAACTATATATTGGTGTTAACATGAAATATGGTATTCGGTTTCACGATAATTAGTTATTGAGAGAAACTGTCTCTCGCTGGAAAACGCGAACCCACCCGATGCACGATACTTACCGCGTGAACCGAGAATAACTGTACCTACCACCGACTGTACTCTAATTATCCAATAACAAACAAATGAGCACCATAGTTTCGGTATTACGAATTCGCATATGCCGTTACCGACCTATCTCTAAGTATAACGCGGGCCTCCCATTTTGAAGTCTACAGCATCAAAGTCCATTTTCTTTTCAGTTTTTAGGTTTTGGATTCTTGTTCTTTAGCTAGTTTCCTGTCGTGGCGCCATCTTCGACCGTATCGTCGCTTTACATCAGGTGACTTGTGGTCAAACGCTACCCTGCAAGAAGTTAAAAAACAAAGTGTCGAAAGTCCAGAGTCTGGAGTACTGTCATTTATATGTCTTTGTACATACACATTTGGTTTTTGATTACTTTCTTATGTAATTTTCAATAATTTGGTTGTTAGCAACGTAATTCTCCCCACTTATTAACCCCACTCTTTAAGTTCTGAGTATAATAATAATTATTCTCGAGATGGGAAAATTATACGTGATGGAAATTAAGCCTTGAGCCGTTGAGCCTTATTGATAATCCTCGGCTTAAAGAAAATTATAAATTACGTCTAATGTTCGTTTAACAGCTGCACTGGAATATAGGTAGGTAGGTATTAATCACACTAATATTGAAAGTTTGTGGGTGAGTAGGTGTAAGTGTACCCACATGTTTCTTACTTCTACTATACTACTATAAGGGTTTGTGTGAAATTTAGAGTGATGATAGCTTATACCCTGGATACTTTTTATACCAGGAAAACCGTGGGTGTAACCGCAGGGAGCAGCTAGTTACTTTTATGATTTACAATCCTTTCATGCCATAGTAACTGAACTTATCTACTTCATGGGGTTTGAAGTTTCTGAAGTGTAGCGTTTATGTTAATTGTTTGTATGTGCCAAGCATACCTATTTAAATTAAATACCAACCCCATTTGCTGACCCCAATATTTTACATGTATAATATAACGAATATAGCGTGTTTTAAATTCCAACAGTTCAAAGTGAAAGTTATGTGAGAGATGCGAAGCAATAAAATTGAGCTTTATTTCATTCTGGGCGGGTATACATATACCTACTAAGTATTTAAAATCCCCGGCTTACAAAGACGGGAACTGCCTACTTCTGAACTTCCTACAAAGTAAATACCTAGCTTTTTGTGGTTGATTGAACCTAAGTGCGTTTCCATAAAGGTCACTTAACAAGTGTATTGCATATTTTTTTATAACCTTTACATAAACTTTCAGAGATGAATTTCTCTGCGCGAGTGAAACTACGGGGCTAGATAGTATTGTAACATTTTATTGTCAAAACAATTTTTATATCGGCAACGCATCGGCAACTCCCCTGGTGTTGCAAATGTCCATAGGCGACGGTGACCGCTTTCCATCAGGCGGGCCGTCTGCTTGTTTGCCAATCTATTACATAAAAAAAAATATATAATAAACAAACAACATTCCGAATAGTGTCAAAGTAACATTGTAAAAGTAACATTTAATTATTTTTTTTCGACCGTTTACTACATGTATTTAAAGACCTTAATTGATTTACTGTAGGCTGTAGCCAAAGTACCTATCCATGCATGGAATTACTTAAATATTCAATTTAAAAATGTCATGTGTCTTTCACAAAGAACATTATATTTTACACGAGTATAATATAATCCACTAGCTAAGCTATATAGCATAGAGATTTTTACATTCACAGATATTTATCACATTAGAATATAGCCCATGATATTCAGTGTAAGTATATAGTGTAACTTTCAAACAGTAAAATAATTTTAAAATCGTGTTCCGGAGTCTAACTCATATAAAAACTCAATAACTAACATTAGGCTACCTTAACTATAATACTGAATTTTTCGTAACTTTGAACGCCACCATGAACGGCTATTAGCCATTTGCATCCATCGGCTCCCTGCGACTCTAACAATGTCGTCGGTCCACCTAGTATGGGGCCTAACTACAGAACGTCTTCCAGTTCCTGGTTGCCACTCAAGAACCTTTCTTCCTCATCGGTTATCGGTTCGTCGAGTGACTATCAACAAGCTCATACCTTCATAAACTGTTTCCATCAGTGTTTCATTTTATCATCTTTTATAGAGCTGGTGGGTACTAAGAATACAAATGTCTAGGCAATGTTCAGTTCAGACACAGTATATAAAGAACAGTAGGTTAGCTAAGGCCGCTCGACGAGTTAATTGCCTACTCTTGCGGTGACGCATAGGCGGCGCGTTCCGTACTGAGTGCATGGCCGCGGCCCCGTCCGCCTCCTTTCCTTTATGTGATTGTGTGCGTGAAAACTGCGTGCGTACACGGTGCCGCTGCTCACGCACACATTCAAACCGGCGATGGCCGATTTATATGAAGCTGAACTACTACTCCTTTACTATGGTTCAGATGTAAAAGCTGCAATCAAACAAAGCGAGGCGCGTTCGGGATTTGGTATGGAAATGGTTCGCATTATGATCCCGTTTCGTAATCCCTAGGCTACGAAGAAACTCCATTGAGAATATAAGGGTGTCATTCTTACTAAATCTTCTATACTATAAAAATGAATCACAAAATGTATTGGTAAGCGCATAACTCAACAACGCCTAGACCAATTTTGCCAATTCTTTTTTTTAAATGTTCGTTGAAGTACAAGAACGGCTGGACCGATTTGGCTAATTTTGGTCTTGAAATGTTATTTGAGGTCTAGGGAAGGTTTAAAAGGTGAGAAAAATTCGTATAATTGCCGGGAAAACCCTAAAAACAGCACTCACAAACGTTTTCTAACCAAAATGAAGAGTCAATTTGAACTTAATATTTACCATACCATCAAGTTAACACAATTCAAACAATTTGAACTTTAATACCATACCATAAAGTTCAAATGTTAGTGGAGAGGTTCCGGGAAGGCAAAACAATTGAGTGACGTTAGTATCGTAGAAATATTGATGTCTCTTTCAATAAAATTAGGGATCCTTACTAAAACTCTAATAATGTCTATTATAATTTTTAATGATTTTTTTGTTAAATACCCGTGCGAAAATTGAATAGTAGTAAAACCTATTGAACAGAAATTTTAAATTTTGGTGGTACTAAGTCGACACCAAGTTTAGTAGAGCCGCCGTTATAGCTTCAGGCTATTAATTTTTTCTGCGTTTCAATTTTATAAGTTTGAAATAGGATCAAAGGAGTCAACTGTACCTTTACCTACCTACCATTCACCATTTGTAATCAAAACTTTTAGCACTAGTAAAAAGTGTCAAAGCTTCCTTGAAGGCAGACAGCATTTGATTCTTTTTCTGAGCTCTTGTTAGTCAAGCATTTACTTTGCTATTTTCTAGTTGATATCTTCAACCTAAATTCTAGAAAGCCCAATAGTGCGTTCTACATAAAATCCAATTAGGTTTACAATACCCAGTTCAAAGAGTAGGTACTTAGTTAGGTGCTCGTTATTGAAAACAGGAGCTTAGGTTATATTATTATCTTGTGATCTTGGGTGTTTATAAAGCTACCTTTTAATAGGTATAAGTACTCCAAAGTAAGGTGAAAATGAGCCCAGCCAAACCTTTATAGGTTACTAGTTGCGCCCGCGGTTTCACCCGTGTCTTCCCGTTATCCCGCAGGAACCTTTTTCCGGGATAAAAAGTAGCTTATGTGTTAATCCAGGGTATGAGCCATCTTCATTCCAAATTTCATTGAGATCCGTTCGGTAGTTTTTGCGTGAAAGAGTAACAAACATCCATCCATACATATAACAAACTTTCGTTTATTATATTAGGAGGAAGTAGGGTGTTTATTATATAATTCTTACGAGCAGCGACTTTCCTTGGCTTCGCACGGGTATACCTATAGGTAAAGATTTTAAGGAAAATTTTGTTATTTTCCGAGGTTGAACCAGCCTATGCTGGCTTATTTAAATTTATACAGTGAATTGTAAGTACTCACCGTGAAGCGACGAGAAGTAAAGATCACTTGACCTTGTAAGGCGCGATTTTCCAGGATATCAGCATAGGAAAAACAACTGAAGTCTAAAAATGGCAAAAAAGTATTTGAAAACCATCAAACAACTAAAGATAAAGAAGGTTTGCTTGGTGGTAGGGTATTTTCTAGTACTCGCCTGGCTAGCAACCACCCTCATGTTAAGAATCTATCGCCAAGCACCTATCGGTGTGTTCCGGCAGTCTCACTTGAGAGCCAGTTCCCGATCCAGGTGTAGCGTGTCGCCATCTTCGACCACATCGTCACTTAACATCAGGTGACTTGTGGTCAAAGGCTACCCTGTAAGTAGTAAAAAAAAAAGGGATTAGAATACTGACAGGGATAGGGATTGCGCGAACTACGTAATAACCTCGTATTAGTAGGTAGATGCTCACTATTTGCTACAAAGTTGAACAGCCTGAAACTTGAAAAGAGATACTACCAGTTCTTCACAATGAAGGAATCAGTCTAGCAGTGCATTGCGTCAGCCTCAAGAGGCGTTCTTGGAGAGAAGTTGTCGTTTACAATGCGGGCGAGCTGTAGTGCAAACACTCATCGTATGCGATCGTGCAGCGCGCCCTAACTTTTTTCATTTCATTTTAAATGTGGTCGAGTAAAGTAGTAGGGAGTGGGAGTAGGCTATTTGAATTTTGCCCCTAAGCGCCGGCTTTTCTGGTAAAAGTACGTATGTAAATGTAACTGGCAAATAACCGAATGTCAAACAAACATTGCATTACGTGGCAGTACATCTGATCTCCTTTTTAAGACAACGGTGCTAAGCTACATAGAATAGAATTTACGTTTATTTGCAACAACAACAACTTGTATAATTTCATTAGCGCCCGTACTTTTTAACACAGCAATGTTGCCTATAGCGGCAGAAATAGTACAGGCTGTTTGGGTGGTTTTGAAACTGATGCCTAAATACCCAACGCTGTGCTCCAGTGGAAGCCAACCGGTGTCCGGCAACACATCAAAGGATCTTGGCGCAATCCGGCGGCGGGCAGTGCGGAACTTGCGGTTCAATTATGCTCAATTATCTAAATGTAAGTAAATAATTAAATAAATTAGTATTTCATGTCAGTTAATTTGTTGGGACCTGTAACGTTTCCACTTGCCTTACCATAAAGTGATAATTTGATCATATAAACTAAATCGTGGAGAGATGGTATAAAACTATACCTATGTACACAAACAATAATAATAAATTAGGCACTTAATCATTATAAGAGTTGAAATAAAATAGTTTTACAAATCAAAACATTGCATTTAGATCGCCTTTTGCAGGTAGAGTGCATAAAAGATGTCATGTCACCAGCTTTTTATAATAATACTAGCTGCGCCCCGCGGTTTCACCCGCGTCTTCCCTTTAACCCGTAGGAAACTTTTTCCGGGATAAAAAGTGGCCTATGTGTTAATCCAAGGTGTAAGCTATCTCCACTTCAAATTTTATCTAGATCCGTTTAGTAGTTTTTGCGTGAAAGAGTATCAAACATCCATACATACATACATACTCACAAACTTTCGCGTTTATTAGTAGGATTAGGAAAATATACTTATTCATTTGTTTCAGTCTTTGTCGATTTCCGTCGCATAGTTTGGTGCCCACAATGGCCCATATATGGTATGGTACTTAACATAAGTATTTCAATTTGAGTTATTTTTTATCACTGCAACGCCTTCTAGTTGGATTATAGAAACTAAATACCTAAATGTATATGTATACAAGAAATCGCCTCATTAGCAGCATACACTGCTTGTCCACTTTTTGTGTGTTCATAAATTCCACACTCGTATATAGTTATTAAGTCACATGAACTGTCTATATAGGAAAATGTTGTTTAGTCACACATTCCAGTTTCTTTTTGTACCTCTACCTAAGTTATTTGATGTGTACCTTTTTACGCTCTTTAAACGGAATGTGTTGGGGTAAAGGGGATTTTTGCAAATATTTCTGTGAACTCTGAAGAAATAACAAGTTTTTTTACTTTTTACAGGTATATGCATATGAACACAAGTCACCATCGCCTATGTGGTCGAAGGTTGCGTCACGGTACACCTGGATTAACTGGTTCTCAAATAGGGCTGCCGGAACACACCGAGAGGTGCTTGGCGACAGATTCTTATCATACAAATTTTACCTTGAACTAGTCTTGCCTTACCCTTTTCAGACCTCTATTTCTATCTCGCCTTTGTATAGAGCGTGTGCAGTCAGGAGCTCTGCAAACACGGTACATTTTATTTCAGATTGCTTTTAGCTTGGGTGAAAATGGCAAGCGACTGAGGCAACCAATCTAGTTATTCATTAGTTCAGAATAAGTTACATAATGAGATCATCATACAAATCTTGTTGTTTTTTCAAGTGTACTGATCGCTGATGGGCACTGGATCTATATGGACAACTATGTTTTCTAGGATATGATGCAAGAGTGTATTAGGTGTGGGCAAATAGAACAAAGTCATCTAACGAAACATGTCTTTCATGTTATTCTGAGGTTTATTGAGCCTGCCTTTCAGCCAACAGTCATCATGAAAATGAATAGAGCGCTACAAAATTAACAGACTCGACTATAGTTTATTTCATATTTCATTGTTATATTATCAAGAAATACCCATAATAAATCCATATATATATATTAGAATTAGGTTTTATAATGGGATAATTACCATGTATTTGTTTTTGTTTGAGTTCTCGATATTTCGGCACTGTTGCAAGCGCCATGATCACGAGAATACTAAAAGTTTTTGCGGGTGGGATTGTTGTTGTTATGTTATATATACATACCAATTCATAAAAATATGACAGCTCCTTTAACGACATACATATTTGCGGTTCTGGAAAAACCTAGATAATAACCGTTGTTCTTTTGGGGTCTTGAATTATCTTATATCGCTGTGACATCTTTGAGTGTACGGAAAACGCTTGAATTCATGGATAAAATCTAGTTTCATCTATAAAATTGTATCAAGTCTAGAGGCATATATTCTGATTCTCTTGAATATTTTGTTGTTTCCTCTTGTTCCCTTCACCGTAGTAAAACATCCTCCGTTACCTATAGGTATCAACAAATTTACAGCTTAACGGCACAAGTTACAACGACCACAGTCAACCCTACATACTTAAAATATCCCAGCCTACTGCATATTATATCTATTCAGAGACAGAGAAATATAATTTAAAATATATGGAGCACCAACAAATAATACGTTTCTTACTAAGTTATTAAACTTATAATTTCGTTGTTATCTAAATTAAACCCCAAGCTTCCTAAAGTAACTGGGCCCTGTTGGGCTAAAGTGGAGGACATCACCATTAAATCTTGAGTAACGACCCTTGTAATTCTTTTACGATTCCTCTCGTTTATCAACGACGGTACCTTATAAATATGGATTTTTGTTTATCTTGTAATACAAAGAAAAGAAAAAACTTTGTAACAAAACATTCCTTCAGGTAAGTAATTAGTTTTCACACAAATGCACTTGGAAGGACCTTCTATATCTTAACTAAAGGATAGCATCGTTATGGTATGTTCATATACTTAGGTAGGTAAGTATAGACTTTTAATCACATGATTTAGACTATGAAAGATCAATTTACTTAAGATTCAGATAAAGAACAGTAAATATTTAATTTATTTTAGTTACATAGTTCGTATCATTTTTTAGTTATAGCTTTAAATCAGAGTAGATAATTGATGATTTATTTCCTAAAACCATAACCATTATAACAGTCAAATAAAAATTCTCTAATTGTATTCGCCTAGCCTGAAAGTTTCGTGGAAACCAATAAATTCTGTCTTCAAAGGGCATTTAAAATACTATTCAAAGAAAGTTTCCGTTTTCCGCAATAATATTACAAAAGGTTCCAAACCTTATCAATTGTATCTCAGCTTCGATTTCAAAGAAATAAAGTGGATAAATCATAAGGTAAATATATTCTATTCGCTGTAGTACAGTCAGCGACAAAAGTAGCTGATCATACTCGATTTTCCAAATGCGTATTAGAACAGCAATGTTTGTGTTTTCATTACAACTTACAAAGTAACGTTTGACCTTAACACAACACATACGTTGTGTTAAGGTCAGTTTTTGAGTTTATCGCGAACAGACAGACAGACAGACAGACGCGGCGCGGGGACTTTGTTTTATAATAAGTAGTGATAGTGATAGTGATAAATAACAAAAAATAGGCAAAAAATGAGAATTCACGACTGCCTGAAAATTTCATAAAATCGGTCCAGCCGGTTTGGAGGTGATACATAGAAACAAATAATACAATAATGTAATACATACATACGGTTTGTACATAGATTTATATATACATGAGACTATAATAGGTATACCTAGATACATAATATATACAGTACCAGCGAGAGCGCAAACCCTCGTTTAGGACCTGTACCTAGTATCTTCCTTGTTTAATTTACCGAAGCTGCGATGAATAAAGATCAGCTGAAATGTGTTTTATACAGGCAATAGGATCTATATAGATAGATAAACTTTTATAGAGCAATAGGCTTTAGTTTCGTATCTCTGTTCTGCACAGTTTCCTTGCGTATAGACTCAGGAAAATAGAGATATCGATATTCGAACACAATTTTTGTTTTATATATTTCACATGAATTTTAAATGTTTTTTTTTCATTACTTACTTGATTTAGGTACCTACCTACTTACTTCATTTTCATTCAAAAAAATTATTATAAATTTTAAATTATTTTTTATTTAAAAAGAAGCTGTGGCACGCTTGCTAAGAAACCACCGGGTTGTATGTACTGTTCATCACGGTTGACTATCATTTGCAGAATTTCACAAAGTAGCAGCTTTTATATAACTGTACTAGCTGTTCCATGCGGTTTCACCCGCGTGGGCTACAGTTTATCGCGATAAAAAGTATCTTATGTCCCTTCCCTGGGGCTCAAATTATCTCTATACCAAATTTAATTTAAGTCGGTTCAGTAGTTTAGGCGCGAAACCGTATATATTCCGTATAATACTCCAAAATTATTCCCGCACTTCAATGCCCCCTCACCGCGTTACCTGCTGTAGGTACCCATTATCCTATTTTAATTTTAAGTTAATTTTTCTTGGACCGCACGTTTGAACCACGCAGTTAAAGGTCTTCCTGGTCCGCGACCGCACTTTACCTATTTCATAGATTCTCCCGGTACCGCCCTTACTTCACCGCGTTTCCCGCTGCGCTGCGGTGCGGCGGTTTTATTTTTCTACTACTACTTACATTTTTAAACTCGTGATATCTTTCGAATGGAATGTCCGAATTGAATAGTTCAAAAAGTTATATGAAGGGATTGAAGCAGTTTTGAATGAGAAGTAATTTATTTTGATAAGGATTAATACCAAGATACAAATAAAGAGCCTTTTCTAGCGGCGGCATTAAAATTATACTTTTAAAATAAAAAAAACACTTATTGTGGCATAACTATAATAGTTAGACATATGTTCTCGCGGACTTTTTTGTAGATCTTAATGGGACCTACAAACCCGTAATACATTATTTTGTTCTAGTGTCAATAGTTTTTGCAGCGCACGCAAAAATAGGTTTTCTATTTCACACCTTGGGTTGCAAAATAGCAATTTTCTTACGGATTCCTAATTTTTTTGGAAATAAAATATAGCCTATAGCCTTCCTCGATAAATGCACTATCTAACACTGAAAGAATTTTTCAAATCAGACCAGTAGTTCCTGAGATTAGCGCGTTCAAACAAACAAACAAACTCTGCAGCTTTATAATATTAGTATAGATTAAATATAAAGCCATCGTCAGAATTAACTGATTTCAACATTCCATTCGCGGTGTATATTAAATGTGGTATTTACAGGAAAGATTAACCACGGCAGGGCATTCCATTTTTTAAAACACTTTTATTAGCTTGACTTGTAACTAACTAACTAACTAACTAACTAACTAACTAACTAACAATGTAATCAAATCTTAGAAGTCAATTTTCACCCACTTTCAATTATCGTATCGACTTGAAACTTTGTATGTGTATGTAATCTCGATGACAATGCAATAATTTGGTATCATCGACCTGATCTGATGATGGAACCGAAAGGTGGGTAGAGGATCTCTGCAGTGGCTACTAGTAAACCCCTCGTGTTTGGGCTCATATGATTCGTCTTGATGAGTCTAAATTGAACTTGGTAACAAAAAACTAAAAAGTAAAAAAATAAAAATATATAGTTTAAAAAAACTAAAAAAAACACTTTAAAAACGCACTGAAAAATATAAAATAATAAAATTGACTTGTATTAGTTACGATATAATGGTTAATTCAAAAAGTGTGGAGCGCTTCTTTTACTGGGTATATAAAAGTACACACAACCAAAAAGCGCTCCACACTTTTTGAATTAACCATTATATCGTAACTAATACAAGTCAATTTTATTATTTTATATTTTTCAGTGCGTTTTTAAAGTGTTTTTTTTTTAGTTTTTTTAAACTATATATTTTTTTGTAGTAGAAACACAAAACAAAACACAAAACTGTTTGTGCGTCTTGGTGGTATCAGAACCAGTTCCATACAAGTAATTTGAAAGCCTTGTATGGAACTAGTTCTGAAACTTCGGTTCTGTAGACGGCCAAAGCGGTATCACCACCTTGAAAATATGGCGTTCCGAACGCCTGGTCGTTTTGTGATAGAATTAACCTCTTCTATGTAAGTATATCTCTCGAACTCTGATGGATTCAGGTTACATTGCAAAGCTGCATGATAAATAAATGTTTAATGCAATGAGTAAAAAAATATGTGAGTAATAAAGGTACTTTAATTAACAATTAAGAAAAATATATTCCAATTTTAATAGGGCTTAAAGAAGTAGATATCTACATAATTTTGAATTTCAAGATACGATAGCCTAACGAGTATTTTATTAGGCAGCACCTCTCCTTGATTAATTTGCAAACTCCTTACGATTTCTTTATAACGTTTATTTATATTGGGGGTAGGTAGGTACTTACAATTTAATATTAATATCTATATTTTTGATCAAAATGAAAAATACAAATACAAACTCAGGAATGGTGTAGAATCCATGGTGTAGAATTGTTAAAGGTCAGGGCATGATCTTCACATCAAAATGTATATATGGAAATATGGTGTAAATCTGTTCCTAATTAGAATTCAGTGCGCTGACGAGGATAATTTCTGGGAAAACTCTGCTTCCGTGACTTTTGATCACGTTTTAAAGGCGACAAGCGACCAAGCAGATAATGTTGTTTTTAACCAAGCGAGTAATTATCACGTGAGTATAAGTATGAGGGCAAGGTCACATATGAAATTGGCGTATTGTAAGGGAGGAACATGAAGTCGTTATTTTTTTTAATATTTATTTATTCAAAGTATGTATTGAAGCTCCTCTAATTTGGTAGCCGTCTGTTTTGCAGTGTGTGGTCTAGCGTTGTCCTGAAGCAGCAGCGGAGTAGGGCGATTGAACAGCCTGGGTTGCTTAGCAGCTAGTCTTTCCATCATGGTTTGCAGTTGCTGACAATAGACAGCCGACGTAATCGTCTGGCCAGATTTAAGAAAGCTGTAGTGTACGACACCGGCACTAGTCCACCAAACGCTCACAAGTAAGTAATTTTTTGTTTGCGTTAATTTTCGCTTGGGACAGGATTTGGCTGGTTCGCCAGGGTTCAGCCATTGCGATGAGCGTTTCCGATTATTGTACAGGACCCACTTTTCATCACAGGTAATGATTCGATTTAAAATCCTTTCATTATAGTGCCTGTTGAGTAATGTAACATGTAACGCAGCAGTCGACGCGCGTTTGTCGGTTTGCTGCCGTCAATTCATGAGGTACCCACATTTCAAGCTTTTTCACCTTCCCAATTTGCTTCAAGTGGATTATAACAGTTTTATCACTAACACCGCAGCCTGCAGCTAGCTCGGACGTGGTTTGTGATGGATCCGCTTCCACAATAGCCTTCAATTCTTCATTATCAACTTTGTAATTTCTTTTGCGACACCGCCGCCATATATAGGTACACATCATTAATCCTTCGAGCCGTTTCTGCAGCACTGGTGCCACGATGGAACTCGTACTCGTAAGTAACGCGATATTTCTAGTTTTCCATTTTGTAAAATGAGTGACGCAAAGAAAAAACCAAAAGAGGAAAAAACAAATGAATTACGGTTTTCGAAACACAAAAGCATGAGTAAATAGCTGTATATATTTGAAATTGGAATTCCTAACCAAAGAGGAGATATTCGAGATCAAACTGGCCAGTACGACAAAACGCCAATTTTATATGTAAGGACCTATTATTAAGTATGCTACATTTATATTTTAGTCGCTCGATAATTTTATACGATTGTTTCAGTTTCAGCTCTCACATTTCAAATAATTTCAAGGCTCGTTAGCCGGACAACTTGGTTGCAGCGAGTTTTAATTAACTTTGTAAAATTTTGAAGCTTGTCCGATAAACCGATTAAAACGTTGCGCTGGCACAAAGCGCCTTTTCATATTTATAATGAAAGAGTGTTACCGTGCAAGTACTTCATTTACGCTTCCTCTCCAGCAAAGCGAAATACATGTTTTAACGTGTTTCATGTTCTTTTCTCCGGTTTTATATATACCGATTATATATACCGATTAATGAGGTATTATTAGTAAAGCTTATTATAAAATAGTATCGGACTATTTATATGTCAAAAAAGTTTGGGATTGTAGGGAACTTGCTGCTATTCAATCAATTAGTAGCAAGATTAAAATTGTAAATATGATCGCGCCCAAAAAATAACCTATGCCGGGCGTTTCTTGCCCGTTTTTTTGCCGGCTTAAGGAGGTTGGAACAGGCGTAGCTAGTCTTAAGTTTGTCGTTTTAAAATGATCGTATTATGTATGTACCTATCCTATAAAACAATTTTTGATTTGATTTATCTAATATAGGTTCCCATATTAAATTTTGTCTTCCGATAGAACTTTGCCTTGCCTAGTAAAATTATTGGCAAACGTGGGCAAAGAAAAATGAGATATCTAGATAACGTGACACTCTAAGCTACCAAACGAATGTGCCAATTTTATGATTCCGTACTCAAATTAGCTGTTCAACTCACTTTCTGTCCGTTTGTATGTGTTACATCCATTTTACTTACGAAGTAATGATACTGTCTGATAATGTTAAAGATAATATAACATCCATAAAGTTGTGAAATAAAATTTGAATTTAGAAAAAGTTATATAAAGCAACTAGCTGTTCCCCGCGGTTTCACCCGCGTGGGCTACAGCTTTATGCATGCCAAGTCTCAACCCGATCGGTTTAAAACTGGCAAAGTTTCATACAAACTTTCATCCCCCATTTTATCCCCTTGGGGGTAGAATTAATCAAAATCCTTTCTTAGCGGATGCCTACGTCATAACATCTACCAGCAGGCCAAATTTCAGCCCGATCCGTCCAGTGGTTTAGGCAGTGCGTTGATAGATCACTATGTCAGTCAGTCAGTCACCGTTGAGTTATATATATTTAGACGTAGGGGTGAATCATTTTGTACGCTTACCCATTTGCCGTTTAGTGTACGAAGCTGGGAATAAGATATAAGACTTAATTGTGAGCTTCAAATTCATTTGGGTCATATTATTTATTAGTCATAATCCCGCCGGCCGCGGCCGGCATAACGAGCTCATAATTATCACTGCGTGAAAAGCGTAAAGCAAACAAACGTACCTACTACCGACATTGTTATTATCAAGAGAACACTGAAAAAGCCCAAGTGACCATTAAAACTTCTTCAAATACTTTGGTTGTTTTGGCATATTGTGGTTTGCATAATTAATCTTTACGTACTTAAATCCGAACAAAAGGTAGACAAGTTCGTTCTGTATCATCATCATCATCAGCCGAAAGAAGTCCACTGCTGAACATAGGCCTCCCCCTTTAAACGCCACCATGAACGGCTATTAGCCATTTGCATCTCATCGGCTCCCTGCGACTCTTATAATGTCGTCGGTCCAGTGGGGGCCCTACCTACAGAACGTCTTCCGGTTCGTGGTCGCCGCCACTCGAGAACCTTTCTTCCCCATCGGTTATCGGTTCGTCGAGCGATGTGGCCTGCCCATTGCCACTTCAACTAGCAAATTCTGAAAGCTATGTCGGTGACTTTAGTTCTTCATCAGATGAAAATTTTCTTCTCTTCTTCAGATTTTATCACGTAAAGAAACTCCAAGAATAGCTCTGTCCATGGCCCGTTCTGTACTTATAGTATACCTAAATTATTTGTAATAAAATCAAAGCTTAATTCGTGCGCCTGTGTTTTACGAGATACTTTAGAAAAACTTCGTTTCTCTCTAAGGCAATTCTTCTTTATGAAAGAACTTGAGAGCGTGGGGAATTGGTAAAAATGTTATCAGTCATTGGTGAAATTCTTGAAGTTCTCGTGTAGATTTCTTGTGATTACCGACCGACAAAGAGCTGTTACAGCTGAGCTACCTACAGTAGGTAGCTGAAGAAAATAATCAGAAAATGCGATTGGAGCTGTTGTATCAGCGTGATTTTGCGGAATAATATTGTAATAGTCTGGATAAATTAAGCAGCCCTTTCCTCTCTCATTCACCACATTCGATTTCACAGCAGCAACATATCAGTAGGTACTATATTTTTTATATTCTGTGGCTTAGCATATATTTACCTACGGATAAAGCATAAAGTTGTACCTCATGATTTTTTTCGTTTTGAATAGTGTCATCAACTGTTGAGATAACTTGGCCAAGTAAGTACATCTTGTGCGTGAATGTGTATAATGTGGCCGCCTGTTTGTTCGAAATATACTTTTCCATTTAATTATTACAATGACACAAATAACTAATATAAATCCTATTTCACGTTATTCTTATTTTATTTAGGAATAGTCAATAGTCAATTTTTATTTATTCAATAGGATACATTGTGATCACTTTAAAACGTCAAACTAGACTAGCTACGCCTGTTCCAACCTCCTTACGCCGGCAAAAGAACAGGCAAGAAACGCCCGTGAGGTAATTTTTTTGGCGCGATCACATTGAGAATTTTCTTCTTATTACTAATTGATTGAATTGGAGCAAGTTCACTAAAATCCTAAGCTTTTTTTTGTCATCTAATGGTCCGATATTTTTTAATTAGCTTTACTAATAAGATTTCTAGGAAAGGAACATTATAGAATAAAGAGATGTATTTCATAATTTAGCAGACATAGGTTCAACCAAATACAAATACAAATGAACCAGATGAACAGCCAGACAAAAAAAAGGTCACTATTTAACTATTACACTTATTCTTAGTTTGACAATACCAAACCTTTATGCATGTTCTTTAATGGCGTATTCGCTTAAGTGTAGGTACGAGCTCATTTTAGAAACCAATTTTATTGCTTTTGTTACGACTCGTTACATTTTGACACGCTTTGTACGAAGTTTACGTCCAATACTAATAAAAAATATAACACCACCTACAACATAATATACCTATTACATCTGTATGAGAATAACGGTTCCTATTTTACTGCAGCGGCCAACAAAGTAAGCATTGAGGGCAGAAGGTGTAAATGTGGGCTGAGGCGAAGCCGAGGCACACATACCTGAGTCCATCAATGCCTAGTTGTGGCCAAGGCTTGTATATAGTACTTTTCTCAAATAATGCGCGAAAATTGAAACTAAGTAGTACCTGGGCAGAATTTTTCTCTTTCGACTTTGGCAGTAACAAGTTTTCTATAACGGCTCTTGCCGCCTCTTGAATGTCAGGTGGCGTTAAAGTAAGTTCATCAAATACAATTACTTTTCATAACCAATGACGAACAACAAACAAAAAAAAAAATCCCGCGTTTTATAGTGATCATGTGTTTTTTTTAAACATACAGATTTCTATGTGCAAGCCGGTTCGGAATTTAAATAAAACCTTTGATAAGTTCCTTGGTTGCCATGTTTCGGAGTAAAAATCGTTCCCTTTTTAAATTACACGACAGATATGAGTTTACTATGTAATTTATTTGGCCGCTAAGCACGACAGATATGGATTTTCGTACAACTTTTGCCGGCCGTTGCTCGCATATATTTGGGCAGTGCAGCAAGTTCGATAAATCGAAATCGAATTCGAGATAAACTCGAAGAAGGTTATCAAAATAACACTCTTATTTTCAAGCATGTACGGGAAATCAAACAAAAACGTAGCAACGTAGTGATTGGAGCTCGTTTCGTAATTGATGTGCCCTAGGGATTGGAATTAATTGAATGTAAGCTGAGCTGACTCTGCCAAAGACTACACCGTACATAATATACTTACTTGAAAATTACGGTGGGTTCGACAGCTTTTTATCTTAAGCGCTACAATTAAAACCCGTACGTAAAGCTTTTCTAAACCGAACCGACTACGGAGACCTCTTAACGAGGCGAGTTTTTCAACTACCACTTCCAAAAGCCTAAACTATCGTGACTCGCAAAAGTCCTGCTTTTGCTCATGTTAACACCTATCGCACTGTAAAAAAGTTGTACAAGAATTGCTACTAAAACTCCGCTACGAAGATACAGAAGATCTGATGTAATTTATCGCTTGGTTACTCACTCACACACACAACTTCGCACTTTCGCATGCTTACTCTAACAAACACGCACTATAAAACACACTAAGACAATATTTATTTAACTTTATCTTCTAACAATTACTATGTACTTCTTTTTTTATTTCAAGCATAAATAAAATTATTACAGTTTTTGTACACCAAAATTTTTGTTTATAAGTTCATCTTTGCTGTAGAACTAAAAATGCTTAACCGTCTTATTATGGAAAACTAAAATCTTTTAAGTTATCGCATCTCTGAGTCCCAAGACAGGCTTTTGCTAAGTTTGGGACTCGTTGTCTATTCGTATGTTATGTTAAATATTAATTTTAGTCCAATCTTCTTCTTCTTAAACTTGTTCAACTTAACTCACCATTATGTTAACAGCAAGTGACCATTTAAACACCATACGAGTGTATGTCACATAGGTACCTACGCGGGTATATAGGTAAATCCTCGAGTGGAATGCTGCTAAATCAACCTAAATAGGGTCGTTACAGAAATCTACCGATAATTTATTTGCATTGCTCGATACGTAATGGTCAAAATGATCATTGTTATTGGTCTCTTCGATAATCTATGAGCACCTTTTTGCGAAACGTAATAAAATTTGCAGTAGATTCCGGTGTAATGATTGTTGAACAGTGATTTGTTATTGTAAACGAGTAATTTTAACTTTAAGATGATTGTAATGTAACTGATGAATGTAGAATTAAATTTAACAACATAATTAGGGTTGTAGGAATGAGGAAGTTCTGTCAAAACATTTTCTGTTATAAGAAATTCACATTTTCCAGCTTTTCTTTTGTTAAATAATTTACATACAAGGTTTGCTTCACAACTTGCTAGAAATTTGTGATTGAAGTAACTTTTGTCTCATTTAATGTTCTTGAGTAACTTTGTATCAAATTTCGTGCAAACCAACAAACGCTGCAAGAAGTGAGCGGTTGGAGGAATGTGAGTTTGTTATTTGAACTAGGATTCCCATCCTCAACCGTCAACAGTCTTCTAGTAGGTTAGAATAAACGAAGTCGACAGACTGACGATGGACTGTAGTGTTTATATTTGTATTGTACCTATAGATAAACGTGAATAGCTTATAATAAAAACATAAAACATAATCTTTATTTATGCTACTTACAAGTGTTTCTGTTTGTATTTTATTTATTTTGAAACTAGTTTCCTATAATCCTGTCCCAAAATAAACCATTGTTTACATTCAATTACGCAGAAATATAAAAACCAGATGTATGAAATTATTATTATTTTAGAAATATATGTACATTCATAATTAAAATACAAAATTACAGTGATTTATTTATTTATTCATTTAATTTTATTTATAATGACAATTTCATTTATAACCGCGACAACAAGAACAATCTTAAAAAATAGACACATAATATAATTTCGATGACACACAAGTAATGTGAATAACACATAGTAAATATTTAAATACTATAAGATGGTAACAAATCACTTAATTAACTAACTGTAAGTACATCAATATGTATTTAAAAATATTAACAGCGAATTATTGTACTTACTTATTTTAACTTTTACCTAACAGGACCTACTAAAGATCATCATAAGCTGAAGGAAGTCCACTGCTGAATAGATAGTCCACCCCTTTTGAACGCCACCATGAACGGCTATCATCCACTGCCTATTGCAATTTGTGACAAAATATATCATCATCTATGCAAATTTATATTTTTTTATGTAGCGGCGTGCCAATTAAACCTATTCATTATGATCTATAGATAGTTATGTACCTATACCTATATCGTAAATGCATAATTACCATTTTTAAACACGACTGCGCAAACATGCTTTTTTGGAATTTATGTAGATACCTACATAAATTTTATTATCACAGAATAGATTTACAAGTACGTAATGGATTATGCCAATATGTTAGTCGTTTAATTTAATCGTAGGAATCAAAAACCTCAACTAATTACTGTAACTGAATAACTGTAATTTTGGCATTGATCTCATATCTGATCTCAAAATTGCGCAGTCGTTTAACACAGATATAAATTTACGTTTCCAGGTACAAATTTTGGCATTTTTTTAAATTACTTACCACGTAGAATTTTATTTAAATTACGTTATATGGCTTAATCTTCTATTATGTATAAATTTATTTCTTAAATCTAGAATTTTGAAAACACAAAACTTGAAATGACAACATTGAGAAAAGCTGATTATTTACATATTTTACGACTGATTATTGACACATATTAAATATTACGAATATTACATTACAATCCCTTGTAAAAATACTTTCAAAATTATGTATTTATCGTCCGATATTTTGGCAGTAAGTTGCCAGCAATGTAGGGAAACCCTCGATGCTAAATGGTGATTTACTCGAGCGTTATAGGGACTTTTTTTTTCAATGGATTTTGAAGATTAGAAGGTAGATTAAAAAAAAAGTTTATATGGTATAGGTATACCCTTTAACCGGGTAGGGGGAACGTCAACAGGCTTACAAAATTTAGTCACATGACGTGACCTTATATAAAGGGCTTAGATAATTAATAAAGTGAAGGTACTGGTAATCAGCCGCGCTTGAGTAAATCCCAAAATTGGGCTCCCCGACAATATTCTTCACTTTCCCACCGACTTATAATAATGGGTATAGCTTGAAACATCCTATGATATCATTGTACTAACAGTGTGCAAATTTTGCATTATAACAATTGTAATCATTAATATTTGAACAAAAAGATATGTAGGTAGCTCCTATTTCTATTGTGACTCGCAATCACAGTATTTACGCAAACTTTAAGCTCGTGAGATCACTTTGTTCACACTTTGTTTATCGAGTTCTAAAAACTTTCGTAATGGCAAAACAACTTACTTAGTTCAAGAGATAGTTAGTAAACGTTCATTCGTTTTAAATTTAGCGAGCACCGACTACAAGACGTGGCCTAATCGTACAAGTCCTTCTTGGATATGGTCGAAACAGCGTAGAACCCACTGCTGTCGGTCACCTCGTCAGTGCTCTCCGTTAATCAGGAAATGTCGATGTTCTCCACTTTGTAGAGAAATCGACGGCGACGCAAATTTCATGAGTCTCCGTTTGGAGCCATAGTAACCGTGCTGCAGTTGGCACGAGTGGAACGAGTAGAACTCCGTCGCAACGCCGCACCTCCCACGGGATTGAGGACAATTAGGTGTTCACTCTTCCTCTTTCCGTGATAATTGCAGAATAAGAGCTCTTTCATACCTTTTCTGAAATTCTTCGAAAGGAAGGCGTAGAGCAACGGGTTGATGCCGGAGTTGAAGTACGTGATGAGGAAGGTGAGAGGTGTGAGGAGGGTGCTGAAGTCACTGGAGCCCTCGTAGCCACTGGACCAGTACTGCCACATTTTGCGCGCGTGAAACGGCAGGTTGCAAATGGCGAAGGTGAGCACGACTACGATGAGCATACGCACGACGCCGCGCCGCGCGCGCAGTACGTTGCGCGACAGGTGGCTCAAGTGGTGGCAGTTGCGCATCTCTGTCTTTGGAGCCGGCTTCGCCTTAGGGACGATTGGTTGTTGTACTTTCTGTACAAAAAATATGTTAGTTAACAAACTTGAAATGAAAGCACGCGCTGAAATTTACAGTGTAAAACATAATGGTCTAAGAGCCCGTGAATCCCGGACCTTCGTTATCGTTATTTTAAAAAGGTGAAAGTTTGTCAGCGCAAGCTCCCAACACAGGTAAGAACGATGGATCATTATAAAGTTTGAGTTACCGTGATTTTGGCAAGTAAAGTGTGATGTTTTGGTATTACCTTCAGAATATAATTAAAAATCACGCCATGCATTGTCAGACACTTTTTAACATTGTGGCATCCTCTGCGCTGACAAACTTTCAGCTTTTATAAAATAACTGGTGGACCGCCCCGGCTTCGCACGGGTATTGAACAAAAATTTGAAAATCTAAAATTATAGTACAGACATTATAAATACCACGGCACTTCATTTCTTGACATTGACTTCCCTTCCGTACAGCCCGTACCCCAGTGACGCCTAACTAGCCGAGAAGGGCGAGCGGCTGACTACCACGCAACTTTTTTCTAATGATTACATTTTTAAACTCGTGATATCTTTCGAATGGAATGTCCGAATTGAATAATTCAAAAAGTTATAAAGGTATTGAAGCAGTTTTGAATAAAAAGTAATTTATTTTGATAAGGATTAATAACAAGATACAAATAAAGAGCCTTTTCTAGCGGCGGCATAAAAATTAAATTTTTAAAGTAAAAGATCACTTATTGTGGCATAACTATAATGATTAGACATATGCTTTCTTGTAGATCTTAATAAGACCTACAAACCCGTAATACATTATTTTGTTCTATTGTCAATAGTTTTTGCAGCGCACGCAAAAATAGGTTTTCGATTTCACACTTTGGGTTACAAAATAGCAATTTTCTTACGGATCCCTAATTTTTTGGAAATATAATATAGCCTATATCCATCACAGATAGTGTAGCTTTCCAACAATGAAAGAATTTTATAAAACGGTCCAGTAGTTTCAGAGCCTATTCGATGCAAACAAACAAACAATCAAATCTTTCCTCGTTATAATATTAGTATAGACGAGGTTATAGTTACGGGGTTCAAGGGCTCTTGCTCTATAATACGATAGCTTCATAACGCTTCTAAAAAAGGGAAAACAAACATAAGATTATAAGATTCCCACCCTCATAATTTAAACACATAAATAAGCAGATATTTTGTTATTTTATGTATTAATAATATGAAGAAAAAAATTTACGTACAAAAGAGTTTTCATTTTGATAGGAAAACATCATATTTATTCAGATAGTACCCCAATACATAGTCATTGAAACTATTTACGATTTGTCACGCCCATCGCTATTTTGTTGCACAGAAATGGACAGACATTACTATGTTAGTTTTTCAATATAGATTGTAGATCTGGTACAGTTTTAGAAAACGAGTAGCAATTTAAAATAACGGCTGTTTTCTTCGTTTAGAAAGGTTGGTATCTATACTCATCAAGACGTTATCAGACGCAAGTCTATATTTTGTTGTGAATCTTTATAGAATTGTCGCAATCTACATGGAGTTTATGGCAAGCTTGCTTGTAGGTTGATGGTCTTTAATGACTGACGATTAATAGCGAATAACGAACTAAACATCCTCTTTTCGCTTTGGTTTTGACTCCAATCTTTGGCGTGATTTGTACGACTTTTACAGGTGGAGCTCGAGTGGATCGCAATTTCTACGGTATATTTAGGTATTACATTTTGGTATTAGATGCTCGCTTATTTAAATTGGGTCATCTTTGTGGAGTTCTGAAAAGCTCTGTTGAATTTGCCATATAATGCGGCCTTTCATTTTATTATGATGCTGAGAGCTCCTTTTGTAACCATCTGGATATTAATACTAATAAATAGGTATTGAATTTTATTCTCAACATAAAAATGAGGTATGACTTATTGTTCAGTAACAACTGTATATTGCAAAATCTAATTACTTAAGTAATGTTTTTCTAGAGTCTCAAAACACATGCCTTACACAGTTGTAACATAATATGTTATATCTACCATAACTCATTTGATTGGTAGATACCAGACTAAATTAATTAATCAAATTGTGGGGTTCGTATACCTATATCTGCACATAAACGCTCTCGTAAGATTTACCTAATGGAAGCCGTCATAGAAGCAAATCTATTACATGCATAGCTCGTTAGGAGCACAAAATATACCTAGACTATGATAGATGTGGTTAAATAATATATAGGTACACACATATAGGTATATTAATCAAACTGTTCCAAGATATAATCTCGGGACTATTTGTCTTTGTTTTTATTTTATATTTTCCGATAGGGAGTGGAATTTGCTCCCTGCTGTTTTGTTTCGTGAAGGGTACAATTTAGGTCTCTTCAACTCTGTGAATGAGGATTCTATATATATCATAAGATCCATAGTCCCTTAAGGGCCTGATCCACCTTCAACTGCATCGTAGCTTACAATCAAAATATGAGATTTGGTCAAACGTCGTGATCATGATTGAATTGTAAAATTAAGCTTAGCTGACCTTGTTTTCTGTAGTGCCTATGAAAGTCCTCTGTGGCTCGTACGGTGGGGGAGCTGGTTTTTCAGGTCGAGGACATTGTTGTGAGGCACAGCACTGCACACGACCCAGGTGCTGGAGCGCATGGGAACTCTGCCAAAGACCTACTGCGATTCGCGTGTACAACACCTGCAAAAACACATTGATTCAAACTCACTCGAACATATGGTATTGTCTCAAAATAAAACTGCATAGATGCTGGTTACAAATGCTTTTTGGGGAATTCAGCATTGACAAAGTCAAGTTTGGTAAAAACCCGTGGCATAGCATGTGGAAACGTGCTCTGCTTGCAATGTCAAAATATAAAATCCTGTTGTTTTTATTAGATTTAGACTTTCTACTAACTGGCAGATAGGGCACAAGACTGCTAGACTAAAGTGGGACTGGGTGGGCCACGTGAGCCGGATGCACCCGGATCGCTGGACAAGGATCATCACGCAGTGGGTACCTGAGGAAGGACGACGTCGCCAAGGAAGACCCCAAAAAAGATAGCGTGAAGACCTCGACTCATTTGAGGAGCGGAGGCCTGAGGTTGCGGGGGATCGAGATATCTGGAAAGAAATGGGGAAGACCTTGGCCCAGCAGTGGGACAGTAAAGGTTAAAAACAAAAAAAAAAGACTTTCTACTCTGCTTTGTGCAGTATATTGCAAGTACTTGTCCTGTGTCTGAGTGTTGCGGATCCCCGCTCCACGTAGTACTGAGAATCCTAGTTAGGGAGTCAGAGCTATGTAAATATATCATTGTGAGAGTGTTATTATTACTCGTATACTCGTTATATAAAAGTATGAACGAAAAAACCCATCAAAAAATTACCTATTAACGCCCGAAATTAATAATCGATCCTGATCCGTTATCCGCGGTTTTGGATCGATATGTCATGTTATAATATGTCATTTTAGTAGTAATCTGTCAAGCCCTAGGACTAAAATGACATATTCTCACATCACATATCGACCCATATCGATCGATTTATATATTAATATCCGGCATAAAACAGGCACGTGTAACCTGGGCCCGCTATTATATTTTATTTCCGTTCCAAGTCAAGGATTTTTCTTTACCTATACAATGAAAGTTGATTATTTTAAGGACCTTAATCTATTTAATTTGAATAAGTTATTTATAAATAGGATCACAAATTGTAGGCTTATTACGTTTTTTTTCAACGTTTGTTGTAGCCAGATGCGAAGTAAAATTGGAGTGCGAGTTGAGGTAGGTATGGCAAGGGCGGGTGGGTAGACTGATACAGTGACCCCCACCCGCCCCTCCAAAAGACGAAGGTCGGAACAATTAAAAAAAAAAAAAAGGTATGGCAAAGGTAGGTATGGTATATCTATGACAATATTTTACTATTGCTTTGTACCATCCTATCCCTTTTTGCAAAAAATATTCAAGCTTACGTAAATTTTACCAGGATATCTCTGGCATGGCGTTACACAAATGCGCGGAATAAAAAATTGCGGTTTGGCGTTATCTTGTCGGTGCCACTTGAGAGCCCAATTCCCAATCCAGGCACAGTGTAGCGCCACCTTCGACTACATCGACACTTAACACCAGGTGACCGGTGGTCAAAAGTTAGCCTGTAAGAAATAAAAAAAACACAAAAATCTTAGTGACTATCAAGAACGTATGTTTCTAGTGACTAGTGCGTAATTAATTGATTGTTGAATTTTGAAATGATGATAACTCAGTAGGTAGTAGTGATATTGACCTGTGATACATACCTACTCGTTGGTGGGTTCAAATCTTGCAATGACTTTGTACTTATGGTGAAGAAAAACAAGGTCAAGCATAATCTAATAGTGCTCGCCTGATCCAGCCCAAGCACCTATACCAGTATCTACCTTACTTATGAGCTGGTTTCCAATCAAGGCTAGCATAGCGCCGCCACCTTTGACCACATCAGGGGACATTTGTCAAAAGCTATTTACTGTGTAACTTGTAAACAATTTCAACAAAGTTAGTAAAGTTCTAAAGATAAATAACATTTTGAAACAAAAAATGTCGTACAAAGAGAGTTGTGATTTTCCCGGAATCGTTGCATTTTCATAAATAATACATAAGTCAAAGTTTACAAAGAATAGTAAATAATGAAATCAACTTTAAACCTTGAATGAAAAAGATTAATGGACAAGATCAAGTAGGTACCTAAATTTAGTATTTCGATTAATTTGGAATCTACTAGATAAGAATACTTGGCTAAAAGCTCTGATCAATATGATACTAGGTTTATATTCAATATAAACTTTGAGATTGTATAGACGGCATACTATTCGTAATTAATTACGTTAGGTTTTAATTTACCGTTTAACGTGATATCCTTAATTCAATAAAAAAAAACAGTTTGTAATTTTGTTCGTCATATAAAACCCGTTTTATTATTATACCTACTCAACGAATAGAAATTATTATCTAATTTTAAGACGACGGTTTTTTAGGTAAAACAAGAAATCTTAATTAAACCATCGCTTCAGCAGCTATTAAATCCCTTTTGTAAGTGGTATTGTTGAAATTGAATTACCGCACGATCCACAAAAATGCCAAACGGAAACGTTTGAAATGTGCCCATGATAAAATCCATCTTATTATTATATGTGTAACCTTAATTGTTATCAAGTTTATGACAGTTTTTGATCATCAAATTTGACCTTCAATTTAGGTATAGCTCAGCATCATACTCGTATAAACAGCTGCCGCAGATGCGTAAGAAAACGGAGACTTATTTAGAAGCTCACGAAAATACCTGATAACGCTGGCGTCAACTTTAAGTTTTTATTATCTTTTTATTTGTAATTGTTATTATTTTAATACTAGGAACAAAGATAAAATTATGGTTCCCACTACTAGGCTCCATAAAGTCCAACTCCTTTAAAGGTGTGTACGTTTCAACAAAATTCCAAGCGAAATTCAAGACTTATTGATAACTAAATGTCAAGTCCCTATAAAACGAAATCTTAGTTTAAATGATGATGATGATGATGACAATGAAATGATGGGATGAGGATAGTGTTTAAGTAGTGGAGCTTTACTTAAACTTTACACGGACTTTTTGGAGCAACTAGAAAAGTCACTTGCACAACTTTATTTCAATTTCCCACACTCGTACACATTAACTAACACATAATGGTTAATACTCCACCAATATTACACATTATAACTCGAAGAAACACAAGTTTTGGAAATAAGAACAAAATTTTCACGTTAACAATTCGATTGCTGCAAAAAAAAATAAAAACCTTAGTAAATCTTATTCGAAAATATCGGATCATTTTATTGTAGTAACTTAGATATTTTATTTTAGATCAAAATAAAAACACTTAACTAAACCTTAAAATGTAAAATAAAACTACCTATCGGATCATTTCGATTTTGGATGATAAAAAGCTTGGAAAATTGTAGTGGAGCTCCAATTCAATCAATTAGTAAAAAAAAATTGTAACATGATCGCGTCCTAAAAAATTACCTACCGGGCGTTTCTTACCTGTTTTGAAAGCGAAAGCGTAAAGAGGTTGGACTTGTTCCAATCTAGTTTTAAGTTTGACGTTTGACAGTTATTTACATGTTTTCTAATTTTATAAACTTTCTTTTCACTTTACTACGGAGAGTAAAAAACCATAGAAAACGTATACGGCGTTTATATTTATTTATACTTCTATATCTTTCTCTATATCTAGGTATCTCAGGAGAATACCAATACGCTTGAATAATTTTCACAACCAACGGTCGTGTTCTAAATCACATGAATGAGACGTAGGTACTCGTGCGCGTAAATAACACACCCACGCTATCGATAAAACCCATGCTTGGGGTCGGGCTTTAGGTTTAGGCAGGTTGAATTTTTCCGCCTGGAATAGCAGAATTTATAACATATTATTTATTATTATTTTTGTATGGAAATTCTTTTTTGATCTCTTTTAATTGCAATAGAGCTAGATGTGCAGATATAAGCATTTTTTTCAAGTTAATTTCATTAGAATTAGGTTTTGAAACGGGATAATTACAATGTATTTGTTTTTGTTTGAGTTCTCGATATTTCGGCACTGTTGCAAGCACCATGATTACGAAAATACTAAAAGTCAAAGTAGGATTGTTGATATTATAACGGCCATATCTATCTACCCGCTTCCTCTCACGGTTTTTGCTTACGATGACATTACCATTTTCACACAAGTCCCTCGCAACTCGATTTAAATCTCGATACACAAAAATCACGGTATCCCCTCGCAAGCAATGACAGCTGCTTTTTCTGCTGTCACAACCTAAAAATAATGTTAGTGTTAATTCTAATGTTATTGACCATGGTAGTTTAAAACAGTATTATATTAAGTTAATTTCAGTTGAATGCGAAAGTAACTTAATTTGTTGTTTCCAATATAATTATATTTAAACGCGGAATGACTTAAGTATTTTAAATGAAAATGTGTTGACAACAGTATGGGCCTCAAGCTTGTAGTGTATAAACTTGATGAATAAAAAAAAAATGTTGTTTCTTAAAAAAACTGAACTGATCTTGATGAACATTGCTATGGAGATATTTTGAGCCCTAGGGAAGGATAAAGGATACTTTTAATCGCGTTACACTGTAGTCCACGCGGCTGGAATGATGATGATGATAAAATTATGCAATGCGCGGTGATCGCTTCCCATCAGACGGACCGTCTGCTAGTTTCTCTCTCTTCTCTTATTACATAAAATAGGTAGGACAAGACAATACTGTGTAGGTGTAGCGTGGCGCCATCTTCAACCACAATGTCACTTAACATCAGGTGACATGTGGTCAAACGCTACCTTGTAAGTAGTAAAAATACTATAATTATCATAGTAAAGGTATAATTATAGGAAGAATTGCATGATCTCCTTCTGTTTACGTAAATCTAAAGCTCAATAGTAAAAAAAAGAAAACGAAGTACGTAAAACTAACCGACACCTAAATCTTGTAAAATTGGTATTAAATTTGAACGAGGGACCGGGCCGCCGGTAACGTGTCTGATTGAAGATAATGACCGTGCATTATCGTGATTAAGTAATTATTGGCAGAACTTACGGTTCCTTTTGCAATCCGCGCACATTTTGGAAACGTATCTGTATTGATTCAAATAATTCGCGCGTGCAACACCATACAATACATTTCTATACTTTTGTTCATTTAGTAAATATAGGCTAATTAGGCTTAACTACTTTAGTGAAAAAAATAAATAATATTTTATATCGGGGACCATTACACACAAATTGACCTAGACCCAAATGAAGCTTGAAATTAGTGTTATGGGTAGGTAATAGACAACGATATACATACTTTTTTAGGTAGAAAAATAAATACTAATATACTTAGATAGAAATATCCAAGACTCAGGAACAAATATTCGTGCTCATCACATATATATTTACCTTAACCGGGATTCGAACCGCTAGCTTCGTAAGCAGGGTAGCTACCAACTCGGCTATCGTGTAAATATTTTTTAGTCTGACTACCCCAGAAGGAAGGTATATTTTAAGTGGAGATAGGTATGAATAGTATAATTATGTATATTAACTCGTATTACCCAATAATACTAGTGCCTTGGTACTTGTAGAATCATGATTATTTTTCTATCATTGTGTTACGAAGACTTTTTACAACTTACAGGGCCTAAATATAATTTAAATAACAGGGTGGCGTTTGGCCACAAGTCACCTGATGTTATGTGACGATATGGTCCATGTTGGCACTGCTACGCCTTGACTGAAAACTGGATCACAAGTGAGGCTGCCGGAGCACACAGATTGTGATGCTTAGTGGCAGATTTTTACGTAGTCATCAGCTTCAAGAGTTATAAGTACATGCTGTATAAGAAATCGTTGATTAATATAACTTTCTCAAAACTGTTCTAAGAAAACAATAAAAAGTTTAGCAATTTCTATCAAAATGGACTGGTTACTTTCCTAAATTCAATATACCCTAATCCGGCGTTAACTTTGGAATTAACCAAGTTTAAATACATAATTTGATTTGGTGAGGTTGTCTGGTTCCTTCCCATTTCCAAGATATGTAACGGGTAAATGTATACGCTCATATATGCGCTCACTCCCAAATGCTTGGGGAAACCAGAAATATTAAGGTTTCAATTCAATATGAAAAGTAATTTGTGGGCGCGCTTCTATTTGATTTGATCCTATTTATATAACGTTTTGGCAGAAAATTTTCGGCGTTCTGTATAAAATCCAGTCCAGTCCAGGTGTAGCGTGGCGCCATCTTCGACCACATCGTCACTTAACATCAGGTGACTTGTGGTCAAACGCTACCCTGTAATTAGTAAAAAAAAAAAAAAATATACCACGTGCAGAGCCGTTTTAGCCATGCAGAGGCTTAAAGCTTAGGCCCTTTATGAATGCAAAAATTAATTGAATAAAAATCAAATTTACATGGCTAACTTGTATCGTAGCTAAAATTGAATTTCATTCAAAAGTTGTCTAAAAGCACCAATTAGCCGTCAAACTGGAAGACATTTCTTCATGCTGAGCAGCTCCTGACTATCTGAGCGTTATATTACTGATGCATTGAAGTATAAAGTTAGTGAGATTTTTTTAATAAATAAATAATTAAAAATTCATAGCCACTGGGTTACGAAATTTTGGGCCCCGGCTCGTGCGCCAGTATTCAGTCATTTATTTTCAGATATGATTATTATATGGATTCAATTATACTTTTAACTCATTAATTAACATTTTCAAACAAAAAATGTACATCTAAAAAATCTAAAAAAGCTCTTATTTTATGTTTCAGTGCGTTTTCAAAGTGTTTTTTTTAGATTTATTAAGCTACATGTTTTATTTTTTACTTTTTAGTCTATGAAACCAAACCCAATCTATTGGACTCGTCAAAACGAATCAAATGAGCCCAAACTCGATGGGTTTATATTCCAACAATGTTATTGAGTTACTTTTTGAATTTAAGCAGATCGAGTTGCCACTTTGACAAGTCGGCGGTGGTAAACGTCGACGTTTACGAAAACTTTTATCGTTTTCAAAACTTGTACTAGGGGTAAAGGTCGATAATATCAAATTATTGCATCGTCATCGGGATTACATATACATACAAAGTTTCAAGTTGATACCACTTATTAGAAGTAGGTTAAAATTGACTTCTAAGATTTCGATTATATTGTTAGTTAGTTAGTTAATTAGTTAGTTACAAGTGAAGCTAATGAGTGTTTAAAAAAAAAAGATCTTGATGACCTATTTTGACATGCACAAATTTTATCATAACAGATGACAATGACAGAAGCAGAATAAAATCACTGACATTGTTGTAATTTGATGATGATGGCATACGATCTGTGTAAGAAACCCTTCCGAGAAACAATATCTTTCACCTTCTGCAAATAGCTATCGCAACGTCTACGGTGGGAAAGAACACCGCTGTCTACTTTACCTACCCGTATTTCAGCCTACCCCATTTGTAGACTAAAATCCTGAATAAATGGCCTGCCAAGGGTCTCTTTGTTCCGGAGTGGGTTAGACAATATTGATTCTTGCAAACTGAAACATTGTCGAGATGTAACGGTTGACATTTTATTTCTGTAAAGGTCGAAGAAAAAAAAAGTAAAAAGTACGAAAAGTCCGCGAAAATAAATATCTATCTTTTGTACTCGTATTTAGCAGTTTTGAGAGAAAACCGGGGTTTGTTGCTAAGTCGCTTGAATAATTATATTTTCTACAAGAGAGCCAAAATAATATTTTTAGAAAAATTACTCCTCTATCTCATATAAATAAGCTTATTTTCTAACTTCTGTGAAAAAAATATTTCTTTAGCTCATTGCCATTTATAAAATTTACTATCTATTGAATACAGGTTTATTTCATTCATTCATTCATGAACTAAGGCATAGAAAATATGTTTTCATTAAATGTTTAACCTGAATACCAATTCAGCTTTATGGTTCTGTAATCTTATCTTTTTAAATTCTACTTTATGTTAAAAAAGATCTGTTCATTTCATATTTTTAATGTAAAGAATTGTATGTTCACATACAATACTTTATGCATTCCAATGCTGTTCGTTGGTAACAAGCGTGGATCCTTTGCGGGCACGGTGGACATGTCCGTAACATGAGAAGATTTCTGATTGTTTGTAGCAATGCAATGTATCGATCGTATGTGACTTTGAACAACTTGCACTTTGCCGATTTTCGGGTGGCCGTGACCACAACCTTTTTTGAGAGCTGGATCTCTGCCAGGTTGATAAGCGCATCACTTTGGAACAGCTTGACGCTTTGGCTTTTTTTTAAATAAGAATATAAACCAATTACATATACATACCCCAATCCAGGTACGAACTCAAGACTCGCTAAAGTAGATCAAGTATTTATATTTGGATCGGGCGGATTACTAGTAAATGAATAAGTTTACTTATTACATTATTATCTGTCTATTATTATCACTGTGCAGGAGAAGCCATTGGAAAAAGCTAGTTTTAAATAATACTGTAGAATAGATTACTCTAGGTACGCCTTCTATTTTAAAATTCATTCCTTGCGCGCCTGAGCTTCTTCGAATTGTTAAAAGGAAATTCCAATATCAATCAATCTTGTTCTAAAGCAATTTATTAAAGACATCGTCTTTAAAGGGAACACATTATGTTTATTATCTTGGATAGTGAAGTTATTTTAAGTTATATGATATATTTGGAAGAATTGTGACTACTAGATTCATGCTGTAGGGGAAATGTTTGAAAACGGTGAAACAAGCTTTTTCATGCAATGAACACCCTCATCATTTTAGTTCCCAACCCAATACATAATGTCGTTTCTTGAACAGCAGACTGCAAAGCGTGTTGGAAAACAACCAATCTCCGAGTGACGCCAATGTTGACATTGATTTCAAGAAGTAATGGAAACATGTTACTCGTAACTCGTAACATGTATTGATTGAAATGCTTTTAATGTAACGATGTAATGCTTACATAACTGGTTTTAGCGGATAACGGACTTTTTTGAATTAAAAACTTTTACACTACTTTTTTTTCAACTGGGATTGATTATATTATCAGAAAAGTTAAAACAATTTCCACTAATATTTTCTTATTGAATGAAGTAACCATTCAATTCAAGCATAAGCACGTACAGGTAAACGAAGGACGCTTTCATAACTAAAAATAGTTTTTCTATGTTCAGCGTTTTGAGCTTGGCTTCGTTAAGTCATTCAAGGCAAACTTAAGAAGATGCACGATGATAGTTTGACATTCACATAGACAGTGACACTCCAAGTCAAAGGATCTCAATATACATATATGAATAATGCAGAAGAAAAAAGAAGACTAGCTGTGTCCATTTGTGTGCAATAACGGATGCTAGCTAGCTATGCTCAGAGGTAGAAATTTCCATGTGAACCATGCAGTTTTCCGTGATAAAAAGTTACCTATGTCACTCTTCGCCTCTAAAAGACCGACAGATAGATATTTCTATGCAAAAAACACGTCAATCTGTCGATGCTGCGTGAAAGAGGAACACATTAACACAGCCTCCTTCTTTCGCAGTCGGGTAAAAAGGTACGGGTGTGACTAATCAAGAAATTAATTTGTTCATATCAAGGAAGTTGCATAGATTGTAACATATTGACGTTATTTTTTGACATTTGGGCCCTGCTATCTGCAGCTTCACCTTGCAAGTACCTCATTTTAGACTTACGGCGAATTATAGCAACTATATATAATTATTGCCATAATTTTATCAGTTTATAAAGTTTGAATTCCAAATAGACGATGCAACACTTCCAACGTTGCCCCACATATTGAACATTCCTCTTTGGGATTACATAATAGACAGGTCAATATAAAAGAAAATGTAATAAGATCTTCTAAATTAGCCATCAAATTGTAAAAGTTCACTCAGATCAAGAATAATCGTCTAAACACCGCTGCCATCCACGGATTATGGCACCATAAAAGGAACAAATAAGGCCGTGATCTCAATAAACATAAGTTCCCATGATATCAAGGTTTTGTGGTTATCTTATCGATGTTCCGTGAGTTGATTTTTAACGGCTCGATATAAAGTAATAAACGCACCTTTCAGATAGATAACGCGCTTTCATGGAGGCTAGAATGTTATTCTACATAAAAAACTCACCGTCATAACTAACAGCGGAGTTACATAGAGTAGGCCGAAGTTCATCATGTCGAACAGTTCCGAATTGTATTTTCGGCGTTGAGATATGCAGATCGTCTCCATGAGGCCGTCGCCAAGGTTATTCGTAATGGTCTCCACCCAGATGAACTTTGGCGCACTGTACGCCGCACTCGTAACCCACACACCGAGAATCACAAGCTGCGAACAAAGTTTACAATCATAGCACAATAAAATAGATAACGTAAATAAACAATGTTATTAAAATACGCACAGCAGCAGATGGCGAGTGGCTAAATTAATTTTTACTCGAAACGTTTTCACCACGCTATTCCACGAGTTGCTTTTGCAATTTATTATTCGTTTTCTTTTAACTGGAAACTGGGATCATTGATTATTTAGCTTTCAACTGATTGAATGAAAAGCGTTAAATGCAATCATAAGTTACACTTGTTAGAGCTACGTAGCGCAGAGTATATTTTTAGACCATAAGTATGTAGTCGTTCTTTAGACCTTTTGGGTCTCTGTTATGGCATCATGGCGTCTCCTGATCTGTGATGGCGTCAATAATTTACATGTCACTGCGCGACACGCATAAAACAAGCCAGCTAGTGACGCACTTGACGCAGACGTCGCAGACCCTGTGTATGTCCGGGCCACACTAAGGTCAACGTCAAGGAAAATGTAACAATGTAATGCCTATCTTCGCGATAAATATTGCGATTATGCTAGTGGCTACACTTGAACGGTCAACGTGAGTGCACTTGAATCATCGGCTAATGTCAAACGCCAATGTGAATGCCGTTGTCCCATGTCGTGGCCACACTTATGTCAAACATTAATCATCGCGCTATTGAACGGCATTTCCCGTTAGTGTGGCCCCAGCATGACGCAATGGTGTCGATTCGGCTTAGCATTCTCTAAAACTAAACTAACTTTGACAGGTCTAATAGTATTGCTATCTTTTTCTAACCACTGAAGTAGAAAAGGGACAGCATAACTTTTAGACCTGTCAAACTTAGTTTAGTTTTAGAGAATGCAAAACCGAATCGACACCAATGTCGTACCAAGTTCCTAAAAATATATTTTGATGATATTAGAGGTATCTCTCAACTACTTGTTCACCTCCTCACATACCATAGTATATAGTTGTATAGGGCATTTTTAATGCTCATTTGGCTACTCTCAAGTAAAAAATTTTTTGCCAATCTAAAAATGCTTGTTGTTAGCTCTCATTCCTTAGGAGCTAGTCTCATGATCATAATAGTCATACACAATTCAACACTACAACCTTGCTTGCTAACTCATCTATCTAACTGTTATTATATTAAAAAAAGGAACATGCATGGTGTTTTAAAAAGGATCACAAGACATACACAGGCCTATGGAGGCCTGAGTATGTATTGACTGACACGGGCTGATGATGATGATGATGATGATGACCTACACAGGCTAAACCACTGAACCTAGAAACTGGAAATTTAGAACAAATATTCCTTTAATGACCTAAGTGTACAGTAATATACCTTTTCAAAACTCGATTTCATAAGTGGGTCAAATGAGGTTTCAAGGTTTGTATGGAAAAATACCACCTTTTACACTGATGAAGCCGCGGGCAGGTCGCTAGTATCCTATAAAACACAAATAACTAAAAATGTATTACCCGAAAACGGTAAAAATACGTAAAATCATTTGAATTATATGTCAACGGGAGGGAGCGACGATTTTGAGACCTATTATGAATAATGAAAGGCTGCCTTTCAGAGCCATTTGAAAATGATGGAATGTTACAATGAACCAAGATGGAACACGACTGGTATGAGAGGTGCCATCATCTATACTAATATTATAAAGAGGAAAGATTTGTTTGTTTGTTTGTTTGTTTGCATCGAATAGGCTCCGAAACTACTGAACCGATTAAAAAAATTCTTTCACTGTTGGAAAGATACACTATCTGTGACAAACATAGGCTATATTACATTTCAAAAAAAATTAGGGATCCGTAAGAAAATTGCTATTTTGTAACCTAAGATGTGAAAATTGAAACTCTAGTTTTGCGTGCGCTGCAAAAAACTATCGACAATGGAACAAAATAATGTATTACGGGTTTGTAGGTCCTATTAAGATCTACAAAAAAGTCCGCGAAAGCATATGTCTAACTATTATAGTTATACCACAATAAGTGATCTTTATTTCAAAATTTAATTTTAATTCCGCCGCTAGTAAAGGCTCTTTATTTGTATCTTGGTATTAATTCTTATCAAATTTAATCAAAACTGCTTCAATACCTTTATATAACTTTTTGAATCATTCAATTTGGACATTCAATTCGAAAGATATCACGAGTTTAAAAATGTAAGTAGTAGAAAAAGTTGCGTGGTAGCCTTATGCATGTAGATGTAGGCGTCACTGAGGTACGGGGGTACGGGCCGGCCGTACGGGAGGAAGGATTTATGTGTGTGTATTACAATTTTTAATTTTGAAATTTCTTTTGTATACCCGTGCGAAGCCGGGGCGGTCCGCTAGTGTTTCATAAAATGAACCCGACACAATATAGGCTCACAATCAAATTGATTTCTACGAAAAGACGTCTTCAGTTATTAACGTGTTAATAACGAACACTAATATTATAAACGTGAAAGTTTGTGAGTATGGATGGATGAATAGATGGATGTTTGTTACTCTTTTACGCAAAAACTACTGAACGGATCTTAATGAAATTTGTAATAAAGATAGCGTACACCCTGGATTAACATTAACATATAGGCTACTTTTTATCCCGGAAAAAGGTTCTTGCGGGATAACGGGAAGACGCGGGTGAAACCACGGGGCGTAACTAGTAACAAAATAAATGTACGATTGATTTATTCCCGACCTACACTATTATTGTATACTAGAGCTTGGTTATTTACTACTGACTTACCCTTAGTCTCCTAGAAGTGAGAATTTGTTTGCAGGTGATAGGGTGTATTATCGCAAAGTATCTCTCGGTGCAAATCACAACCAGAATGAATATAGACGCCGTGTAGCTCAGGGAATGTACGAATTGGTACATCTTACAAAGAAAATCACCGAACACCCAACTGAAAAAGTAATAAAAAGTTTAATATTTTCCATTTAATACTTACTGCTTATCTATTCCAATAAAAGGCATATTAACGCAGAACCTATATAAACTGCTAGTCTAAGAAACATTACATTGAAAAGGTATTATGTTAATTTATAACGAAGGCAATTGCTTACGTCTTTTTTTAGACTCTACAATATCGGAGTTAAAGTTTTCATGAAAAACAAGTCAAGCTAATAAAAGTGTTTTAAAAAATGTTAGTATCCACGCGAGTGAAGCTACGGGATGCAGCTCGTAATAAATGATTTTACTACAAATAAAATAGATCAACCGAACATAACATCATAAAATATTCGGTTATGTATAACTCATTAGCTTGTTTATTCATTGTCGTTTGATTGAATATACAAATATGGCGTCATATTAGTAACTAGCTGTTCCTCGCGGTTTCACCCGCGTGGGCTACAGCTTTATGCATGCAAAGTCTCAGCCCAATCGGTTTAAAATTGACAAAGTTTCATACAAACTTTCATCCCCTATTTTATCCCCTTGGGGGTGGAATTAATCAAAATCCTTTCTTAGCGGATGCCTACGTCATAACATCTACCTGCATGCCAAATTTCAGCCCGATCCGTTAAGTGGTTTGGGCTGTGCGTTGATAGATTACTATGTCAGTCAGTCAGTCACCTTTGAGTTATATATATTTAGATTAACTTCTTCCGATGAATCAGTGACGCAGTCATATTTAGCCGTAATGCCTGGGATATGGTATAATAAATGAGTGCACCGGGACATAAGACTACTCGTATCATACTCATAGCACAGGTGCTACAACTGCTACGCCGCTAAGCCCGTAGCTACGAAACTTTTTAAACCCATTTAACTTAATTTGCCGGTGTTTATGTTTTATAATAAGCAAAATAATAAGCGTTTATGGCCATACGGTAACGCGAGTATATTTCGAGTTACCGAGTTAAACCCTACTCACTCGGTCGCCCACTCGGGCTAAAACGTTAGTAAGTACATAGATATATATTCAGAAAATCCACGTAGGCGAAGGTAAAAAAAAGCAATATTTTAATATAGCTGACTTGTACAAGACAACCTTCACGAAACGACATCCTGAAACACATTCCTACCCAACAATGCGTGAAATATCTCGTACACCTGTTCCATTACTGAAGTCATCGATCATCGCACGCTCGCGCTTTCTCGAGTGCCCGTCACGTTCTATTGGTAAGTAACAACGCCATATTTCAAAATCGAGATTAATAAATCCTACTCTACAAGCCTAGACAATAGTGTTTTAGCTATTCCACCGCGGATTATTTTTAACACATGGGCGAGAAAAAATAAACATGTCCGAAATTCTAAATATATAATTACAGCAGTTCTGAACTTTCGAGGTGCGAGTAACCGGGTAATTTTGGTTGTCTAAAAACTAATAAACGTTCTAGGTGTCGAAAACCTCAAGCGGAGGAAGGTTGAATCCCTTGTTGAGGGTTATTTGTGCTCTGTTTGGGGTTGAGGCTTTGAACCATGGGGCCCTGCTACTCGAATTCTTTCTAATGCTTGTTAGGTGCCTTGATGACATCACGGGTGACTTAAAGGCAGCCGTGATGTCAACAGTAATAAGCCTTGCCATCCAAAGTGGTAACGTCACCAGCCATTTGGGCACGTTCCCATCATTAGTATTAAATACCCCCTATTTTATTTGTGTGCATACTGCATAGTGGTATTAGTTGTTTTTTCAGGCGTAGGTGTACCTATATGCATAAATAAAAAAGTAGTATGTCTCAAGGTATATCTGTGCATTTTATTACCACAATCCCTCTTAAAACAGGTAGTATAAACACTTTATTAGATGTACGCTTCATAGTATGTGAAATTGTAATTCATGAAATAATATAATCTGATCCCGGCGCGCGGCGGCGGTGACAATTTTACGAGGGCTCAGATACTCGTAAACTTTCCTGAGTTTCCCTCCGAGGGCAAATGAAAGGCTAAACAAATAACTGATACATTTTACATTAGCTATTCGATTTCAAAAGCGTTAGCAAACGAGGCGTAAAATTAGAAATCGATGAAAAAACATCAGCTTTGTCCCATTAGCCAAATGTAAACACAGCGTTAATTTTGAATTAATTACATAAACAAACAGGCACTACACTGCCCCTTGTTTGCTAACGTTTCAAATCGTGTTAGGTCACACCATTAAACGATGTTTTGGTTAGAGTTTGGGTCAACGGAAATAAACCTCCATGTATATGGAAGCTACCTAATCTACAAAAATGTACCTATAGCTAGTTTGGTATTTCACATTTTCTGAAAAAAGGCTAAACCACCAAAACTCGTACAGTACGAGTATCTAGGTGGCGCTAGAAAGAACCATTAATTTAAACGTAGTTATTTAAAGATGAAACTCTGTTTAGCAACCTTACTAAAATGTTTTTCTATGTTTACCCGCGAGACTGTTTACACATTGTTAAAATTCACTCACCTCGGTATAAGATATATAGTCAGGTTTTGGAATACACAAAACACTCCAACGCATAAATCTGCCACCGCAAGATTCGCCAAAAAGAAGTTAGTTATAGAACGAAGACGTCTTGACAAAGTAACCACGAGTATCACCAGCAAATTCCCTGAAAAAATAGAATTATGATGAAGTAATCCAAAACATTTTACATAACAGTTATTTGGTTGAATAATAATGCTAGAATCTGATAATGTCCATAGTTTTGTTAGATGATAATCTGAACAGTAAACAAGAAAGTAAATAAACAGCGTGAAAGAACCCAAAAATATTAGCATAGTTGATACAACAGCAGATGTTATGAAAAAAGGGAAAAGTGATCGTCTGTTTTGCTTCCCGGATGATATGCAAAGGGTACCTAATATGAAAAAGGAAAAATTGCCGACATTCGAGGCTGTAGTTGCCAGTCACAGTGTAGTGTATATTTATGCAAGATAGTTTAGAGATGTATCCCGACAATGTTGTTTTCTACTACTTACTATGCGACATTGGTGGAAGGTACAACCACAGGTATAAAACTCCACAAATTCCAACTAACCAAGAAAGAAAATCGATCTCAATACTGATGGCGCCCTTGAGAGCGATCTTCAGATACAGATATAATTAATAAATGCATCTTGAGATGCCGCAATCAGTTGAGTTAGTATTTGATAAATCAATCTAACTCGGTGCAAGAACGCTGTTGACGTAAATCTTGAAATATCGTTAGAGCTAAGTACATGGGTAAAATCCGCGGTTTGAGTGTGCTACGTCAGAAATAATGAATTTTGGAAATGTCGTGGCTAAAACAGAATATTATTATGACGATACTTTATCACAAGTGCAACGTCGTTTGCCAAATTTCTTTTTTTTTAATGTTGAAAGTTGTTTACTATTGTTGATATACTATACGTGTATCTATTAATTGGTGTCAATCTATCGAAACTTATTAAAATTAAATTAGTTTGGGTCTTTCATCCGAATTACACTGGATTAAGATGTCAATGGAAAAGATTAATTCACATCAATTAATAATTCAAATGCCCATGTCCACAGCGGATTTGTTGCTAATGTACTTGTGTCAAAATACTCAAAATTAACCGAAGCTGCCTTTTAGGTAAGAGAGCATACTATTTTTGGGCAAGTTTATAATTATTATGTTCTAGTCAAATATATATGTATCCACTTTCAAACTCATACCATGAAAGCCACATTCGTACAATACGTGTAAGGTATAATGGAACGTTGAACAATATACAGCTAAGCGTACGTTTGAGTAGATTGTCTACAACACAATGCTTTAGTCGACGAAACGATCAGGCCTAGCGTCGCAGCTGAGAGCATAATAGTATTTTAGTTGCATGTGACACATCGCTAATTCAGATACCCATTCTAATAGAAAACTTGAACGGATTCAATCTAGATTGTGAATCGCTGATAGATAGTCAGCCATTTGTATCACAATAGTAACAACGGGTTGGAAAGAAATATCATTGCGAATTTGTAAGAGAGCCAATAAACCCTTGTTTATTGGTATTTTATTGAAACGAATAGAAGAGACAATATATATTTAGGATATAATATATATTTAGAACAAGGATTTGGATATGTTATAGAATTTAATGCGAAACGAAATAACGTCAAATGGTTTGTGAACTTCTCTCTTTTATCTGCCTAAAGGAAAATTACACTTCGACGTTGCATTCTCGATATTTATTCACTTTGTAGTAATCCTATTTATTGCACAAGGCGTCGCACATAATTTTTAGAGCTGTAAAAATAAAAATCAAATCACAAAAATATAAAATTCACTGTTTCTGAACGATACCTTCCATGTCATTGGCAGTGCTGTCATCTCCGTCATACTTCATTCCTTTTTTATGTGCGGGCGTCGCAGCTTCGACTTATCGATTGAATTCGTTATTTTATTGGAAATTTTGTGAAAAAGTTAGTTGAAAGCAGTGTTATGGAGAAAAGATCGTCATACGTCCAAATAATGACGAAAAATAACATGTTGGGAACGCAAGATACGAAACTCGCCAACTAGTTCGGACGATCAAGGTTAGTTCGTGGTCATTAACTGTGTGTTAGTTTTATCTGTAAATTTGCCTTTGTCCCTTCCTTTTTAGGGAAAAGGCGCATACTTTGGAAAATAACTGATATTTTTTCCTCATGATTTTTGCGTAGTTTTTCTTTTCTAACTACCCACATAATTCATGATTTTTTTTTCCATTCTTTTTTCTTGCATGATGCTCGGCTGATAATGAGTTACTCCGATGGCGTATTGTAACCTTCAACACTGCACACGCTGCTTGCTGAATCATATAGTCTAGAGTCGTACCATGAGTGCGTACCATGACTTTAAATCATACAGTCATAGGATGTAACGTGAGTGCGTACCATGAGTGCGTATCATGACTTTAAATCATACAGTCATAGGACGTAACGTGAGTGCGTACCATGAGTGCATACCATGACATACAGTCTAGAGGCGTAACGTGATTGCGTACAATGACTTTAAATCATATAGTCTAGAGACGCAACGTGAGTGCGTACCATGACTTTAAATCATACAGTCTGGAGGCGTAACGTGAGTGCGTACCATGACTTTAAAAACCTTCAATACTGCACATGCAGTTTATGGAATCATACAGTCTAGAGGAGTAACGCGAGTGCGTACAATGACTTTAAAAACCTTCAATACTGCACACGCAGTTTATTGAATCATACAGTCTAAAGGAGTAACGCGAGTGCGTACAATAACTTTAAAAACCTTCAATACTGCACACGCAGCTTGTTGAATCATACAGCCAAGAGGCGTAACGTGAGTACGGACAATGACTTTAAAACCTTCAATACTGCACACGCAGCTTGTTGAATCATACAGCCAAGAGGCGTAACGTGAGTATGGACAATGACTTTAATACCTTCAATACTGCACATGCAGCTGGTTGAATCAAATAGTCTATAGGTGAAGCGCGAATACGTACAAAACCTGATATGGCGCTGGATCTTCTTGACCAGGCAAAGCTCGACCATAATCATCCAAGGTCACCGACACCAGACCCGCGACAATGGTCTTCTGATGATGATAACCGGGTTAGATCCCGTACATTCATTCCGACAGGTCTAGGTACAGATACTGCAGATGCAGCTAGCATGTCCGAGCTCAAGCGAAAAGCCATGTCTGCCGCACCAGAGTTTTTATAGCCAAAATGCATTCATAGATCCAGTACGGAAAGATGAATTATTTGGTGGGCGATTTATGATAAGGTATCTAAACGTTTGGGTAGAATCCTAGTGTAAATGGTAAAGGCAGAAGAAACCACGATAAAGGAAACCCTAATACCTGAAGACCTAGCTTACGGAAGGCACCAAGGTTCAACTTAGAATTTTCTGCAGTCTTATACACGATCTTAAAGCGTCGGGATAAACCCCTTATAAAGGCTAAAACAAGCCAGTCATTTTCTAGACGTATATCTGTGGGACATAAATCATAAACAAAAAACAAGAACACAAAACACTTGTCTTTTATTATATAACAACAAAGCAACGAAATATATGCAGTTGGATAGAAAATTGAAATAAATGCTAAAAACTAAACTTCTTACAAAGAAAAAATTTGAGAAAGCTCTGGCCTTCATTCAAAGTTTAGCAAGGCTGGCGTTCTACCTAAATCTCTAGACATCAGGTTCATTTTGAATATGAAGGACAATAACAACTGAAGACTTTAAAATGGAAGATATTCACACAGCTAATATTTACCAAGTAAGGTTTTTTATATACATTATGTCCACATCAAGGAACCGTAATTTTAAGTTCCTATCCATAATTTAAAACTTCAAGATAACCTACGATTTTCAATGACTTTGGTTTGTCATTGGCTTCTCTACCAGTTGGTAATTATCTTAGAAACCGAGATCTGTTGTTACTTGTGTGTTATTTTGATGTCTTACTACACATTAATGACCATAATTTAAAATTTGCTTGGAGGGTTCATTAAACTTTCTCAAAAGGTTAAGATTTGTGTTAAAACAAGCGAAGATGCATTTTGATTTGGAACAAAAAACAAACACATTTCGGCATTGAAATATGTAGATTTACAGAATAGTCATTATATGTGTTTAAAGTTTACAAAAAGAAACTTAAAAATACCTGACGAAACAAAATATTTTCCAGATTAAGCAGATTGACAATCAGGGCCTTTTTACCTTTTTTACCTTTGTTAATACCTTAGGTTACTTTTCTCAGCCTACCCTGCAGTTTCCTTTGTATAGAAAGAAAAATTACAAACTGCATAACATTACGAATGATTTATATGAGAAATGTATCAAACTCGAAGTCAGAGTCGTCTTGGGAAAAATAATGTTTTAACTCAGTGGTAAGTACCTTCTAGAAATCTTCATAGGTGCCTCCCTTATTGGGCGGGGTGTTTTTTTGTAACGTGAGTTTTTTTTTTGGTATCACACAATCAAAACTAGCATACTTTATTATTAGAATTGAAATCAGCTTACATTGGCCTTCATTGCTTTGCTAAGAATTAACAGAATAAACATGGGCAGAGTGACCGCTATTGTCTGCATTAATGAAGATGTCTTATATACTCTCAGAGATATCTGGCACTAGCTTAAGCAAAGATAGCTTAATATACGTACAAAATAATATATATTAACTAATAAATGACCAAAACATTGAATGGGACCTGGCTCCAGGTGCCTGTGATCTATCGTGATCATAATCACGAACTGTTTTTTGGAGTCCCTAAATTGACGTTTATGTACAAGAATATTTGTGCGAAGCATATAATATAATATAATATATAAAAAAAAAAAAAAATTTAAAAAAAAAAAAAAAAGAAAAACTAAGCAGATGATTATATTTACTTATGCATGTTATGTACTTTCTTATAATTCATTAAATTTCAGATTCATTCACAGAACTGGGCACCCATTTAGACCACAATTGTTTTGTATGTGAAGTTAACAACCAAACATACCATCACAATGTTGAACTTGTCTCACATTTTTTCACATTTACGTTTTAGGTGGTATATACATATTATTACGGATAAGAGATCCTTTGGCATAGCCTGACCTTATGGGCCCTATGGTCAATGCATTCATTGGATTGGGAAACTCATTTATTTTACGTCTTCCTTCTATTCTAGTTTATCTGTATTTTTAAGAAATATTATTTTGATCAAGCCACTGCACGGGAGTCATGGGCAGCTAATAGGCCTAAGAAGGCCTTTAGTTACTCTTATTATTTTTATTTTTCCAAAGAAGATTGATCCATTTCACCCTCTCTGGTAGCATTATATCCTGGTTTCGAAGGTATTATCAACCAAACATAGTTATATTTCCAAGGGGTATCAAAATTAATTATAATTTAAACTTAGACTAAAAAAAAATAATAATTTCAGAAATAATAATAATTGGATATCAATAATTTCAATAAGAACTCCGATAACTTTTTAGCATTGTGTTAATAGTACACTTCACCCTTAGCGTGGCGTCTTAGCTTTGGCTACGGCTCCGCCAATGCCTAATAAAGGTCCGGGCAAAGACCCGAGAATAAACCCACATAGGATAATAATAATAATTCAAAGTATTACATAATTTTTCCTATTTTCTCAAATAGGATTCAAATTCTCGTCTCTGAATATCATTCAGGTACAGACTCGCCGTTCGGCTTCTGTTTTAATATCAGGTAAATGTGTTATTTAGATGACCAAATTATAGGATTCACAAAAGAAGTTTACGGAATTAAACTTTGCTATTCAAAATACGTATCTACATGAGATCCTAGTACTCAATCACTTGTAGTAATTTTATCCAAACGAGAGTAAAGCTTTTGATTCCATATCCAAAAAGTTTGTGTCTTTCCTCGCGTTGTCAACTATACAATGAGTGCGAAATTAAAGTAAGTCGCACGAATGGAAATTAATATTTGGCTAGAAGCACTTACTAGAAATAAAGACTAATTACTGATTTCACCTACAAATAAAATACTTTGGTGCCTAATCTAGTTATAGGTACTTTTTTACCTCACGAAACGAAAGTATTATCAGTTTAGATAGATGTCATGGCACCTAAGAGCTACCTCCATCAAAGAAATTAATTCATACATCTAAGAGATAATCCATTGCTCCTACCACAAGTCACATATACATTAGACATACTTACATTTATAGTTTGGTGCAAATACTGGTATTTGCAGCACATAGTAGCCGCTACACTTCTACCTCGGCTAGTTATAAGGAGTTCTGTCCATGTTATAAAATGAACAACAGGATGGTCAGGAAGCTTATTAGTATTGCATTCACAAAGGTAATTCATAATATATTCAAGCAAGAATGCTAATAACGGTAATTGGGCTTACATTATCAATTGATTTATTGGTTTTAGGTTGAACGTAAGGTTCATAATGATGTGGATAATCACTCCACTTTTTTCGTTTATATGTGTTAATGTATCTTTTTATTTTTCTATCTAGAATCCTGCCTGCCTATCTCGTTTGTGTGAAAGCGCTAAACATCTACAAAGTGAATAAATATCGAGAATGCAACGTCGAAGTGTAATTAATGGTTAAACGAACTTACCTTAAGTGATGTTCGACCATAATTATACTAGACGTTGCATTCGAAGATATTTATAGTCCCACCCGAACCCAGCTACTAAAGCCCATACAACTAACAAACGAGATAAGTGTCTCTGAAAGAATGAAGTATGACGGAGATGACAGCACTGCCAATGACATGGAAGGTATCGTTCAGAAACAGTGAATTTTATATTTTTGTGATTTGATTTTTATTTTTACAGCTCTAAAAATTATGTGCGACGCCTTGTGCAATAAATAGGATTACTACAAAGTGAATAAATATCTTCGAATGCAACGTCTAGTATAATTATGGTCGAACATCACTTAAGGTAAGTTCGTTTAACCATTAATTTTACAGGATAAATAAGGAAGTTGTTTAATTTTCACCAAAATTAGGGCAGTATAATTCAGATAGTTCTCCGACGAATAGCCACCAAGTATATAACTATTTAATTTAGGAGGTTAATGCACTTAGGTTCAACAGACTCAAGAACAGTAATCAAGAGCTGCCGTTAAAAAGGGTTTTGCGAAATAATGTCAGTTACGCTATTAGAACGTCACAGACGATAAAAAAATATGACGTTATGAGTTATTAGAAATAATAGTACATAAGAATTAGGTTTTATAACGGGATAATTACCATGTATTTGTTTTTGTTTGAGTTCTCGATATTTCGGCACTGTTGCAAGCGCCATGATCACGAGAATACTAAAAGTTTTTGCGGGTAGGATTGTTGATGTTATAACGGGCAGACGTATCTATCTACCCGCTTCCTCACACGTTTTTTGCTTACGATGACATTACCATTTTCACACAAGTCACTCGCAACTCGATTCAAATCTCGACACACAAAACTCACGGTATCCCCTCGCGAGCTATGACAGGTGCTTTTTCTGCTGTCACACAACCGCACCACTGGATTCCAGGCACTCGACAGTTGAAACCCGTCCTCTCGATTAAAGTTCTTATACTTGGTTATTTCTATCGCTTCTCTAACCAATCGAGGTATATAGTGGCGTTCTGTCGAGATTACCTGAGGGTTATGCAACTCAATCCAGTGGTTGGTGCCCGCCTCCAGAAGGTGTTTCGCTATCGCTGACTTTTGTGTGTCATTATTTTTCACCGCCTTAATATGCTCCTTAGTCCTTGTAGCAATAGTACGCTTGGTCTGACCAATGTAGGAGCTACCACAGCTACAGTCAATTTTGTAGACACCTGGTTTTTCCAAGGGAAAATTGTCTTTCGGCGACCTCAGATACTGTGATATTTTCTTAAAAGGAGTGAAGATGGTATTGATTGAGTATCTGTGAAGAATGTTGGCTACCCTATCAGTCACTCCTTTTACGTATGGAAGAAATGCTGGCTTCCTTTCTACTATGCTCTTTCGTTGTTTGACTGTTGCTCTAGGCAGTGTGGTCTTTACTTTGTACCCATTCCTCCGCAAGACATCTCGCACGTGACCTAGTTCCTGGTGTAAGTGTTCCTCGTCACATAGGTCATACGCGCGGTTAGTGAGAGAGGTCACTACGGAGTTCAGGTGACGGGGGTGGTGATGTGAATCTGCGTGTAGATATCGGTCCGTGTGTGTGGGTTTTCTATAGACTGAGTGGCCCAGCGTACCATCAGTACGTACCTCTATCTTAACATCAAGGAAAGCAATGCTCCTTGCAGTTTCCATTTCATAGGTGAAATTGATTTTTCTATGGATGTTATTTAGGTGTGTCAGACAAGCTACGGTTTCTTGCTCATTTCCTCTAATGATACAGAAAATATCGTCAACGTATCTCTTCCACAGTTTGATATATGTTGGCGCAGTCAAGATAGCCATACTCTCAAAATGCTCCATCCAGATATTAGCGACTACGGGAGCCACCGGACTGCCCATAGCCACACCATCAATTTGCAAGTAATACTGGCCTTGAAAGATGAAAAAGTTAGTTGACAAACAATGATGGAGTAGCCTCTCGTATTCTGTCGCGATATTATTTTCTTGCAACTTATTCTTTATGATTTCCATACAATCCACCAAAGGAACATTTGTGAACAGTGATTCTACGTCAAAACTAACCATCACTTCATTCATTTCAACATCAGTGGAATGCAGAATCTCTATAAAATGTCGAGCATCCTTAACATAAGAAGGTGTGTTCCCCACTAGAGGTTGTAACACACTGGCCACATGCTTTGCAAGATCATACGTCGGCGAATCTATTTGAGAAACAATGGGACGAAGAGGTACGCGTTGTTTGTGTATCTTAGGTAAACCATACAACTTAGGTGGTTGAGTGTTTCTAGGTCTTAATAAATATTTAAGTGTTTCCTCACTCATAGCATGACGACATTCTCCGATTATTTTCCGCGTGCTACGGTCCGTTCTTAACGTAGGGTTGTAAGTGACTTTCTTGTAAGTGCATTCATCACTAAGCAGTTCATGAATTTTGCTTTCGTAGTCTTCAATGTTCATGACTACCGTCGAATTTCCTTTGTCCGCCCTCAGCACAAGTATGCTTTCATCTTTACGGAGGCTACGTAAGGCGGACAACTCAGTCGGTGTTATGTTGGAACGGGGAAGCTTTGAACGTCGTAGTACCACAGCGGCATCGGCGTTGCTCCTACGCCGAAAAGAATTCCTTATGAAGATGTGATTGGAAATATTGAGGAAGTTATAAGATGTAATAAGATACCAGCAATAGAGGCAGACGTATTACGGCAGGATGCCGCTGTGGTACTACGACGTTCAAAGCTTCCCCGTTCCAACATAACACCGACTGAGTTGTCCGCCTTACGTAGCCTCCGTAAAGATGAAAGCATACTTGTGCTGAGGGCGGACAAAGGAAATTCGACGGTAGTCATGAACATTGAAGACTACGAAAGCAAAATTCATGAACTGCTTAGTGATGAATGCACTTACAAGAAAGTCACTTACAACCCTACGTTAAGAACGGACCGTAGCACGCGGAAAATAATCGGAGAATGTCGTCATGCTATGAGTGAGGAAACACTTAAATATTTATTAAGACCTAGAAACACTCAACCACCTAAGTTGTATGGTTTACCTAAGATACACAAACAACGCGTACCTCTTCGTCCCATTGTTTCTCAAATAGATTCGCCGACGTATGATCTTGCAAAGCATGTGGCCAGTGTGTTACAACCTCTAGTGGGGAACACACCTTCTTATGTTAAGGATGCTCGACATTTTATAGAGATTCTGCATTCCACTGATGTTGAAATGAATGAAGTGATGGTTAGTTTTGACGTAGAATCACTGTTCACAAATGTTCCTTTGGTGGATTGTATGGAAATCATAAAGAATAAGTTGCAAGAAAATAATATCGCGACAGAATACGAGAGGCTACTCCATCATTGTTTGTCAACTAACTTTTTCATCTTTCAAGGCCAGTATTACTTGCAAATTGATGGTGTGGCTATGGGCAGTCCGGTGGCTCCCGTAGTCGCTAATATCTGGATGGAGCATTTTGAGAGTATGGCTATCTTGACTGCGCCAACATATATCAAACTGTGGAAGAGATACGTTGACGATATTTTCTGTATCATTAGAGGAAATGAGCAAGAAACCGTAGCTTGTCTGACACACCTAAATAACATCCATAGAAAAATCAATTTCACCTATGAAATGGAAACTGCAAGGAGCATTGCTTTCCTTGATGTTAAGATAGAGGTACGTACTGATGGTACGCTGGGCCACTCAGTCTATAGAAAACCCACACACACGGACCGATATCTACACGCAGATTCACATCACCACCCCCGTCACCTGAACTCCGTAGTGACCTCTCTCACTAACCGCGCGTATGACCTATGTGACGAGGAACACTTACACCAGGAACTAGGTCACGTGCGAGATGTCTTGCGGAGGAATGGGTACAAAGTAAAGACCACACTGCCTAGAGCAACAGTCAAACAACGAAAGAGCATAGTAGAAAGGAAGCCAGCATTTCTTCCATACGTAAAAGGAGTGACTGATAGGGTAGCCAACATTCTTCACAGATACTCAATCAATACCATCTTCACTCCTTTTAAGAAAATATCACAGTATCTGAGGTCGCCGAAAGACAATTTTCCCTTGGAAAAACCAGGTGTCTACAAAATTGACTGTAGCTGTGGTAGCTCCTACATTGGTCAGACCAAGCGTACTATTGCTACAAGGACTAAGGAGCATATTAAGGCGGTGAAAAATAATGACACACAAAAGTCAGCGATAGCGAAACACCTTCTGGAGGCGGGCACCAACCACTGGATTGAGTTGCATAACCCTCAGGTAATCTCGACAGAACGCCACTATATACCTCGATTGGTTAGAGAAGCGATAGAAATAACCAAGTATAAGAACTTTAATCGAGAGGACGGGTTTCAACTGTCGAGTGCCTGGAATCCAGTGGTGCGGTTGTGTGACAGCAGAAAAAGCACCTGTCATAGCTCGCGAGGGGATACCGTGAGTTTTGTGTGTCGAGATTTGAATCGAGTTGCGAGTGACTTGTGTGAAAATGGTAATGTCATCGTAAGCAAAAAACGTGTGAGGAAGCGGGTAGATAGATACGTCTGCCCGTTATAACATCAACAATCCTACCCGCAAAAACTTTTAGTATTCTCGTGATCATGGCGCTTGCAACAGTGCCGAAATATCGAGAACTCAAACAAAAACAAATACATGGTAATTATCCCGTTATAAAACCTAATTCTAATGATTTTGACCATGGTAGTTTAAAACAGTATAATAGTACATAGCTTGGATATTCTATTAAGATTTATCATCATCAACCTGTATCAGTCCACTGCTGGACGTAGGCCTCTTCCAAGTTATACGCCAGTGACCCCGGTCTTCGGCTCTTCTCATCCAACCACTGCCAGCCACTCGGTTATTACGATTAGAGCCCTTCAAAGAAAAATAACCTTCGTTGAAAATAATTACTATGGTTAAAAGTTTTATATCTTTATATGTAACAATATTTAACGTTGACTACAGATCAAAAACCAGACAGGGGTCAAATGGGGTCAACTTTTTATAGAAAAATGAAAACTTTGCGAAGTCGTGGAGTAGATAAGTTCCTTAAGAATTCCTGCTTTCGAAAACTTATTATATTTTATGTAAGTTTCCCTAAGCAGGTAGGTATCGTAAAACTACTTCATTCGTAAAAATAAAGACCAAAGTCTTTTTATCTGTACGCGCAGGCTGACAGGTATTATTACCTAGTAGTATTATAGACTAGTTCCATCCACTATTTTCTCGTTTATTTGTGGGAACTATGCTTTTCCAGTACCAACTATAAATATATTCTGTCTCATTAAAATGCCTATAGTAGCTAATGCCTATATCTAAAGCCATTTTCGTTAAATAAACCGTTTACGGAGTTACTTATGTGGTAACAAAGTTATGTACATACTGACACACATTTAAACATTCGCATCCATACCATTAGTAGAATTAGAATAATAATAATACAAGATAACCTCGCACGTTTTGTTTTCTTTGGTAGGTATTAACGCTGCTTTGTTCTCAATATTGCATAATTTGTAATCTATCTATATATATGTTACCGGAAATGTATGTAATCCGTCATTGTATACAATTTCTAGGAAATGTATGTAATTCCTAACATCGCACGGAAATGTGTGAAGCAAATTATATTAGACACTTTTCTTAGGAAATTTATACATTTCCTAAATAGCAATCGGAAATGTAAACCCACAGATAAAAATAAAAATATTGGTGGCGCAAGGGCCGCACCCTAACCTACTGTTACACTTTTATTTACCTAATACATACTATCAATAAAATAAAAGAATAAGCAAAGTCGAGTGTTTTATTACAGCAAGAATTTTTTTTATCCATTTCCTAATCCGAAATTGGAATTGTATCCAATTCCTAGGAATTTTACACATTTCCTAGGTCATTTATGTATTAAATAGTTTTTGAAACAATATTTTATACATTTCCTAAATAGCTTTGGAATTGTATAATTTTCCTAGGATTTGTATAAAATTCCTAGATGACATACATTTCCGGTAACATATATAAGAATCAAAGTCCTGACTGACTGCTATCAACGCACAGCCTAAGCCGCTGGTCGTAGAAAATTGAAATTTAGAAGGTATGTTTGTCCTGATGCGTAGGCGTGTACCAAGAAAGGATTTTTTGAAATTCAACCCCTAAGGGGGTAAAACTGGATAACTAGCCCATGCGGCGCGGGAAACAGTTACGTACCATATGATAATGAAAAAAAAACCAACAATTTTCGAGCCACAGTGGACAAAAGACGATAAAAATGACAATTAAAATCGTTATAAATAAAAAAATGTTTTAATCATTAGATAGAATTCTGAGTTTCTGACCTAACATACTGAATTACTGGCTGAGGATTTAATTAGCTACGGTGGCAGCTGATTGTTATTATATTTCAGAGTGCTTTTTACTAATATCACCGTGGTCTTATCAAAATAATTTCAAAGAACCGTTTTACCCTTTGTTTTAATGAATGGCTGCATGAGCTTTGACGGCCATCCTTCACTTTGAATGTTATCTATTTTAATCTTCAGCTGAAATTAATTTCCTTGATTACTATCACGCTTTCCACTACTTATGAACAATCGAGGAACTTTTAGCTGCGAAATCCATAGTTTCTGCAATCCCATTTTGCAATATATATTTTATGAATTATTTTTATAAATTAATTTACTTATTGCACGTTGGTAATATAAGAATGAACCTATATACGTAATTATTTATACCTACACCTGTAGATTGTTTATACTGTATGAAGGTTTCCAGCTGTTCTTTGAAAATTCCAAGTAGAGCTCGCTTGTCATTTAACTATTGAATCGTACAATTAATTTAACGTTAAAGTTTATTTACAACGAGTTTCTGGTATACAAATTAACGCAAAAATTTCGTAAAAGTCGTTAATCAACTGTCACAAACATTTTGCCTTACTGAATAAGCCATGTAAAAGTCTCGTGAATGTCAAATGCAATTTTCGAATTTTCCAATACTAAGATACCCGTTTAAATTTTATTTTTACTTCTTACAGGGAACGTACAATCAGCTTTTCTGGTACTTTTTAACTAATTCATGAACTGTTACTTATTTAACATTTTCCAGGTTAATATATTAACATTACATTTTGTTTTCAATTAACTTAGATATCTATAAAAATTCAATACATGCGTTCTAGCGTGTTAATAACATGTTTATAGGTTACGTGCTAATTAGTAGATAAGTTGAAAGGATGTGCGCACGATGTGCCAGTATAAAGTGAAGTGAGGATGTGACGTACAGATAGGTATGTGACGTTCACGTGTGGCAAGAGGCAATAGTATACTCGTATTCTGGTAAACAGAAACAAAACAGTAATGAGTGACGAATTTCGCAAGTATGATCAAACAAAATAAAACCGTGTGATGTTTCTATCTATTCTTTTATCTATCTTTATTCATCTATATTTTCTATTAGGAATTATTTAAGATGATTTACTTTTCAGAAACCCAACTAGCAGATTGTCAACTAAATCTGTTCATTGATCTTATGTGACAAGCGTACCAGAAACCGGTCATTATTCTGTCGATGAAATGCTGGCCCTATTTACTAACGAAAGATAAACAATGGATATAAACGCTTTTTTGTTATGAAGCTTTTCTTGTAAAGGACCACATAAAATTACTATCACTGCCCACTATCATTGATTGCGAGCGACAGTGCAGTTGAGGGTACATAACTCTCAGATACTTTGTACATTCTCAAGTGCTTCGCCAACAAAAAAATAAAATGCCTGCCATTCCATTGTGGTTAGAGAAAAATTACAAATAGGGGCGTGATTTTCTGATAAAATTTATTGAGTTGCTTAAAGGTTACCTGACACCGATGACCGGGCACACTGTAGGTATGTATCTTATCTACTATCCTGACCCACATAGTTTCAGGTACCCTAGATACAGGGAAACTTAGTTAGGGGTCGGTACGTACATAACGTGATTGTGTAGGCGTTACTATTACTTTTTTATCTATTAAATATCTAAAACTCAACCAAACTTTATAGTTATCATAAAAGTCATTTATTTTTTACTACATAAAGGGTAGCGTTTGACCATAAGTCACCTGATGTTTAGGTACATGACATGACTGACGGACACTTACATTTTTATAAATAATTTTTAAATGTCACAAGAATATGAAACATGTGCAACAGACATACATCTATAATTATAGCTAATAAATATATCTATTGTATTCCTAATACATTCTAATGACAGCGACGACAGGCTTTCTCATAAAAGCGTTAGCAAAACATCAGAATTTATAATTATATTGAATTTTCCTTCACAAAATATTCAAGAAAAGAGTTATTTGTTTTGACAGCCGTTGTTTTCAAGAATAAAAACACCGCAAGCTTGCGTACCGGTAATTATCTTCCGCGTCCGGAGCTGGCTTATGTTTTCTGACAGCTTGATCATAACCATTACTCGGATATTTATATGAACATCGGTTATCGGAAAATGTCGGAGTGCTCGTTGACTGCTATGAATATACTGCATTAATTAAGCCTACCTATTTAACTTCAATACAAGCCTTTTCGTGTGTCAGAAATTATAATAAAATTATGAGCTCATCAGCTCAGGCATTAGATTCGCTTTTGCCAATACAATTAATTGTTTTGTATTGTTGGAATAGCGTTCTACGCTGAAAACTCTTATATAATATTATATCTGTTGTTCCTATTCACTACTACATGGCGGTACTAGTCTTCCGTTATCGACATAAAACCTGCATGCAGTCTTCCGCTACAGAATTAGAACCTCTATGCTGAAAACTCTTTTGTATAAATAATATTGTTTGTTACTATTCACCACGAGATGGCGGTACCAGTCTTCCGTAATTGAACTAGAGCCTACATACTTGAACCTCTTTTTATACATTGTTTGGTGCTATTCACCACGAGATGGCGGTTCCAGAATTAAAACCTGCATGCTGAGAACTCGTTTTATATATTGTTTTTTGCTATTCACCACGAGATGGCGGTACCAGTCTTCCGTAATCGAATTAGAACCTACATACTGAAACCTCTTTTATATATTGTTTGTTGCTGTTCACTACGAGATGGCGGTCCCAGACTTCCGCTACAGAAAGAAAACCTCTATGCTGAAAACTCGTTTATATATTTTTTGTTGCTATTCACCACGAGATGGCGGTACAGTCTTTCGTAGTCGAACTGGAACCAACATACTGAAACCTCTTTTAAATATATAATTTGTTGCTATTCGCCGCAAGATGGTAGTCCCAGTCTTCCGCAACAGAATTAAACCCGCTATGCTGAAAACTTTATTAAATATTGTTTGTTGCCATTTGCGACGAGATGGCGGTCCCAGTCTTCCGTATTCGAACTAGAACCTGCATGCTTAAGGTGAATGGGTCCGGCAATTTCCCATACAAACTCAAGCCGAGCAATATAGATCACGCAAACTATTTTAATGAAGTTTGAAAATTTTCTTAAATTTTTCAATTAATTACCCATCCGCGGACTATCAGTTTCTCTTACCAAAATTATGTTTTCCATCAAATTTTACCTTTAAAACTTTCGGAAAAATCGTATTTTTATACACATGTGTGCGTGAGTGGCATTGAAGTTGACGGACTTGAATTAGGTGATTTTTTCCTGCCATCTACCTGAATTTCGATGAACTATTTAGATGTAGACCTTAGTGAGCGATGTAGTGGTGGCGTGGCTACAACTTTGCCACAGAAGAAATTATAGTTTGTATTAGGTTCGGTCACAAAATAGCTAAAAATTATGCGACGTTGCAAGATCGCGCATGACTAGTGAAGAATGATTTTCTGTCTCGCTCGCCACGGCCCACGATATTGCGACTTGCCAAATCGTGCATGAACGATGTTGTTGACTTTGGGGCAATTTTTACTTTCCGTTCCGAAGACGTAAATCAAAACGGGTTGGTAGTCAAGGTCGTGGAGGTCTAATCCACTTTGATTACCTAAGTGATATAATTTCGCCCAGGTAATCAAAGTAGAAAAATTAGTAAATAAATAGGTAAGAAGTAAATATATATATTGCGATAGTTTCTCACACGGCCAATAGATCCCAAGATAGGCAGAGCTTGTATTATGGTAACCAGACAGCTGACAACATAATTACATTAGAACGTAATTCTAAATTCATACCTACGTAGGTAGGTACCTACTATTGATAATAATGTATAGTTAGTTAGGTACTTGGCGGTAGAACTAGAAATGGTAGATCGCCCTTGCAAGTCGCCTACCACGGTTAAATAGTTTAGAGATGAGAAAAAAAATTGATTTTATATTAATCGATCATTTTTTTCTTATAATCGATTTAAAAAAATCGATAAACAAATATTACAAATACTATATTAAAAATCGATTATTAATTGTATTAAAAATCGATTATTTATTTTATAAAAAATCGATTATATTTTTAATAAAATAATCGATTTGTAAAAATCAAAAAATAATCGATTGTAAAAAATCGATTAAGTAAAAAATAATCGAATCGTTTTTTACAAATCGATTTATTCTAAAGAGATGAAAATCGATTATTTCTTAATCGATTTTTTCCCCTTCTAGTCACACCCCTATATTTGATACCTAGTGTGTTGGTACCGCACTACCAAATAAATGTTTGGTAGGTCAATAAACACAATATTTTTCTTCACCGAAACCTCATACTTATTGTTGGTATTTGAACATGTGCTTTCCAGCACGGAAGTTCGATGCGCAACCGACTGAGCTATCATCGCTTCAAAACATAAACGTCAAAACAAAACCGAAATCAACCGATATCTATCAATGTAATCTATACTAATATATATATAATATTATAAAGCTGCAGAGTTTGTTTGTTTGTTTGTTTGTTTGTTTGAACGCGCTAATCTCAGGAACTACTGATCTGATTTGAAAAATTCTTTCAGTGTTGGATAGTCCATTTATCGAGGAAGGCTATAGGCTATATTTTATTTCCAAAAAAATTAGGGATCCGTAAGAAAATTGCTATTTTTTAACCCAAGGTATGAAATCGAAAACCTATTTTTGCGTGCGCTGCAAAAACAATTGACAATAGAACGAAACAATGTATCACGGGTTTGTAGGTCCTATTAAGATCTACAAAAAAGTCCGCGAGAGCATATGTCTAACTATTATAGTTATGCCACCATAAGTGTTTTTTTATTTAAAAAAATTAATTTTAATGCCTCCGCTAGGAAAGGCTCTTTATTTGTATCTTGGTATTAATCCTTATCAAAATAAATTACTTCTCATTCAAAACTGCTTCAATCCCTTCATATAACTTTTTGAATTATTCAATTCGGACATTCCTTTCGAAAGATATCACGAGTTTAAAAATGTAAGTAGTAGTAGAAAAATAAACCCACTGCACCGCAGTGCCGCGGGAAAGGCGGGAGAATATTCTATGAAATAGGTAAACTGCGGTCGCAATTTACGAACCAGGAAGACCTTTAGCTGTACAAACGCGCGGTCAAAAAAAAAATTAGAATTAAAATAGGATAATGGATACCTACAGCAGGTAACGCGGTGAGGGGCACCGAAGTGCGGGAATAATTTTGGAGTATACGGAATATATACGCTTTCGCGCCTAAACTACTGAACCGATTTAAATGAAATTTGGTATTTTTATCGCGATAAACTGTAGCCCACGCGGGTGAAACCGCAGGGAACAGCTAGTGCTATATATATTGTTATCAAACGGAATATGGTATATTTTTCAATGAAACAGTCTAAGCGCTAAAGAAGACGGAATTCAAATCCACATTTACAGTAAAAATCTATTTACCTACATTTGTAATAAAACTGTGACTGATCGCTGTCTGTACATCCTATCCTATCCTACTAATATTATAAATGCGAAAGTTTTTGTGTGTGAATGTTTGTTACCACGTATCACCGTAACTACTAAACTGATTTTGATCAAATTTGGAATGGAAATAGCTTATAGCTACTTTTTATCCTGGAAAAAGGTTCCTGCGGGATAACGGGAAGACGCGGGTGAAACCGTGGCTGAAAACTAGTGAAAGATAAATGAGAAAAGCTATTATTGGGGGTCTTTATCATCAACGCAATAGAACCCAAAACAATGATAAATAGAATTTTTGTCTGTTTGACTGTATGTCTGTTTGTCTGTGCATTTGTGCGCGCTAATTCCAGAAACGACTTAACCGATTAGGGTGCGGTTTTCACTAATGTATGTGTATGTGTGGTAAGTGGTAAGCTTCACTTAATATTTAGTGTTTCTTTTACTTCAATAGTTTTATAAAAAAAAATATCGCGATAAACTGTAGGACACGTGAGTGAAACTGCGGGGTGCAGCTAGTATAAACTAATCAGACTGTTCTATGAGTTTTTTGGTTACGTCATTCACGTAAAATGCATTTTTGACTAGTTGCTACGTTGCTAGGCAAGTTGTTGTTTATAGTTTTACTCTGTAAAAAAGGTTGATCAACGTTGGAAAATTATTGATGGAAATCAGCAGATACAATCGTGCACCACTACGCCAGCTGAGGCCAGCAACAGCCTTGCCACAGAGTACCTTTGTATAACCGGAAAAGCCCTGCTAGCTGGCTGACACCACAAATCTAATTTTCGGAGGATCAAGGACGTTGTTCTACAACTGCCCTAGCTGAAAGTGTATTCAAATACCTTTGAACTACACAATATGATAACATATAATTTTCCTACGCTTATTTACTTCGTATATGATACACCTTGAAATAAACGAAATTCTATTCTACTAATATAATAAATGCAAAAATTTGTGTGTGTGTATGTTAAATGTTTGTTACCACGTATCAACGTAACTACTAAACCAAATGAACCAATTGTGGAAATAGATTTGAAATAAGCATGTCTCTCGAAACTTCGAGACTTCCAAAAAACAACGGAGGAAATAAAAGGAATTGAACTTCTGACCATAGGGCAACATGAAAATGATGTTTACACTACATATAAATGCGACAGGCCAGCCAGCCGATTTGGAAACTAACCGTTTTTCAAAGTTATGTTTGTTTTTTAGTAGTGTTTAGTAGACATAAATCCGTGGTTTTCGTATGACCAGGTTGGGATACAAATTAGAATATACTTTAATTATAGCTTTGTTGCAGATATGTAAACGAAAAGCGACAACACCATGCCACAACCACGTCAAAAGCATTTTGTATAAAAACAATGTTCTGACCAATAACATGGCATATGGCCAACACAATGAGTCTGTGGCCAGAACATAGTTCATGGAAAAAATGAAAAAAACTGTGCGACCAGCAGGACTTTATATTGACGAAGAATTGTGAATTATTGAATATTTAAGAATGTGTAAATAAAAAGACTATTGGTGATTGACTGTTTTTTATTTTGATACTATGTACATGTATAATAAATAATCCTGATTGTTTCATAATAAAGTATTACAATAGCCAATGTCTTTATTGGTAGGAGAGTAGAGAGTATAGGTAATAAAGGGTATAGGCCATCTCCATTCTAAATTTCATCCAAATCAAAGAAAATTACCAAAAATCTGAGGCAGGGATCGAACTCGGAACCTCGTTATCAGTAAAGAACTACTGAGAGGTTTGACCACTGGTCTAACCTATACAGTAAACGAAAGAACGAAATTAGCAAGTGGTTTCGTGTACAACAAAACCATTTTCTATGTGTGCGTGAATAGTTGCTTAGCTGCCATTCACCACTACCGCCGCGATATTGTTTGGCACAAATAAAAGTGTTTTGAAAACTAAAACACATCTGAAATATTGTTTGATACATAAAACATATTACGCCATTACCGGTAAACATAATTATTATTAAAATAATATGCACCTGTTCATTCATAATAAAATAAGATGCGTTAATTAGAAACAACGCCATCTATTGACGCTGGGCTGCTAGGCGGACCGCAAGCAACCACCTTAGATGCGTTCTAATGACATACTTTATGTCTACGTGTGCGTGTGTAAGTACGTAAATTTGTGACACCAGCAGTAAGAGAAGCGTTACGAGTAATTTATTAGTTTATTAAATGAAGATTTGGGTAATTTACAATTGAGTAACGCTATAGAACGCGCGCTTTAGTGTTTGGTTCGAATAAGATAATTATTTTCGACGTAAAAAAATAATTTAGGTAAAAAATGACATCAGCGCCATCTCTTGACAACATAGCGTGATGAGCTCTGGGATCATCCACCTTAATACTCTTTTTTTATATATTGTTTGTTGCTATTCACCACAAGATGGCCGTACCAGTCTTCCGTAATCGAACTAGAACCTACATACTGAAACCTCTTTTATACATTGTTTATTGCTATTCTCCACGAGATGGTAGTCGCAGTCTTTCGCTACAGAATTAGAACCTCTATGCTGAATTTTCATTACTTTTCATTTCATTTTACATTGTTTGTTGCTATTCGCCACAAGATGGTGGTCCCAGTCTTCCGTTATAGAATTTAAAATTGATACTTCAAAAATAAATTGAATATCGATATATCGCAATTAAAATAGCGGCGATATTATTATATCGTTTACTGTATGAGAAAACATCATTATTTTGATCAATATTTCTTGGCCCAAGCCTAAGGTCAGAAAAAAATGTGGCATTAATAATTATGTGAATATGTTTATAAAATTGAAGCGTCAGGTTGAAATATCATCGTATTATAAATGTTTTTAGGTATGTCACCGTTCATGAAGCTTTCATATACATTGATGATCCACCGTCAAGTTTCATACATTCTGATGTGTTAACTTACCGAAGAAACAGCAACAAAAGACGATCGTGTATAAAGTAATAAAAATAGCTTTGACATCGGTTCTGTCGAATATGTAGTCATCATCATTGAAAGGATATATGCTCTCATTGAAGGCAGATACGTTGACGGCACTTTCGGGCGCCGCGACGGGCTCCGTCTTGTTCACAGTCGCCCATAGGCTTTCTTTATAGTCCGCTGCTATGAATAACCTGATACTGTGCATATTTTTGGACGTGATTTCGATCATGGTACATCATTTATACTTGTTGACATACGGTTGTCCATTTTCTGAAACAATAAAAATAATTTTAAATACCTTTAGTATTTTTATATGCATAGGAGTTATTCTGAAACTTTTCCAAGGAAATATACCGTCGTTTACCAGTTGTCGGACTGAAACCAGCATAATAGACCAATGAAACATACAAAGAACTCATAAATGGAAAAATGTAACAAGTAAAATGACACGGAGGTTAATGAAAAATGGTTTTTGCGAGTAGAGAGAATAAATCCGTTTTTTACAATTCTTTCAGATAAATTGATATTTACCATGCTATCAGGTCGGAGCTAAAGATTCATTAGACATCAGTTTAAACATGACAATTGAAGCTTTTAATCTGTCGGAGTGCTGAAACAAGCTTGGAGTCCCAGATTTAAAATTTATAAATGTTTCAAAATTGCCCTTTGAATCTAAATTATCCCTTAAAGTTAAATCTTGTTTCCAGATAGTACTAACCAACCCTTTCAACGAAATAGTTTTATTTTCTAGACGAGAAAATGGTTTCTACTGGTTTATTCATTAAATAATTTGAATAGCTGAAACTGAAATAGGTATGTTTGAAGCGATGACAGCTCAGTGGTGGCAAGGTTAATTTGAGACCAGTGCGTCGAGAGTTTGAATCCTGCAAAGAGCCTGAACTTTCGTTTTATGAAAAACTCGTGATGCAACCATAGCCTGGTGGTAGTGTATTTTTAAGCATCCGCCACCAAGCACCTAACGGTTTATTCTAGTTTCACCAGCTTGTAGAGAGAAGTAAGAATATTAGAATTTGTAGGTAGGTCTTAAAATAAACTAAAGTGCTTTATATGTAGTAGGCCGTGTACTTACTACAAATGAAGCACTTCAGTTTATTTTACGACCTACTTACCTATTAACTTATCCTAACTTCCTCAATAACGAGGTAACTTCCCAAATTTCCCTTTTATTTTTTCCTATTTTCATCAATATTTTAAATGCAGCGTTAGTTCTAGACTTTGAGCCATATATTGCGTATCACTAGTCTTGATAACTGATTTGGATGCTGTCATAATTCAAGCCAAGAGTTTTAGTGTTTCGTGATTCAGGCAGCTGCCTAAAATAGTCCATTAACTTCTGGTAGTCATATCAGTTCTATATCCATTAAATTCTCATATCTGGTCTCGGATATATGAATGTTCCATGGCATTTACAAAGTATCTTCTCCATATAGAAGCCGTAGATTAGATACTTCGTTCAAATATCAATTTGCTATACATATTTTGTTTTCACATGTACCTACAATACTCGTCAGTTTGGGTAGTCTATAAAAAATCACTGTTGAAAAAATTGTTGCTGTTGCTGTTTCGAGTCTAGGAACACCTAAATAAATTCTTATTTGGGTTGTTTCTAAGTGCAAATACCTACTTATCCCGTAGCGGGAATTGAACCCGGAACTTCACGCTTTACAGCCAGCTGCAGTACAGCCAGTAAATACTGTACATTATGTAATAAGTGAGAATGTAACTTGGAAAAAAGAAAAGTCAACACAACTTTATGAAACCAGTAGGTAAAGGCTGCAAAATAGGATAAAGGAAATTTCCGTAAAATTCTCTTTTAACATCATATGTTCACGGCAATTCGTTTATTATATGAGCGTAGCCAGCAATTTGCGAGCAAAATCGCGAAGTAAAACCTTGCACATTTTGTTCACCGCAAATTGTTTAATAACTCATCTCTGTGACCTCACTTGGTGATCTAGCCCGAGGATGCGGAAGCACTAAACTGCAGTTTCTACTCTAAAATGAAGCCGGCTTTGTTCCGGGTTGTCACCGCTGTGCACCACCGTCCCTAATCTGAGGATATATTGCTGGATTCAAGCCTTCGTGTACAGTCAGTTACAAAACTAGCTGAACACGCGCATGTTTCCAAATTTGAACCAGATTAGAAAAGTTTGTTGCTCAAAACTTTTAGGAGAGATGGATAATGAGCACATGTACAGCATCTTTCGTCGCTGACTGTACCTATAGGTACTATGAATTGTAGCAGGCTACTAGTTTTAGTACTTTCGGGCTCTATTTTAGTTTTATATCGCCATTCAAAATGAGGAGATTTTCAAGTCTTCCGTTAATTTTTTTTCATGTTATAATATGCCGCATTCACATCTGGCTCACAATTTGCGCCGGATTGTCGTGGGCCAGTTGACTCTGAGCAGCATACTAAGCGAGCATTTTGCAGCAAAACAATTAGTTGCTGGCCAAACGAGTCCACGACCACTCACTGTATGGTGAAAGTAACATTAAAAAATACGCTATAACATTGGCAAGTAGTGTACCGTTAGCTAGATATAACAGTGGTATTAAAATTGTAAACTATCACGTTCACGGTGCTAAACCAAAACAACTACAGGTTAGCAAAATCTAACACAGGATTGCAGACCGTAAAATATGCACATTTAATACCTTATTTATAATGAAACAAACTTGTATCTACAGCATAGAATAAAGAGCCTAAAAAGTACACACATTTTTGTTTGACTATTTAGGCTATTTCGAATCAATTCTACTGAACTAATGACACACACACGTACACGTTTCTGTTAATTCAATTTGGAAGTGATTTACTAGCTAATGGCTATATTCAGTTGACTAGCCAACCTCAGCACGACTGACCGGCGACCGAACTAAATAGCAAAATAAATCGTTTATTACCGATTTGCTGCTCTATTTTTATTAGATTTTGGAGCCGACTTAATTACCGTTGCGAAGTTTTATTATTATGATCTAGACTTTTTGCTTGTGTAAGGGAATACCTACACAAGTTTCATCTAATTATCATCTTGTTATCTCAAATTTTTGTTATGTTAATTACTACCTACATAGAGTACATAGTTGTTTTGAGGAACATAATATAACATATAAATAAGTACAAAAAACAACTCTTGCATGTTCTCAATTTTATCTACATCTGTGGACTTTATTTACCTTTAGAAAAGAGTTTTAAGACTTTTTTGGCGGCAATCAAATCGTCAACGTGAAAATTTTATTTTTATTTCCAAAACTTGTGTTTCTTCGAGTGATAATGTGTAATATTGGTGGATTATTAACCATTATGTGTTCGTTAATGTGTACGAGTGTGGGAAATGGAAATAAAGTTGTGAAAGTGACTTTTCGAGTTGCTCCAAAAAAGTCCGTGTAAAGTTTATGTAAAGCGCCACTACTTTACTTAAACACTATCCTCATCCCATCATCTCATCATCATCATTTAAACTTGATTCAACTCTCTGAGTTTGAAATTTTTTATACTTGACACTGGCAAATACACTAATCGTGTGACGCCATAACAAAACAAAAAAAAAAAAAGTGTTTTAAAAAACCCATACATGAGATGAGTGTCAAGCACACCAAGCAAGAGTAGTTTTTTGGCGGCAATTGAACTGTCAACATGAAGATTTTGTTTTTATTGCCGAAACTTGTGTTTCTTCGAGTGATAATGTATAATATTGGTGGATTATTAACCATTATGTGTTTGTTAATGTGTACGATTGTGGAAAATTGAAATGAAGTTGTGAAAGTGACTTTTGTAGTTGCTCCAAAAAAATCCGTGTTAAGTTTAAGTAAAGTGCCACTACTTTACTTAAACACTATCCTAATCTCATTATCTCATCATCATCATCATCATTTAAACTTGATTCAGTTTGAAATATTTTATACTTGACACTGGCAAATACACCAATCGTGTGACGCCATAACAAAACAAAAAAAAAGTATAATGATATTTGCCAACACTCGAGTCGACTCGAGAGCTTGGTTGTTTTACGTAAGTGAAGTCATCCTGGCCTAAAAAGTTTAGTTTAGAGCCGCGAGGAAATCTCAAGAAATTATAATACTTCATCTCATGCGACGCATTTGATTGTATTTCGCAATCAATCTCTTGTTAGTTTCTACTAGCGTGGTACGTTTAAAAATTATTTGATTTGGCAAATGTCAATCAAATGCTATATAGGTAGTGCTTTTTGATCTTTCATGAATCCCTAACTGGTAGGAGTGGAAATTTCCAGGTCGAATAGCTAGTCGACTTGAAAACCTCGCTGGTTTATTTTTTCATCAGTTAATAATAATACTTTAGAGCATCATTTTCTTTGTCTATGGACCGGTCTAGGACGATTTTTTGATCCGTTATCTGAAATAGTTATGTAACTGTTAATGTAATGTTTCGAGCTTAATTTGGGGCTAGGTAAATTTGTGTGTAATTGTCCCCGATATTTATATTTATATTTAACTATTAGGGGCTCTATACTGTTTTAAACTATTATGGTCAAAAACATTAGAATTAGGTTTTATAACGGGATAATTACCATGTATTTGTTTTTGTTTGAGTTCTCGATATTTCGGCACTGTTGCAAGCGCCATGATCACGTGAATACTAAAAGTTTCTGCGGGTAGGATTGTTGAGGTTGTGTGACAGCAGAAAAAGCACCTGTCATAGCTCGCGAGGGGATACCGTGAGTTTTGTGTGTCGAGATTTGAATCGAGTTGCGAGTGACTTGTGTGAAAATGGTAATGTCATCGTAAGCAAAAAAACGTGCGAGGAAGCGGGTAGATAGATACGTCTGCCCGTTATAACATCAACAATCCTACCCGCAGAAACTTTTAGTATTCTCGTGATCATGGCGCTTGCAACAGTGCCGAAATATCGAGAACTCAAACAAAAACAAATACATGGTAATTATCCCGTTATAAAACCTAATTCTAATATTAGGGACTCATTTATTTCTTACAATTTTGACTTTATTTTTATTCACAATAGGCAAGCATTTGACCACAGTTTCACTTGGTAAGTGAAGACGTGGCCGATGATGGAGCATGCTTGCCTAGCAGATACCTATTCACTCTTGACCTGAAAACTCCTAAATTGTACTTATTGGGAATCAATGACGCTGGCAGGTCGTTCTACTCCTTCGCTGTTCGCATTATAAATGTAGAAGCAAAGCGCTTAGTGCTGATCGGGGGAATATCAACCATATTTTGACGTAGTGAAGAATACAATTGTAGTTAAAGCATAAAAAAAATTACACATTAGTCGTTTTATTCACACGTTCTAGGACTACTAATCAAAAACAGGGCCGTGACATGCAAGCCTTGAAAAGGACTTCTAACAATTATGTCAAGTAAATACGAGTATATGATGCACCTGTTACAACACTGTGAGTGGAATAAAAATAAATAATTTTCGAGGTTCCCAGACCCTTGTCATTTTGGCTGAATTCTTATGTCATGTTAGGCGTTTTTTTACCCATCATATTTACATATTTATTGCAACATCACGGTGTCACGGGTTAAAACGCTGGCCAAATGCTTTTGTTACGTGAAAATATTACAGACCGATTAATAACAATTTAACATGTACATGAGTATTACCTACCTAGATTATGTACCGTACCATTTAAAACATTATTTTTACAATTTACCTACCAACTGCGTCATGCGGTTTTATCCGCAGGTTTCTCGTTATCCTGCAGGAACTTTTTTATGGGATAAAAAAGCCTGTATTTACCTAACGTAATGTGTAGCCTACGTGTATTTATCTAACGTAATGGCTATCTCCATTCCAAATTTCAGCATGAAGAACTAAATAACAAACACATTCGCATACAAACTTTCGCAGTTATAATATTTAATAATAGCGGGAAGTGTAATAGTGTCACTACATTGACCATTGGTTTTTCATTCCGCCACTCCAAAAGTCCAGGGAGAGTTCCCTCGTCAGGATTTCTACTTTCTGTTGAATATCTAAGTAGTTTAGACGTGAGCACAATTTCAGATTTATTTGGACAAGGAATACGTAATAAGTCTGCCAATAAGTAGCTCTGCTCGTCACATCAGCTTTTCAATTTATAAAAGTTTGTTATTCACTTACAGCGCCCCGTGACTTTGCCCGGGTGGAAGTTACAAGCAAAAATAAATTACCCTCCAAAATTGATGTTTCTAGTTTATAGGTCCAGTGATACTCACAGGGTAGCGTTTTAACACATGTAACCTAATGTTAAGTGACGATATGATCGAAGGTGGCACCTCACTAGACCAGGACTCGCTGGATTGGAAACTGGTTCAGCAACCGCTTTTAAGATTGGATTGTAAATTGTATTACAAGTATACCAATAAAAGTTAAATTAAAACACATTTTACGCAAAGGAATTCAAGTAAATTTACGGTAGGTAATATGTTGCCATATTTAAAAGATGAGCTGGTCACCTTCAAGCAATTCACCCGCGTAATTGTTGGTGCCATGATTTTCAATATCTAACAACTGCAGTGTTTACTTAGAACCCGACACATTCATAAATAGAATTTTTTATCACATTTTTTTAAATTTTATACTTCTCTTTGTGTACCTACCTACTGTTGAGTTTCTCGAATGAAAAATATTGCTCTAGCATAAAATGACGACGAACATCATTAAACCCGTCAACGAAACTACGGTGTGTTATATTTTAAACAGAACCCGCCTACAACATTTTAATTGCGATTTTATTGAAACTGCATGATAAATAAAAAGTTCACATACATATAGTACCTACCGTTTACTAAAATAGTATTTAAACCTTGAGCTTGAACAGTTTTAGAGTTGCATGGACTTATTGTTTTTATTAAATAAGAACTTGGAACAAATTTTTCACATAACATGCAAATACGCAATAATTTGTTCAAACTGATGAATCACAGAATTCTTAACTTCATCTACGGCCATTCCCAATAACCGATCTATATCCACATTTTGCCAAACTAGCGATATAAATTAGACATTGTAATGTCAAATTTCTATCACTAGTAAGGCAAACCGTGGATAGCTCGGTTATTGGGAACGATTGTTAAAGACTAATTATTACAAATAGTAAGTATTCACAAACAACTTTATGAGATACTTTTCAAAGGCTCATCGAATTGTTTGTAAAAAGTTTCGTACAAAGTTGAACCCCCCGGCAATTTTTTACAAACTCCTTTCTAATTCTAACTTTTAATTAAAACATTTCAAAAAGAATGTTCATTAAATTCTTAATGTGCTATGTGTTACTCAGTTTATATAGCACAAAGCTTTGACCGGTGCGTTGAGTTTTGAATCCAGAAAATAATAATGAACGCAGAAACCAATTTGCCCGTACAGTGACTTACGTTGAAAGTACGCGAGCAAGCACGTGGTATTAGTTTTGAAATCAATCATGATTTTTGTTTTTTCCAAACATCTTCAATTCTTCATTCACAGTTTTAATACAATATGGTGGTGTTGGCGATTAATCATGTTGCTGCTTTTAGTTGGGAGGCAAGAGGTGAAGTATTGGTGTGATGCAGGAATAAATGTACAGAGTATTTTGAGCTCTAAATGTCTGACCCAGGCTATAATAATATAGAGATAGTGATTCGCAAAGAAAGTAGATGTTAATATATAGAAGTTTCGAAAAGCTCAGTGTCAAAAAAATGTACCTACGAATTCTGGATTGATTATAATACAAGTCTAAAGACAAACCAAGGGTAGACGTGAAATTTTTCCTTTTAAAATAAATCATGGGCTGTACCATGTTTCTTTTTACGGAATGTTGAGATCGTAGAATTTATGTATTGGTCACGTGTGTTTCTTATATTCAATCAATCAATCTTTATCGCTGATTTATACATGTCTGATTGTAGGGCTAAACTCCACAAAAAATTACTAAACTAACAGACGGAGGAACGTTGAGTGATGCGTGTCAATTTAATAGCCAATGAATCGAAAAAATAGCCGATGTTTCACGAGGTGCTGTAAACAATATCCGGAGAGTAAACGTTTGTAACTCGCATCACATCGTGTGTTTGCTGTTGTTTAAATTATTACCTACTTGATGGATTGAAGCTATAATAATGTTGAATTCCTAGTAAAAAGTATTTTCAAATAGCGGCCTTAATAAAACGTCGAATGACGTCACTGAAAAGTTGTCTACACAAACAAGAGGGCGTGGTTACAAACATGATGGTTTTATAGGGTAATTAGTGTGAAAAGCTGTTTTTACACACATACACATACCTTTTTATTTATAAATTCCACTGGCTGGAAGTTTTTACAGGCCAGTAATTTTTATAAGTATTTACGTATGGTAGAGATTTTTTTTCCCAAATCAAAGTAACCAAAGACGAAAATTAATATTTAAAATCAAATTTGTGGTAGTCGTACTTCAAGCGTAGCTATATCAAAAATATCCGGATACACTGGCTTTTAAAAATGTTGTTTCACAGTAATTTTACAGAAAAATAAGCATATTTAGTAAAACAAATCTGGAACGAACTTTCTGGCTTCACGACGTTCTTCTTAGGGCCGGTCTTATAAACGTCTGTAAATTAAATGTCATACCAAACGGTAAGTTTGATCTTATTGTCAATTTAAATTTACCGAAATTTGGCTTTATAACGCCGGCGCATAGAGTGTGTGATAGACTTACTAATGGCGCAGACCTTTATCGCATGTGTATCCGCCTATTTATGCGTTACAGCACCATCACTTTAGCTTACTTAGCGCCAGTTTTATAAACGCCCGTAAGTTAAACGTCATACCAAATTTCGGTAAATTTGAACATTTTGACAAATTTTCCCTATTTAAATTTGACAATAAGATCAAACTATGACATTTAACATTTAACTTACGGACGTTTATAAAACCGGCCCTTGCACGTGCGAAAAAGATCGCCATGATAGAAATACGCGTCTCATCCGTCTATCTCCCACTAAGATGTGGAGTCCCGCAATGTGCGTAGTCATAGATATTTTACTTAGTACCTAAGTAGTTACTATTCATAATAACGATATACTTATATAAATGTAACCTATTTGCCATTTAATTGGAATTCATACATTACCTATTAAGGTCTAGAATAAATACAAAACAGTCAGGTACAGCATTATATAGGTAAATTAGTAAGTATATTTTAGTCAGATGGGAATTGCTGCTGTCTCCACAAGAAAACTAAATGAACTTTGTTTACATTTTACCTACACGCAGTAGCGTTTGACCACAAGCTAAACATACAACAAAAGTTTTTGTAACAACGTCATTTCGTAACTGGAGAAGTAGGTACACTGTTTGCTAACTTAAATATTTATAAGCAACCCTACCTACGTCTGCTAGCTGCAAGCAGAGGAATGTAGGATAATGCCTCTATGATATTAGGTTTTCTGTAGACGCGTAGAGACGTTAAAAGATTTACAAGGAACAGTTTTACGTTCCGTGTTTTTCTATATTACGTACGTGTTCTTGTAAAAATATATCATGCTTTTTTTTGTAACTGATCTTTATCATGGAAATCGAGTTTCCTGTCACGAAAACATCGAATACTTTACCATGTCTAAATTAAGCTTTGTGCTACCTGATACTCCGCCATATCGGGTTCCAAATACACCAAGTCATTCTTTGAAGTCTATTTGGAGTGTTTTATTCAGCTTTATATTTATACGATATATTTTTTGCTATCATCATCATCAGCCGGAAGAAGTCCACTGCTGAACATAGCACCATGAACGGCTATTAGCCATTTGCATCCATCGGCTCCCTGCGACTCTTACAATATCGTCGGTCCACCTACTGGGGGGCCTACCTACAGAACCTTTTTACTATATATGGGTGTTGTAGTCCACCTATTCATTAACGGCCGTTCCCAATAACCGATCTATCCACAGTTTGCCCTACTGAAGATAGAAATTTGACCTAAGCTCCATAGAAGTAATGACAAATTTCTATCCTTCCTTTTCTTTTTTTTATATATCTCTTATAGTCTCTTAGTGGAAACGGCCGTCAGTTTCTGATACCTTAGAAAGGTAAATCTAATTAGGGATCAGAGAACTATTCTATGGACACATTATAGGTGTTGTAATTTTGACAACTGACTAAAGTTCCACTTATCATATTTATATTTCTTGTTTAGGTAACATTTTTATTTCTAGTAATTCAAAAAGCTCAAACCTAAATGACAAAATGTTCTCATTGTTCTGCGTCTCGTAAACGGGAAAAATATCCCTTAGGACTCTTTCTGTAACCATGATGGTACGTACTTATATATCTTTCCATTCTAAGGCAGAGTGAGTAGGTAATCACTTCTGATTACGACTGAATTTACCCTCTTTGCCTTTCCTTTGTAACATCTTTCATCAGGTAACATAATAATTAATGATACGTAATTTTACTTTTTCGTAGCCTCATAAATTAGTCTCAACAAGAACTATTATTGCGTGGCATATTATTTGATAAATTGCAGCTTTTAGAAGTATTTTTTTAGGTTAAACAGACTTATGATCTCTATAATTATAATCATAGCCAAAGGAGGTGTTCTGCGGTGATATAGGTGCATAGTTGTCGAGGAAACTCCTCAGTGGATCACAGTTACTCGTTCGTGTCTGAAATCAGTCATGGAGACATTTTACGACAGTCTATTTTTTTTTCTAATGGCTAACTCTGATGTTCGAGTTTTCAGGCCACCCAAAGGCCTCCGATATGGCTTTACGACTGATATGGCCGAGGCCGATAGCTTAATGTGCCCTCCGAAGCACAGTAGCGCTCCGTTGCCACTAACGGTCACCCATCCAAGTGATGACCTTGGTGAGTGTTGCGTAACCTGGTTGATCTATTACGACCGACTGGACCAGCTATGCCACAAGCGCTACAAATAGGCAGCATTTTTTTAAGTAATGCTAATACTATTACGATTTTAAAATTGGCAAATGAATACGACAATCTGTTGGCTGCTTTTACCTTAAACATCTGGTATTCATTTAATACTAGCTGTGTCCCACGGTTTCACCCGCGTAGACTACAGTTTACCGCGATAAAAAGTATTGTAACTATGTCTATACCCTGGGCTTAATCACCATCCCAAATTTGATCATGATCTGTTCAGCAGTTCAGGCATGAAAAGGTTACAAACAGACAGTGGGACAGAGAGAGAGTTACTTTCGCATTTATAATCTTAGTACGGAAGGTGGTGGTTAAGAACTTACTAGTTTTGAAAAATAACAGAAATTGTCTGTTTTGTTAGCGAGTAGATGAATGACGATACTTAAATTCATTCGGATAAAGTACGGCATAAAACCAAATAACACAAACGCCGGAATGTATATAGGTACTTTGATTACATATCCTACATTTGATATATCGTTTCCTAAAACCCATTAGCTGTCTATCACAGTACACAGTTACAAAACAAAAATTAATAGCTAAAACAATCACCGTAATTCGAAACAAAAATAACTCGTCTTTCCTCGTGGCACAAGCCATTAATTTAAATCGAATTTACACAGAGACGTGAGAGATAAATATCTACTGTATTTTCTTATGTCTAACAACTATCAAATAACCAAGTCTAAGCAAACCCAGCTGTAACTATTCCACCTTGAGATTATAAAAAAACGTAGTGTCAGATAAACGTAATGCAATGTATTTTAGGCGACTGCATACTTTAATTATGTAATGACTGCTTATTTATACAGAACTAGCAACGTGCTTTGATGTGGAAGTTAACGTTTTCCTTTACAAACTTTGATAACCCACTTGATCCCATTACAGCGCTATTAAAAAAATAGTGTTCTATTGTTTGGTTATGATGAGTTCCACATTATGTGAAACCTCAAACTCCTTCGACGATAAGTAAAAAGTTAGTAAGTACGATTTTAATTATAGCATGGTATTTGAGCTGTTAAATTGTAGAATGGTAATTGGTAATTGTGGAAAGATACAAGATACATTTCCGACTTCATATCGAGTTCAATGGTTTGTTATTGAGAGTGAAACAAATATTTACCTACATAATCTTGTTATTAAATCTCAACCCTGTCACAAATTCCAAAATATCTGCCATAATAAACGGTGGGAATAACTTCATAATACAAGTTACCTGAGTTCGTTCCATGCAAATAATCTATACTAATAGGTATTATACCGATCCTACTCGTAAATTCAAAAGTAACTTTCATCCCTGTGACTATTTGTTCGCCTTCACTGAAAAAATAATAAAATTTGCAATGGAAATAGTTTTAACCTTTTGGGAAAGACATGAACAATTTTTATAATAATGAACAAGCCTTAAAAATGTTCAATATAAAATAAATTAATGTACCTACATATTATTTTTAATACTAGTTTTTATATCTATAGCCAAAGTACACATTAAAAAGATCTTAATATTATCTTCTGAGTGCGCGTACTTCTTAATTTAGTTACTGACTTAAACTTAATGGTGAAGAAAACTTGAAAATAAAGATTTTACTTTAATGAGTCCACAGAGACATTCAGTTCATTATTAACTTTTCGTGATACATATTTGATTCTTATTTTGTTCAAACTTTTAAATAATAAAGCGCTAATGGCTTTCTTTGCAATATAAGACTGATTTTCTGAGTAAAACCCAGTTTATTTAGAACTACGACAATGACAGGGTTCCCGGGTTGAAAAACTAATAGTTTCCAATAACCGGAAATAAAAGAGTACCGGGAACGTGAAAACCCTAGTATGTACAATTTGAGACGATCCGATAACTACAATAAACGTTTGCGTAATTTATACGAAAATTAAGGCTTACTTATTTCATCATGAACTTGGATGTAGCTTCTTTAATATGTACTCAAAAACTGTAAAAGAGATAAATTAAGTCACCTTTAAGGTACTGTTTTAAAAAAACTCTTAAATTTTTGAAACAGAGATAAAGCAACGTTGTATACGTCAAAATGAATATTTCGTTTTACTGAATAAGTAACGCAACTGTGGGGCCTTTTTGAAATAACCTTTATTCCTAAATTTGCTCAGTACCAAAATATCTTGTCATTCATCCATTTCATTTCAATCCATTTTGTAGAAAAGAAATATGGTCAAGTAATTTCATTACGATAAAATATGAATTATTCCTCCATAAATTTAATATAGGTTAGTGAACTTCCTGAATACCACTAAACATTAATTAACTAGAACAAATTATTTTATCTCCAGAAAATTGAGAAGGCTTAATTTTCTGAAATAATTTAATACAATAAGTAGCTGAAGGATGAATCGTACATTTAATACTGATATTACAAAAAGGAAAGATTTGATTTATTTGTATTTTTGTTTGTAATGGATAATGTAAAAGATGCTCAACCAATTTTAAAAACTCTTTTACCTCTAGAAAGTTCACTATAAAGACTCATTTACTAATTATACAAGTTCAAAGTTGAAAAGGTCAAAATGCAAAGTTAACACAACTTTCATTCCATATCCCTCAGGAATATTTTCGTTATTCGAGATAAAACATATTCATTATTCATATTAGAAGACAAAGTCTGTAATCTTCAAGTAAGACTGAGGAGGTTCTAGGTGTGCACCGAATCATATAGGCGATATTGTGCAAAGCAGCCTTATCTGTCGCAACTGTGGGTTGATAATTATACGGATCCTAACCCTCAAATCGAGCGCAAATTGTCTTTGATAGGAGGCACACATTGTAGAGCTACGATAACACCGTAAATCGTGAAGTTTATTCAGTATTGGCACAGCCCGTTCTAATATCGCGCGTATGTTGAATGTTTGGCGACATACTTTATCGTGAAGTCGTGCTCTATTACCCAATCGTTTTAATATTACTGCCATACCTACAATATACATACTTACCCTTATTTGGTTGTAGAATTTGGGGGAAGTTTGTCCTTTTTTGTCTACTGAAAACTTGTAGATAGCTGACATTTTTGAAGAATATATTGTGAAATATGCAACTTTTGAGTGAATTTTGGTTCAGTTTTCAATAAAAATCCATTTGTTTCCATATTTTTTTTTTTTTACTATTTGGGTAGCGTTTGACCACAAGTCACCTGGTGTTATGTGACGATGTTGTCGAAGATGGCGCCTCGCTACACCTGGACTGGGAACTGGCTCTCAAGTGAGGCTGCCGGAACACACCGATAGGTGCTCGGCGGCAGATTCTTAACAGGGAGGTAGCTAGCCAGGCGAGTACTGGAAAATACCCTACCACCAAGCGCTCATTTCATTTACTTCCATTCATTTGCTCGAAAATATAAATGAACAAGCGAGTAAGTAAAATTACGACTGAGAGAAACGAAAAGCCTTCATTTATACCCTTAGCATAACGCCAATAGTATTTTTATTTTCCTATTCTTCTCTCAAATTTGTTATTTTGTTCATTAAATGTAATAAAGTTTTCACCGAACTAGAAGCAATTTATATTGCCTTGCATAGATTTATTTTTAATTATTTATAATAACTGACAATTTGATTGTTTCTTAAAAATAACGTGGACAACAAGTTATACGCCCGCGATTTCATTAAAGAAAATTTCCATTTCTTATGATGTGTTCTATTTAAATGTCTTTCGCCTTGTGTAGATATATGAAAGTCGCTGTTGCTGACACTGCTCGATAGATAAGTCTGACCAGTTTCCAAAGTCACGAAGAGCAAGCTTGCAACATGTATCATGTTTATATTGTCAGGGAAGGGTCAAGTGCCAGCGTCCGCATTAACGACAGTTACTAACCCAATGTAAAAGCATCGTTGACTGACATTCAATAAAATAAGAGCGTCAGTACCCTGCGCCAGCATCGATGGCTATTACTTTCACCCAATATAAACCTGCTTTAATTGCATGAAAATTAAGCGTCAAACATCATTGACTGATTATATTCACAATAGAAGCCAATCCACGGTACGTTGTCAGCACTGATGATGTAAACCCTCTTTGGTTATATGTGCATAGTTTAATACTTAAATGCGTAAGTTACTCTCTCTCTCTCTCTCTCTCTCTCTCTATTCCTCTGTCTGTTTGTCATCTTGTCACACCTAAACCACTGAACACATCTTGATCTTGATGAAGGGTAATTATAATATATACCTTAGTTTGTTAAACTATGATGGCTAAAACACTGGGCACAGCTGGTGTATTTATAATGACAGTGTGCAACGTTAAACATAAACCTTTTATTTAAATTGGTCACCACGGGCCTAAACATACAACGTAAAGAAAAAAAAAGCTTTGTAAAATACTTGGTAAACACGACACCCTCCTGCTTGGGTCAGATTAAAAAAAATTAGCCACATAATTCTTTTCATATAGTATTAGGTGTTATTAATACGAGGTTCGGTAGACGGTATGCTTGATAAGGGATATAAAGAAATACATATATTTTAGTACTAGTGACCCGCCCGGCTCCGCACGGGTAGGCAATATAAGGCGGGTCTTGAGTTCAAACAAAATGTCCATAGAAAAAAGCACATTCAGTTATTCCCGAATTTTCCAGTTTACCGGTGAATTTAAACAAATATTTTGCACAAATCTCGTCCTGATAATGACGAGAACTACAAAAAAATTGTGAAATCAGTCAAGCCGTTTTCAAGTGATGAATTTTCACACATGTGGCAATTATCCTACTTATTATAAATGCGAAAGTTTGTGTGCGTGTGTGAATGTTTGTTACCACGTATCACCGTAACTACCAAACCAATTTTGATGAGATTTGGAATGGAGATAGCTTATACCTTGGATTAACACACAGGGTATCCCGGAAAAAGGTTCTAATGGGATACCGGGAAGACGTGGGTAAAACCGCGGGGCGCAACTAGTTATTTATATAAAAGATAGATTTTATTTATTTGAGATACTTACAGTGACTTACACAAAACAAATTACAGTTGATTTTATAAATATTAATAAATATTTATCAACTCTGAACAGGATTGTGACTCAAAATAAAGAAAACCATACAGAAAAACAAACAATAGAAATATCGAGATCAACGCGATGAAAACATAGCTTTTATTTCATTAAATTATATATAATATATTGTACTTAATACACAGTAGGAAATCCCAAAAGTTACCATGGAACATCGGTTAATAAATAACCTTGAATAATTTTTGTATATTCTTATTCAAGAAATAAAATGTATGGCGAATGATTTGCTCTAGTAACATATATATAAAAGTCGACAATTCATTCAGTCTCTGTCCGTTGTAAATTATTTTTTAGTTTCAGGAAAAGATGTATGTTTAAATAATGTATATAGAAAAGACAGCGCTAGAAAATACTGGACAACTTAGGCCTCTTACCCCCGGAGTTATGCAAAAGAAACCAGTTCTCCGCGACGGATAAACGCGGAAGAGTGGGAATCAGGAATAAAAGTCACAAAAATCGTGTCCAATAAATAAATTTAAACTTTACATAACTTTCATTACACACTTAAATATAAATAAACAGCACATATGTAGTGTCTTAATTGGACGCTTAACAGTAGCTAGATCACCACTTCTATATTTGAAAGGACATGCTACTAGTTACAAACAGAAAGACTCATGAATTTTTAAAACCTAAAAAAATACTTATAAATCTTGTGAACCGCCATTGTAATGCAGCCCAGTATTACATCTTCCGTGGGTGTTGTAGTGATATTTAAGGCACTCTTTAGTGATTTTATTAGATAGTAGCTGCGCCCCGCGGTTTCACCCGCTTGGACACCTTGGGTTACATTAGTGTAGTTTTAGTAAGGATCCCTAATTTTTTTGAAAATATAATGTAGCTTATGTCCGCCGCGGACAGTGTAGCTTACCAACAGCGAAAGAATTTTTAAATCGGTTCGGTAGTTCCGGAGCCTATTCGATGCAAACAAACAAATAAACAAACGATCAAATCTTTCCTCTTTATAAGATGGAACTCGTTTTTATAACGTTTTTGGCCCTAGTCTTGAACTGGACTTTAGTTCAAATCGAGTAGACGACTATGCCGCAGCGGGTATGCCCCGTAGCACTAGCACGTAGCAGTCTAGGGACCAATACAATAATATTTAATGATTTTGGGTACATATGTCGAAGTATGTTTTTTGTGGTGTAATTTACTATGCAGAATAAATTTCTATCTATTTGTAGTAAAAATGGTATTTTTTAAATTATGAAATTATGTTTTATGAATTCAAGTCTTGTTTGCTGCGTAGCATTAATGTAGCGGTCGTTTTTGAAACTAAAAAGTTAGGGTGCAAGCAAATAAATTAAACAATTCACCTGAAGTATTTTTTGCGGTGTCATCATTATCAGCCTTTCACGTTCCCACTGCTGGGACTCTGGCCTTCTCTCGGAGAGAGAGTATGGGCTGTAATCTACCACGCTGGCCCAGTGCGGGTTGGTAGATGTCGCATGCCCTTGAATGTTGCAGTTCTTGGGCATGCCGGTTTCCTCACGATGTTTTCCTTCACCGTTTTGAGCGATTTTGCGATGCATGAAGAATTAATTTATTGACATATATTATATCAATGTACCAGTGTACCTATTGAAGCGAGAGTTTTGATTTTTGAGAGAGCTTGTATTTTTTATAAAAATGAAACTCAGCTTTATTGGTTTCGTAGCATTTGCTTAGCGGTCGTTTTTGTAATGCAAAATATGCGGACAACGACAATAATATTCAACAATGTTGCGTAGTGTAAATTTTTCAATACTAAACTATTTTATTCAAGAAAAATGTAAGTGTTTGCATTTTTTAGCGACAAAGCCCAGCCAATAAACATCATCAAAAGAATATAACTCTTCGTCATCTTCCTTGTTTCCTAAAAACAACAGCTTGCGTTTCTACTGCCCTAGCTAAAGGCATCTTATCTTTTCCAAACTTATGTTCTCCATCCTCCATATAGGACAATTTTGCCGAATCTGTCTGGGGAAGTAGTACAGTCAGCGACAAAAGTAGCTGATCATACTCCATTTTCAGTTTGCATTATCCTCACAACTTACAAGGTAGCGTTTGACCACAAAACAATACACTGAATAATTCGGTCAAAGGTTGGTGCTTAAGATGATGAGCGCAATCGGAAAGTTTGTAATGGTTCAGTCATTGACTGTACCAATCTTTACCTGTTATTGAACCGCCAAGGAGTAGTATGCAAATATTATTCTATGGTCCTGATAGAAATTTTGTATTTTCAGTGAAATTACACGGCACAATGAGATTCAACCTCTAATTTCGTGAAGAGCGCAATGACTGTCCAGAGTTTTTGGGTGTCACTGGTGACACACTACCACCAGGCCTGACCTGGCCTGGGTGACTTGCTTTTCTTGTCACCCATATATATATATATATATATATTTATACATAAAAAAAAAGTTTTCCGGAAAAAGAAGTCTGAAAGGTGCCACAATGCAAGTAAACATTCCCTTCATCCCTTACAAGGATAAAGCTTACACTTACATTTACTTAGTAAAGCAAATACTATCCTAAAACAAAGAAACGTTGTCAAAATTAACATTTTTCCTTAAACAGCCCAAGGGCAGGACTTGTTTATAGATAGAGTGTGTATACATCAAACAGACACAGAGCCTCCATTGACATATTTATACTCCTGATATATAGATAGAAATCCTCACATAAAGCCGACTTATAGACGCGAACGCGGCTTCTCTTTCGTTCTACTTAACAACGAATATAGCGCGAGAACAAAGACGACGACATAAACCAAAAACTTTGTTTCAAGGAGGTCGTAACATTTATTTGGCTTGTTTAAGAAATAGCCTAACTAAAAACATCTGACTGCACCCTATCTTTGCCCGCTCGTTTTACACGCAACTTCAACACCTTTAGGGTTTCATTTCGCAAAACTCTGTGTATAAAAAGAATTTTCTCAAACATGCTTGAAAATAAGAGCATTATTTTGACAACCTTCTTCGAGATAAATTGAACTTGCTGTACTGCCCAAATATATGCGAGCAGTGCCGGGAAAAGTTGTATAAAAATCCATATCTGTCGTGTTTAGCGGCCAAATAAATTACATAGAAAACTCATATCTGTCGTGTTTAGCGGCCAAATAAATTACATAATAAACTCATATCAGTCGTATAATTTAAAAATGGAACGATTTTTACTCCGAAACATGGCAACCAAGGAGGTATCTTATCAAAGGTTTTATTTAAATTCCGACCGGGTCGCACATAGAAACCTGTTTGTTGAAAAAAAATATCAAATGATCACTATAACGCGGGAATTTTTTTTTGTTCGTTGTTCGTCGTTTGTTTTGAAAAGTAATTGTATTTGGCAGTAATTGTAATTGTATTTGACAAAATGAGTTCAAGTGAAGACAATGAGTGAAGTGTGATGAACTTTAACGCCACCTGAAATTCAAGAGGCGGCAAGAGCCGTAATAGAAAACTTGTTACTGCCAAAGTCGAAAGAAAAAAATTCTGCCTAGGTAACTACTTAATTTCAATTTCCGCGCATTATTTGAGAAAAGTACTATACAAGCCTTGGCGACAACTAGGCATTGATTGACTCAGATATGTGTGTCTTGGGTTCACCTCGGCCCACATTTACACCTTCTTCCTTCAATGCCTACTTTGTTGGCCGCTGAAGTAATGTACTAATACGCTCTGAGTTTCATATTTCTAGAACCTTATGTTGCCTGTCAAGACAAAAACTTTTTTTACAAGCTTTTATAATATTACGTAGAACATCTCTCTGCCAGATAATTAATTAATTAAGTCGTATATTTATGACTTAATAGAGCTTGGAGATCTGTTATGATGTAACAGAGTCGTTAATGATAATAATAATAAGCGCATAGTTTTTTATTTTAGTAAAATCATTTTTTATTATTTGTGATATATAAGGTTTAATATTTATTTATGTTAATAGTTACATTCTTTGATATTTTATGAATTTGTTTATTGATAGATGTTTTATTAATAATTTTTAAGAAGACTGCAAAACAGCCTTTGTAAAACGTGAGGCATAACAGCTAAAATGAGATAACATAACAGCTAAAATGAGATTTTAACAAACATGTCCTATCTTATTTTAATAACAATGTGCATGCAACTAAATAACGTAAATTGATATAAATTGTCCATATCAGCATCTCCTCAGAATAATCATATATGTAGTAGAGTAGAGGTCATTCTAAATTACCGCAGCATTTGACCTTAAACCTGGGCTAATAGAGCGGGCCAGAATTGTAAGATATACCTACCTATCTACATAATTATGTCTCTCCTAAACTTTGGTTATCAAGTTGGAAAGATTCAGGCATTACTTGTAAAGTTTGACATGTTTATCTTTTTAGTGCTTTATTGATCACACTATTGCTTAATTTTCACTATGTTCGGGTTTCTGCGGTTCGGGTTTTTGTGGGTACAGAAGAAAACTCTTTGTGTTTAAATTGTGGAACTGATAATATGAAAACTATATTTTTAACATTTCTATTACTTACTTGGAAATCACGCTTGAAATTATCTATTGAGAGGGATGAAAATAGTACTCTTCGTCCCAAGGCACGAAAAATAAATGAAAATTATGCTCAATTCTAATTAAAAAATACTGGCTAATAGAATGCCACAGAAATTTAAACATTAAAAGGGCGGAAAAGTGGCAATTATCTTTTTCCCGATGTTGTTTATTTATGTTTTAGTAAAAAATTGTTTGTTTAACTACTTAATCAGGTTTCTGTTTACTTTTCTCATATTCGAAATGAAAAGCAATGTTAAGACCTATTTCGGCACACGAACTATTTCTAACCATCTCCTCCCTAAATAGGTTACATTTATCCCTTGTACCTGTACCTGTACAATGTACTATTATTTCCCAAATTTTTTTAAACGTTCTCGGAAATGTGATACAGTACTTAGCGTACTGAGTCTTAGTTCTACGATCAAATCAACTAAGCTATCTGTCTTGCTATCATTCGCCTGCCTTTGTCTATCCTTCCTCATTTATTACTGGTTGTTTTTATCCATCCACATCTTTTTTCGCGATTATGTTCGATAGAAACGTTGCGTCACTCGTCGCTCAGGCTTCGGCGCTGCTTTTACTGAAAAAAACACTAGTATTTTTTTATGGAACTATGATGAAACAAACAAGTCGCTCGCATGATCTCCTAGAATTTTGAACTTCAACAGCTGAAAATCCTGCGCGGCAACGCCAACAAACATCTAATATCTCAAAGTGACAAGCGCTTTAGGCCATGTATTTTCACTGGAAACATTACGCATTAATCCGAAACAGTATGTAACGACGACTTGATTCAACTAGAATTACTGGCAATGTATGGTGTAATACTTCCCCAGGCGAATTCTGCTAAACAGTCCAAATAAAGATATGTATTTCTTAATATCAAAGCATCGTCACAGTGGTAGGATACTACACACCTACTAAAATACCATGCTGCATTTCTGCGTGCTATTTTGAGCTTGATACTTTACAAGAGTAACAGTGTGGACTCAGTTCGAAAGTCCCAAAATAAAGTGAAATAAATAAATGATAGATACCATATTCATAGTTGACAGCCAGTAATAACACATTGCGCAAGGTAAATGTTCTTGGCAATAGTTTTTGTACAATAAGGAAAATTTATAGGACGTATTCACGGATATCTATGGGTCGCCCGGCCCAGGGCTCTGAAGAAAAATGTGGAGTTCAAGTTTACTCACGCAATGTTGGGGGTACGGCGTACCCTTTCCCTTTGAAAGAAAATAAAAATGAATAAAAACCTAGCGTATGATATACGTGTACAGATTCCATGATAAAAATACACAAGCATGGATTTTTAAAATAATTTGGTGTACCTAGTAAAAAGATTTCTTTATTGTCCAAAACGGTAATCACGATCTTCGATAGCGGTAAACGATCGAGAAGTGAGACAATTAGTCATAATCGCATCCCGCTAAAGTCTTTTTTACCATCATGTGTGTCATCAATTCATCATTCAGTTGTTCAAAAAATCCCGTATGTAGTCTACGTAGCATCTCTTATGTAAACCGCTTACAGTAGCCGGGAAAATCTGTATTTTTCTTTAATGTTCAAACCAACAACAAGCACAATGAAAAAACAAATGGCTTTTTAAAACTCTCACGACAAATAATACTTAGTACCTACCTAATGCTATGTTATGTTATAGCGTTGTAGGTACTTATATTTTTATTATTTCTTCTAGGCTTTAGAATTTTCCAGCTAGATGGATAATAAATTAAGTCAGTGAAATCACGTGTATAAATTTTTTGTGGTGAGGAGTACAAATCACCGGACAGGACTTTGTAATGTCGTCGACAATATCGATTTTTATCGCCTCTATCGTAACCTACCAACGCACAATTTTCTTTACAAACTACATTTTTTATTCATCTTCTTTATACTTAAAATTTGGCCGAAAACTATTCTTCTGAAAAAGTTCATAACTATTAGTAAAAGTTTAACTTACCTAAACAAATAAAACGTTCGAGAAAACTATTGTACTTCTTCTTGTTTTCGCTGAAGTGAACGCCACGTGCCTACCTAGAAATGGATTTGTCGGACTCTTTATCCTTTTATGATTATGTTTACTTATTTTGCGCTAAATTTCAGTTGGTGTAACACTGAGAACCTTCGTTAAAACTTTCTAGCGCATTCTTAATGGTGAGTTGCCTCTCAACTTAAATTATGTTTATTTGAAGGCTAACAAATTTTAAATGTGCCATCGTGTTATAAGAGTTTATGGTAAAATCGTGGATAAAACCTAAAAGGAAACCCATTTGGTGAGATTTCAATGTCCATCTGCTCACCAAATAAGCACCTACTTCATACTTAGTCGTATGCTAAGAACTTGCAAATTGAAATATGTAATTTAAAAAATATCTTAACTACTGGCCGAGAGGATTTTTTTACCTTCTACGGTTTTTCTGAAACTCCGTACAAATACATAATGCGGTAGCGGTAACGATAACGATCCATATAAATTATACTGTCGATTTTTCAGTCTACGGCAGTTATGAAATATGTTCTTGGAAATTTTACTTATTTGATAAGATGAACGCACCAACTCCCAAGTTCCTAATGGCACTCTCAATGCTTCAAACTTTTATGTTTATACTCATTTCCTAAGTTCAAAGGTAAAGACTAAACAAAAAGAACAATATAAACAATTAAAAAAAAAACACCGGCCGGTTTTATAAACAATGCACCTTTTTCCGGTAACTCATTAGTAACATTACGACTCGTAAATGACACGTTAGTTCTTTTACTGATTGTGGTATTATAAACGCATTTTAGCTGTCCTTATGTGAAACGAAAATTCTCATTTTATTGTCAACTGTGAATTTTCTATCAAAATGATAATGGGAATATTTTGGCGGCAATGGAAATGTCAAAACGTCAAATTAAACTGTCCGTAAGCTCAAATCGCTACAATCTTCATCGGTAAAGAGGGTCCTTAAAATGTTACTGAAATTAAACGAACAGATTTTTATATCACGGAAAAGTTGGCAACTTTTTTTTTTTTACTATTTACAGGGTAGCGTTTGACCACAAGTCACCTGTCACTATATCAAATTAACCGAAATAAGGTACGCCATTAAAATTTAACTTACGGACGTTTATAAAACCGGACCTTAGTGGTATTAACACAATTATTTCAGAGTTTAATCCACTGTTTTGACCACATGCTATCTATCTCTTTTGGAATACTGGGGATTAAAATGTTCGTTGGGTAACCGGGAAAGCAAGACGAAAATTCTGAACTCTCGGAAATATTCAAACTTCAGGATTTAGAAGTAAAAATCACTTGGCAAATTTTGTAACATAAGTAAGCCAAAAATAGTGTATTAAATCGTTCCTTGAATGCATGTTTTTAGTACTACTGTACTGAAGTACTGTGTTACCTGATGTAACAAATATAAAAATATGTCTCTTTTTTACGGTCCTTGAACCGAAATTACCTCTTAATTTCAATTAGGTACCTATTCGGCTCGTTGGCCGAGAGGGTAACGCTTGTTAGTAAACCTTGGATTAACTTGAGATAGCAAATAGTTGCGAACTACCGCCGCCACCGCCCGCCGCGAGAATAATCCAATTACACCTCATCAAACTGAACTGTTTTATTAAATTGCCACAACCAATTGGGTATATACATATACATATACGATGGCTCAAATAATCACAGAAAAGTAAGGTGTTTACATGATGGAGAAAATATATAAGACGAGAATAATGTTGGTCTTAAAATGAATCTGCGTTACACACCTGCGACACTTCACCTTCTCGGAAACTAATAATTACAGCATATATAGGTGTAGATATTAATTAAAAATGTGATATACATAAATATTTACATATTTATATTATATTATATTTACACAAAAACATATTTTTTGTGTAGTCTGCTACTTATTCTTAACTAGCTGTTCCCCGCGGTTTCACCTGCGTGGGCTACAGTTTATCGCGATAAAAAGTATCATATGTCCTTCCTGAGGGTTCGAACTATCCCCGTACCAAATTTCACTTAAAGTGGTTCGGTACTTTAGGCTTTAAATCGAGACAGACAGACTTTACTTTCGCATTTATAATATTATAAATTATATATAATTTTTTTTTTTTTTGCCGTCAGATCCTGGTAGACCTTATGCGCATCGACCTCAGATTGACAGGTAAACGAACTTTTTGTGCTTTACATTGAATTGATTTAAAAATTATTTTTTTTTCGCTGAAATAATTACAGTTTACCCTGAATCGAGCTCTATTTTATTGACAGTAACACTATATTACTTGTTTGTAATTGTTTCAACTAGTTTATTTTCTGTAAATGATGAAGTATCTTGGGGCTAAAATTAACAAATTAAAAAAATTGGGGTACATGTTACCTACCCGTATGAATTTGGTAATTGAGTATTTTTAAAATAGTGTATGTTTTTTACACAATGAGAAACTACAAAAGGAAGACTACAAGGGGGTTCAAGTCTCAACAAGTAGGACAGTAGGTATTTGAACTGGCAGCTAAGAAAGTTCTGGGAAAAACAGAAAATATAGGGATGTTGCTACTGAATACGATATTTGTCATATGAAATCAAACAACAAAAAAAAATGAATGAGTATAAAAAGTTTTTTTAAGTATAAGATTGCCCTAATTTCAGCAACATATCAAGCAGAGCCTAAATAAAAGAAATCTGGATTGAGTGTTATTTTTTTAACTTAAATAGATGTTATTTTTTTAACTTAATTAAATAGGTATGTAATTACGCGTTGCTAAAGAAAGGTTTTTTCAAAGTTCCACCCTAGGGGGTAATAGGATATGATATGAAATGTCAACTTCAACGGAGGCGTCGCTGGTTTTTTCATATTTTTCTAACAATTTCTTTTGGTCGCTTCTCATCCATCATAGTTGTTCAGAATTTATCAAAGTGACACTAAGACGTAACAATAAATTGAGGCGTTTTATATTAATTAAAAGTGTTATTAATATTAATTTGCAAAGTTTTGAAGACGTAGACTTCTTAAACATCGTTTATTAAATGCAAAAAAAAAAATTCAATGCAGTTTGTAAAAGGAAAAATGGAGTTGTCATACATATTATTTTAGGCGCAATAACTACACCTAATTCTACGTTTTTTATATAAGTACCTTACCTATTTGTTTTCATTCATTCAAGACCTTGACGGAATTCGCTGTTTTCCCTCGTTTATTAAATTTTTTCCATATTCTTTCTGCAAAATATTAATATTGTTTTAGATTTATTTACCTTCACATATTTTCATTTGAACTCTTGATTTCATAACGCTAGTTGGCAGCTTCCCTCGGCATCACTTATTACTACGAGTAGGTACATTATCTCTACCAGACTTAGCAAGAAGAAAAGCTTTTGTTACACCTGCTCTGTTTATTCCAAACACCTGGCTGCGCTAAAAGGCTCTAAAACTCGTCCCTTTCACCCGATTTAGTTAGTTTCAGACGTTAAGATTTCAGATTATGTAGGTAAGTTAATTGCAACATTTTGAATGTAAAGAGAAGTAAATATAATATATAATATAATTGCGCCCCGCGGTTTCACCCACGACTTCCCGTTATCCCGCAGGAACCCTTTTCAAAATGTTAATCCAGGGGTATCTATCTCCATTTCAAATTTCATCAAAATCGGTTTGGTAGTTACGGTGATACTTGGTAACAAACATTCACACACACACACTCACAAACTTTCGCAATTATAATATTATACAGTAGTTAGTAGGAAACGAAGTCGCTATCAGCTTCTGCCTATGTGCTTAGTTCTTCTACACTACGCAACTACCTTCCGGAACTGCGACTTTCTACAGGAAGGTTTATATTTAGGTATCAACATCACCAGCCTGCATCAGTGCACTGCTGGACATAGGCCTCTCCCAAGTTACGCCACTGAGCCCGGTCTTCAGCTTTTGACATCCAACGACTGCCAGCAACTCAGCGCAAGTCGTCGCTCCATCATGTCGCAGGGCGTCCTACACTACATTTGCCAAGTCTCGATCTTCGCTCAGAACACGCCTACTTCAACGGTTATCGGTTCTGCGACTTATATGACCAGCCCACAGCCACTTCAGCTTGCTAATTCTGTGAGCTATGTTGGTGACTTTAGTTCTCTGTCGGATCACCTCATTTCTGATTCTATCCTTCAGAGAAACTCCAAGCATAGCTCGCTGAGCAATTTTACGTGAGTGTCCATGACTCGGCTCCGTATGTGGTTGGACAAGAGGAATCTTATTAGTAAAGCTAATTAAAAAATATCAGACTATTAGATAACAAAAAACAAGTTTGGGATTTTAGTGAACTTGCTCCAATTCAATCAATTAGTAATAAGAATAAATTTGTCAATGTGATGGCGCCAAAAAAATTACCTGCCGGGCGTTTCTTGCCTGTTCTTCTGCCGGCGTTAGGAGGTTGGAACAGGCGTAGCTAGTTTTAAGTTGACGTTTTAAAGTGATCACAATGTATCCTATTGAATAAATTTATTTTTAAATTTGACGCACTGGTATAATACATACATGCATATTGCACATGTGCGAAGCTGGGGTGGTGGGTCGCTAGTATCATATAAGATAGATACTACGTCATACTTCTTTCCAACTTTTGAAAACGTGACACGTGCGACATAACTTGACCAGATAAAATCTACATATTACTCGGAACAATGACAAGTTTAGAGACATATTATGGCGTACTGCAGACAATCTATCAATGTCTATCTCCGTAAAGTAAAACCAAAACATTATTTCGAGCCTTTTTTAAGATAACTAATAAATAAGCAAGTAATTCTCACCCCTCTCAGTCCACGCCTCCTCAAATTTATTAGATTTATCTCTTTTAGGTAGATCTTTTTTAAGAGACCCGCTAGAATACAAAAATTGTACCTGAAAAACAGATACCTACCATAACTTTTTTTTTCACTTACATAATTTTCTAAACATTTCAACGTTGATGCTCTCATAATATACAGACTACTTACGTTGCTTGGAATAAAAAATGAACAGACCACAAGGCAGAGTATTACAATTGAAAAAGCCCTCTAAAGCAATAAGTGGGGTAAGAATTATTATTCAATTAACTGCCCTTGTTCTTACGTGCGGGCACGTTGTTTTCTCTCGACAAAATGTATAAAATTCAAAGTCCTGACAGATTCACCTACTTATGGACGTACCTACAGCCTAAACCATTGGTCCTAGAGAAATGAGATTTGGAGGGTAGCTTCCTTTGGTAGTGTGTGTCGTAAATAGAAAATAACAATAAATTAGAAGATAACTTTGTTGCGGGCGAATGATAAATTATAAGGCCTAGGTAATATTTCTTTCATAGGTGGATCCGCTAAAGCTCATCCATGAAATAGGCACAATTCAATCATTGAACATGAATGTTCATACTCAATTAAAAGATGTAATCAGAAATTTAAAAATGCTGCTGAAAATTAATGATAAGCAAAAATGAAATGCAAAAAAAAAGTATTTAAGTAATTATAGAGAGAAAACTATATGAAAAAAGTGACAGGTACGTAGAGGCAGTAGAGCAGAAATCAGTTGCCTAATATGTGCTATACTACTATCTCTTTTGCCAAGATTTACCTTCGGACTCCGGAGCCTTTGAAATGAGGCGTGAATAGAAATCGTGTGGACGTATTCCGAGAATCATAGATGAATGGGTTCAGCCATATATTATAGATTTTCATTTTAAATATGATTACTTATAATTGCTAACTTGCAACTTATGCAGATTACCAATATTTGTAGTAATTACAGAAGTTATTTTACTTTGGCTTACTCTTTCAAATGAAATAAGTCGTATGCTAAAATTATGCGAAAAAAGTCAAGTTACAAAAAACAGTTCTGTAATCTTTGTTTCAAATTATTTAGTAGTAGGTATGAGCACTTACATTAAACTTGCAAGATATTAGTAATGTATTAGAAAACGTATTTGTATTGTAAAGGAGTAGATAATTTTTTTTAAATACATATATTTCTATAACTTTCATATTACTGTTCAAGTTTTAATTATTTATTGCTCGTCATACAAAAAGTTACGTCTTATATTCTAACGCTTACCTGAACGAATTTAGTTTCCAAGAGTTACAAACTCTTCATTTACTACTTAACTATATAATCCATAGATTCAAAATAATAGGAGCAAGCAACACTTATTTCACGTTCTGATTAACAATAAAAATAAATAGTATGTGCTTAAATCACTTCTATGATGTTTATATCGAAGTGTGACCGCGAATAGGAGCTAACGATTCGCTACGACCGTACCGAGCCCAGCCTACACGAACACTGAATGCGGATAATGTAAGTGGATGCGAAAATTCAAGGGAAAGCGCAGATTCTAATACCAGCCTATATCAAACGAAAAAATCTCCAAATGAAATCAACATTTAATTTATTTGTGAGCTTGATGTAATAATAATTGGTTAAAAACTGTTTAGCATTCAGTTGTTTGATATGGAGATTGTTATGATTCAATGGGCTTCATTTACGGAGCTTTGTTTTTTATTTCTATTGAAAACGCCTATAATAGGCTTGTTTGCAGAAATTTATTAATTACTAGTTGCGCCTCGCGGTTTTACTCGCGTCTTTCCGTTATCCCGCAGGAACCTTTTCCGGGATAAAAAGTAGCCTATGTATTAATCCAGGGTCTAAGCTAGCTCCATTCCAAATTCCATTCAGATCCGTTCAGTAGTTCTTGCGTGAAAGAGTAACAGACATCCATCCATCCATCCATACTCACAAACTTTCACGTTTATAATATTAATAGGATTATTTCTACGTCATTACTCCATATTAGGTTCCAATTCGAGGGAAAGTTGGAAGAGTATCTACAACGCGGGCTCGGTGCGGTGGCCAGCCCTAGATTGGATTTCCCAAATCGCTTGAAGGCCTCCGACATTACATAACGACTGTTATCCCGAGTACAACCGGGACCGACCACCGAAGCACAGAAACATTCTGTTGTAAAGAAATACTATCAGAGGTCGCCCATTGAAGTAGTAACCGCAAGATAAATAATCGGATATTTTTTCTTATTTTAATTCATATTAGCAGATATACCCATCTATAACTTTTACTATCTTGTTTTTAGGTACAAAATGGTCACCTCCGTAAACATTTAAATTGTTTGATCTCACACCCACTCATTTAATTGTGATTTTAAGAATTAGTTACCAGCACGTGAATATAAAGTATTTGTATTCGGTATATATTCGACATCTTCAAAATAGGAAACATATTACACTTCATAATATTCGGCGAAGTATAATGAAGGTATAAATTACATTTCTGTAATATGAGACTGATATTGGTAGTGTAATAATGTATCTACTATGTATGACATACCTGGAAGGATAATTAATGAAATAGAACTGGATTAGAAAATGATATACTTTATCCGGTTTATCCCACTAAAAACATCACACTTTATTGTTATAAATGAAAAAATTAATGAGTGAGTGTGTATGTTTGTTACTTTTTTTTTTTTTTTTTGTTATGGCGTCACACGATTAGTGTATTTGCCAGTGTCAAGTATAAAAATATTTCAAACTCAGAGAGATGAATCAAGTTTAAATGATGATGGTGATGATGATGATGAGATGATGGGATGAGGATATTGTTTAAGTAAAGTAGTGGCGCTTTACTTAAACTTTACACGGACTTTTTTGGAGCAACTAGAAAAGTCACTTTCACAACTTTATTTCAATTTCCCACACTTGTACACATTAACGAACACATAATGGTTAATAATCCACCAATATTATACATTATCACACGAAGAAACACAAGTTTTGGAAATAAAAACAAAATTTTCACGTTGACAATTCGATTGCCGCCAAAAAAGTCCGTTTGTTACTTCTTCAGGCTGCAATGGCTCAAATCCGTAGAGACGAATTTGTGTAAAACTTAGAATGAACAAGCATATTTTTTTTTTAGTTGGTAGTAACCACGCGGGCCCACGCAGGTGAAACCACAGAGCACAGACAGTTTCTTATAATATACTAGCGGACCGCCCCGGCTTCACACGGGTATTTAAAAAAATTTCAAAATTAAAAATTGTAATACACACACATAAAGCCTACCTCCCGTACGGCCCGTACCCCCGTACCCCAGTGACGCCTACATGCATAAGGTTACCACGCAACTTTTTTCTACTACTTACATTTTTAAACTCGTGATATCTTTCGAATGGAATGTCTGAATTGAATAATCAAAAAGTTATATAAAGGTATTGAAGCAGTTTTGATCAAAAAGTAATTTATTTTGATAAGGATTAATACCAAGAGACAAATAAAGAGCCTTTTCTAGAGGCGTCATTAAAAATTATTTTTTTTAAATAAAAGATCACTTATTGAGGCATAACTATAATAGTTAGACATATGCAGCGCACGCAAAAATAGGTTTTCGTTTTCACACCTTGTGTTTCAAAATAGCAATTTTCTTACGGATCCCAATTTTTTTTGGAAATATAATAAACCCTATGTCCATCACAGATAGTGTAGCTTTCCAACAGTGAAAGAATTTTTCAAATCGGTTCAGTAGTTTCGGAGCCTATTCGGTGCAAACAAACATACAATCAAATCCTTCCTCTTTATAATATTAGTATAGATAATTATCTCACAGTTACAATGAACACAGTTGTCCAATGAAACCGTCGAGACAAGGCAACCATGCACAGATCAGGATCCAAATCTGTGCAACCATGCGTGGCGTGAAGGGCGAGATGCGGTGTGTTATTTATATTTACCTCACGGGTGATTCAGGGGTTGATCTCTAATCATATTCAAGGATAATTTTATGAATACTTGACATTTAAATGTGTAAAGTAGGCAGCTGTACTTTAATTAAGGACCCGGGTCTCAGTAACCTCACCCCGAGGCGACAGAGGTGGGGGGTGCACCTAATGCGGCGAGTCTGAGAGTAATGAATACGTTGTTTGCTATTTTTGATAGGAAGCCCTTCTGCTAACATCATGCAGACTAGTAACCTGCACCGCGGCTTCGCCTGCCTGAAAGTTGATATTGTGAATACTTTTTTTGCCTACTTCATCACACGACAAAGAAAAGCCTTTGAATCATTATACATGTAGGTATGACAATAAAAGTACCATGTATTAACATGTCATTAATGTAATCCTGTGTTTTCATATAGATAGATTAAAATATATTAGTTATTTTTCGATTACGTTTACATAGAAAAATGGTTCAATCATTCACCATTCATCTTGATTTTGTAATTACCAAAGTTCTACAATCCAAAGGAAGTTTTACCTATTACGAACTCAGAAACACTTAAATTGTTTCTGTTGTTTCGGTTTGAAATCAAAATAGGTACTTAATTTAAATGTACCTGTAGTGTGAGTATATAGGTATACTTAGTATGTTACCCACAATAAACATTTTGGCCCACCATATAATCTCAACCACACTACGACCCCGTATGTGACATGGGAAGAAAGGGAACATTCTATGGTTTTGCCAGGGTCGATTCCACGTTGTAAGCTATATCTACTATCTATGTGCTTCGACCGGCGCTTTGCCACAGGAATTGATAGTAAGATTATTACGACGCGACTATTTTTTTATATAATTTATACTAACAAAACGTTTTTGCAAAAAGTAATCGACCAACTTCAAAGTCAAAAATTACTACTTATGAAGTATTTAATTTTGATATGCAAGACTGCAATGCTGTTTTTAATAAGAATAATAACAATAAATTTCTTTATTTTGGCAACATGGTCCAAGTTAGCACAACAATAAAGGACTATAAGTATATTAGTAAAATGTTAAAAAAACAACGTTTTTACACGAGTACGTGGTTGAAACCTGAGCAAGCAAAGAACTCAAGGATCAGCACAGACCAGAAATCTGGTTTAATTGAGAAACTCGTCCCTTTTCTTGAAGTTTGTAAAAACAGATGCTATCACGATACATTCCACAAGCATTCTCTCGATCTCTAGTCTCTGCTTACAGCGAATGGTTGTGTATCACGAGTCGGTAGATACTAGGTATATTAGGTTTACTTATACGTATCTAGGTCTGACTTCTAAATTAGGTGTGTACCTTAAGCACTGATGATCACTGACTGTTTTTTTAGCTTTCTCTATCAGGTATCTCTATCTAGCCCGGCACATGCCAGGAATATTTTTGGTGAACGCTCGATAAACACGATAATGTAAACAAACTAATAAAACACTGCTATTTGTAGTACTCGTAGTATCCTGGTAATAATCTGTTGAAATAGGTATGTACCTACCTGCCAATATGGAATAGAATCATTGGCGTACCAATGGACGTCGGGTGCTTCGATCTAAAACTTCCAATCCAAAAGAGGATCTGAAACTCAAAAAGCGGGCTAATTAGGTACACACCAGTCTCCGCAAAGTTTTGTGTCTCTGTGACACGGTCAGTCGAAGTTGCACAAACTGATAAATTGTTGCAAGCAAAATTACGCTGTATACTATGTTATTGACATATTGTTAAGCCATAAATTAAATTGTTTTAGTTAATTTTTATTGTTATGTTATACTCGTAGATGTTACACATGAAACCTCGTTTACCTAGGTTACCTAACTAAGTCACTTTTCTCATCACGTCTGCATTAGAAGCGACGTCCATCCCTTTATACGTTGATGAATAGAATTATGTTTGTTTACAATTCGCACACAAAGTGTTTAACAAGGTGAATTTGTTTGATGGAAAAATAAACGAAGGCGGGTGTAAACGCAAGTAAACAAAAACTTTGGGCATCCTATGGCAGGTGAGTCTTGAAAAAGTTCTGGTACCCAACAAACAAACATGCCTATAATACTTACTTAGGTACTCACATTCCATTACATAAATACGCAGCCAATATAGATTAAAGACTCACTCACACATACTAATATTTTAGAATGCGAAAGATTGATTTTGTGTGCATGTTCGTTGAAACGTTTCAACAGTTTTGTGTGATTTCCAAAACAAAGCTCAATTCAGGTGTAGCGTGGCACCACCTTTAATCGTATCGTCACGAACACCATGCACCTAAGTAAAAAAAAATATTGGAAAGGTTATGCCCAGAATTAAAAAAAGGAAAAAGTAGGTTCATACAGGTTAGGGGGGAAATCGCGGGTGTGACTGCGATAGCCGATTTAATCAACTTGTTGCTCTAATAATAGAGATAGGTACATCCTACTAAATCACAGCGATAAAATCATTACAGTCAGGATATTATGAAGCCAGTTGCTCGTTCAGCTATATTGCTACGGGTCGGTCGACATCGAAAATATTATAAGTAGTTATGAGATCGCTACAATCCATCAGTATAGGTATTATTAATTTCGAAAACCCTCTATTCTGATTTACAACTAAAACATATTTTATAACAACCCGCTTTGTTTTTACAGAGGTCGTTTTGTTTTTGTACCATTATTTTCTTTTTATTTTATTGGTTTACCATTATTTTCGTTTACTGTTTGTTGAAGGAGGAAACTCTCGAGTTTTGACAAATTTTCCACTTGGCTGTCTATTTTTTTAAGACCTTGTTTTGTTTATTGAAAATGCCGTAGAATGTACTTTTTTAGCTTATTGATGTTTCTAAAATGTTGTCGAGTATTTTATTCTAACCAAGGACAGGACTACATTTATATATATTAAATTACTAACGTGTCACTATTCTGCTTTCATTTATCACACCAACCAACCAGGTTTTTGTTTTTTTTAACCAGTAGAATTTCGATAGTTTACTATCTCTCCCTGTCCAGTGTCCGCCCTTCAAATTGTAACAAAACGCTTGCGTTGCGCTTGCCTGCGCACTGATTTGTTGAACGACGCACGTGTTCTTTTGTCAGTCCTACAAAACTGCCTTACCTTACCTTGCATACCTACCTACCTAATGATAATGACAGAAGAATGAACAGAATGCGAGTGTGATCAGCGTCAAACTGCGCGAGTGCGCGGGCCCCACCGAGGGCCTGGCTTGTTAAATATGTAGTTAGTTCATACATAGGTAGGTACAAGGTACTTAAGTAATAAGAAAATATCATGCAAGTGATTTGTGGGAAACGATTTTCAGCGTTAGAACTCACTAAAACGAGACTTCGGTCTTACTTAAACACTGAATGGGATCAATGATGACTGGAATATCAGCTTTTACGGTCAAGTTATTGACAGATTCGCTGAAATATATCAACTTTCCGCCACCGTCCATACAGTTTCGCACTATTCCTCTGCTTTTGGGTTGTCTGGAAGAGATCGCTTTGAGCGATAAGACCGCCCGTTGTGCCACTTACCATTAAGTTTTATTGTTGTTCTAGTTTAAATTTTCCTAGTATTGTGGTGTGCCAATAAAGAATTAATCTATCTATCTATCAAACTTTATAGGTAATTTGAACTATATTTATCTAATAATATGTATCGTTCATAATTAAATTTGTAGATTTCATTATTTTCCGATACAATCCAATCTTCCATTATTCCGTCCCGGGCCCCGGGTCCCGCTTGGGTGAGCCACGCGGGCCCTTCCGGTTCAGTCCGACCCTGAGTGTGATTGGGGTACACTTATAATAATTGCACATTTAAATAGCTCTACTTTAGGTAGGTACAGTCAGCTACAGAAGTTGCTGATCTCCTACAATTTTTCCCAATACATGTAGGTAGACCTACCACATCTACGATGTTTGATGGGTGTTCAATATACATAAGAAAATTACAAAATTCGGTGTGACCGTGTATCGAAAGGACTTCGTTGAGCTTCAGCATTAAGAATAACAAGCATACACAACACACTCACTCATAAACTTTCTCATTTACAGACAAATAATCTATACTATCTATACTTTATTATTAATATTATAAAGCTGCAGAGTTTGTTTGTTTGTTTGAACGCGCTAATCTCAGGAACTACTGGTCCGATTTGAAAAATTCTTTCTGTGTTAGATAGTCCATTTATCGAGGAAGACTATAGGCTGGATTTTATTTTCAAAAAATTAAGGATCCAAGAAAAATTAACTTAGAATTAAAATAGGATAATGGGTACCTACAGCAGGTAACGCGGTGACCTCACCGAGGTGCGGGAATAATTTTGGAGTATACGGAATATAGACGCTTTCGAGCCTAAACTACTGAACCGATTTAAATGAAATTTGGTATAGAGATAATTTGAGCCCCGGGGAAGGACATAGGATACTTTTTATCGCGATAAACTGTAGCCCCCGCGGGTGAAACCGCAGGGAACAGCTAGTAATAGATATACCTACCTTAGTTTACTAGCAGCTTTCTCAGTTTTTCCAGGATGAATAGTAATAAGTAGTACCTATCAGGTAATTATGTAGCATCCAGACTGTAATAAGTAGATAATAATCTCCATTCTATGTTTCACTCCAATGCGTTTCAGCGTGACGAAGTAACAAACATACACACTCACTCACAAACCTTCTCACTAATATAATGTTAGTGTGTGTGATAGCATATAGTGTGATGTGATGTGAATGAATCTGAAGTGCGATAGCAACGAAATATTCTTAAACTCAACGTAGTTACCTCTTGAAATTTGATCTCTGATCTACTACTATGTCTCTTTTGTCTCACTGCCTTCTAGGCATTGTTTCAGATAGATAAATGAATTCAGGCATTCGCAACTTTGCCGCTCTTGTTGCCCGACGATCTATGAATATGTATGATGCCATTTACGAACACTACTAACTATAGAATACATATTGATCAGTAAGGCTTGTTTATTGAAATGTCTTAGAATCGAGGGACCCTTATGTTGTATTGTAATGTTATTGTCGTGTCTCTAGATACCTATATAAAGCTGTGCCCCCGAGTCTATATCTCTTCAGGGCCTGTTTACAGTGCCGGATTTACCATAGAAGCTGAAAAAGCTGAAGCTTAGGGCGGCAAAATTAGAGGGGCGGCAAAATAGACCCAAAAAAATAATTGCTACAGAAAAATAGTAAAGCTTTGCTTTTCTTTGCTTAAAAATGTACCCAAAAAGTAGTAAAACTAATCTAGAAACTAGGTTAGTCCATAAAAAAAGGAATTAACTTTATCGTGAACAGTATAAGTATCTAATTTCAGAAGCGGCAAAAAAATTTAGCTTTGGGTCGGCAAATGTGTAAATCCAGCACTGCCTGTTTATATAAGAAGATTTTTCCAATACCTATAAGTAATTGTACCTAAAAAAAAATACGATACGTATCTAGGTAGATATTACCTACCTACCAGCTACCTACATAGTACAATAAGAATGATTGTACTATGCTACCTACTAGGTAAGTACTACTATTATATAGTGGTAGTGCCGTCAACTTGCCACCTGTATGTAGGTCGTGGGTTAGAATCCTGCAATAAGCTTGAGCTTTCAATGAAGGAAAACATCGTAATGACACGATAGCATGGTGGTTGATGTTAGAGCATTTTCTTATACTTATAGGTACTCGCCTGGTTAGCCTTAGCTGATTCTTAAAATCTGTCACCAAGTAGGTACCTACTTAATTAATATGTAGTCAGTTTCATTTTACTCTTCTATGTATTATAGTAGTCTATGTTTGCATGTTTTATTAGTTATTTCCTTTCTTATCTGTGGAGGCTTGTAATTGGCTTGTGTTATTTACTCCTTGACCTATGTTGTATTAGTAGCTGTAAGCCACCCAAATAAAATAAAATAATTAACGGTGTGTTATGTGAGAGCCAAACCGTGGTGCCACCTTCGATGTGAAAGCTATAAATGTAGGAAAAAGAAGAAAAAAACGCAAAATTCCCCAAGCGTTTAAAAATCCCCTGAAAAAATATTGCGTTAAAATATCCGTCAATTTGGAGACCCTGCCGCCAAATGGCTGGGCACATTGAGTAATGAGTCAAGTCGCACTCGCCGTCTCGTTCTGGCTCTCGTTTTTCCACCGAGCCGAGTAGAAATTCCGCGCATTAAATATTGCTTTGGCCACAACTATAATAAATAATAATAAATAAATATCGGGGACCATTGCACACAAATTGTCCTAGCCCCAAATTAAGCTCGAAACTTGTGTTATGGGTACTAGACAACGATATACATACTTGTATAGAGAAATAAATACTAACTAACTAGGCATTGAACAAATGCGAAAATTCGGCTGTTCATATTCATATATTATATTGCTAGCGCCATCTATGATCTATTCATGGTTTAGGAACTATTTTGTCTGCTGACAGAAAGCCTACCAGTTCTACTTCTATGGTGTATTTATTCTATTCTGTGGTAAGATTTTAAGATGTCACATGTCAGATCTCAGATCTAGGGATGCCCAAAAATGTGTATTGTATCGATATATCGCATCGTAACTGTATCGAATTTGGTTGTATCGATACGCGATATTATCAATTTCCTTTGTATCGATATATCGTATCGTAACCGTATCGCATGCCTTTCAATTAATATGCGATATAATGAGTATATATCGTGCAAAGGGTTATCTTTTTAGTAGTTTTACTATATTCTTTTATTTTTTAAAAACAAAGTCCAAAGATTTATTTAAATCTACCTCCAAGTCTAAACAAAAGCCGGCTGTTCTTGTTCCATAAACAATTTTGTCGACGTTATCATTCTCTTATTACTAATAACAATATATTCAATGGCACTGTCTATTATCGTTTAGTGATGATGTAATAGGAACTTTAAAATTATAGAAATTAATCACCGACATAGTTTGATACGATACGGTAATGCGATAAAATATCGCATCAAATATCGCTATATCGTATAGTGCTGTATCGATATTCCGATATATCGTTTCGTAACGTGCATCCCTACTCAGATCAGTCAGAATCAGAAGTCAGATGTATTCCAATTCCATCCAAGTTCCAATCCAATTTTCATAGTCTGTGGGTGTGTTTATTTTTAGGAGACCGTGAAATTCTGAGTAAAATTTGGAGTTTTATCTTTTATTTTTGTACGTATCAGCTCGATAGTTAGTCTTTCACATTGTATTAATTACAATTCTTTAGAATCACAAATGATAATAAAGTCACATAAAATCATAGTACTACACTGAGTATATCCATACACTCATCTTCCTGTGATGCCTTTTGGGGATTCCAAGAATAAATTCTTTACATACTACTCCAAACCAGCAACCCCGTTAGCCCCATCATAATGTTTGCCGAATCAAACATTTTGTGTTTGGCATCGATAACGTTATTTTTGCCCCAGGAAAGCAAACAGGAAATCCTTATGAGCTTATTTGTGGAACAGTGATCACTCATTTCAGAATAATATGGTGCCAGGATTCAGATAAAATGACATCGGAAAGCTGCTTGGTGAAGGCAATATATTCATTCAAAGGCAAGAACAATGACGAACTGTGCTTTAAAAAAGGGGATATAATTACTGTGACACAGAAAGAAGAAGGTGGCTGGTGGGAAGGCACTTTAGGTGAAACCACAGGGTGGTTCCCCAGCAACTATGTTACTGAATACAAAGGTAATCTGTTCCATCCATTCTACTTTAATACAGACTAGCTTGTGTGGGTGGAAACAATTTATTGGCTGGCTTGACATTCAAGGATTTACTGTTATTAAAATCAATTTGGTTGAATTCTGTACATGCACTAAAATATGACTATTATTAATATATTAGCCTTTTCCACCTGAACTAAATATGAAGGCTGACCGACTAAGTTACTACGGAAGTAAGAAAAGAACAGCATTATTTTTAGACCTGTTAATTTTAGCTTAGTGATAAAGAATATACATCAGAAAGGACACCATGAACAATCACTGCTTATATTTGTTAGGCAGTTAATTTAATATACTAGATCCATCAGGTTCTGCTACTACATCTCCAATCAGAGCAGCATCAGAAATACAAGCCTTCCGGAATGTCGTTCTTAAAGACATCATCGATTCTGAGAAAGCACATGTGGCTGAGATGCAAGGACTTGTCAGTAACTTCATTCAGCCGCTGGAAAAAAGTGACATGTGAGTTAATAATCTATGTATTCTATATAAGCTGTTTTTAAGCCTTTCACACACTAGTTCATTTCATGTTTGAAGGAGATGTTGAATAGTATTGCAAAGCAACCCGGTCTAATGTGTGGAAGCCTTTATAAAGTACTTTTTTCATACAAGAATTTTTTATTATGCAATAATACAGTTTGTTAGACAATGATTTCTATTAACTATGTCCAGATATTTGTCCAGTTTTTATATGTAAGCATATGACTTAACTTTCAATTTTCTATATGAGTGTGAGGTACTTTGTTATTTTTCTTCAACCTCTTTTGCAAGCGTGATTCAATTTGATCTAAATTTGTTATCTATGGTAGATAAAACAAACAGTATTTGTTTTTGATTTCTCAGGCTCACAAGAGACGAGTTCAGGCAGCTAACAGGAAACATAAATGAGGTGCTACAAACTCATGAGCAATTCCTCGCCCTACTTGAAGAGTGTGCTACCAAGACGGGCCCTGATCAGAGAGTTGGTGGACTGTTCCTGCAGTGGGCTCCAAAGATCAAGGCAGTGCATCAAACCTACTGTTCTGGCCATCCTAAAGCTGTGTGTATTCTTGATAAGTACAAGTAAGTTCTCTTCTTTACTAATTAAAACTAGAAACTTTTCCCATGTATCATTTAATTGAGGATACCTCAGAACTCCCATGTGAATAATTTATTTATTTATTTATACTTTAGCACATAAAATTGTACATGGAGGACTTAATGAGACTGACTTAATAGTCACCTGTCCATGCCATTCTCCAGCCCATATACTAAATCTGATGCAAAAATCACATCAATACTCTGCTCCAATTCTACATAGAACATGGAAAACCTTCAACAGACACATTTTCACATTTAGAATAGCAGTAAGTAATAATTTTTCGTAAGATTACTCAAATTCAGTATGATATGTTTAATTATTCCAGAGAGGAGTTGAATACATGGATGGAAAACGCCGGCGCTGTTACACCAGGCGTGTTAGTTCTCACTGCAGGGTTGTCCAAACCATTCCGCCGCCTCGGCAAGTACCCAGCAATGCTGCAAGAGCTAGCAAGGCATGTGCATGAAGCCCATCCCGATAGAGGGGACACGCACAGGGCTTCTGTTGTTTATAAGGACATTGCTGTAAGTATCTGTGCTGTAATAATAACATCCATATATCATTGGCCCAAGTGCTAACTGCATATCTATCAGATGTAATGCTGTACCTACATCTTGCATGGTACTGGTGTAGCATACAAGTCACCTAATATTATGTGACGCTATAGTAGAAAGTGGCGCCACATTACGCCTAGATTGGGAACTGTACTTTACCTATTTACTCTTGACTGAAATTCTACCAAATTATACTTATCTGGAAACAAAGACACTGGCAGGATTCCACTTCCATCCATCTGCTAACTAACTTTGACTAGGATAAAAAAAACAGTAGCTGCCCTGGATTCAGTTCTGCCAAATTATAAGGAACTCAAAGAAGCTGGCAGGTTGTTCTACTCCTATTAGCTTTGACTATGGTCCAAACAGATGTCTGTAAAGTCAGATGTTTGATCTGTGGTCAAATAAATGAAATAAAAAATCAACAGAGTGGCTGCGCAGCATTACGTCGCCAGAAAGAGCTGGAGCTTCAAGTAGTGACAGGGGAGGTGCGTGGGTGGCCGGGCGGGGAACTGGCGGCTCTCGGAGATGTGCTGCACATGGGCAGTGTGGCGGTGGGACCATCCCACCAAGACAGATATCTTGTTCTATTTCCTTCAGCTTTACTGCTCTTGTCAGTCAGTAAGAGAGTCTCCGCTTTTGTTTATGAGGTGAGTTTGACTTATAAAATAAATAAAGACAAAATCTTGTAACTCACAGTATTTTCTTGAACGCAGACTTGTATGTTTGTATACTGCCACGCACAGTTTTTATATATACATTAAAAATGAATATAAGATATGGGCACGGAATATATAATATTAAGGCTTAAGGAAAATAAAGGAAGAGATTGCTTTTTGTAATTTTCCTTATCATGCTGTAACAAGTGAATTTTGCGTAAATCCATAACGGCTGCAAGGATTTTATAGAAATTTGGTGTAGGTTCATATATTTTTTAATTATGTCCTGAAATGGGTCATCGGTACTTTTTATCCTGGAAATAATTAGACTAGTATTACTCCAGGGCGCAGGTAGTATTACTTTCAAAATATGTTTACTGTTTTTTAGGGTTGTCTGCCACTGACGGGTATAACAGTTTGCAAGCTAGACGATACTGATACGAGAAAGAATGCATTTGAAATCAGTGGTCCAATGATAGACACGATAGTCGCTGTCTGCCAAACAAGAGCTGAAGCCGACAACTGGGTTAATTTGCTGCAAAAACACTCCAATATCAGCAGCCCCACACACGAGCCCGGACAACCACAGTCCTTGCCTCATGTAAGTCGTCCTTTGTAAATTAAATAATAAAACTATACAATATGTTTATAAGATCTTGATTGTTGTAATGTTTGGTGTAAGTATTATTAAACTTAAGGTATTTGATGTTGTTACATAGCTGACCCGCTCTCCTTCCGAAGGGGCGTTGTGTAGCATCAACACTAGTCGCCGCAGCCTCTATCACGTGACGCTGCCGCCACCCAGCTACCCTTCTGCATCACCATACTATTCACTAACAAAATACTTCGCGAGACTCGTCAAGAAAAAAGTGATAACAAAACAGATGTTGCGTAAACTTTTACACGAACGCACGTGGGCCAAAGCTTTCGAGCTGACGGGGATGCCGGTAATGCGGAGACATAAGAATCTCATAAGGCTTAGGATAGAGAACGATGGCACTATCGGTACGGAGACAGAGGGCTCGGACAGTGACAGCGAGAGGGAAACAGACACCACGGAGTCGTATACGAGCTCCAGCTGTACGGACGCCGAACCAGTCAGCTGCTCCAAAGTATTGCGACAGAACGCTGTAGAAGGTCCTAGAGAACTGACTTCCTCTTGTAGCAGTTGGGGTAGTAATTTCGGTTACGTCCGCTATTACGATAACGGAACAGATTTGCATTTGGACGACTCGCAATTGTCAGTCAAGGGTGATTGCACGCGAGATATATTTCAAGATATGACTTACAATGTGCACAATAATGTCAAAACTATCGACACCAACATTCATTTGCAGCCGCCCTCTTTGGGAGGTATCGACAATCCGTTTTTTCTACATTCCGAGAGTACCGAAAACTCTAGTTATGAAGTTAGGCCCTACATGGCGTGCGAAGACTTGGTCAACATGGATCAAAATATGCAAATGAACACGCTGGGAATCGATGACACAGATTTTCTTACAACCCGACGTAGTTTTCCAAACGTCAACGCCAGAAACGATCCTCGACCTAAACTTTGGAAATCTACGGAAGAGAAATATAATCCCGAAAGCAAGGACTGCAAGAGCCCGCTTACAATAGATATCGTGTCGGCCTTGGATCCACCCTCGCCGAAGCAAAGTTCACGCTCTCCAATTCAATCCATTATCATTGATCCACCGCCAATGTTCCGTAACACAGAAGAAGATTTAAAAATAATCAACGTCAATCTAAACACGAACGTTCCTTTTCGCAAGCACTCGCTTAATTCTGATAAAAGGCTAAGTAGACGTTCTATATCTCGATCCATGATGGAAACTGACAGTTTTAACCGTGGCGATGCCGCTCATATGGAAAGAATGAGTTCGCAATCCGAAAACCAAGCTGGTAACAAGAAATGTGAATGTTGCAACAGGTCGTTGTGTCCTAGCCCAAGATCTTCTGATTCAGGGGTCGTCGGGAGTTGCAATTTAGCGTCTCCAGAATTAAATTTGCACGAATATTCAAGCTCCGCCAATACAGGTAACGACTCTGACACTCAAGACAAGAGAGCTCCGGATCATATGTCACACGACAAATTCAATAACGAACTGCGAAAACAGCTTACGCTATCGGAAATTGAAGCGGCCAGGTTCGAAGAGCAATGTAGATGTACATCGCCTTTTGGCTCAACAGCTCGCACGTCTTGTGTGACTAGTGTCACCTCGGAAAACAGCCTCGACGTGATGGATATGTCAAATGCTAACGTGACACCTACTTTTACCGCAGCACCTCCTGTTACATCGGCTCAAATCAAGAGAACCTCTATAAAGAGACATATCGAGCGGTACGTACCGGAGATCAAATTAAAGCCGGATCCACCGCCAAGGGTTTATCGCAAACCCAGTACGCATTTAGAGATACCCAAAAATGTTCGACATCCGCACCCGTGCCAGTGGAGCACGCTCAATATAACGGAGCGCACAAAGCCCAGTCTGCATTACCATATGCGTATATATAGAGAAACCCCCCAAGGAGTCAGCGCCGAGAGGAAGTCGCGTGCTAATAATCCTCGCAATCGTGATATGTTCGGCCACGAAAAGAAACAAAATGTGGAAGCTGAAAACGCGGAGGTTCGCAAAACGAGATCTCGAAGCGAAGACTTGTCGAAAATGCAGAAGGGCTTAGCCGAAGCCCAAAGCGGCTTCGTGGTGTATCGTTCGGACTTGTATGCGCACTGGTGGATGAAAGCAAAATTACCGATTACCGTAGTCACCGACTCAGGCAAGGATTATTATTTTGTAAAGAGATACTGTTTTGTGTATCACTGGTTTGAAGATAATATTGCCTTGAAGTTTTGTAACCATTAGATTAATACTGTCATTAGAGTGACCCCAGTGTTGCAGTGCTTTACTTGATCATCCTTGCCTGTGTTTATTCATCTACTAACTAAAAAAGTCACCGCTAGTAGACTCCATTATCTTACACTAACAAATTATAAAGAGTGCATGGAGAGGCTTGATTGAACACCTTTCTTCCCATGAGCCTGCTAAAGAAAACGTATTGCAGAACGAGCAGTTTGTAATAGACATATCTATTGTGATGAAACCCATATGGATCTGGGTCTACGAACTCTAACAATAAATTTTAGGCGATATGTGTTATTCTAATTTATAAAAAAAAATTCAAGTAATTTCCATCCCAAACCTCGTTAAACAGTTACCAACATAAAGCCGCGAACGTGTGCTTTAAATTCTCGCCAAAGCTTTTATACATGTTTAAACGGGGGCGAAGCTGTCAAATATTTGTAAACTGATGGAAGTGACTTGCGCAATTTGTAATTGCTTACTTCAAAGCAAATTTTCTCAAGGGTATGCGAGTTGATTTATGAGTTTCGCTTTATGTAACGAGGGTTTGTCTTTCAACAGATGGCCACGAGCGACAAAAATAACTCAGATTTATGTTCCGGTCTTACCAACCATAAAAGATCACATTCATTCAACAATCATCAAAGTTACACTCAACACACGCAGCAAACGCAAAAAAGTAATAAACAGAAGAATCAGTCAGCCGGTTGGCTGCTGAATTCGTGCGATTCCCTCGACCAATCACCGGCGAAACCGAACAAGCATGCCATTGGAAAGAAGTTCTCATCTGTCGATTTCATTGACTCTGCCGGGTCAAACTATAGCAGCACTAAAGGTAATTTAACACGGTTTGTGTTAAAAACTAATTATAGTCAAATTTTTTTTTGTATAGTATACTAACAGCTGCGCCCGCGGATAATTCTCTATTCTGCGATAATTTCGAAAAACTGTTTTAAGTGGATTTTACAAGGTACACCCAAATTTCATGTCTCCATAAGACCAGCGTTTGAAGCTGCGTTGATATGCCACTAAATGAGTCAGGACATAGAATTTTATCGTACGTTTGACGACTACCTGACCTGGATAAGTGACGTTGCGGTCCAGATTATATTTATAAGCCTGATGTGTTCAAGACAGTTGGTCTTATAGTGGGTGTTATTTGTTCCAGGTTGGAGTATAACATGCTTACGGCCGGCACCGCCCCTTAGACCGCAGTCGTTCACAGTGGGATCTGACGAGAACATCGGGCCGACGCATCCGTACGCGCCGCACCAGCGCAAGTCTAACTCTTACGAGGAAGATGCGCTCATACTCAAAGTGATCGAAGCATACTGCACTTCGGCACGGTGTAGAAACGCAGTCAGTTCTGGTGAGTATCCATCTACATCTACACAAACGAATTCAAATATCTATGCAATATGCGGTGGTGGCCTTATAAAGCGCAAATACCGAGTTCTAATGCCATCTCGATCTATGACTTAAATAAGTTATGTGTAGATTTTCCATCGCTCACAACGGTGAAGGAAAACATCGCGAGGAAACCGGCATGTCCAAGAACCACAACATTCAAGGGCATGCGACATCTACCAACCCTCACTGAGCCAGCGTGGTAAATTATTGCCAATACTCTTTGAGAGAAGGCCCTTTTCCCAGCTGTAGGAACATAATAGGCTGATGTCCCATTTATATATATGTAAACAGTCGCAAAATACAGCACTTGATATTAGCTTTATTAGTAAAGATTTATTACTCTAATGGGACAAATCGAAGCTGTTAATTTATTGGTTGCGTCATCGGCGTTGTGTATTTAATTATTTATTGGAAGCACATTTAAGTTGAAATGTTCCGATTAACATTGTACAAGTTAAGGTATCACTAACACGCGTGTATTTATCATGCAGTACCCAATATACCGCTGGAGATATTCGAGTCGACACGGAGGAGACACGCGAAGTCAAGAAACCGTATTATCAGTTGGTTCTTAGAATGAGAGATCTGTATTCATACAAAAAACCAAATTTTCCGCTAGTCATATACATATATGTAGCGCTTAATAATATGCTGTTGTCGGTGTATGATAATTCGTATATCACTACATTTATTTAATACTCAATATACTCGCATACTTTTATAATTATCGGTATTTAATGGGCGCTCGTCTCTAAGTGCATGATATCAGCATGCTTTAATAATCTCATTCTGTCATTATTATTATTTTCTCGTAGATCTGAATCATTATATCCACAATGGAAAAGTATACAGTAGAATAGTAAAGGTTTATTTATTCTTGATTAGTTAAAGTAATAATCAATACAAAGTAGCTAGTCGTTTATAGTGGTATTATAGTTAAATTATTTATTTTAGTTTCATAATTTGGTTTAATGTTCAGATGAAACGAAGAATCTCACAAACTTAAAACGCATTTTACGTAAGAACTCAACGTGTCTAATACATGTACGTAAAATAAATACATCTATCTCTCTACCACTAAACTTGTGATAACCGAATCGTGGAAAATTTCTGTGTAACTAACAACACTCGCTCGCAAGCTCTCTACGATCAGCTCGAACGAACGAACTCAAACAAACGGGCACTACGTAACCGATAACCTCCGACACGGTCAGTCTGAATGTTTCTATTTTGTTACATGCGGCTGCCTTTATATCGCACCTGCAGTGGAGTGCGGCCACTATTCTATCGGTAAAGTACAATATCACGCACCCGCTTCTAACATACCCCACTATAACTACACTAAACTGGCGATCGTTCAGCGGTGCAACACGCCTGAGCTGGGCGGCTGTAGCCGCGCGTCCAAGGTGAAGCGGAACAAGAGTTCGTCGGCCGCGGACGCGTGCCTGTACCGCGGCCCCGAGTCGCGGCGGCTGCTCTCCGACCGCAAGTTCGAGCTGAACCGCTCCAACCCCAACCTGTGGGAGGGGACCGAGGAGCGGCGGCAGCGGCTGCTCTGCGGGCGCGAGAGACGCAGCGGCTCGCACCCCTCCCTCGCGGCGCACCTCCGCCTCGCGCCCCCCGCGCCCGCCCCCGCGCCCGCACGCTCCGCTCGCTCCTCCACCTGGTGCTGTGGCACCTTCGTCAAGCAACTCACTAAATCGCACCATTTCGATTGACATAAGTAGAAACTTTCCTTTGATGCTCAATTCACAATTTGTTGTTCCTATGTATTGTGTGCTACATATCAGTCAACTGCTGACCGCTGATGGCGGCTCTGCGTGGTCCCGTACCCGCCGTGGATGATCGTTGTAGGCCGGTGTTTCATGTTCATACCCGACATTAACCAAAGCTGATTCCATTGACTAACTTAACATGTTCTCGTTTTTTTTTTGTTGGATTTTATTAATATTAATAAATAATACGAATAATGATTTACATTAGCTTTTAAAATTAATTATATACGAGGGCGGTCCGATAAATACTTAGCCTTAAGAAGAAAAGCGGATAATTTTGAAAAAGTTTTTATTTATTTATCAACATAGTCGTCTTTTAACTCCATACACTTCATCCAGCGATGCTCCAATTTCTTTAACCCGTCGAAAAAATAGGTTTTCTCAAGGTCTGCAAAATAGGCCTACGTGGCGGCAATGACCTCCTCATTCGACGCAAATTTCTGTCCGGCGAGTGACTTTTTCAAGTCTGGAAATAAAAAGAAGTCGCACGGGGTCAAATCTGGAGAATACGGTGGATGGGGCAGCAGTTCGTAGCGCAATTCACCAATTTGGCCGTGGCGAGAGCGGAGGTGTGAGCCGGTGCGTTGTCATGGTGGAAGAGCACTTTTTTCTTCGCCAAATGCGGCCGTTTTTTCTGCAATTCGGCGTCGAATCGGCCCAATAATTCGGCATAGTACAGCCCTGTGATCGTTTTGCCCTTCTCCAGGTAGTCGATGTAGATCACACCTTGTGAATCCCAGAAAACAGTGGCCATCACCTTTCCGGCCGAAAAGACAGTTCTCCTTCTTCGGAGCACGTTCGCCGGGTGAAGTCCATTGTTTCGACTGTTCCTTGGTCTCTGGCGTGTACCAGCGGATCCACGTTTCGTCGACGGTCACAAAACGACGCAGAAACTCCTTCGGATTGCGCTTAAACAGCGTCAAACACTGCTTTGAAGTGGTCTCACGGTTGCGCTTGTTGTCCGGAGTGAGCAAACGCGGCACCCATCGCGCCGACAGCTTTCTCATACCCAAAATTTCGTGCAGGATATGACCCACGCGGTCTTTTGAGATGCTTACTGTCTCAGCTATCTCGCGTACCTTCAATCGGCGGTCTGCCAATACGAGATCGTGGATTTTTGTGACGTTAACCTCAGTAGTAGCCGTTTTCGGGGCAACTGGGCGTGGATCATCAAAAACCGATGTGCGACCACGCTGAAACTCGTTATACCAATTTTTGACGGTCGCCATCGAAGGAGGAGAGTCACCGTAGACAGCATCCAAGCGCTCTTTGATTTCCATGCGCGATTTCCTTTCTAAAAACAAGAATCGAATCATCGACCGATCTTGTTCTTTATCCATTATTGTAAAATTCGCGGATACGTCCGTTTCCACACACGGTCAAAACAAAACTACGAACTCGATTCGGCTGAAATTTCGACAGTAGCAGTCTACTAGAATGTTCTACACGATAGTAAATTTTTCTTGCGATAGTGGCGCCATCAGGCGTCGAGGCTAAGTACTTATCGGACCGCCCTCGTACGTATGAAATATAGCAAATTAATAGCATTAAAACAATACGTGTAGTCTTGTTTCAAAAATTTGTACAAACAAGTGCCATTTACGAAGGCTTATTGACGCCTTTTATCGTGTGTTATCTATGTCAACATAGATTTTGTATAATGCATGTGTGCAGTATTATGTAGTTGATAGAAGAATCATATTTTATTGCTTGTTAATATTAAGTATACAAATTGTACTGGTGCATTAAGTAGTATATGAATAAGAACGCATGTATTATGCTTTATAGTATTTTGGTGGTTTTGTATTCTGATCAGTTCACGGTGAGCATTTGATCTAAGCGTTATAAATTGATCCGGTTACAAAATCGGGCAATTTATTGCTTTGTATGATACTTATAGCCTGGAAATGTTTTAGCTATGTTTGCATGCCGATGTTTGCATATGCTTACGGCAAAAACGCACAGATCAAATGCTTTCTACTACTGGTACTAACTATTAAAACTAACATTTGTGTCTGTTCTGATGTGCACGTTCTAAAAACGAACTATCTTTGACGACTCCAAAACCAAGCTGTCCTTTTATTGTGGCTACAATGTTCAGAAAAGTATAGTAATATTTTTGACTCTGTCCAATTTAGTATAATTTTAGATGATGCACATCAGAATCGACAAAATTGTTATACCTACTAGAAGTTAACTAGTGCAAATGATGTGTCATGTCTCTTATAAATATAATGATATAGGTAATATATAATTATGTATTTCATAGCCTTCGGCGACGAAATGTGAGCGTATGTATGTAGGTTTATAAATGACATTATGTCCAATTTATTGCGCCGTTTTAGTCTCGACTCATTCATCACAGATGTGATCGTATCTAATGTTTCAAATATAGGTACCTACGATATAAATATCCAGAATGAAATATGTACAGAATCGCTATAGTATTAACATTTTCCTGATTCATTTATTTAAGATTTATTATCAAATTAGAGCAAATAAAAGTAAATGGTGCTTAGATATAAACTTGAATACATTTATATATATGTAAAAAAGTATATTTTAATAACTGTTGTGTCTATAAAAATAAAAATATAAGTCATACTATCTCATCTAGCACGATTTCTTCTTTCACTATACGATATTTTTGTTGATCATAAAGTAACAAATAGATTTATTGATACGTTAATTCTGGAAGATATTTCTCTACTGTGATGTAAATAAAAACCTACCTACCTTTGTGAATTTTTTGGGCTTCTGCCACAACGCAAGCGGAACAAAAGGCCCTGACAAACACTAGCGAAACTCGTTATTCTACCGGCGAAAAGGAAAATTAGAATAACAGATCATATCGGACAGCAAAATTTACTAGATAACTCAGAGTCACGCCCAGATCATTACAATTCTTGGTTTGGTTTGGCCACTGCAATTACTGCGGGGAGGCATGGCGCGGTCTTTCAAGCAAAGGGCTCGTCACTTTGTTGTATAAAGATCACCCCCGATTATAGAAAGGTCTATCTCTTATTTATTAAGTGTTTGTTAATTGCTACGTCACCCTCTATATAAAATGCTAGCTCAAAAGGGGGCGGTACAGAGTAGTTTAAACCACGGCGCGTAGCGTAGGGTACTAATGTTTATGACCTTGCCCTATGTTTTTTTGCTCATAAAAAGCTTCAACAAGCGGCGATTAATATCATTACGAATTTCATATTTATTCTGTGAAGTTAATTAAAATACGCTGGCGCCAAGGGTACTTTTTCAGTTTTTTGATAAATTAGTGCTGAGTGCATTTTTTAAATTTAAAGTTATATGCTTTACAAAATATTGCTAGTCGCTATAGTGCTTCAGGTTGGATTAATCCCCTCTTCGCTGCAATGTGCTTAAAATCTGGCTATTGACGTTTCACGACGATTGGCTATTAATAAAACGCCGTTCTTTATTTTTATTGTTCGAAAAATTATTTCGTCTAGTTTATTTATGAAACTATAAATCGTAATGGCTTAAAGTCTGCGCAATTTAAGTTTCACGTGACTCAACCAGATGGGGCGGGCGTGCCGGGATTTATTCCACAAAGTACGGCGCAAACACCACTAATACTTATTCACATTTACAAAAGTCCCGCAACTAGTTCCAACTTTGGAAATATATTCACATTCGGAGCATCCTTTGTATCAGCCTCTTAATTTATACCTCGTTATAGCAGATATAGGACCTACTATGCTTTAGATCCGGAGAAATAAACTATTAGAAACGGACAGACGCGACAGTGATCTGGGTCTGCGTTTTTCATCGGACGTTCGGAACCCTAAAACATATTGTAGCTTGGTTACTGCAGTTACCCTGTTTGCCAGATAAACATTGTATTGAAGCGTTTGTAATTGGATAGAGCTGTTCGTAGCATGTCGACTATGTAAGGCGAGTTATTAGATTGCGAGTAATCACTGCGGCCAGTGTCGGCGTTCGGCCAGCGCGTGCCTAGGGTTTTCAACCATACCTACTATTTAAACTAATATGATACTATTTTTTGATCCTTAAAGCTATATATTTACGAAATAATATACGCAAAATACTGATTGTTTTGATTCGGACGACAGAAGTAGAGCAACAATAAGTTTAAAAAAAAACGAGCTCTATGAGTTCGAAATTGTTAAGTTGCATAATTTTTTTTAAATACTGTTCATTTTCTCCCTCCCTTAGTGCATAAAAAGGGGCAACCCTGCGCGTGCCAAACATTTATTATTGAACACGATAGCGCACTGCACTTCATGCATTCTATCAATACAATTAAATCCCCTTGTTTAGTTAAGAGCCCTTTCTCTCCAAAATTGCGCTCGCACATTTCAACATGTTAGAGATATAAAAATGATTGGCTGTGATATAAAAATTTGGTTTCATAACACTCCCTAGTTACGAGATGTTTTAGATAAATTTTCACTTTGATATTTGTAAGTAGACGGATGATAATATTTCAAGTGAAATTAGCATAGAGGTATAATAAATACCATATAATATCTCATGATGACGTGCGCAGTGCATTGCCAACAGGATTTCAAACTGTAAAGTTCAAATCCTTTCTAGCACTGAACTGTGATGGGCAAGCGTGACGCTTATCATCAGGCGAGCGACTTGCTCATGCGTTTGCAAAAAAAAATTAAACCTAATAAAGTTACATAAGTATTAGTTATCTTTGCAAACTGTAAATCCCAATGTGATAATTTATCTAAAACATCCCTTACTTTATTATCGAGAGAGTGGTCAAATGATGACATGTGCGAGCGCAAGGTGGAAGAAAAAAAACTACAACTGTTCTATGGCATCGCTAATATAGAAGAGAGCATAGAAAGTTGCAGACCTAACATCATCGGTCCATGGTATAATTTTAATAAAAACAACTATGCACTTTATGCATTCTACAGCGACTTGTTTAACTAAGCTACAACGGCTTGTAACACTTGTAGCGTTACAGCAAAGCGGCTAAGTGACTTGAATTATTATTGTTATATTGAAAGTAAATAACAACGGACTGCCAATGAGTTTCATAACACTGAACTCGTGCTAGCGCAATGCACTTCATGCATTCTACAACTAAATGTTCAGCTAAGCTACAATACGTACTCGTATGTGTTCACATTATGTGAAGCACGCCGCGCCGCTACCGGTGCCAACTACAATACTGCCCAAACTTCGGCTCGCCATACAATCTCACTTACCTACTTAATTAATTAATTTAACGCTTTCTCGCAATATTAGTTCTCTACGTGCTGTAATGAAATAAAACTTTAATTAAATCCAATCTTTATTACTGGGCATTCTTTTTAAGAAAATTCATTTAAATCGTTTGCCCTTTTATTCGACACGAATCTATTGCCGCGCTTCCCTTGCAGGTACGTTTTATGACGTCGTAACAGTATCAATAAATCTGAAGCTAATACAACTGCGCTAATAACTTGAGATTTTTAACCGACCGTAGTAAACACCTGCCTTTAATTAAATCACATTTCTGTAATGCTTATCTTTAAAAGAAAATGTACGTACATATCTACTTATATTGGATAAAATATCTCATTGAGGAAAAAAATTACGTAATGCCCATGTCAAGCTTGTGCCAGCAGTAATTAATTGAACTGGATATCGAAAACTCCCGCATGTCGTCCGCTGATTACTATGATTTTGATGATATAAATTATTTTAAAAATTCGTCCCGGGGAATTAATGTCGGCAGTATGTAACGAGATTCGAAATATGAAAATAATTTTAACTGTAAAATTCAGGCTGCGAGCGTTGGCATCAGTCCCTAGGGCATGGCGCAGATATATACTACATTGGGCTTACAGTTTTATTACACGCCTGCGATTCTAATAACATAATAAAAGCGTGCGTGCAAATGACAATAAGGTATTTAGCAATTCAAGTGAACGGTATTAACATAGCCGCTCGCACCGCGCAGTTAAATGTTTTGACATTGCAGTGTTCCAACCCCCAGAGATCATTGACATGCGACTATTGATTTGTATCTGCAGCTCAAAGTAAAATGCCTTCGGGATAAATGTGAAAAGGCCTTGCTTGGACTCTTGAACCGAATTCAATATAAAACTATTTACTATTTTAAATATATTTGATATTTGGCATTTTAAACTATTACCCCTTTATTTATTAAAAAGTTTTGTTTACATACTTCTGGCGCGTGATATTTTACGTCCGCGAAAACAAGATAAAACAAATTATATTATTATTAAGTAGGTAAGTGTTTATTTAAATATAGGGGCTTAATATTTCCAAAATACATCAGTGCACAAATAGCAAGTCCTTTGAATAAACACAACTTTTAACATCGTAGAAAATAAAATGGCATTTTGCTGTGATAAAAATGTAGTAGCGAATGTTACAAATAAACGAATTTTTGTGATACGTCGGAAACGTCAGAGCAAAAATACATGGCAGGAGAGAGCCGACCGCCGACCGGCCACATCTGGTACAAAGAGCTAAATTTGGGGGACGTTCGATCGGAATCAGTGGACAGCGGCACTGTAAATCAAGTGCCAAACCTCCGCTTTCCCTCCATACTGATGAGACTTACATATTTTTATCTATTATGTATAGAGAGGGCTCCTTTGCGCTGTCTCCTATCCAAACAATGGTGGTTTTCTTTAGACGTGGCCTATAAATAATGTATCAGTAATTCAGTAGGTTTCTACGAATCCATCCATACTAATACTAATATTATAAATGCGAATGTAACTCCCTCGGTTTGCTATCTTTTCTCGCCTAAACCACTGAACAGATGATCTTGGTGAAAGATATCATGAATAACGATGATAGTATGCTTAGTTATGGATTAATAACAACCAGTTATGCTTCCTTCCTTCATTATGCGTGTTGACGTTTGTGGAAATTAACTGATACCTACATTTTATAACTACGGTCGATTAGGATAGGTCTAAGAAATAAATCTATTCGTATAGCAGTATTAAATATACAGTATAATATTATATTCTTGATAGAAAGGTGCATTGTATTAACGCGATAGGTGGTAGACAGCATGTCCAAATATTCTAACATGTAGGTAACAAAAACTGGAACTTTTATAACACGACCTACAATAATAATGCATATTTAAGCATATTAACAAAATATGGCGAATAATATAAAGGTTATTAACTAGAAAAAATTGGTGACTGCAATATATTATATACAATGTTATGTCGTATGGTAAGGCGGTAGGCAGTAATACCTAAACGAAAGAAAAAGTTTGCCCATTGCAATAATATTTAACAAAAGCTTGTGATTATAAATAAGCAGCTGAACTGGAACATAGTATTACTTCCATTTTTGGGGTTGTTGTTATAGGTACCTAAACAAAAAGGACCCTATTTTCATATCTCGTTTTTGGGGTTCTTTAGTATCGTTGAGGTCATCGCGCTGTGACATCAGGGGGCTGATAAACGCTATAAACTCATTAAAGGATGCAGCTTATATCGTGACGACCCATGTATGAGTACCGGTAGTCCACGCAGCTTTCGGTGACTAAAAGTTTCGCTGTAAATATTTACTATTAAATCATTATACCTGCTTTTCTTTAAAATATTGTAGTCAAGTAGGTACTTTTTTATTCTTCTCTACTATATCTTTCTTAGTTGGTGGTGTCACGTCTATGTTCTGGACCTTATTCTATTCTATTTAAGTATTTATAAAGTTAAATATTTGTAACATTTATTACAACGAACATAAATGTAATAAGTACATATGTTATTGTTATGCATAAAGAAATCAAAGTGTATGTGACTGGAAAGTAAGCTTGAAAGTAAATTCTGAAGAGATAAGCCTTTTGTTATCTATTACTATTGTTCATGCATTGTACCAAGATTTTATTAACACTTTTATATTCATGTAGGCGTGTCTTATAATATTTATTTTTGTATCGAATTTTATTGTAGTTATGTATTATTAAGATTATGAAATAAATTTTCTGTAATCATGTTTATTCTATATTCAATCTTTCCTTTTACACCATTCACGTCTGCAGACTAGTGCCTACCTATCTAACATAATCTCCAGAGGCACTAAGATGGTTTTTTACGCTATCTTTCTCAACTACGTACCTACCTTCTCAAATATATTCTTGGTAGTTTTATACACTAACATAATAAATTACACGTCAAAATTGCACGTCATGATGAAAAGCCTCTAGCATATCTACTGATTTAACCCAAACCTAGTTCTTATCGGAAAGTAATAATTACAAAGCACACATGTTTTTGTATATATTAGATAAATAAGCTAGATAATACTTGCGGAAATAAATAATGATAGGTAAAGGTAGAAGTTAGAATACGTATTGGTATCACTTTCAAAGGTGGGTATCAAGTTTATTCACATTTTATTTGTCGCTGCGACTACATTTCATTGGCCTCTTGATTGTTTATTTCAGAATGCGACGACGAGAGTCCAACGATCGAAGCACTAGCGAGATCCCCTTCGTTGCCCATCCACTCGACAGCGAACTACGGTTCACCGAGCCTGTGGACCATCGTCATGCGACTGCAAAACGAAATAAAAACTCTCAAGCTTGATATGAAAAATATGCAATTTCAACTGAGGGAAGAAAAACAAGACCGCGCTCTTGCCATTGCAGCTTTGCAAACAAACAGTGTGTTTATGGACGTTAAGGAGAGTAAGTGTTAATATGCCAAGTATTATTAAATTGCCATTAAGTGCCTTAACATTGTCTTTTATTTTGTTATTACTACCCTAGATCCGCACGACTTACATAGGTAAGTACATATAGATGTGTAAATTTGCCATCGCTGAAAACTGTGAAATAAATGTCCTTTGAAGTTTCCTAGGGCCTCAGGCCTTGACAAATCTTTAGCTAGAACGACCTGCGAGGCGGCTTCGACCGCGGAGATTTCATATGTTTTTTCAAATAAACCTTTATTGGTTGATCATCATTAACAAAGAATCCTTTCCTTAGTGCTCAACTATATTATTATGTTAAATAACGAACTCCTGTGTTTTTCATGCTTTTAAAGCCACTGGTTTAGGCTGTACTGTACGTTGTCTGTCAGTCAGTGTTAAAATGTTATTACCTACCTACGTAGATTTACGAAAGGTCTCGTACAGCAATGACGTTTCATTTCCAAAGCAGCATAATTGTCATAACTTTAGCCAAAAACACATGATACACTCAAACTACAGCTATCTACCTCCCTTCCCCCGTACCTCAATATTATTTATTTATACGGTTTAGTCTGCTCTACCTCGAAATCCAAATGAGAGCTAATTCCAGTCTGGTGGCCTAAAAGCGACTACGTGAATACTTCCATAGTTGGACATTATTAGACTTTGTTAAATTGCCTAAAGGCGGTGTGCTCAAACCCGAACAAAGCACAGAAGCAGCTGCTGAAAGTTTCCGAATCCGGATATTAAGTACTTATAGATAAACTTTTGGTTGTGTAGGTAGATACACTATACGCGCGATAAACTATGCCCGGGCAGTGATAAGGTGAATACTCATCATCATCATCATCATCATTATCAGCCTTTCACGTTCCCACTGCTGGGACTCTGACCTTCTCTCAGAGAGAGAGTAAATACTAAAAGACGAATACTAATTAAATTAATTATTTAATATTTTTTCTTTTTAATGTTTACAACTTTATGTAGGTACATATTGCCAAAAAACCATCGTCAGAAGAAGAAATTAAAGTTTTTTTAACCGTTAATGTAAGATTAGTATTTTGCGCCTACATATATGTACATAGAGTAAGTATATTATAAATCTTCTTTAATCACACGAGAATCTGATTCAATTCCTACATCCTGGCTTCTTTCCACGTTTCAAATAGACACACTTTGCAGGAAACAAAATATTTTTAGTGCTTTGATAGGTATAGCTAATAGCTAATACAATAATTATAATCTAATTAATTGAAGTGTCTACCAACCCGCACTGGGCCAGCGTGGTAGATTATAGCCCATACTCTCTCTCTGAGAGAAGGCCAGAGTCCCAGCAGTGGGAACGTGGAAGGCTGATAATGATGATAATTGAAGTGTCTGTGTGTGTGTGTGGTGTTATGGTGGTGGGCTTTACAGATATACTTAGGTATAGACAGCACAAATATAAAAAAATGTTACTAAATTGCATAAACTAAGTATGTACCTATCTAAGTAGATGGAGTTGTCCACAAATTTGTAAAACACTACTAACGCCCGAAATTTATCGATCCTGATCCGTTATCCGCGGTTTTGGATCGATATGTCATGGCATATAATAATATGTCATTTTAGTAGGTAATATATCAAGCCCTAGTACTAAAATGACATATCGATCCAAACCCGCGGATAATGGATCAGGATGGATTATTAATTCCGGGCGTAAGAGCGTTATGGCTGGCTGGATCCCTCAGTTCAGTCGGATGTCTGACGCAGCGATCTCTACAAACTAGATTATGAAGTAGGTCTACCTACATGTGCCATATCTATATGTGCCGTAACATCTTACGAGGGCGCTAGCTCTACAGCAGGTGCTGCAGACATAAAACCATTCACAGAACAGAATTCCTTAGTACCCTAGCAAACACTACTGCATAGGTATATGGAGTCTTATATTCTGCTATCCGGTTCATTGACAATCCCTACACTACGTCCAACCCGAACTAATTGTTATGAAGTAGGGGTGTGGTGTGACGGGCAGCAGCGGCGGCGCGCGGTTCAGTGGGTGCGCATTCATGTGGCGACATCATACCTACGGGTGCAGGTCTGTAGCATATGTTGCTGATATAAAACAACCCTAGAGCTAAACTGCTTGGTAGCTAAACTCATGGGATTATAAGCATGGGAGCCAAGTGGAAGGAGGCAACTCTGTAAGTAGGTAGGAACGCTGCGATACAAAGTTACTAAAATGATGCTAGTAGGTATCCCGTGCAAAATTTAAATAATAATAATAATAATAATATTTATTTATTACTCCTCATAATTAGAAAATTACACAAGTAGGTACAAGCAAGATGACAAGATGATATCTAACTGTATGAGGAGCTGGTGCCTGAAATAGGTTTTGAAAAAACCTGTCCTACAGGTCACCAGGTCACCCCCCGCAGGTAGAAATCAAAATGTTTACAAAAGATGAAAATTACATTAATACGGCGCAGAATACTGATAAATATATGTATATATATATAGAAAAAAGAAACAAATAAAACAACATAACGAAATATGATACGTTCAAGTCAGAGGGTTGTGTGAGTGTAGTGTAGTTGTGTGAGTGAATTGTTACGCGGGCGCGGAGTGTATGTAGAGAGAGTGTGCATGTGTTTGTGCAAATAAGTTACAAAGTGAGAGTCAGTAGTGCAAGTTACAATATATCCATTTTGTAGTACGTATGATAGTTTGGAAAAACTATAGAAATTCTGTTTGTCTGTATCGTCCTACTATCACTACTAATAATATAAATGCGAAAGTAAGTAAATAAGTTTGTCTGTATGTCTGTCTGTCTATCAGTCTTTTCGCCTAAACCACTGAAACGGTTTACATGAGATTTGGTACAGAGATAGTTTGACCCCTGAGGAAAGACATGGAATAGTTTTTTTTTTTTTTTTTTTTTTTTTTTTTTTTGCGGTAGACCGTAGCCCACGCGGGTAAACCGCGGGGAACAGCTAGTCTATATTATAAAATATAGTTTCTACATTCTAGTCAGTATATTTTTATCACCCAAATTAAGGATGCAAGGCCTTTATTTTAATTTAAAATTTTACTAATTAAATTAAATCTTTCAGCAGGTTTTCTGATTCATTGTAATCTAGGGCTTTGAGGTATTTAGTGACAATTGTTTTGACACTGTAGTGGTGGAGCGGGTAAAAGCTGAGAATTTTATTTAGTTTATTATAGAGATATGGTCCTAGGAAGCAAAAGAAATTATGTGCCATGGATGTGTTGAATTTTTTAGCCAGACATACAGTGCCCTTCCTGCGCTTGTCCTTTACAAGATCGGGGTCATAGTGGAGGTTAGCGTGCTGTTTGAGCACAATATACAGAATGAAGGTTTGCCTGACAGTTAGGAGATCCCATTCTTTATAGAGGTCAACCGTAGGATACCGAAAGGGCAGACAAGCTCCAACCTTAAGAATCGCACGTTGCGCTCTCTCAACCTCTATTAGATGTGACTTGGCGGCACCACCCCATGAAGTGATACAATAGTTCACAAGAGACTGACATAAAGCAAAGTAAACCATCTTGAGTAATTTGCGGTCAGCAGTATGTCGTAGATTTTTAAAAATATAAATGAGTTTACGTAACCTAGTCACGAGGGATTCAACATGCGGCTTGAAGGTAAGTGTGTTATCTATAGTAACACCAAGGTACTTAATTTTGTCAGTTCTTTGAAGAGGTGGGCATGAGCAATTAGAAGACCCAGGATCACAAACATGGACCGTGATGGTCAAAGAAGGTGATGGAAGGAAGTTAGATCTTAAAGCAAAAGGTATGTAATTGGTTTTGCTGACATTTAATGTCAGTACATTATTTTGAAGCCAACTGCAGACCCTATTGACACCAATTTGGGCAACCTCAAAAACTTCATTCCACGAGTCCCCACAAAAAAATAATGCCGTATCATCGGCAAATGTGAGAATTGAACCACCACTAAGCTGGAGCTCACAAAGGCCATTAATATATACAAGAAACAGCGTTGGACCTAAAATACTGCCCTGGGGAACACCGTACTTAGTGGTCAGTTCATCACTAAGCCAATTTTCTATCTTGACTCGCTGCTTCCTAGAGGTAAGATAGTCACCAAACAAGCCCAGCTGAACACCTCTAACACCAAGCTTTTCCAATTTGTTCAACAAGTGCGGGATAGAGACTGTGTCAAATGCTTTGGCTAGATCAAGGAACACAACTAGACATTTGTTCTTTTTATCCAGATTAGTTATAGCAGAATTGACAAGTTCCTGGACCGCATCATTCGTAGATCTACCACGACGAAAGCCGTATTGAGAAGGTGAGAGGAGGTTGTTTGACTCCAGGTAATTAACTAGACGACAGTTCAAGAGGCGTTCCAGTATTTTCGACAACGCAGGTAAAATAGAAATAGGCCTAAAGTTGTTGACACAGTTTCTATCACCAGACTTGTGAATAGGCTTAACAAGTGCAATTTTAAATGCTGCAGGAAAGACTCCAGTAGACATGGCCAAGTTACAGATGTGCGTAATGGGAGATAAAAGGACATGGATATACCTCTTGATTAATCGACCCGGAATTTGGTCAATCCCCACAGAGGAGCTGTCCTTTAGACCATTAATAATTTGGATAATTTCGCCTTCGTCAGTGGGTAACAAAACAAGAGAGTTCAGGGTGGATGACGCAGTATTGTTTAGAGAATGTGAAGAGCGATGAACCAATTTATCCGCAAGCCTTGCCCCAACATCCGCAAAAAATGAGTTTACGTTATTAACACTCCGCTCTGGAGTAGTACTTGATAGAAGACAGGACGAATGGTCTACTGACCTCTTTAATCCACCAATATTTTTAATAGCCTCCCATAGCTTCTTTTTATCCCCTCTAAATGGTAGGTATGCATGTCCAATTGTGCATGAGCTGAATACCTAGGTATAATACCTAGGTACAATACTTATACTGCGACCTAAATTATGTGCTCCATAACTTCATAAATTATTGCTTTTCAACCTGGTTGACTTCAGATAGGATTATTGTAATAAGCAATAAGCATAATGCGTGTAGGTTTGAATGTAATGTCAACTAGGTAGAGGTACAAAAAAAAGAAAAAGTGGCAAAGATATTACTTACGTAAGTGATGTGAGTGCAGAATGCTAATTAATTACATATATACCTACTTACATTAATGTTGAAATGCTTTGGAAGGTGGTTAAATTATACCGATTGGTCTAGCGCTATCCAACGTGACTACTAATTTGTAGATGATAAATGCATCATATTCTACGTGGTACCTAACTACCTACCTACTTAGGTAAGCCTATCAAGGTATATGTTATTTCTCTCCGTACGTTTCCGTCCACTGCTACAAAAATATTTTCATTTTAAAATGCTATTTCAGCATCTACTTATCTATAGCTAGGTACCTACCTATAGCTGATAATCTTATCTACTCCGGCAGACGTGACCATCTTGAATTTTATTAGTCAGGGTCAAAAGCTGACCGTAAAATTATTTGAAACACGGCCGATAGTTTGCGGAAATATTTTACTTTGGGTACATGTCTATCTTACTACCTCACATCTATAGTAGGTAGGTACCTATATATGGATGGTATCGACCGGACTCAGACAATTTATTGAAAGTGGACACAAGTAACTTTTATAATCGGTAGGCAATGGCATAGACATCTAAATCCAGGATTATGTTCGGTACCTACTACCTGCCTATTTAGGACAAGGTTGTTTAACTCGTATTAGCGCCTAAGTCATACCTATTAGTCTTACCATAGGTATCCACCTACCTAGGTTCTACGAAAGCTATAAGTTCCATAAAGATAGAAAGATAAAATTAATATAGGAAGTTCTATGAACTGCAGAGTGAATGAGAAGACGATAATATTAGAGTGAGAAAACTTAAAATATACCTACCTAGCTATCTACCTACGTGAAAACCTTTTTTCGAAAGTTACGTCAATGCACAGAATCACGATCACGACCTATAATAATGTGTCACACACAATGGAATGAACATCACATAATATGTGAACATTTGCATAGATGCGAATGTTTGTGAGTTAGTGAATGTTGTGTTTATGTTTGTATCTTCTTTACAATGAAATGGATTCGGAAGGGAGATAGCTTGCTTATACCTGCCCCGGATTAACACAAGCTACTTGTTATCTCGGAAAAAGATTCCTGCGGGTAAGCGGCTGCGGCAGAGCGCAGCTATAGTAGGTACCTACCTATATTATATACTACCTAAGTTGTCGCAGTGAATTCACGCACTTTCCTATTTTTTTTTTATTATGTTTAAACACTTAGATAGCTAAATCATATTGATTGTTTCAGGACAGACAAATAAATTATGAAAAAGAATAAAGCAATCTTTTTTTTTATTATATATTAAAAAAATATTGGTATACCTAACAGGTTTAATCCCTGATATATTTATCTAATATTTTAAAATTATAGGAAATTGTGTGTCATGATTGCAATATAAAGGTAACATGGAGTAGGTACGTATTACCTACCTACCAACATAATGTAGATACTAATATTTGGTAGAGATATCAAGCTAAAAAAGTACTATGCTTAAAAATTTGAAAATACCTAGGTAAGTACATGTTACAAGTTAGCTAAATCATTTTCATTTAGGTATGTACCTACATTGTAAATTATTTATGTGTAGCTGCAAAAGCGTTTCCAACATGCTACGTACCTACACATAAACTTAAGCTGACCATGTTCCTAATAATAACCTATTCTCTTTCTAGACAGCACTACCTAATTATAAATAAAAAAAGACGAGACTTAAATTTATTAATGGCAAGTTAGAGCAGGGGTGGCCAACAAGTCGATCGCCAGAAAAGTAAAATTGTAATTTACTAACTATTCACACTTTTAGGATGATTTTGACAAAATAATTAATTGAAAATACAAAAAATATATATAATGCAATCATCAAAAACAATTTTAGAAGTACCTACCTAGATATTTTTTTTATTATTTACAAGGTTGCGTTTGACCACAAGTCACCTGATGTTAAGTGACGATGTGGTCGAAGACGCTACAACTGGACTGGGAACTAATACAATAAATAAGCCAATCTCACATATTGCGAACGATTAAAAACCTCTTTTGGATCAACGCTACTTGAAATATTGTAGGAACCTAAGTATATTTGGCTTCGAATACTTACGTTAAAGTTAACAGGTACAGAGAAATAAAATCGATCCAACTTAATGGAATAAAGCATCTGTAAACAAAGCCAAGTAAGATAGTTGTCAATCACAAAAGTTAAAGAAAATTTGAAACAGGCGCCTAGATCACACACCTAAACAAGTAAGACATACCTCACGTAGTATGTACCTACCTATAAAGCATTGGAACTTTTGTATTTATTTTTTACGTAATAAATGTCTGCGGAGCACAGTTTTATGACGAACTTTATGCACTATTTTTGAACTGAAATAAAGGCCAAAACAGAGCTCAAATCAGGTTTGAATCCAGCACTAGTTTTTGCGTTTTAAGCAAAAACCTTTGTAAGCTATGGCTCATTTTCCCCAACTTTTCTATTTCAAGAGTTTCCTCTCTGATTTTCATTAAATTTTTTTCGTTTTACATTTTTGTTTCAGAATGGTTTCTTAGAAATGTACTGACATTATAGAATACAAATATATCTAGGTAGGTACTATTTAGAGCATTTATATATAGGGGATTAAATGGAGTTTTAGATTAATTTGAAAACATTACTAACATTCGATTCAATACGTTTCTCCTACTTAGAGTAGGTAGTTACCGACTAAAGACATATTCTTCTAAATTTAGTGTTTAGTTTTCAGTCTGAAGATCACGCTTCTCTTCTCCGCATAGTTGTGGTTAACGCATACTAGTCTGTGCTGTTAGGCTGCGGGTACTTCGCGCGGAACCGGAAACGGTCCCGCCAGCAGTGGACTTGGTTACGAATCCGAGCTACGTCGGCGGCATACGTGCGGCAGCATCCGCCCACGTAACGCACGCCTAAGTCCAACCACTCTTGGATGAACATTTCTACCGGTTCGCACTTGTCGCGGTCTATCCATCTGTAGAAAAATAAAAAGTTATATTAAACACTAATCTACGTATTAACATGATAAGCCAGTCTAAATGTACTATGTACTGGGTGTGTGTAATGTACTGTGTATTAACACAGTGCGAATGGGGTGGCACAGACCCTGAAAGGTGTAGAAATGACCAGGATCACAATAGGTACCATACAAAATTTCATGAATCATGTAACATTTTTAAGTGAAACAAATGCTAAGTATTTTTTTAAATAATCTCTTATAATGATTACTTTTTTACCGACTTCTAATGCTGACTGTACTTACTGGCGATGAATTACGTTTACTACATCAAAAGCGTCAAGCTATTGACCGAAAAACGATATTGGATAATGAACCTTTGCCTACAGACATAACCTAAATTGATTTTTTTACGGCGGGTGGCTGCCCTAAATGCATGGCACCGAACGTCGGCACCGTTGCGGTCGTCCTAACTATCCGAAGCGAGATGGATGCGCCCAACCAGTGTGTTTTAACAAGCCGCTATCTTAATCACTTTCATTTGCTTCTACGAACTAAGTAGGTAGGTACCTATAATCTTAAGAGTTCTTTTCACCTCCCGTGCAGTTGCGCAGATAGTCTCATTCTTGTTGTATTTACCTACGTATATTTTGTAGACCGTCAGGAAAATTACAATAAATTCTGTTATTCCTACATACCTCAACTTATTTCGGACTTTGCGGGTTACATTTTAAGCTTTCGTGTGGGTCTACGTATCGTTATTTAAACAATTAGACAAAGAGATCTTACCCTATTTGCGGATTGTATTTTTCTCCCGAGTTAGGGTATACGATGAGTGGGATGGGCGCATGTGGTCGGTCGTCGTTGAAACCCTTTAGTAGGCTTGCGACGAAGGATGGAGCACAGCAGTTCACGCCTACGGCTACCAGCTGGTCAGGGTTGGCTTCCCAGCACTTCTTTGCAACCTTTTGGAAACTTTCTCCGTGTGCTATACTTTGGTTGTCCTGTGAAAGACATATTGGGTGATAATAAAAAAACCTGCTAAGGACGTGACGAGTACGCATTACTATACAGGTCTATACAATACTATACAAAGGATTCTTAAGCAATGTCTTTTATAGGTAAGGACTATATACCGCACCGCAATATTAAAATTCTGCTGATAATTTAAAAGGTTCCAATAAGTTATTGTTTTTTCTGGTAGATGCAAGTTCTTGGTTTACTTACCTTACAACTGTATACGAGCCAGGCTTTCATTTTAGGAAACTCTCGCAAAAGATCGCAAAGCATTTCAGCTTCCTCTTGGCAAGGTATGGTCTCCAGCGCTAGAAGGTCAACTCCCGCTTCAACGAGAGCCTGAATTCTTGGTCGGTGCCAATCTTTCATAACCTGAGAACATTTAAAAAAATATTTATAATCTACACTCGGAAAGGTTCCAAATCAAATAGCATATCAACAAACGATAATTTGAACAAAAATTACATTATTGAAAAATAAAATGTAACGTCAATTACTTAAAAACTCAATTCAAACACCATTTAAACCCTCGAAACATAAACAACGTTATGAAAAGGTTCTCAAAATTAATTACGTGAAATTTTTTGTTACTTCATGTTTGTTTTAGATAGCCATTTGTTCTAGGTTCCGTTAATTAACTGTCCACCCCAGTCAAATGTCGGTACAGAAAAAAAGAGAAATGGAGTGGGACTTTTTCATATTGCCGATGTAAATTTTAATTTGCAGGCAACTTTACGGGCTGCCCTCTTTACGATTTAGCCGTCGCTTTCAATGGCCTTTATTATGCTATGCATTCATGACGCTCGCGGTTCAGCAGGAACGATCTCGAGCACGCAGGAGCTAGCTCTTTTATGTGAAACAAATAAACATACTTAGCTCATTTAAAACAACATCCGACAAACCTATATATTATAGATATAGGCACTATTTAGGTTTCAAGTGCGCACAGACGTTTTAAAAGACATTACGACATTAGATAATATCACGAAGGAACCTAATGATTTCTGACTCTTGGTCTGAGACACGGCGCGTCGTCGGGTCGCCTTAACATTAATCTACGTTGATTCATATTTAATAACTTCAGGTTTACCTAGTAAACATTCCTTTTTAAGTCGGGGAAAGTGCACGGAGCTTCTAACGCCTTTTATTAAACCCCAACACCCTAGTTAACCTTTCCTACGGGTACCGTAACTGTATTTTTAATACGGTATCCTGGGGCCGATATTAAATAAAAATATTAAAATTTAAATTTTTAAAAGGAATCCCGAAATTCCATAAGTAAAGTATACCTGAATGTACTATGATAAAAACACTCATTTAAAATTTACAGCTTTCAGATAGCACCTTTAACATTTTAGTAGATGGATTCGACTAAATGAGTGTTGTTTAATGCCGGGTTCAGGGGTTCAGACGAGGTGCATCAAAATAAGTTCAGGAGATTTTTGAGTTGCGGTACCTAGTCTCTAATTAACAAGTGGCCACGGATAAAAAATATAGGTGTAGTAGATAGATTACCGCGCCTGTACCTAGGTATACGTTTCGACGATTCGGTATGCAAATAGAATGAAGCGCTAATTAGAATTGCAATCAGAAAATCTATGAATATTTACCAAGTCACACAGCCTTGAAATGACCTAAGTTATTAACTACACACCTGAACAGTGGTTGTATCCGCGTAGCTGCCATCGTACTCCGAGCCGTCGTGAAGATGCGCACCGTAAGGCCCCACCGAGCCGACAACTAAAGGCATGTGTTCTAAAATAACAAATGATAGCAGCTTTATATTATCCTGGTGTCAACAGCGTCGCGGCGCTGCCTACATAACACACACACAAATACCTTTCAACCCTTGCAAAGTGTAATTAATGCGTGCTTGCACCCGACCCATTGTGGGTGCCGACCCAAGAATCTTTGTTTATAGCAAAACGTAAACATTCTTCAAATTTTATAATTTTGTTTCATAAATTATGGTGGTTTCATATGTCAGTTACGAATATGAATACTTAGTAGAAAATAAGAATACATTTTTGGTTACTGAGAGAATATCTAGAGGTAATAGACGATAAACACGTAGGTGAACAGTAGGCACCTAAGTAGGTTTAGGCAACTATTACCGACAAACGAACTATATATATAAACCTATTTAGATTTGTACAATGTTTACCGTCACATCACTGCAACATAAATATTTGCCAAATCACGCAAAAATAAAGCCTTACTCAGTTTGGAAAAATCTAATTTTGCTAGAGAGCGCCTCATTTGTCAATTTCATTAGACCTTTTGAAGTCTTCCACTTAGTGTCGAGTCGTCCCTCACTGGCTGCCATAAATTCATTTAGAAAACATGTCAGCCGCCTCGAGCTCATTTTCTATAGTAGCTGATACTCAGGACTCAGTTACTCACCATTTTGTACATAATCCTCGTATTCTTCAATGTAAAGTGTGCGGGCTCGTTTGGCGAGTTCCACCGCGCGCACTATGAGCTCGTACCCCTGCTCGGGGGTAACCCCCAGGTGTTCGACGAACCCCTCCACAGACGCCTGGTACGTGTTCGTTATTATTAAATCTGCTCCCGCTGCAAAAATATTCACAATCAATTCCACGGCTCCCTCTCAAGTCACATTAATCATCTACCAACGGATCTAATGAGAACAAATGAATCCCAAGATTAATGCCTTTAACCGGCTTACGGTGTCTCGAGCCTTTTCGCGGAATAATGAACGGCAGGTGAATACTCTTCAGTTCAGTTTACTCTACAAAACTATATAACCCGATAAATATTGGCGAACTTCTACTTTGAGCCTCTGCCTACCATTATAACTTACAGTGAGCAGGGTGCGGGTAAGGAGCGTAAACAATTTAATGTTATTAAAACTAAGTAAGTAATGCAGCATGACCTAGTTCAATAGTTAGGAAGCACGTTCTCCGTCAAAGAAAATAATTAGGTGTGTAATAAATAGAAGAAGGCTCAACGGGCTGCGAACGGAAAGGTATTAGAGAGACAAGGTGATTAATGGCGGCAACAGCGTTGCTCTAGTTCCTATAACAACGGCAGTATTACAGGCAGGTACTCGCGTCTCCTGCCGCCGCCCGCCTGTACTATGCAAATGTGAAGTAGTTAGCGGATGAGGGAGAAATGATGACATCGCTTGGCAACTTACGCGGCGTCAATCATAATAATCACGGCGAAACAGCTGAGACTTGCTTACGAGCGGGCCATTCGCCTTACACAAAATGTAATAGCACCAACTCTATAGTGTTATAACTTTATGTGCATTTTGATAAATTTTTAAGAAAGTTAGGAAACTTTTTAATATTCCTGCCAGCTTAGCGCCTTTTTAGCAGTGTGCCAAGCGTTTAAAAATCAAAGAAACTATTTTGTAGTCCCACATAATACTTTGCCATAATACTTTTTACTTTTCCGTATCATGTCTTCTATAAAAAGCAAAGCAAGGCAGGCTTTACCCTCCAGGGAGTTATATGCTAGCAGACACTTTTCAGCTTTTCCTTATGAAAAGAAACGGTCCGTTTTGTGGCGAAGAAAAGCGCTTTCAGAGGACGATGACACGAGACGAGGTCGCACTCTCGCTGTCAGTTGCATGAAAATGACGGGCTTAAAGCGAGCTAACGTGTAATTCGTCAAAGCACGCATGTGGCTTACTATGGTACGTTTTAATGAAGGTGGCTTCGTATTTCTGTAAAAATGTGAGATTCACACTATTATAGCATTGTCAGATTTTTCAGTAAGTCACCCAAGTAATATAATCTTGAGCTGTTTGTGAATACACCTACACCTATTCTAGGTTAGTAACGGGGAGCAGCGCAATTACTTCTCACTTCAAAGGGATTGTTGTGATGTTAGCTGATAAATGAGTACCTAAAACGTTATGTAAGTAGGTACTATTTTGTGCCGAGTATGTTTTTATCTGCAAGTACTTCCCGTACTCGATAAAAGCTCTACCTGCGCGGACTTTTGCAATCAAATCAATGACCTGATATTTAGGCAGCCTTATGTAAAATTGAATGCTTTTGGTTTTTAAATAGCATATACATATTTTCATTCGCTAAATAGCCAAGATATGTTTATTACAATAAACTCAATAGAGAGTAGGTAAATAGAAATCTACTATCATGTGTTGTTGAATGAATGTAACAACACGTGTTAGCTGTAGGTACTATACCAACTACTTATACCTAAGTATAGGTTAGAAAACAATATTGCATTTACATTGTAATGTGCAAATGTTTGCATTGTACCTACCGATTATTTAATACCTATTCTATGCTTTTTTGTTACAGTAAATGTTAAGATTTTATTGATTACTAGCTGTTCTCCCCGGTTTTACCCGCGTGACCTACTGTTTATCGTGATAGAGGGTATCCTATGTACTTCCTCGGAGTTCAATATCTTCATACAAAATTTCGTTTAAATCGGTTCATCAGTTTAGGCGTGGAAGCGCGACAGACAGACAGACAGTTATTTCTATCTATATATGTATTTATTTCTCTATTTAAGTATGTATATCGTTGTCTAGTACCCATAACACAAGTTTCGAGCTTAATTTGGGGCTAGGTCAATTTGTGTGCAATTGACCCTGATATTTATATCCATTTATATACTTTCACATTTATAATATTAAAAGGGAAGGGATTAGATGAAGACATGGTAAATGGTAATGAACCATAGCCAGATCGCCTTAGTTCAAAATCTGCCAGCAATGCTATCGTTGTATTTCGACAGCTTCACAGTTCCCAATATAAGAGTAGCGTGATGGTGCCAACTTTGAAATTAATAATAGTTAATTAGTATCACGTAACCTGAGGTCAAACTCTCTAGATAAAAAAAACAGTTATCTGTGCCAATTTCAGGCTCCAGTGGCATGCTTAGTACCTATGCTTAATGTTACTGGGATCTTATCCGAACTACGCGCTTAGCTGACCCCCTAAATCCAATGTAGGTAGGTTCGAATAGGTAAGCACACGTATATAATCAACATGTAAACAATATGATAGCCTAAATACCCACGTTAAACTGAGCGACACAACACGTATTCATGAAGTAGCGGCCATCTCCAAAGTTATAAGTATTTTCGTACATTTACGTACATAACATTTAGATGAAAGCAGAAATATGAGCTTTGGTGACCCTGTAATCATGACGCATGTAAAGAAATAATAAATAAGCCTATCGCTCTGCGTTTCATTGTCAAAATGTATCATAATTCAGTTTGTAGGTAATGCAAAATCTCAACAAATTGAACTTTCTATTAGACTTCAACAATTTTTATCAATGTCTACAGTTTCTGAAGGGGTATTGGATGGCTGGAGGGAAGGCATCGTACTTTCCATATATCAATAGACAATATCTGCATACACATACAATGAGGCACGGAAGCTAGAGTCTCTTATCTTTTTTACTAATATTGAGCTACGATCCTATCATCCTACCATATAGGTAAAGGACTGTTGGAAGGTTGGAACCCAGCGTCGTCGCATCGTTGCAAATAGTTATGTAGGAACTGTGAATTACGTTGAAAATCTCCAAATATCGCTACGGTTTTTTGCTGCTTTCATATCTACAAGAAAGTCCAAATCCACTCAAAGACACCAGGAAGCCTTGAATGAGCTTTGTTCTACATTTCTTTATTTGCTTAAGCAGTGGGAAAAGAGTTTTTACCTCTTAGAAAATCTAGATGTGTATTGACGACCTCGTCTGGATGAGTATGAAGAAATCGTGCACTCCATAATGGGTCTCCGTCAATGACGTGCCCCACGTGGCAAGAGAGCTGAGTGGAAAATCCCCCGTCCAGCACCACAATGTGCGGGGGTTCCAACCCCTCACTGCAGGGTGGCGTCATTGTTCTGAAACAAGATAAAACGATCGTTACTGTTTGTTCAGGATCACGAATGAAACCAATAAGAATCCTATCAGGATACAAGAATACTATATATATTATATATTCTGTGTCCAAGAGGAAATTCACAATATAAAATATTTTTTTTCGAAATAACGTTTGTGCATCCTGGGTGGATAGTTTTATCAAAATTCAAAAAAGGACTACTCTTTAAAAAGTTACGCGTGGTAAAAAAAAACGTGCCGACTAGAGAACCTCTACAGTTTTTTCGTCAGTTATAAAAAAATAAAGAAATACTATATATTTCCAAAATTCTAAAAAACTTTATTTACAATCCCGATGGTTATATTTGTTAATACTAGGTATGTATCTACCAATAAAACAAATCAGTAGTAAACCTCAGGTCAGGTCAGAATAGAAAATAAACAAACCCTTACCTACGTAAAAACACTCCAGCGGTAAGTATACTTATCTACCCAATACCGAACATCCTCCCCTAAAATTACGATGTCTCTGACACACTTAGCATTGGTTTTACAGGAAAAATCTTCTCACGAAAAAAGGCTATAAAGAGAACCCCTGAAATAATGACTTAATGACCCGTGTAAAATGAGACTATTGACGTGGTTTATGACTGGTAGGCGGCTATAAGCCAAACTCGTGTAAATTGCAGGCTCCTTGATAACTTATTTAATTAAAACTTACTGTTTTAGTGTAATTCACGTGCTTATCTTAAGATGGTTGCTTTATAAGTACTTATCTGGTACCTACCTATATACGACACAGACACACTACATCTTGAGTCATGAATCTTCATTCTTATTCTTTACATAGGAGCATAATTATAAGACCTTGTATTCCTACCAAATGGAGAACTCAGTAGGAGCACGCGGAAACCGTCGCCTAATTGCAAATATAAATAGTAATACATTTTAAACAGTACAATATTAGTTACTTATACGTTACTATACTACCTGGGTTGCGCCGTTATGTCGTTATTACCCAGAATTATTTTTTCCGGGATAACAAATAAGCACTTATATATGGTGCTATAGCTTAAGCTATCTTCATTCTAAATTTCGCTCAAACCCATTGAGCTGTTCCAGCGTAAAGAAATAGAAAACAAACAAACAAACATTTGCAAACTTTTGCATTTATAATGTTAAGTCTGATTAGTGTGAAGTGTTCTAAGGAGACCTAATCTCTGGATCATATGGCTCAAAGACAATGATTATGGACTAATCTAAGCTTCATCATTCTGTACCTAAATTATCCGCTATGTAGATTGAGTGCTTATATATCTACACACAGATATGTAGGTACGTTTCTCTAATCATCCATTCTAGATTATTAACGTTATATTCAGGCCAATATATCACAGAAGCTGTACCAGGAATTAATTTGTAACAAATTTTGCAGATGGGCGCAGTACCTATAGCCGTTTCCTCAGAGCAAGTCAATCGACATCATTACGGCTTCGGAAATAGAGTGGAAGGCAAGACACAGAGAGAGAGCCAGCTTTGCACTCAGGAGGGAAAATATGGTTAATTAAAGGTATCAGTACCCTTATCAAAACACGTTCCAATTTCCTTCTACATAACTAGATATAAATATGAAAGTTTCGTGTAGGTAGGTATAGTTGGTATCGAATGTGTCTTGTTACTTACTTTTATATTGTTACTGGGCAGGTCAAAGCAAAGTCGACGCAATAAATCTCTTAAACCTGCCTGCTATCAGTACGTGATACGTACGCTGAGGGCAGGTCAACTTACAGTATTCCGATATGACACAAGTTGCTTATCTTTTTCAAATGACAATACTTACCTACCTACATTGTATTGAGTGTCTTTGTGTAATGCTCACTCTCGAAACCGGAGGTTTACGTATTCTAATGTTTTCTTAGGAAACTCTTAATTGTTTCCAAAGTTTTCTCCGGGCTTTCCTCGAGCCTCCGCTCGTCGAGAACTTCTAAATTTGTTTTAGAATGACATAAAAATGTGAAGGACACTCTAATTAAACATAAATCACCACACGAAAAACTTACAGAGCCTGCTTTATAAGCGGTTGAGACATTTTTGCAGCTGAAGAAATATCGTTTTCGGTGACAACAATATTTTATGCGTCTTGACATGCACCTGAGCTCAAAGCGTGGTGAAATGAGTTATTGTCGTATCTACCTACTTATTAATGTAGGTATACAGGGGAAAATCTTTATACACAGCTTTAGGTGTTTGAGTAATTCCATTTCAATTAAATACATGCTTTCAAATAATCATTCTGTGTTAAATGGTTTATATAAATTGTATCAATAATATAATAAAACTTCCACTAAAAATATAGGTACCTACGTAAACAAACATCTTGACAACTACCTACATGTAAATATATACACTGTGCAATCAATAAGATTAATGTTTGGTTAGTTTTATGTGCATAATTACCTATTCAATAATCAACACAACTAATTGATAAAAGGAACGATGTACATACATCTAATTCATAATAATAACAAATGTGTATAGAGTCGTTACTGCATTGAGGTTAGCATTTAGGTGGATAGGTACAGTTTTATGTAAGTACTACCTAAGTACATAACTTGAGTAGCTTCGGACCTCTGTCTAAGCATACCTACTATAAAACTGCTCCACCCGTAATTATGCTCCGTACTTAAGACAAAAACCATAAGGGCAGCAACTAACAGAGACTCTTCCTCTAGACAGTTTTTAGGCCGACTTCCGTCACTGATCTCTCATCTCCATTTCATCACATCCACGTGATAAACCTATAGCCAACTATTAGCTGTTCCCCGCGGTTTCACCCGTGTGGACTAATGACGATAAAAACTGTTTGTTCTTCAGGGTTTAAATTAAAATTATCTCTATCACAATTTTCATCGAGATCTGTTCAGCCGTTTAGGCGTAAAACGTACAAACAGACAGATGCTTTCACATTCATTAATATTAAGCTTACTCAGAAAGTAGTCATCGAATGCCTGTTCAAAATTATGATAATTTGACTTGTTCTGTGTTCTCAATATTTTGCCATGATCGTGAATAAACTGACATATTGAAATTAAATAACACCTTGATAGAAAGGTTGGTTGGCAAATACAAACCTGCTTGGGAACCCTTAGTGGTAAAATATTTCAAGTTTGTGAGTGACTGTGTATGTTTGATACCTAGGTTACCCCTCCAAGCTCAACAGATTTGGGTAGGAATGAAGATCGCTTATCTTATACCTACCCTGGCATAACACATATAGGCTACTTTTATCCCTCAAAAAGGTTTTTTGATGGGATAAATGGAATATCGCGGGTGTGACCGCAGGGTGCGGCTAGTATTTAAATCAATTTAATAAAAGTCCTGAAACGCTTCTCCAACACACACGAGCGTAAAAGACAGAAGAGTTTTAGTTATTTAACCTTACCTTGAGATAAATAAATAATACTATGAATTAATACAATAAATAGGTAAAAGAAACGATACCTACATGAACTAATTATCATATTCGACTCTACCGGAATAAACAATGTAAGTACCTACACACTCTATCTAAACTTAATCTTTATCTCGACTCGTTCTCATAGATTTGGTACCTACCTAACCTACCTACTTGTTGCTAAGCGATTTCGGCTTTACTTATCTATATCTATTCTGTGGCTTGCCTACACTAGGAAGACTGGTTATGAATATTTGTTTACACAAAATTATACGAATTCTATTCTAATCAACGCAAGAAAATTTACAATCCAAAACCGGTAAAAATCTAGCGGACCAATTGATGGTTCTTTAACGCCCGAAATTAATAATCAATCCTGATCCGTTATCCGCGGTTTTGGATCGATATGTCATGTCATAATATGTCATTTTAGTAGTAATGTGTCAAGCCCTAGTACCAGACGGACCAGGATACGGATCAGGATCGGGCGTAAATGTGCCTATATCTATTTAAATAACGCTTGCTAATCACCTACGTAGCTCTGACCCCTAACTAAATCCCTGTATCCCTGTATCTAGGTCTAGGGTAGCAACTATGCGGATCTCGGATCCACAATACACAACACGAAACTAATAGGTACATGTCCTTTTCTTAATGGACATATATTTGTCCCGTAATCGAACCCGGGACCTCACGTTTCGCAGTCGATTGTTTGCCCATTGCGCTGCATCGGTCGTCATGCTGGATAGGCATTAACGTTTGACCAATAGGTAACTGCTAACTGGTTACCAACACCTAACAGGTGTTGGGTGACGATTGAGTTGAGTACAGCAAATACTTACGCTTAGCCAAGAATGGGACTGACTCTGCCAGATCACACTTTTACTGAATGCTTGGCGACAGATTCCTAGTTTGATGGTAGCTTGCACTAAAAAATACCAGCATAAGAGGTATCCCCTAACATCTATTGTTATCTTTATTATGGTATAGATATAGCCGAAGCGTCTGTTGTGATCTGTGTTTATGATCAGATCACACGCTGTAAGCGTGTCAACGAGTAGATTTAAATTTTATTTTGAAACAAAATATAAATAGCGTCCGTCGATCCCATGCGCACACACATGAACAGCCCCGGCCTCGAAATGGGATTTACAGAATCGGAAACAATAAAACCAATGGTACTTCACTGCATAATTTTATCATTTAATTGTCATTTAATATGACAACATATGCTCGCCCGTTTTAAATTTAATATACTTATTTAGGTATCAATTCCCTCGCATCTATTGAACACAATCGGAAGCGTAGATATATACGCAAAGCTCATGAGGTACATTTAGTAAGTAAATTTTAACGCAGACCTTGAGCAGTTGTTTGGACGTTTATTATTATTGGCGTCACGATCGAGTGATCCAGCGAGGACACACGCGGGTCAAGTGTTTTTATTTTACTTTTGAGGAGTGACGACTAAAATGATTAGTGGCGTTTTGTTTACTGTTCTCCATAGGTGCAAGATCCCGTTATCAATCAATATTCACGCAATGCGGGCCAAAACTATTTTGAACGACCAATCTTTACTTTCACACAATGATAAATAATGACTATATTAAGCAAACAATGTTAAAAATAAAAGTGTGTTAAAAATGTATAATGGCAAAACTTGTAAGAAATACGTAATTAGACAAGAACTTATTGAAATCGCAAATACGTAATCAAACGAGTAATAAGCGAACATGTTGGTAAATAAACACGGATAAGATTTGTAATATGTAGGATAAAAGTTATCATTTTGAAATCTTGTAAAGGTTCACGAAAACTAACGTCATCAAATAGAAACAATAAAACTTTTTTCCGTCGTTAGGAAAACCGTGTTAAAAATATTATAGTAATAAATTAAAGTCTTTGTATTTCATGAAATACATAATAATTAATAACAAATCTTAATAAATTATGTCTCAGGCAAAAAAGCATTATCTTCTTATATATAAAAATCAATTGCTGTTCGTTAGTCTCGCTAAAACTCGAGAATGGCTGGACCGATTTGGATAATTTTGATCTTGAAATATTTGTGGAAGTTCAGGGAAGGTTTAGAAGGTGACTTTTATTAGCGATACGAAGTTCGCCGGATCAGCTAGTCTTATATATAAAATCAATTGTTGTTCGTTAGTCTCGCTAAAACTCGAGAATGGCTGGACCGATTTGGATAATTTTGATCTTGAAATATTTGTGGCAGTTTAGGGAAGGTTTAAAAGGTGTTTTTATTGGCAATACTAAGTTCGCCGGGTCAGCTAGTAGGTCATTTATTTTTGACAAAAAATTACACTAAAAAGTTAAAATTCAAACAGAATGTTGATGTAAGTAAATAAAATATAGGTACTCACTTTAGTGTGTTCGTGTATAAATCAATTTTCACAAATCTAATCGAGCCGACAAATGAACAATGTTCTTTTTAATTTAGAAATACATGACGATGTAGCAATGGCGAGGGGCAGACAAGCACTATCTACAACAAACACACCAACACTCGCGTTATCATCCGCAAGTCCGTATCGTATACGCGGACACACTGAGGTGGAAACAATGTTATATTAGTACTCCTAACTGTATATTATTTATAAGCACCTAATAAGTCAGAGCAAACACACGTTCGGGTGTCTAAACGAAGACTGCGGCGCTTAACTAACTATCCTGAGTGCGTTAATGCCACTTCGAGATTACATTAACATATATAAATATTTAATCACCGCGTCTCGTATCATTAGATATTTGCTAAACATTAACTTTATTTTCTTATCACCATTGTTGGGAGTTAATGAGTATCAAAGGTTATAAGTTCAGATACCAGCATAGAAGAAGAACTTAGTATAGTACACAATTATTATTAAAAAAGCGTCAATGTTATAAAGGTAAAATTAGTAGGCAATCAAAACTCAGGAATGGACCAACTGTGCAAAAGATATCTCTTGTTTTTACGGTCAATATGCAACTGATATTTTAATACCTTAAAAAATTAGTCAGGTACCTAGTACCTACCTACTACTTACCTACTACCTACTTAATGATGTATTTGGTAGGTAAGTATTTATAATTTATTTCTAAACTACTTGCGCCCGCAGCTTCACCCGCGGCTTCCCGTTATCCCGCAGGAACCTTTTTCCGGAAGAAAAGTAGCATAAGTGTTAATCCAGGGTATAAGCTATGTCCATTCCGAATTTCATCAAAATCAGTTGTAATTAGTTGTGGTAACGAAAATTCACACACAAACTTTCGCATTTATAATATCAGTAGGATATTCTCTTACTGACACTAACCAAACTCATGCGCCTACTGTGTTGGTCCCGGCGGTTGCCGATTGGCTGACGGACTCGTTCAAGTCACCAGAGACCTATTATTAGAGTTATCAACGCACCCGCAGAGATTACGAAGCAGTTACCAGGCGCGGAGCAACGCACTCGTAGACTCGTGGATAACGAGACGCGGGCGTAGGCGCACACTGAAATAGTTCCCACACGATTTCCACATTGTTTCACAGCTGGAAACAATACTGTAAAAAAAGGTAAAACGTTACAGTACTCGTAGAAGGGGATTGCACCTTACTTATGTACTTAATTATTCTTTAAATATAATAATTGTAAAGAGGTTATAATTATAAAAGTAGGAAATTTCACTAAATTAAAAAGTTTTTTTAGTTTTTTTTTCTAGGTGGACCGGCGACATTATTAAGAGTCGAGGCGTTCAAGGGGGGAGGCCTATGTCCAGCAGTGGACTTATTCCGGCTGATGATGATGATGATGAATAAGTTTTATTTAATAATTATTAATACGTCTTACAGGGTAGCGTTTGACCACAAGTCACCTGCTGTTATACTACGATGTGGTCACAGGTGGCGCCACGCTATACCTGGATAGAGAACTGCCTCTCAAGTTATTATTTTCGTTAGGTACTTCGAACAAACAGTCAACCCGTGCTCCGAGGTACAAAATAAAACATGTAAGTATACCTGCTCAGTCCAACTCAAATCAGCTGACACTCATATTAAGTCTAGACCAGAGTCGTTAACTTCACAATTACCAATTTGAAACATGACAATTAAAAGGTAGGTACAATAAAGTCGGACAGATTTAGCACTTGGTAACTCTTTATAAAGGATATACTTAGGTTGAAATAGTTTTAGTATCTAATCATCTGAAGTATGCTCATTATTATGCTATTATTGTGATTAATTATACCACTTCCAGAATATTGTCATACAAATAACATGAAGTAGTCTCATGCAAAGATAAAACCTAATAGTAATGTATAAAGATGCTAATAGTATATAGTAGGTAAGTACGTATATTATAGCTGGCTGGTCGGACGTTATCACTTATCAGTCGTTAACCCGCACCGTGCCGACTACTTTTCAAAAATCACAACGTGTAGGCACACAGCTCGTAGTAATAACATAACTTGGCATGTTTTCGACTCTCGATTTTTATACAAACTTGAAGATGCAATATTCGAGATGAAAATTGACCCAATTTCAAGCGTAGTTATTGTTACAAATGGTCTCAATTACCATATGGTTGCGCGCCGAGACTAAACGATGGGTATTTATTTTCCAGCGCAAAGTTTTAAAACGAAAGGCACATTCAAGAATACACAATTATACAGCTACACTAGTTTTGCAGTGTGCGGTGAAAATAATGCTTTTTAATTTATTTTTGTTTACGTCAATTATTTATAAACAAGCTGCGGCCCGCGATTACACCCGCTTGTTAATTCAGGGTATAAGCTATCTCCGTTCTAAATTTCACTCAAATCCTTTGAGCTGTTTCAGCCTGAAGAAACACACTCACTCACCAACAATTCATTATTTTTTATGATATTAGTATGATAAATAAATAAATGATTAGCATACTGACGCCCGATGTGGCGCAATGGGCGAACAGCCGAATGCGAAGCGTGTTTGATTCTCTGTACAGGACTAACGTTTGTGCATTGAATAAAAAAAATGCTAGAACTTGATTGTGTATCTACTAAGGTGTTGTGGAGTGGATCCTTGATGCACACATTTTTGATACCCTAGATACAGGGAATCCTAGTTAGGGGTCAAAACGAAATTGTTTGTCGTTATTATTATCAAAGTAGAATCTTGGAGCAATATGCGGTACTTTCTTCTATTGAAATAGTCAAATTAAATAATAGCTAATATATAATACCTAATAATGAAAATCAGCAACCTACTTTATTTCAGTAGCTGAATATTGCATAACCTTCAATAAAACTTGAAGCTAAGAACAACAGTGCTCTAGAAACCCGACTGTGTTTTGAAGGCTTAAGATTATTGTGTTATTCGCTAGTTCTGCAACCAAAACTACAATGGATGTCTCATGCAAGTCAATTACGTCTATTTGCCGCCTAGTTAGCTATCTGAAGCTTCTGATACAATATGAATTCGCTACGAAGGAGTTACAGTTAGGCGAAAACTATTAAACACGATTAAGCCGAGGCAGAATTGAATTAAAATTCAATTTTGTTACCTCTGGTGTGGGGTGAAGTAGTCGTTCAGATATAAGTTATAAGCATGCCAGACGATAACAGATGGCCACATGTACTCTACTTATAATTAGTTTTCTTATATAGGTCGATGTCGAGAGAATACAATGTCGTATCGTGATCTGGGGAAATTACACGACGAGGCATTGATGTTATGTAACGGATATAGTTCTGATTTAAAATTGACAATTGATTTTTTATATACAAACATAGATGTGTTGCATAAACTTTGAAATGTAAGCGGTATATATAACAATTATAATTGTTAAAAATCCTACATATATTGTATGGGATACCTTGAGAGTTATAAAAATAGTGAGCTGGTTATATGAAAAGTAAATGGAAGCAAATGTGAATGATCAAATCAACATCTTTCACATATTTAAAAGAAGAAGAAAATATAAGAAAAATATCTTTTGTGTTTATTCTCCCGAAATTATTATCCTTTCATCGCAAAAATCGAGATTTCGAGTTAATATCCTGTTGTTTATTCTTCCGACTACTTATTATCCTTCCATCGGAAAAATCGAGTCTTCGAGTGAATATCAAATTGCGTTGCCGAGACGGAACAGTATAGCGGCTAAAGATCCCAGAAAACTTGCCTAGTCAGCAAAGATTTATATAACGAGTTTTCCACAAAAGAAAAAAAATACGAGCATAATAATTTTGCTAACATTCCACAAAATTAGGTTTAATACAAGTGAGTGCTCTTTCCGCCATCAGTAAACCTAGATTCCAGATTTTTGCGCATTATATTAGCATTCGTACAATCCAATTTCTTCGTTTAAACATTGAAGTTGAATATTGAGAATGCGAATGCGCTGCAAAAATCTGTTCACGGAATGTAGGCTTTGGGAGCGTATATGTGCTAGAATACGTACGTGTATAGTGAATAATACATATTATTTACTACGATGATTGGAGGGTATGTTTTCCGTAATCCCAGTGCGCTGCGCACACTGCAGGTTCCGGCGCGTGACGTCTCTATAAACCTTGAAACATGCCTACTCTATCTACTTGAGTATGCTCATTGTATACTTATCTCGTCTCCTATCAAGTTCAATAATTGTTGTTTCTTTTCTGTATGAATCGAAACAATAACCTGCAGCATATGATCGCAACATTCAACAGTGAAAATATATTTTATTACTTATGGTTGGCGCCCCACAGCTTCGCCCGCATGGTTTTCCGAGATATGTGTTAGTCCAATGCATGACATCGTCACTTAATGTCAAGTGACTTGTGGTCAAACACCAGTCTGTAATAAGTAAAAAAAAACTATTGCTGGATATTCATCCAAAACTGTTGAGTGGTTTTTACGTGATTGAGTAACAAACTTCCAAACTTTCACATTTATTGTATTAGTAGGATTCAAGTTCAAATCTATTTAGTAGTTATATTTCTTGAACATTTCGGATGTTTGGAGTTGTTCTTTCAATGGGAAATCAATAGTCTTTCGTAACTTGCCTACTCCTTATAAACATCATGAATCTTTGTAACGGCAAATGGCTCAATAAATTTTGCGGTAACACAAGTATCCAATGTCAATTTCATCCGCGGATTACCTACACAAACAAGCATATTCTGGAGTTGTTTTTCCCGGAACATGGTTGGAGCGGAGTGACGACTTCTGAGAATCGCAAACGACTCCCGCTCTGCAGTTCTCGGAAAGGCGACGTATTTTACGGCGTGCATTTGTGAAGGAATCTCTAGTGCAAATTGCACAGAAACCATTTCGCTGCACCGGTGATATACACATACACACTTAAACTTTAGCTATTACAAGCTCCACTTCAAAATATCACCATGAGAGCCGCTAGATGTGACCGTGCTTCGGAGCTGTCGATCCCAGCCAAAACAGTCGTGAAGCCATGTTGGAGGCCTTTGGGCGGCCTGAATACTCCGATGATATTGTTCACTACTAGCACATACGAAAGAATAAAATCAGCATCATCGGCCAGTGTTCTTTCAACGCTATAATAATAAACATTTGTTAGCCGTTTACATCCAACGATTTCTCGTTACTCTCAAAAAAGAGAACCAACTTACGATAGCTATACGCTACCGAAGTGAAACCTTTGACCACGTGCACTAACGCTACTCTGCAAGATGTAATGAAAATTATATTAAAAAGTTTCTCCAAAGTTGAAAAAAAAAAACATAACTTATTGTTATTGCACCTGTAGGCATCACAAAATTTACCGTGGCTTATATTCGACCTACCCATATTTGCGGCCCCCGGGAAACCTTTCAATAAATCTTGTTACAATACTGCTAGAGTGTTCAATTGCCTCTTAATGTTATTACATGTAAATTTAAACTGGATCGATCGGTTTATTTTGTGTGTACACGTTATTTACTGTTTATTCGATTTTGGCGATATTTGTTGTTATTGAAATGCAAAATAACAAACAGCTCAATATGTATTATAGTCAAAGAGTATGCCGTAGGTATTATTCTGCATGAAAATTAGTGTGATATGTTTAATCTATGTCTATAAATGATGCCAGTGGCAAAAGACGCGTAATCAAAATTGTAGTACTTACCTATATTATATACCTCCAAATTAGTATCTAATAATTTGTTATTTGTGTTGGATTTAATGTTGGGCCGATTACGTAGCTAACTTAATATGTTTGAGTATTTACTGAAAGCCCCATTATACCGTAAGCCAGGATCTGTACGAAGTCCAGAATACCCTCGTCACGCGGCGGCCTAATATAATTGAACCGCTGGACTAGCTGCTCCTAACGTGGGATATACAATCACCCTCTATCAATTTTCATAAAACATTAATTAAAGCGTATCCAAGTACGCTCAGGCACAACCTGTCACTTATCCAGTACCCGAAGGTGACAAGTCGAGTTTAATTATTCGCCTCCCTAAACGTCTATTAAAACGTCATTATGAGTAAATGAGCGCTTACATCCGAGTTATGAAGCTGTATATTCTGTACAATCACTGAATCTTTGACAAGGCTAGGTACTATATAAGGCCGCGTATGAAAACAAGGGAGTGAAATTACTAAGTGAACGGCAACAGCAGCATGTTTACGTGGATGTGGATATTTGAAATTGTTTTGTTCTGCGGTGCGGTGGGGCGGTGGCGCGTTCTGGCCGCCCAGCCGCCTAACATCACTACCTGCGAGGAGTTCGAACGCGGGGCTCGCTTCAACCCATACCAAGTTATCGATTCCTTTTGGAAAATATTCTACTTTTGGGCGGATAATACTGAACTCTACCCCATCATATTTTCGTTGCCCGCAAAAAAGGTAAGACCTCAGGTAAAAGGCAAAAGGCCTACTAGGTATAATGTAAAATCCAATCTCCAATTCATGTTAATAAAATAATTTTACCTATTTTATATTTTATAGTAAACCTTATAAAATTTTAAACCTAACATGATAGTCAGGCATTTTTTTTAAAGTAAGTAGTTTTTAAAAGTATCTTCAATAATTGTTTTCCATTTATGATCTAAGTTTCCAGTTTTTAAAATGAGAAGGGAGGTTTTTCTTTCAGCTGAATAAACGTATCTCCTAAACAATCCTAAACCATACATGAATAACTTTTTTTTCCCATGTATTCAATGAAAAGGCAAAAGCGTCGGAGCCCATGCTCATACAGCCAAACAAGGTTCACTGCTGGAAAACCAGAAATAAAAAACATTTTTTATTTTGACCTATTTTTAATTTTTAACAAGCTGCGCCCGGTGGTTTCATTCGCGTGGACAGCAGATTATCGCAACAAAATACTTCCTGGCAACTTTTTCCATTTTTTCTTTCATAAGAACCTTCTCCTGGCAATAACAACCACAACAAAAAAAATTAGAGAAATCGGTCCTGCCGTTCACGCGTGATGCCGTGACCAAGGGAAATAGGGATTCATTTTTATATATAAGAGAAGATTGCATGCCAGAAAACCTCCCATTAGAGTTGGAGCCACAACTGATATTTTTTAAAATATTGTTCACTCCCAAAAAGTAGGTATGTTTATGTATGATATTTTTTTTCATGGAACAGAGGCTGCTCAAGTTCAAAGAAACTATAGACGCCATAGATCCGGAGTTGGGTGTGGAGTGGGACAAGGCCACGTTATTCATGAACCCTCGGCCTGGTACCGAAGTGTTGTTCATCTACGCGGGCTCTCCCGGCGCCTTTAGAGCTGTCGTCATAAAAGAACAACGGCAAAATAAGAGTAAGAACTTAATACTGGCTAGTAGATATTGATGAAAGGCTTCTTTAAAGAAACGATGTGGCGAGGCTTGATGGCGATAAGGTGGTTTACGTAAACCCGATTTTTCAAATAGATACCTGCACAAGCTCTCCCAGCGCTTTCAAACAAAATATTAGGCTCTAGTATGGTATTGATGGTGCAGTTTTTTTTTGATGATATATAGACAGGATGAAATCTGTTACTACACTGAGAATCCATGCCATGCCTTAAAACCCGGGCAGGGATAAGCGACGTTGTTCTCGTGAACTAGGGGTTAATACCCGTTGCGCGGCTCTGAGGTGGTGTCTATCTATACGCGGGCACTGCACCGGCGCGGCGCCTTAAGAGCTGTCGTAGTAAAAGAAACGATGGCAGCATGATAAAGGTGTACCTACAGTTATAAAGCTCCGAACAAAACAAATGAACTCAACCCTTACCTTATATATAGCTAGGTGGGCTAACATCATCAGTAACAAACGAACGTTCCGTTTAAAATTCTGATGTCACTTAGCGCATGGTCTTCAAAAAACGTACCAGTTTAGTTACTGTCTAAATGTGGCAAAGTTTCCCACGCCCCTTCGCCTTCACCATTTCCGCCCCTAACTTTCCCCGCCCGACTTGACTCGTAATGATAATAAACAGGTCGCATTTTAACCAAGTTTTTCCTATTTTCACGGTTCTCCCTAATGACCTTCACAGGTTTACCCATTTAACATTAAACACCTTGTTAAATGGAACGTTCCTCAGTGCAATTTTTGTACGTACCTTATGTATTTTATTAACTGGCTACTGTCTCCACTTTTTATCGTGCTGGTAACAAAGTTGTTCTTCCTGGGGAAAGAAATGACAACCTAGATATTTTTTAGACCTGTCGTTAGCAGTGATTTATTACCTCGCCTCGAAGGTATCTTTTGAAACATTTCATCATTGAGGTCGCTTTTAAAATATATCAAGAAAGGCAGATTATGTCGTCAGCGTCACGCAATGTTCGTACCTATTTGTTTCAGGACATTCTAACCAAAGGTTTTTATGGGATAGCTTACAAACCTAAAAAAAATATTGATTGTAGGTACCTAACGGTGAAAGAAAATAGCTTATTAGTTACGATGTATGCTTAAACTTGGCGGGGACTTCTCGCTGGACTATCAGATATTGTGTTTCTTTTCCCAACCAAAATATTTAACAACGAAAACATATCTGTTTATGTGGCATTGTGTGTTATCACTTATCACATAGTGTATTCGGTAAACTATGCGTAAAAATCATCATTAGACATTTTTAAAGTTGAGTTTAGCCTGAGAGTTTAAACTGAAACCAGTTGTTGTGGCAACCATGTCTAGAGCCAAACGAAATAGTGACATATAAATATAAAGTCAAAGAATTCCTTATGAAAGAGCTCATCCATAATAGTGCTAACATCAATTTCTGTCTCTAAGTCTTTCTCTGCTGTGTTCTGATTTGAAGGGTTGGTTGATTGCCGACTTGTAAAGCAATTAAAGGGATGTTATAGGCGATGGATCAAGTGGCATCAGCTTGATCCTTCATCTCATTGCATAAGGAAAATTAATTTCGCGATTCAAAAATGAGCCTTATATAATAAGCTTCAGTAAAAGGGTTCTCAAAGTACGGAACCTTAAATGTGTATAATAAGCCTGTTTTATTTCAGTTCGTCCGTTCCCGTTACCTCACATGAAATTTGCGGATGTACGGCTGAAGATGGTAGACAACTACATAGGTATGATATGTTGCGAAGATCTCTCACTTTACGCGCTGGCTAGGGTGGACAATCTTCCTATCACTGAAACGCATTGTGAACACGCCGCTGCAAGACTGGGCCTCTACGGCCCTGATGGAAAGTCTTACATCTACCTCAAGAAACAGCTAGAAGATGAACTTTGAACAAGTTTTCAGTTATGTCTGTACCTGAAGTAAGCTTAAGTACTAAAAAGTAAAAAAAAAAAAAACTATCAAAATTAATCACATAAATTGAACCAGGAGCCGAAAGAATGGCCTGAATATACCTTCCTACCTCAAGAGAAACTTACGTGGATGACATAAATATAGGGTAGGTACCTACCGATTGAACCTTTAGAAAAAAAAAAGAGCTAGCCAAATATCCTTGCCTGCCACTTCCTACAAAGTTATAAACATTCTCTTACTATAATATATACCTACAACCCACAGTGTAGAATTGAAACTCCTGGAATAGTCCTTTTCTACTTACCTGTACATGAGGGTAAAGTTTGTGAACGAACTTTAAACATCGAATTTCCATTGATTCAGTGATGTAGATAGATAATGTTGGGTAAACTTTTTCCTCCGTTCCCGGATTTAATGGTGGTGATAGTAAACAAAGATCGAAACTTTCATAGATTGTAGCCAATGTTCTCAAAAACATCTATTTAACTTTTAAAATAATGAATAAACTATACCAGTTCCCAGTCCAGGTGTAGCGTGGCGCCATCATAGACCACATCGTCACTTAACATCAGGTGACTTGTGGTCAAACGCTACCCTGTAAAAAGTAAAAAAAAAAAAAAAACCACAATAAGGTAAAAATTTTTTTTTTTGACGTAATAAATATTTATATATAGTCTTGTCATGATTATTTATATAAGGATCCTTTAAGTCCCACTTATTTTACCTGGAAATTATCTATTCCACATATCTCCGTCACGTTGCCACAATGATCATGGTCACATAGGTACACTAACTTCTGACATACAATCCCATTTCCTCTACCTCCCATTGTGGTTCTATGTTTTAGTGAATAACGTGGGAAAAGGGATGGCGCAGTCCCGAACTACCTATAAATCAATTATCTACGCGCAATACCTTACCTACTCACGCCTTAAATAAAATATTGCATTACGTAATGTAGGTTGTAAAGTTATCTGTGCTATAAGTAACTTTGATCTATTGTGAGTAGTTGGCCATCAGTACCAGTCATCCATCTACTTAACATGAAGGGGCTACTCAGGAATAACAGTAAGTAGATACTTTGAGAATCTAAAACGCTACATTTTCCATTTAAGTGTTGTCTAAATGAACAAACAAAGAATAATTGTAATAAAACATACCTATGAGAAATGTGTCTGTATTATCTAAGGAAAATGTAGTTACTGCGAAACATACTGGGCTATGAAGAGACCGCTGAATGTGCATAAATGTATTCTACGACAGTAATTTCTGCATTCGCGACCTGCACACGTGTCTCGCAATATTCGGAGTTGTATTTCTGCTTTCTTTTTGTCGCAATCTGATTTTACAAACACAAGGGTTGCTATTTATGTTGTTTTCAAGACTTCATTACTCTACTAGCACTTCTAAAACGACAAGTTTGTGAATAGCTTTTAGTTGCATTAGGTACTTTTTCATATATTATTGAGGTTGTTTTGATTGAGTAAATACCCATTACACAATAGTTTATGTATCTATAACTACTGCTGAAATAACAACCTCAAACCAATAACTTGCTGCAACTTGATCAGGTAAAGAACCTTCGTAAAATAGAGTACCTAAACGAAACGGACTTTTCTTTATTTGACTTGGTGAACCAGTTTTGCTTACTTACGAGGAAAACGTTAAATATGTTCCAACTGCTAAAATACAGCAATCTGATCTAATACCTACAGTTTTTGCAAACGAAGAAAATAAAATAATACATAAAGCTACAAAAGTTGAGTTAAGGTTTTTTATTAACAAAATTTGCTACAGTTTGATTTGTGTTATTTTGTTGTACCTACCTGTAAGCACATTTTCTTGTGCGGACCGGATTTTAAGACTTAAATTTTGTTAAATTCCTAAAATTCTGTTATGGTTTATACCGTATTCTGTCATATTTCGAGATAAAATTCTGTTCATACTGAAAATAATTCGCTAGAGTTCTTGAAATATTTGGCAGTAAAAATATACTTACATCAAACGTAAATATAAAGGTAGAGGTACAAAGATCTGCATCCAATATAAGAGATCGATGAAAAGCGAGTGCCCAATGCCCGGGGCTCTCTATACCCAACAGAACAAATTTATTTGCCTCAGAAGCACACTAGACGTCAACAAAGAAGGTTATTTTTCAATAGAAAGCATTTATTCATTGTTTTAGACTTTTAGAGCATTGATTTCTCACCACTTTTATAATAGGTAGGTACCTACCTACTCAAAGCAATTCTGTGGTTTAAGATTGAATTATTATTAGCTACTACTCAAATTATTTATTTATGAAGAAAAGTAAAACATACCTAATGATATTATACATATAAATATAACTATGAAAATAGTTAACGATGACTAAGAGTATAGAATTAATTACAATGTAATGTAATTACGATAAAAGTTGGCGTTGTGTCGACGCGCATTTCGATGCAGCCTGTCATTAGGGTAAATTATTATTTTCCCAGTTACCCACCGGCCTCCATCCCGGCACGGTATTATGTTGGTTCCGGGGAAAGATCATCAATCTAAATTGAATCACGGTTGGTGGAGGAAAACACTACTCAGTTGAAACTCGATCTATGTTGAAACGAGTTGTTATTTCGGCCGACACGTAGGAATGAGTTTGCATTGAAAGCTTTGTATAAATTGTTTGACATCGATCAGTGACGTTAACCCTCTCTACAAATATTACTCTGCTTTAATTTGCACAATTTATATATCGAATTCGCTAGAGCGATGGTGGCCGAACGGTTAGGCGTGCGACTTACAAGACGCCGACACCGAGTTCGAATCCTCTCGGCCCGCACCTATGACTCAATAATTTATGTGCGGATTTGCCATCGTTCAAAACGGTGAAGGAAAACATCGCGAGGAAACCGGCATGTCCAAGAACTGCACATCTGCACAACTGCACATTCAAGGGTATGCGACATCTACCAACCCGCACCGGGCCAGCGTGGTAGATTACAGCCCACACTCTCTATCTCTGAGAGAAGGCCAGAGTCCCAGCAGTGGGAACGTGAAAGGCTGATAATGATATATCGAATTCAGTCTGATGGGAGCTGCCGAAAATAATATTAGGAGTATCTATTTACGTTTAACCTACGATAAACAAAAGAATGACGTTCTCATATTGACGTGGTATACTTATGTATGTATATTTTATTACTTTATCTACACTTTGATGTAGTTTCTATAGGGCTTGTAAAAAATGTTACCGCTCTGCAATGCAAGCATCTCTCCCACGCAAACAAACATATCGCATTCGCATATATCGTGTATCACACAAGGTGCGCCCGCTCCTTAACCTTCGGTGCGTCTACGGCCCACTCCCTCGTTTACGCTTCCATTGTGATCGGGCATAGGCAAGTGGTTATGTTTCTAGATACTTCCACAGTGCGACAGTGTCCAGTCACACATACTGACAGGACTCTGATATATTTATGAAAAATAACAAGCTAGCCAATAAAAATATCGCACTGGTGAGACTACTGACAAAAATGTAGGTACATTTACTTACTTAATTCATTTACAAACTTTAAAAAAAACTTTGTCTCTTAAGATGAATCAGGTCTAATAAACAAGTCCTATCAAAACTTTCATAATACCTATTAGCTATGAAGTAACCATTGTATGCGGGGTGTACGTACACATACCTTTTATACCCCGTAATGCCTTCATAAAAACAGCTTCACCGGTAAAGCCAGCGCGGGCGGTGTAAGTCCCAGAAAATATTATGAGTCCAGATAACAGTCTCCCCAGCACGTCTTTCCATTACAGTATCCAAAGAAATTCCTACTAGCGAAGGTTATTTTCTCTCAGACGAAAACGTTAAAAGTTCCCCGTTAAATGTTTCTTCCCCCTCGGAACAGAACGCTGAACTTACAATGATCGAAATCATAAAACAAGCGTACCCTACAGTTTATATCGTTGTTGCAGTTCGACCAGGTCGTGAAACAATTAACAGCCTTACACTGTAATAACGCAATACCTTCCAGGTATAATGCCATTAAGATTTTATTTCACTGAGAAAGTTAACGCTATAAAATGTGGATCGTTTCCACCTTTCTCAACGCGTAAAAGTCGCTTTATATTCCTACCCATAAGTACCTATATTGAGCGTGTAGGTGCTTATGACGGAGCCTGTACAGCGAGTTTTAACACTTCGTTCTACGATTTACGAAATTACACATTAATTTTACTATACCTATATTCATTAAAGTACATATACAAGCTCATCATATCAGAATTAATAGGAAGTCGTTCGTTAATTCATATCGTAGGAGCCTCTGTGGGGGCCCGCAAAATTAACTTTCGATATTAAGTCCTATCCTCACACACACATGACATAACTAACTCCTGATTATACAAAGGTAGGAAGCAGTAAGCACATAGCCTTCCGCCGTATCCTACGTAACGTGTTAAGCATATTCTCTTCGTAAATTTACTGTTAGGTAGGCTCAGGGAAGATTAAGGTTAACTATAGGAACTCCATGAACGGGCTGAGTAATAGAGTTGCTTTGTGTTTTACCTGTGTGCGTTTGTCAAATAACCGTCTTGTATAGGACCTCACAAGCACCTTACTACTCAGCGGTTGTGGTATCCCACTTTAATTAGTAAATGTTTGCTTTAGGTTCTCAATAAAAGAAAAAGATTGAATAATGTTTTGCTTATTGGCAGTAAGTACCTACATACATTACCTACATTTCAAAAATTGATACACTTGAGTAGGTACAAAAGGCGAAATGCGAGAAAAAATATGTTACGACAACAATAGCATCTAGTTATGCCGAGCTATCATCGGCTGTCGGCTGCGTGTAAAATCTTTGTGTGCCCCAACTGAAAAGGGTGCGAAGCATTCATAAGCGTACCCGTCAGTTACGCGACCCAAACTTCTTTCACCGCGCTCTCAAGAGGCGCCGCTGCCCTTCGTGTCATCCACTTCTTACCTTTCCGCCCTTTTCCTTTTCTCCGCAAGGCTCACCACGACTTACATTTCCTAAAACATTTTTACACCGTCCATAAAAACTTTCGCTTTACGATACCTATACGTTGCCTTTACTTCTTTCCAAATTTTTACATGAACTCCTCGGTAAACATTTTATATTATGCTTAATGAACGTTTTAGATTTCGTAAAAGGGTGTTATTGTGGGCGGTTATGAATAAAAATGGTAGGAAGTGGAGCACGGTTCCGAGAGTGCGGGCATTAAATCATTCCGAAAAGCCATTTGGACACAAAGGATATGGTCAATAAACAAACAGGACTCGGCACTGATAGCTGCGATTGGTGCCGGCTAACTGAGCGCAAAATTTATATATCGTGGTGTTTTGTCCGAGTATTTTCCGATACCTTATTTAAGGACCTTTATCTGCGAAACCGCGTCCGAAATCCGAAATCTCATTTTCTTGGTAGATCCCACCTACCTAGCCTAATGCAGCTACTAATAAACTGGTCACGTCAACGTTATTTATTGTTATAACAACAACAAAGAACAAGAAACTCACGGCGCCGGCCTTTTTTAATCTTTTGCTCCTGATATATACTTATTACAATGCTTAAAATTATTACATACCTAGCATAGCATTTAGGAGTTGGGTTGTTTCAAAAAGTTTAAGCATAAAGCTTAGCTTAGAATTCGTTAGAACCGTTGCCTGAATCTAACGAATTCTATCAAAAGCTGCCTGCCGATTGTTACCTACAAGCTGTAGCGTATTATAAATTTTATTTTAATTACTGTAAAATACATATCTATATCTTATCATATATATATCTATATACTTACACTTAAGTGCTTTAACATAAATAAAACATAATAATATTATATGTGGTATGATAAAAACGAACGAATTGCAGTGAGAAAGGTTCAAATATATCAAAAAACATCAAAGCAAAGGTTTTTAAAATTCATGGAACATTTGGGGATTAATCAGATAGGCTTTGAAGCTTTTCAGACTGTGATTCCCCCCCCCCCCTCCGTCTCCTACTTTGGTCTGACGCTATTCAGTATTAGGTACTCATTGATTGTGTAGATGATTGTGTTGATTTTTTGCTAGCGATCCCTCAAAGATCATTGTTATTGACTTTGATATAGAAATTTATGTTTCACTAATGAAATATCTATTAAGTAAGAAATAAAATTAACGGTAACCAGGGTAGATACAAATGAGGATCACCGAAACACAAAACCTTTGAGTTGTAGCACAATGTATATTTGTTTGATGCCAAAAGCTGGCGAACGCGTAACGATCGCGGCAAATTTTAATTAAGGTCATAAACTATGTCGTAAAAACGCACAGATTCTGCTAAATGATCACATAATGGTATATAATTGAAAACATAGAATTATGTGAAAGGAAAACTGGTTGACGTTTACAACTCGTAAGTCATAGATCTAACATGCGATAATTTCTTTCATATGCTCTGTTCAATTTCAATATATTTATAAAATGACAACAATACTATCATCATAGATCCTATTTACTGAAATACTTTTCAAAAATATTAACACTGTTACGAGTTCTTTTATTACCCTTTGACTTTTCTCTGCGTATGAGTACCTACCTACCATCAACAAATGACATCGTCACTTAAATGCAATACCCATCGATCGACAGTAAAAGTGGCGCGGAACGGTTACGAGTTGCAATCAACGTAGAGACCCCAAATTATGTGACGCTATTTAAAATTGTGTCAACATGATGGAACGTAGCTAGCAGCTAGCTCGCTACGGCGGCGGCAGCCAGGGCGGCGGTGCTCCGGGAGCTAGCTGGCTCGACCGGCCGCCCTTCGGTCCGGTAAATACAGCCTCCCGCCTCACGGCTCTCAGTATGGATTATTCGCAGCGAACGGCAAACGGAGCCAGTACGACACACGCGCCTCTCCCGGCCGCTTGTCTGACAATCGTAGCGCCGTCGTAGCACGCGTAGCACGTAGCTCGCTCGACTTGCGAGAGATCTAACCTTTCCTCCGTAGGACCAGCTACGCTATTAAAAGCATGCTAATAATAAGGTTGTTGTGTTCAAATCACGTCATTAATGTCACCCTTAAATATCATGGAAAACAACTGTGAAACAATTTATCTAGGCATGTGTTAAATCCATGTGACTTTCTCAGTTTCCGTTACTTCTGTGTAAGTATAGTAAAAGTCATAACAAACTTATTTGAAGTTAAGTCTAGCTTTATTGTTTTTCTTTTCATCATGCTTTATTTAATTTTTTATAGAAACAACTTTGTTTTACTCTGTTTGTATGGTGTTCTAAACTGTAGTTTTTATTTCTAAAAAATCGAACTTTAGTTGAATTATAAATTCAGCTTTTATAGCTTCAATGTTTGTATCGTTAATGTTAACTTAATCATTATTAATTTTACTTATTTAATTACTACTTTAACTACGATTATTGTTTCGATATAGCTTTATTTTACACCTGTACAATTAAGCGTACTGTTATACACGTAGATTGTTAGCCTTAGTGCTGCCCTGACGGCCCATCTGGCCTAGTCAGCATATCCATAAGTAAACGCAGTCCTTAAAAGTAGTTTGATAGTCAGTCTGCTCTCATCCTCCAAACGGAACGGTTGCCTAAAGATAACATCGTATTGTATTAATCTCGTAATAAACTTAGTGAATTTAAAATAGTTTTTTTTTAAAAACTAGAATCCAATTATCCGTATAACATTTTGGTGGCAGCGGTGGGATCCGGAAATCCCCAGTGCCAGGCACCGTTCCGCAGACTCGCTCCGGATCCTTATCCTAAAAGGAAAATAAAACACGTCAGTGTGAAACATTTTGTGTTAAGTGAAACCTGTGAAATAAAAGCGCAAGTGTACTTACTCACTGTGACATACTGTGACATCCATTAAGTGTCGTCTCGTCACACATCCTAGATCCTGGAAAGGATCATCCTGCAAAGAAGAAAGGATTGCAATTGTAGTTGCAATCACCTACCTCCAACTGCGTGCATCTCCAATCTCCGAGTACGCCTATCTCCAACCTGCAAAAGAAAACAAACAATTAGAAGTACCTACTTACCGTGCTTCCATCCTGCTCCGTGACTACTCGCCACGGACATCGCTGTATCCTGCATCTGAAATAAATCAAGAATCCAATTTGTCAACTCTAAATCGTCAAAGAACCACAAGCTGCGAAGCTTATCTCATCGGAATGTTCCCGGCCGCCGCCGTGTTCTTATCAGTCGCCCACACGTTACTCGTACAGTAAGTCTTTGGTCATTGTTTAGACTAAGTCAGGAAGTTAAGGCTCCGTTAGTTATCCATTGTGAATTAATTTTATGTTAGTCATTTGCAATCTGTTCTATTAATTTTGTCCCGGAAGTTAACTATGCCAAAACTGCCAAAAGCGGAAGAAGGCAAATTAACCATCGACATCCCCGGACCGGAACAAGTTGCAAGTGATTCAGCGGGAAAATCACCTCTTGGTTCTCCTCGCATCACCAGGAAAGCCGCCGCAGCTCTTGCAATGGCTGAACTGGAATTAAACATCCTTTTCAAATTCATCAAATCCTATGACGGCAGTAGGGAAACTCTGAACTCATTTTTGGTAAACTGTGATAACGCGTTTGACCTTGCATCCGAGGCTCAAAGGCCTATCTTATTCAAATACATCCTCAGCCAATTAAATGGCAAAGCGGAAGTAGCCTGCTCCATTAAAGAATTTACGTCCTGGGAGCAATTAAAGGAATTCTTAAAAACACAGTTTAGTGAGCGGAAGCACTATTCACACCTCTTAACTGATCTTCAAGAAACCAAACAAGGTCCACAAGATAATGTGGGCCAATATGCATTACGAATGGAAACTTACCTCTCACAACTACTTACCGAAATATCATTATCCAATACTAAAGCCAAGGAATTGCCAGGTCGCACCGCGGCTATGGAAGACCTCGCACTCCACCATTTCGTAATGGGACTGCATCCCCGAATCTCAAATATTGTGAGATGTAAGTCTCCACGAACCTTAAACGAAGCTATTAATTTCGCCATTTCTGAAGAACGGATACAGCAGACGCTGTATAGACGTCCACAGATAGACCAAAAACCTGTTAATAATAACAATAACAAATTCAAGGCCGGACCTTCTAAACCAAATACATCATTTAATTCTCAAAAGCCAGGTAACCCGACACCACAAGGAGTGTCCAATGTATTTTGCCGTTATTGCAAAACGGGTGGCCATGATATATCAATGTGTAAAAAACGCGAATTCAATAACAACCGTTTCAAATTCCAACAACAGCAGACGCCTAACCAAGGTTTTAGGGCTGCCCCTCGTGTCAATTTCGTTGAACAACCTGATGAAGAGGTTGGCCAGGACGAAGTAGACCTCTCACCCGACACTTTAAACGAGTAGACGTCTCGCCCAAGTGTCGCACGAGACAAAATCCAAAAGTCGACACGATTGCCCAATCCTCAATTCCCAGGGACCACTCGGGTAACCAGCCCCAAATAAGCGCCCAATCATCAATTTCCAGGGACCACTCGGGTAACCAGCCCCAAATAAGCGCCCAATCTTCTATTTCCAGGGACCACTCGGGTAACCAGCCCCAAACAAGTGCCCAATTTTCAATTTCCAGGGACCACTCGGGTAACCAGCCCCAAACAAGAGCCCAATCAACAAATAAGACCAACCGACAGGGTAACCAGCCCCAAACTGACGGTCATAAAACTACTGAACCGATTTCTCATAACATTGGAAATCCTAAAGTCCTATCCTTATCCAAAGAAATTTACGAAGTGAATATAGACACGACGAAAAGACTTTTACCACACGTGCTGCTAGACTCACAGGCATCAGATATCCCTTTATCCTTACTTGTTGACTCAGGTTCTGCTATATGTCTACTGAAAGAATCCAGCATTCGGAAGAATCAGAAGTTAATCAAAGAGCTGATTAAACTCAAGGGTATAGACCCTGGTGATGAACCAACTCAGACCGAAGGTCATTTCCAAGTCAAGCTAAGACTAAATGACAATAAATCCATATCTTTCAAGTTCCATGTTGTTAGAGACATCAACCTACCTTATGACGGTATCATAGGTACGGACTTCCTAACCGCATTTGGCTGCAAAATCGATTACACTCACGATGTCCTGAAAATAGGAAAATTAGATGTTAAACTTCAATTTTTCGAGCCTTTTTATGTGATTCCGCCTCGAACCGAAACAGTTATCGAATGTTCCGTTCGGAAAACCAACTTGAAGGAAGGTATCATAGTAGATCAACACCTTTCTGAGAATTTACTAATATCCAATTGTATCGTAAAGGTCAAGGACAACAGACGTATAAACTTGACAGTCGCCAACATTTCGGAACTTCCTATTAATATCAATCCGAATCTAAATCTTAAACTAGAGCCTTACGAATCTATCAATTCTATCCTAAATGGTCATAACCAAAACGCTGATTCTCACATCCGCACTCAAGAAGTGCTAAATTTACTCAGAACAGATCATCTCAATTATGAAGAAGCTAATGCTCTTCATGACATTTGCTCTGAATATTCAGACATATTCTATGTCCCCGGAGATAAACTCTCCCATACTAATGCTTTAAAGCATGATATCGTAACAACACCTCAGAACCCAATCCATGTCAAGTCCTATCGATTTCCAGAAGTACACAAACAGGAAGTGGAAAAACAAATCGATCATATGCTAGATCAAGGTATTATAGAACCTTCTATGTCTCCATGGTCATCACCCATTTGGATCGTCCCCAAGAAGCTAGATGCTTCCGGGGAGCGCAAATGGCGCATAGTCATTGATTACCGAAAGTTAAATGATATCACCGTTGGTGATAGCTATCCCATTCCACAGATCTCAGAGATCTTGGACCAGCTTGGTCAAAGTAAATACTTCTCCACTCTTGACCTCGCATCAGGATTCCATCAAATCCTTATAAATGAAGAAGACGCTCCCAAAACAGCCTTCAGCGTGCCACAGGGCCATTACCAATTTAACCGTATGCCATTTGGCTTGAAGAATGCTCCTTCTACCTTCCAGCGGTTGATGAATACCGCCTTATCAGGGCTTCAGAGCACGCGCTGTTTTGTTTATCTTGATGATATCGTTATCTACAGTCATGATCTTAACTCACACGTTGAAAACCTTTCAACCGTATTCCAAAGATTGCGAGATTTTAATCTAAAACTGCAACCTGACAAATGTGAGTTCCTCAGACGCGAAGTCGCATATCTTGGTCATGTAATAACCGAAGAAGGCGTCAAACCAAATCCGGATAAGATAAAATCAGTCACCGAATTTCCAACTCCTATGTCCCCAAAAGATATTAAATCCTTTCTTGGCCTTGTCTCTTACTACCGACGATTTATCCCGGACTTCTCTAAAATCGCCAAACCACTTACAAAGCTCCTAAAGAAAGACATCCCATTTGACTGGCAAAACGAACAACAACTCGCCTTCGAATCCTTAAAAATCAAACTCACTTCTGCCCCAATCCTGGCATATCCGGATTTCACACAACCTTTCCTGCTCACATGTGATGCATCAAACTATGCAATATCAGCGATATTATCCCAAGGTCCCGTAGGAAGAGACCGACCTATCGCCTATGCATCTCGCACCCTCAATAAGGCAGAGTGCAACTACAGCGTAACCGAAAAAGAGTGCCTAGCCGTTATCTTTGGCACCAAGGTATTTAGACCTTACTTATACGGACACCAGTTCACAGTCCTGACTGACCATAAGCCATTAGAGTGGCTTTTTAAATGCAAAGACCCAGGGTCACGCCTCATCCGCTGGCGTTTAAAGCTGGAAGAGTTCGAATACGATATCAAATATAAAAAGGGAAAAATTAACACTAACGCGGACGCACTATCCCGTTTCCCTGTTAATCCAATCCAACCGACAACATCCAACTCTTCTACTGATGACCAACCGACCCGAGAAGTAGACAGTGACTTAATGGACCTGTTGATATCACCACCGTCTTTCAACCCTGAAAGAGACATCCTACCTTCTTTTGACCATCTCGATCTCAATGAGGGATCTACTGACTTACCTTCCCCAAATCTCCTCGATCCTAATGCGGATATTCTCCCGTCACCAGAAATGAACTTACCTTCTAATATACCTGACACCATTAGGGAAGAAATCGAAGACTTACCTGAACGTGTCCCCGAGCAGTTACCAGCTCTTGATGACCAGCCCGTCGTTACTCCAACACCTTCCACTAGCACTAGTCTAAACTTACCTGATGATGACTATCCTGCTTTTCTGAAAACAATGGACAATAAAGAAAAGTCTTTCAACACAAAAATCCAAGAACATAATGAAGACATTACTAAATCAAAATGTAAAATCATAATTATACCTACTTCTATTGATCTTGACGAATCCAACCCATTTGTACAAAATATTCTTGATAACATACCAGATAACTCCGAAATCATAAATAAGGAACGGCCTCTCAATTCCTTCATATCATTCTCGCATGGAGACAAGATATACTATTTCCTGTTTTTCAAAGTTTACCATTTTGATAAATCAACTTACGTAGATATTTACAAAAGTCTCAAATCAATCAGGAATGAATTGATCGTAAATCTTGATAAAGATATTTCCTCAGATATTGCAATAACAGAATTTAGAAACCCATTTGATGTTCATCAATTTACTAAAATCTATAACATGTTGCTCTTTCTGTTTAACAACTCTGATATCAATATACATATATACAAAGGTAAAATCATATATCCGTCTCTTACCGAAATTCCTAAAATACTTAGGGAAAACCACGATATCCCGATCGCCGGACATCTCGGCAGTAGCCGCATGCTTAAGAGAATCCAGGAAACCTTTTACTGGAAAAACATGCGAAGTGACATTGAAAGTTTCGTAAAGAAATGTCCACAATGTCAGACCAATAAAGCCCTTAGACAAGTAAATAGGGCTCCCATGCAGATTACTAGCACGTCAACCGAACCTTGTCAACGGATATCCCTCGATATTGTCGGACCGTTGCCCGAAGCGGGACCTGCAAAATTAAAGTACATACTAACAATACAAGACGATCTTACCAAGTTCTCCTCTGCATATCCAATACGCAGCACCACAGCTGAGGAAACCAGTGAATGCTTACTTCACTACATATCCATCTTCGGTATCCCAAAAATGATCCTTACGGATCAGGGAACCAACTTCACGTCTGAACTTTTCAAAAAGACTTGTGAATTTCTTAAAATCAAAAACCTTTGGTCTTCTCCTTACCATCCACAGACCCAAGGCGCCCTTGAAAGAAGCCATTCAACTCTCAAGGAGTACCTCAGATCCTATACCAATGAGGACCAGACGAACTGGCCTCGTTATGTCTATACAGCTATGCTTACTTACAACACAACTGTGCATTCCACAACTCATTTCACACCCCACGAACTAATGTTTGGAAACAAACCAGTGATTCCAAATTCCATCTATGAGGAATCCCCAGGAGCAACGTATCCTGATTATGTCCGTATGCTCCAAAACCGACTCAAGTATTCACGAGAAAAAGCTTTAGAATTCATAAGGAGATCTAAAGAATCCTCCAAATCATATTATGACACTCGTACTCGCACACCTAAATATAGAACTGGCGAGTACGTATATTTAAAAAATCACTTGAGAATGCGTAAAGCACTCTCAGCCCTCTGGAAGGGACCTTACAAGATAGTAAGAGTAAATGGAAACAATACACTTACCTTGCTCATTAATCGACGTCATGTCACGCATCACTTTGATGAAGTGAAAACAGCTAACGTCGACACCAACCTGTAATGAAATCTTTCAGTAGAGTAGAGTAGAGTAGAGTAGAGTAGAGTAGAGTAGAGTAGAGTAGAGTAGAGTAGAGTAGAGTAGAGTAGAGTAGAGTAGAGTAGAGTAGAGTAGAGTAGAGTAGAGTAGAGTAGAGTAGAGTAGAGTAGAGTAGAGTAGAGTAGAGTAGAGTAGAGTAGAGTAGAGTAGAGTAGAGTAGAGTAGAGTAGAGTAGAATAGAATAGAATAGAATAGAATAGAATAGAATAGAATAGAATAGAATAGAATAGAATAGAATAGAATAGAATAGAATAGAATAGAATAGAATAGAATAGAATAGAATAGAATAGAATAGAATAGAATAGAATAGAATAGAATAGAATAGAATAGAATAGAATAGAATAGAATAGAATAGAATAGAATAGAATAGAATAGAATAGAATAGAATAGAATAGAATAGAATAGAATAGAATAGAATAGAATAGAATAGAATAGAATAGAATAGAACAGAATAGAATAGAATAGAACAGGACAGGACAGGACAGGACAGAATAGTGTAAGAACAAAACAGAATATTAAGACTTACCTCGGATTAATTGTTATTTGCAGCTCAGTTTGGGGTCAATCTCATCGAGATTTCATCCAGGCGATCACTTCAAGTTCAGGACTCTATTACGATTACATAGGAAAAGTAAGAATTAATAATGTTCAATTAAAGATTGTAATACCAGTAGACATTTCACATTTTGGCCCACATATACAAAATATCGAAGTTGCTCTAGGGATCACCGGAAGTTTGTGTAAACAAACCCAAATAATAGAAATCGATGCCGAATGTCATAACTTATTACAACCATTAACAGCACGATTCCAAGACATGAGTAGAGAGTTTGCCTCTATATCTCACCTGATAGATAACAAAACAAAACGCAGTGCATGGATAGGAGGTGTAGGAAAAATTTCGAAAAAGATATTTGGTACCTTAGATGAGGAAGACGGATTGCGATATGACGAAGCAATCAACTCTTTACAAAGTAGTACAAAACAATTGGCTTCACTAATGAAAGAAAACATTTTGGTTACTACCTCAATAATAACAAACTACAATAACACCTTACACAAGATAAAAGATAACGAAGCCAGCCTTAACATAGCGATTGACAAGCTCTCACTATCTGTTAAGAACATTACCAAAATTACTAATGGATTACAGCTACTTGTTAATATAAATGAAATACTCGACGTCTTAGAGACGTCGATACTTACCTTGTCGTTCCAACTTGAGGATATAACAAATGCCGTGTTATTCAGTAGTCAAAACATCCTTCATCCTGCAATAATAACACCAAATGAATTATATCAGGAGCTTGCCGATAACTATAGGCATTTACCTAGTGACCTAGAGTTGCCCGTCATTTTAGATATATATTCCATACATGTTATTTTAAGTATTTCTAAGTTAGCAAGTTACTATATTAACAATAAGATTATATTTGTATTACAAGTGCCGCTGGTCAACAGCAGAGAGTATGTATTATTCCATAACATTGCACTTCCTACACCTTATGAGCCTAAAGAACCGAATTCTTTCAGTCTTATTATACCTGATAATAAGTTCATAGCAATGACCAAAGACAAATCTTACTATTGTGTTTTTGACCACCTGGAAGTTTGTAAATCCGTGAGTCCAGGAAACTATATATGTGATATAAAAAATGTATACTCCACCGACGCGAAGCCTATCTGTGAAAGTGAACTATTAGCAAAAGTGATTCGTGAAAAACCATTACATTGTGAGACAAAAATTATATTAGGGAAATTGGATATTTGGAAACCGTTAACAAACAATAAGTGGATTTATATACAATCAGAACCTAACAAAATCTCTATTGACTGTCTTAACTCTAAATTGTACGAGGAAAATATTTTAGGCACAGGTATACTTAGTATCCCTAAGAATTGTATCGGATATTGTAAAAGCGCTACATTACTACCAAAACATAATATTCTGAATATTACCTCACCTATCAATCATATTCCAGATTTTAACCTTATAAATGATACTTGCTGTAATTTGGATAAACTGAATAATGTTATAAATAATAATGTACCTTCTGTGCATTTACACAACATAGATTTAGACGATTTTAATTTAGGAAACAGACACAAAATGAAATCCCTTCTGGATGAATTAAAAAATATTGAAAATGCACAAAACCCGCATATAATTAAGTATGGGACCCATTACTCTGTCCTAATTATTGTAATCTCTTTATTAATTTTTATATTTTTATTTTACCTAATTTTAAGGAAAATTTGTAAATCTAGCAGCAACCGACCTTTTCAATTTAAATTGACCAGATCACCAGCTCAGCCCGTTCTTAGAACAGAAACCATGACAGACGAACAGACCGAAATAGAAATGATTAGCCCAATTGCCCCACTTAGAACTAGAATTTGAATTTCTCCTAGAGACTTTGTATTTTCCCCAAAGTCTCCTCTAAAAGGGGGAGATGTTATACACGTAGATTGTTAGCCTTAGTGCTGCCCTGACGGCCCATCTGGCCTAGTCAGCATATCCATAAGTAAACGCAGTCCTTAAAAGTAGTTTGATAGTCAGTCTGCTCTCATCCTCCAAACGGAACGGTTGCCTAAAGATAACATCGTATTGTATTAATCTCGTAATAAACTTAGTGAATTTAAAATAGTTTTTTTTTAAAAACTAGAATCCAATTATCCGTATAACAGTACCATTAGCTTAATACCTGCAAATCCAACACCTGCTCAGTAAAATTATATTAGCCACGAGTACGGGTATAATTGTGTTGTGCATGTTATCAATTAGTGTGCATTACGCTATAATATTTGTACTTAGGTCTAGGTACCTACGCATAATCATCATTAGTGCCTTTCATCTTGATAGATCGACATTGTCAAGAACGAGGGCTTGTTTGAAAATGTATCGTGTCATAAATATGTTTTGGATTCAAGCGTGAATCACGACGAGCAAAATCTCTTGAATCGTTTCAGTTTATCATAAAATATTGCTTCAAGTTTAGGCAAATACAAACTGATTTGTATGTATTGTTTGGCCACCATTTCTTTTGTAAGTGAATATTGCAGTAATAGTGTAAGCCCGTTGATCTCCCACAGAAAGACGCAAAATAATCAAAATCCAGAACACAATTACTAACTGTCCGAGTTTCAACTGAGAATAGACTGGACTCAGTCACACAGTCACATACTCATAAGTCATGCCATGCATTAACGTACTTTGGCAACCAAGTAAAAGTAACATTAGCACATACATCCCAAACAATAAGAAAATATTAAAATAATAAGAAAAGTGCTATACTGAAATAAGTTCCTACAAATAAATAAAAATAAAAAAATGGCACCATTAAAATGGATTCTCCTACTTAATCAATTGCATCGTCACGTTACTCACCCCACACATAAAAGCGATACTTCAGATTTAGAAGAAAAATAAACAATTTAAGTGGAATAAAAACATTTTTATGTAATGAGATAAAAATATTTATTCACCAAAGAATCCTTTGCTACGCTCGGGATTCTACTCTAGAATTCTACTCTAGAATCCCGAGCGAATCACTTCGTTCTGGATTCAAAAAAGCCTCGCCGTAAAAATATTATTTTGCTCTCTTGTCATACAATCTACTATTATAGAACCATGACTTTTTTGCGCACTGTACTGAAAAATCTGGAGAACATTGCGGTTCAAGATGGTGTATTTGCAATCCTAATCTTATTTGAAGCGCATTTTATTTCAATAGCGATCCACACACACGCTTCTAGTAACCAGTTCTAAGGGAATTATTTCTTACGTCTAGAATACATGATGAAACCTAAAAGCAACGAAATTTCATGAAACGTGATTTTTACCCCGCATAGTCTGGTGTGATGTTACGGCATGAAATATCTAAGATTAATTTCAATTCTATTTGAGAGCAAACGTGTTTAATGATATATCGAGTTCAACTGCTCAAGATATTATTGTTAACATTTCTCCTTTTTCAATATTTTGTTTAGTTTTTCCAAGCTTTAGCTGTAAGTATTTCTTTTTTGAGAGTTACTACTATAACTGTTATAGATACGAATGTTTTTCAATCTCCAACACAAATGCAATGTTTTATTGATTTTTCATTTTGTATAAGCGTGCCAAAGTGTAAACTCGTAGCACCTAATTAGCGCATGACGCTTTCAACACTTTCAACGTATCTAATCAGTGAAGCGGTTGAAAGCATTTGCGACACGTATGGTTTTATATCCCAATATTAGTATATTTTCAATGCGAATGCGAAGTAACTCTGTCTGTCTGGGTCTTACTTTCACGCCTAAACTACTGAGCCGATTTAAATGAAATGCGGTGCGGAGATAGTTTGAACCCTGAGGAAGGACATAGGATACTTTTTATCGCGATAAACTGTAGCCCATGTGGGTGAAACCGCGGGGAACAGCTAGTAGAACATAAAGGGCATGAAACTTAAAAGTAAGTTGAATTGCAGTTTTGTCACTAAAGAGTAACTTGTTTATTTTGCGTCTCGTCGTAGTAGAACGCTTTGTATTGAGGTATAGAAATGATAAGTAGAGACTTAATTATTTTATGAGAGCTTTTACACCAAATATTATGTTTTTCTTTTGTTAAGGCTCGTGCTTAAGCCTATATTAAAGGTCTAAGGCAACATACAAAGTAATAATACTGACAATATCTACGTTTGGCGAGGGGTTGACAATAGCTATGATTATAATATAAGTGGTGTAACCACAAAGATGATTTCCTCCTTCGATAGTGGACTGTAATATTTTGTGTGGAGGGAGGCGTGGAGGACACTTGCAGTGAAACAAAGACACTTTATATTAGATATTAAGATGAAAAGCAAGGAGACATTTAAACGATCCGTGTACAGCCAAATTGCGGCAGTGACATTTTGGGCACAAATGTTGCTATTATAAAAATAATATGTTGAATGAACTACACTTTATGTTGCCAACAATAAGGATGTGTAATTAAATCAGAGACAGTGGTGTCGATTCGGTTTTGCATTCTCTAAAACTAAACTAAGTTTGACAGGTCTAAGAGTAATGCTGTCCTTTTTTTACTTCAGTGGTTAGAAAAAGACAGCAATACTGTTTTACCTGTCAAACTTAGTTTAGTTTTAGAGAATGCAAAACCGATTCGACACCATTGTCAGTCTTACAGACTACGTTTAGGCCCGGTCAAATAGGACACGTACTTAGCGCGCGTCAACGCATAAATAGTATGCCGTGGTGCTACTCATGTCTCACTGAAACTCAAGAGTCCGCCTGAAAATGTCAAAGACAAAAGTCGCTGAACAAAAACAAATTTTCTGATTCACTTTATGCTGGGGCCATACTAACGGGAAATGCCGTTCAATAGCGCGACGATTAACGTTTGACATAAGTGTGGCCACGACATTGAACAACTGCATTCACATTGGCGTTTGACGTTAGCCGATAATTCAAGTGCATTCACGTTGACCGTTCAAGTGTAGCCACATAATAGCGTTAATAATTAACTATAATATTTATCGCGAAGATAGACATTGACATTACCCTTGACGTTGACCTTAGTGTGGCCCGGGCGCAATGATAACCTTCGACCGAATCATCACTTCATCATGCGTTTTATGCTATGGTCAAACGAACCCTTGTAAGTTGTAAAGATAAAACATTACTGATCTAATACGCATTTTGAAAATCGAGTCTGATCAGCTACTTTTGTCGCTGACTGCACAACAACTATGCCAGTTGTTCTACCACCAAGCAATAGTGTGCAAGCATTACTGTATTCCGGATTGAAAGGCATCAATTATTATGTTTCCAGTAAAATGGGATATTTTTGGACAGCTGAAAAATCGTAGTTCCTAAATATAAATGGCGCTAGTGATCCATGAGTAACTTTTTTCGTATATTTAAAAAAAAAGCAAGAGAAAATAAAAAAAATATTTGGCAATCTGGTACGACATTTGCACGTAACCAACTGTCACTTCACAAATATACTTACTTATATGTATACTTATTAATATAATAAAATAAAAAAATATAACAACTAAGCCTGCTGTGTCAAACTATCAATAACTCGCTAAAGTTATGGATACACCAAAAAAAATAATAGTAACTATAATTTCAAAATTATTCTTGAAATACCGCTACCCAACCATTTCTCACCCTTTTTGTGTAGAAAATGGAAATTTAATTTTTATATACGCTACATATAAAACTTAATCGCAAAGGAGTTAATAGGATCAAGCAGAAATTAATTAAACAAGACCCCTAGTCGTTGCATGTTAATAATTCATGGCGTAATATTTTACATTTCACCTTTCACCCCGTTTTAGTAGGTAGGTACTTATAGCCTTATTTTTTATTTTCTGATTTCGGATAGTGACCTAAGAATCTCTTTTTCAGGCAACAATCCTTTTGATTGAGTCGATACGCGTTGTCAATTATTATTTGACAGCCAAGCAGCAATCATCTTTGTGGCTTTTTAGAGGTATATAGAAAGGTATTGTTACATAAAAAAAGTACCTATAACTGGTACAATTATGAAATTAGGTCACTATAGAGACATACATCGATAACATAGTACTTTATTTTAGAAATAGTATTGTTTTATATACCTACTGAAAATAATCAATAATTGAAATAATTACATAATAATTAGGTAGTTCACATATTCTTAACATTTAATTACATTTTGGACACCTTTTCTCTCCTCAACGCCCGACATTACTGGCTCTTACGAAAGTTAAGAAAAACAAAAGTAAAATTTGCCATATAAAACACCCAATAAAATGACTATAGAGTCCTTCCAAAGAATTTGACTTATTATTATAGTTGTCTCTTTAAGTAAAGAACTGTATCCGGAAATAGGCGATCAAAGGCCGGCAATAGAGCGGCGCCGGCGGTGTGCGGGTGCCGCTCGTGGGTCGGTGCCTCGAACTAGGCAGACGGGCGCTCGACCGCCGCTCTCGATTATTTTTTCTGGACGAGCGAGCATTTTTCTCGGCCGCTTACAAATGACCGCTTAAGGTACTGCAATCTTTCTTCCACGTTTTATTTTTCCCTCCTACAGATATTTCCATTATTGCGTTAATGGAACGGTGTTTGGAAGTCCTTGGACAATGTAAGCGTATATAAAAAGAGGTATTTGTATAGTACCTACCTACGCGGATTTTTATCCTCTTACTTTTACGTGACAAAAAAATTGCAGAATAAGGAAATATTTATTAGGTCTTACTAGGAGCTTTTTTTCCTACTTGCTGAACTATTATTAGATACTAAGATCCCTATGAATTAGGTACTTACACTACTTACTATTTACCCTGTGCTAAACAGCAAATAATATTTATGGATCAACATGATATTTATATAGGTACGATTCAGTTTGAGGATCTTCCTCCTTTTTCATCGGTTAAAAAGACTAATTACAAAATGAGTGATGTTTTTCCCTGACTTTTACAATCTACACATTTCATGAGTAAGTAACAGGCGGTAACAGTCCCATGGGAATAAGACCGCATTTTATTCATCTCGAAAAGCACGGAATCTGCCGAGAGAAAGTACATTCAACTACAAAAGTTCTTTTCATTCGTTGTTTTTTTCTATTTTATTTTAGATACGGCTAAATTAAAAAAGACAATAAATTAAACAGAGTGTTGAAATGTAGTACGCAAACGCGCCTGCCAAAATATTGACAGCATTGTCACTCGGCTGTCACTTTTCCCCCGCCTCTCTCTCTCTTGCTACCGATACTGCTAAAGACACATTCCCGATCTACGTTTCTAATTGATTAATAATAAATCCAGTTTATATTTATCAAAAGTGTCTCTCATTTCATTAGGTTATGGGCCCAGCAAAAAAAAAAAAAAAAAAAAAAGCCAGATCGAAGATAATTCTGTTGCTTGATCCCATGATCTATGTACATATACGAGAAGCAAGTACTGCAAAGGAGGTCTGGGACAATTTAATGAGAGCATTTGAAGATTCCGGATTAACAAGGAAAGTTGGTTTACTTAAAGATTTAATTAATACTACGTTAGAAACTAGTACATGTGTAGAAGATTATGTTAGTAAAATTATGACATCTGCACACCGATTAAGAAACATTGGTTTCAAAGTAGATGATGAATGGCTTGGTACTCTGATGTTGGCGGGTTTGCCGGACTTATACAAACCCATGATCATGGCTATAGAGAGCTCCGGTGTTAAAATTTGTGCCGATTCAATTAAAAGTAAAATATTACAAGAAGTTAAAACATGTGACACAAACGCTTTCTATTCCAATGTTAAACATCAGAATGGAAAAAGTAGTTATCAGCAAGGGCAAAAGCAACAAGAACAAGGGCAGTTTAAGGGGCCGAGATGCTATAACTGCAATAAACACGGGCATATTAGCAAAAATTGCAGGTATAAGAAAAACAAGACGGATACAAAAAATAATAATAGTTTTATTGCCGCTTTTTCAGCCACCACACATAATGACAGTTTGAGCTGGTACATTGACTCCGGTGCGTCGATGCACATGACGACACACAGGGAGTGGCTTGAGGAAGAAACTGCTCCACCTGTAAGTAATATCAGGATCGCTGACGATAAGATGCTCCGTGTAGAGTGTTGCGGTAATGTAACTATATTAGTACCGGACGCACAAGGGCACAGCAATAAAATACAGGTGAGAGATGTTCTTTATGTACCAGATTTAACAACAAATTTAATATCTGTCAGTAAAATGATAAAAAATGGCTGCAATATTGAGTTCAATGAAAAAGGCTGCAAAATATTAAACCAGACTGGTCAGAAAATTGCAAGCGCTAACCTGGCAAATAGCATGTATCGTTTAAATGTCATAAACACAAATGAAATACCCCGTGCCATGCCCGCTGTAACTGAAAATGATACGTACTTGTGGCACCAACGTATGGGCCACCTGAACCTCTCCGATGTAATGAGGATACCGAATTGCACTACCGGTGTTAAATTGTCTCCGCTGAAAGAAGATGTAACCTGTATAAGTTGTATAGAAGGAAAACAGACTAGGCAGTCATTTCCTACTGAAGGCTCCCGAGCAACCGAATTGCTAGAAGTCATCCACTCCGATATATGTGGACCGTTTCAGACTGCATCAATTGGAGGTGCCAAGTACTTTGTCACCTATATAGACGATTTTTCACGTAAGGTGTTTGTTTATCCAATTAAAAATAAATCAGAAGCACTAGAGAAGTTCATAGAATTTAAAAATAGAGTTGAAAATGAATTGGATAAGAAAATTAAAAATTTAAGGACTGATAATGGCAAGGAATACATGAATAATAATTTTCAAAATTTTTTGAAACGTTTTGGCATAATGCATCAACATTCCAATCCTTACACACCTGAACAAAATGGGTTAAGTGAACGTATGAATAGAACGCTTATAGAAAGGTCTAAATGTATGATTTTAAATGCAAAATTACAGAATCATTACTGGGGAGAAGCAGTCGTCACGGCAGCGCACATCATCAACCGCTCGCCAACCAGAGCTCTCTCCTACATCACTCCACAAGAAGTGTGGACAGGCAAGAAACCTGATTTAAGCCATATCAAGGTATTTGGATGTAAAGCAATGGTGCATATACCGAAAGAACGTCGCCGAAAGCTAGATGCTAAATCACGAGAGCTGATTTTTGTTGGCTACAGTGACGGTGTAAAGGGCTACCGTTTTATAGACCCTAAAAGCAAGCTGGCTACGACAAGCAGAGATGTTGTATTCCTCGAGGCCACCGTAAATAGAAATTTGATGAAACAGCCATCAGTACCTGAAAAAGAAAACATAATTAGTGACAAAAATAAAGTAGAGAAAAATAAAGGAAAAATATATAAAAATAAAGAAGAAAAAGTAAATATTGAATCAAAAATGTTTAACTTACCTTTATTTACTGAAAACAGTGTGGATGAAGAAGTCCAGATTTTAGAAAATGATGAAATTGAAGAGACCGAATCAACATTGAAGTATATCTCTCCATCTTCATCATCAGTGTCATCACACTATTCAGATACCGATGAGACATACATACCAGATGTAAGTATTGAAACTACACAGTCTCAGAATGTTCCCCGAACAAGAAGACGAAATGAAATAATATATTTATCAGACAGCAACGAAAATCAGGATAGTTCTGATACATCCTTTGTTTGTATGAATGGTGAGTCTGCAATGAACTTGTTAGACAAAGATCCACAAAGTCTTTCCGAGGCACTTGAAAGTGAAAATGTTGATAAATGGAAAGAAGCAATGGAGGAAGAATACCGATCATTACTACTAAATAATACATGGACGCTGGTTGATTCACCCCAAAACAAGAAAGTTATTCCATGTAAGTGGGTATACAAAACAAAATTAGATGAGAATGGCATTATCATGAAGTACAAGGCACGACTTGTTGCTAAAGGTTACCAACAGAAGAAAGGCATAGACTATCATGAAATTTATGCTCCTGTGGTAAGATACTCTTCACTCAGATATGTAGTTGGTTTAGCTGCAAAACATAACCTTAAAATTCACCAGATGGACGCTGTGACTGCTTTCCTGCAAGGTGACATCGAGGAAGAGATATACATAACACAGCCTCCACATTTTGAAAAAAGCAACCAAGTTTGTAAGCTTAATAAATCTATTTATGGCCTCAAACAGGCAAGTAGACAATGGAACAAAAAGCTGAACTCCATTCTACTAGAAATAGGAATGTCACGGTCAAAAATAGACCCATGTATTTATTACAGGATAATGAATGAAAAAGATATATTGTTTATAACAGTATATGTAGATGATATATTATATTTTTACAATAATGAACAAACAGCTTTGATGATTAAGAAGAAATTAAATGGAAAGTTTCACATGAAGGACTTGGGCGAAGCAAAACGCTGTATTGGTTTCAGGATTACTCAAAACGCTGCGAAGAATGAAATATCTCTGGACCAATCATTATATATAGAAAAAATACTTACTCGCTTCAACATGAATGATTGTAAGCCGCAGTACACACCATGCGAAGCAAACTTACAATTAAAGAATGCAGAAAAAGAAGAGGAAGTATTAGTGAACATCCCCTACCAGGAAGTCATAGGATGTTTACTATACCTATCACAGGGAACCAGGGCCGACATTTCATATATTGTGAATCAGCTTAGTAGATTCAACAACAAACCAACGGCACAGCACTGGACAGCTGCAAAGAGAGTACTTAGGTACTTGAAGGGCACACAGAATACAAAACTAACCTTCAAGAAAAATTGTCAAAACATTGTTGGTTACTGCGATGCTGACTGGGCAACTGACACAGAAGACCGAAGATCATGTTCCGGTTATATATTTATGTTTCAGGGTGCTGCCATCAGCTGGTGTTCTAAAAGGCAGCCTACCATAGCTTTATCTAGTACAGAGGCTGAATTCATGTCACTGGCCACAGCTGTACAGGAAGCTATCTGGCTGAAACAGCTAGAAGATGATTTTTGGCCACATCTGTCAGATACGCCAATTTTAATTTTCTGTGATAATCAAAGCACCATTAGAATTTCAGGTAACGACATCTATCATGCACGAAGCAAGCACATCGATGTACGATACCATTTTGTGAGGGAGCGGATCGCAATCAATCAAATCACTGTACGCTACAAAAGTACTCAAGACATGTTGGCTGATGCTCTGACGAAAGGACTGCACCGGCCTAAACATGAACAGTTCACGAAGACAATGGGTTTGCGTCCAGAAGAGGATGTTGAAATGTAGTACGCAAACGCGCCTGCCAAAATATTGACAGCATTGTCACTCGGCTGTCACTTTTCCCCCGCCTCTCTCTCTTGCTACCGATACTGCTAAAGACACATTCCCGATCTACGTTTCTAATTGATTAATAATAAATCCAGTTTATATTTATCAAAAGTGTCTCTCATTTCATTACAGAGAATACTTTCTGTAGGTGCATTTTTCAAATAAGTATCAATGCATTTTAAAATATTAATAGGTATAATATAATCAGTATTACATTAAACATTGTTTTTACAAACTCCTATTTTTATTAAAGCTAGGTATATATTTCCAAGTAAGTACGTTAAGTGTTCGGTTGTACAAAAACGTTTCCCAAAGAATCTTAAAGAGTTTTGTACAGATTTATTACACTCAATTTTATTGTGAAATAAATTCGAAGACATGTGAAATCCGCCAATCCACGATGGGCCCTCGTGATGGATTGCCGCCGTCCCTTCGATATCGAGGCACTTGCGCCCGCAATGAACCATATAATAGGCGACAAGGGCCCTTAATTAAATCATTTTCCTGGACATTATTTTTGAAATTTTTTTCAGTAGTCTACTTTAATACTTACTTATCCTACTTCAGACTTAGTATTATAAATGTGTAAGTTATAGTGTGTAAGGGTGTTTGCGTGCGGATTTTCATGGTGTTGGGTACTTTATACATACTTATAATGAACTCTAGATGTCGGGAAATGCAGTGTGTTGAAATAAAACCGAATGCATGTGAAGTTGCGGGTGCAGCTATACTTAGTTATCGATTTTGGTCACACAACAATAGTGGATATTATCTACTTATTATTATTATATGATATGATTAGTATGTATCACAAGCGAAAGTTTTTGAGTGATTGAGTGTGTAAGTTCGTTACTTCTTTTCGCCGAAACGACTCAACAAATTTGAAAAAGAATAAGCTTATACCCTGGATTGACACATAAGCTACTTTAAATTATGTAGTTTATAAAAAAACTAAAAATCACACTTTTATAACGCACTCAAAAATATAAAATAATTAAATTTACTAGATGTAATGGTTAATTGAAAAAAGGTGGAGCGCGTTTTAGTTGTATGTACTTTTATTTACCCAGTTAAAGGAGCGAGGAATTTAAAAAAGGTTCCTGCGACATTAGGGAAAATTGCGGCTCTAACCGTGGGGCGCAGCTAGTATTTTAATATACATTCGCATCACAAATTGGAAATTGAAGTTATTTTTGTAGATATAAAGGAAACCTAAACCATAAATATTTTCGTAAAGTCCTACTCGGTTTACTTCTCCAACAATTCTAAGTGAGATAGGGTAGAATAGTAGAAATTATGGACCTTACAACCGGTTTACCTACGAAATGAGAAAGCTTTTATCTTTTATCTTTAATCTTCCCTTTGATAGCTCAGTTGGTTGATTTCTTGTTTGTAACTAATATATAAATCCCTTCTTAAAACATTTATCAGTAGGTCAGACAGTCAAAAATTAAATGCGTGTAATGGATTCTACCTGAACCCACATAAGATCCCAAAGCGGCCGGATTTTTGTAAAGTATTTCGATTTGGAAGGGAAAAATATATTCATTCAAATGAAAAGGGGCAGTGATGAAAACAAAATTAATATCAAACGAGTGGATACGTGGGAATAACCAATTTTATCCGTAAGTAAATCTGAAAAAGCTTAAAAATGTATATCTCCGTTACATTTATTACTGGATTTTTTTATGAAAATGTGATCAAATGCAAGTCTATAGAAACAGAAAAATACAGTTCTTTGTTTCAAGGTAATAAAAATAACGCATGCAACGAAAACTTAGCCATAAGTCGATTAAACAAATGTACAATATCGTGGCCGTTTTATAGAATTTTCTTGCTTACCACGCGCATAAATCTGACGATAATGAAATATGAAATGAGCTTTCAACACAAAAGCTATATTTGCATAGTGGAGCAGCAAAACAAACATAAAACAAAAATGGCTTATTCCCGTCGTAGAGCAACGACGCGAGACGTCTTCGAGAGACGTTCCATTCAACCCGAGCTCGCCGCCCACCCGTGATGCCGCCCACGCCACCCGCCCTCCAAGCTAGTAGAAGCAAAAGCTCGTAACCACTATTGTACAGGAATGGCACGCCACGGAATGAATGCCACACCAAATGTTGGGCTTGATTGAGCTGCTTTGTTGATGTGTAACACTAAACTATTAACTATTAAGGTATTGTAACTATAGTACCTCCTACTTGTTGAGCTTAATTTTATTTAGAAAAAAACGATAAGTTGATTTAGCATTTGATTGATGTACTGGTTTTTTTTATTAAGTAGATGTTTTTAATCCAATACGAGCAATTTTTTAAATTGAGGCATAAAATATACCTACTCTTATTTTTAACTTTTCTTATTCTTTTAACATTTCTTTGTTTCAGCATAAGAGACATAAAATATATTATTATTAGTACTGTCGGTATGTATCTTGTTAGAGCTCAAATTTTGGAAAGGTAATCACCGCTATAGATTACTAGCAGTGCCCCGTGGCTTCTGGCAAATTTTGGGAAAATCACTATATTAAATAAAACATACTGTATAAAATAAAACGTAACATAACTTAGAATTAGGTTTAATAACGGGATAATTACCATGTATTTGTTTTTGTTTGAGTTCTCGATATTTCGGCACTGTTGCAAGCGCCATGATCACGAGAATACTAAAAATTTCTGCGGGTAGGATTCTTGATGTTATAACGGGCAGACGTATCTATCTACCCGCTTCCTTGCACGTTTTTTGCTTACGATGACATTACCATTTTCACACAAGTCACTCGCAACTCGATTCAAATCTCGACACACAAAACTCACGGTATCCCCTCGCGAGCTATGACAGGTGCTTTTTCTGCTGTCACACAACCGCACCACTGGATTCCAGGCACTCGACAGTTGATATATAGTAATAATAATAAAATTGTCAATGTGATCGCGCCAAAAAAATTACCTGCCGGGCGTTTCTTGCCTGTTCTTTTGCCGGCGTAAGGAGGTTGGAATAGGCGTAGCTAGTTTTAAGTTGACGTTTTAAAGTGATCACAATGTATCCTATTAAATAAAAAAGTTTTGAATTTTGAATTTTGTAATCCGTCCTCCCGTTATAAAACCTAATTCTAATGTTTTTGACCATGGTAGTTTAAATCGTAACATAACTGTCAGGTAAGCCAGTAAAATTCCCTTTCGGACAGTTAGTTATTCAACAATATTTCCTAACAATATTAACAAAAACGATAAAAACCTCCAACATATTAAGAAATAAAATATCCAGAGGGTCTTTTTTGAAAATACAGCCTTAGGTTTTTTAACGTTTTTGTTTCGGCCGGCTTGAGGCCACAGAGACTAGGCTAGTACTCTACAATGACACTCAAGTGTTGATCAATACTTGAGTAGTTATTTTTGTATGAAATGACAGACTCAAGTGATTATCACTTGATCGTCATTCTAGAAATGCTGCGCACTGAAACAAATACATAACGAATCATAGAAAACCAAATGAGGGAAATAAATAAATAAATATCGGGGACAATTGCACACAAATTGACCTAGCCCCAAGTTAAGCTCGAAACTTGTGTTATGGGTACTAGACAACGATATACATACTTATATAGAGAAATAAATACTTATATAGATAGAAATATCCAAGACTCAGGTACAAATGTTCGTGCTCATCACACATATAATTGCCCTTACCGGGATTCGAACCCGGGACCGCTAGCTTCGCAGGCAGGGACACTACCAACTGGGCTACCGCGTCGTCAAATAATTAGATACTTTTCTTCCTATCTACCTGTACTCGAACAAAGTTACTCTTTCTCTATATCATATCTGATAACGAATTACGATCTTATCATCTTTGGACTGGGGAACTTATCATCATCATCAGCAGCTTTTTACGTGCCCATTGCTGGGACTCTGGCCTTCTCTCAGAGAAAGAGAACTCACTGCGGCTTATTTTCTGTCCCTTACCGCCGTTGCTACAATTGGCAATTTCATTTCGAATTCACGAGGCTGCATATTTGTGCAGCTGATTGCCCGCAAACTCGGCGGCAGATGATAGTAGAAATGTTTTCCACAGCCTCATCAGCGCATTTCTACTGCTAGTCCACCAGTGCACCAGAAACAGCATGCCACCGCATTTGCTATGCATAAAAAACACGTTGCAAAATCTACACAGCAACTTTATCTACTTAACATAATCTACAGGAGTTTGCTCTATAGTGGCGAGAGCAGACGATGAACGCGGTAGTTCGTTTGAATTCGATCTCTACATATTAAACTCAGTATCCCTCAGCGTTTCCCGATTGTAACAACACATTTTTGGGATTTTGAAACAATGTTGAGTTCCATCATCATCAGCCTTTTACGATCCCACTGCTGGGACTCCGGCCTTCTCTCAGAGAGAGAGTATGGGATGTAATCTACCACGCTGACCCAGTGCGGGTTGGGTTGAGTTCCATACATAACATACATAATGGGATTAATATAAAACTCGAAGATCACTAGCTCCATCAAAAGCACAACAAAGAACGCTTGACTGATTGACGTTGCTTGAAATACAGCTTTATATAATATACGAGTTATTTATAAAATACCAAAAAGCCTGTTATTCTACCGATTCGCACGTCGTTTGGAATTGCTATTTTAATAAAAACCTAAATAATATAATTATTCTACTTCTTACAGAGTAGCGTTTGACCACATTAATATTATTGTTATGTTTCATTAAATATCGTACATAAGTACAATAAAAACTAGTTGTAAGGAATTTGAGAAGATGTACCTAGAATAACTGTCATAAATTAATTTTCCTAATTAACTTTTAACTACGCACGTACATACCTACTTCTTTATCATTGTTTTTTAAATATGTTCATTTAGTAATCATCATAAAGAAAACCCCTTTCAACCAAAGAAAATACCTACGTGCAAAGATTGTAACAAAATAAATTAATAAAGTTGCAAATGCTTACAGAATTCCTCGTATAGGCACATGTTGTAGGTAGGTACATTACCTAACCCTTTGTAAGATCCGCTGCTGGATATATTCACAATTCACAGTCTATCAAAAGTTATGATGCGATGTAATGTTATTCGCGACGATATCAATCTTTTGTTTGAGAGTTTGAGTATCGCTTCAAACTCCAGCATATTCTGGATCAAAGTTCTCCCGATAAAGGCTAAGCTTTTAAACAAAGTTTGGCCGCGTCCGCATTAAAGAAACATTGTCTCACAATTTTGTCAAATACTTATAAATAAATTTCATAAACTCAGTTCTTATACAGGCACATAACTAAATATTAGAAATAACGATACATTATGTTGAATGTATTTGGTAATTTATATCGCATTCGCTAGTTAGATCAAATCTCGCAGGGAAATTAGTTGTAAATTTAAACATTTTGTTTGTTGCAGATTTTTTATAAGCCAGCACACACGAATGCAAATATGATTCAAGTGGATAGTTACAAGCGACCTTCGCCGTCTCCATCCCGCAGTTCAGTGCGAAGTGACAGCCGCGTTTACCGTCAACCGCGCGTCATCCAGGTGAACCGTGATGCGTCCACCATGGTAGAGGACGCGGGTGGCGACGCACTCGCGCCTGGTGCCTGCTCATCCGCCACCGCCGACTGGGACTCTCGTCACCACGCCACACACTTCCGCTCCAGGACTTTCAGTGACGGTTTTATCAGAAACACCAGCCTAGAACTACTTCTAGGTGTCGACTGTGAAGCGTGCCTTGCACTCGCGACGCAACGACACTGCCTCGACGAACACATATCAAAGCAAGACTTCGACCTTGTCTGCAATTGCAACATTCAGCAGAACAACTACGTGAATTGCCACCGAGATGTCACGCAGCGAGGACACACGCTCAACATATATGATTTGGAAAGAATCAAAAGGGACACTGGTCGCAGCCAACTCAACGTCGGCTCGCATCGCAGTTTAGACCGAAAATTCAACAAAAGTAAAACCATCGGCGTATCAAACTACATTTCCAAACAGTTAATATCGTACGATCCGAGGAGTACACTCGTACAAAAAATAAAAAGGAAGTTATCTAATTTAAAAAAGATGGGCGGAGACGCGATATCGAAGAAGCATCAGAACGCGGTCCAACTAGCACAGATAACATCGGGCTCGACAAGCTCTCTAAAGAAACTATCGATGTTGTCACTGGCAGACAAGTCGCAAAGGAGGGTAAACAGTCAGACTTGTATTTTTTCCTCTTCGGGTCTACAAGGAAAAGAGGACTTTAAAAATACAGTTTCAACTTACGCGAATTTCTCCGGAAACGTAGACCAATGTTTCGATAGACTGAGAGACTGTAACGTTAGTGCCGACTCGAACAGGAGGGGCGGAGCGAAGATGGTGAAGATGCGGAGTTTTGATAACAACGATGAACTCATAAATAGGCATTCGCCCGCATTAGAGATGAAGTTTTCTACTTTAGATAACCGTAGTCAGTGTAGGAGTATGCGGAGACAGATGTCATACAACGATTTTCCAAACGAGAGGTTCCGGGAACGCGTTTCGGATGGGTGGGTGCGGGAAGAGAGGGAGACGAGGAGTAAGCGTAGTGACCTGGTGGAGGACGAGGCCTTTATGGATGGGGACGTGGTGCTGAGCGCAGACTCCTGCGCCCCACGCGCGCACTGCACCTGCGACCACCGCTCGGACGCCAGAATACACAACCTCTACTACGACACACATGTAAGTTTCAACTGCGTAAACTACATTTCAATTGGTATCTAAACTGTTGTAGGTATGTGAAGATAGACTACGATACCAAAGCAAAGTTTAATTGGGTCAGAGCATCGGGGTCGGGACAGTATCAACTCCTTTCGGATGGTGTTGGTACTTAGTCGTTGTTTTCTTTCCAAGATTTTTTTTTTCTACGTTGGTTCTCGCCCTGCATGATTTTTATTATCTTTACACTTCACACAGCAAGGAAGCAGCGACGTATTTTTTTGTATAGAGATAGATTAAGGGCTGGATGTTTTTTTTTTATCCCGGAAAATGCACAGTTCCTGTGGAATGGTCAACGAAGGTCAAGCAGATAAAAAGTAATGATTATACAAAACTTGATGATTTATACTATACCTACATCTCTAATCATAAATTTATCCAGTACTACCCATCTACCTATCTACTTAATTAATATTTCGAGAAATACGTAAGGGAGTAGTTTTCATTGCTCATTATTGAATCCGATAAGGAATAAGAAGCGGATATTGAGTAAGTAGGTAATTTAATAAGTACTTCGCCACGTCTTGAATTTAAGGCAAATGACATCGGCCGTTTACATGAAGGTACTTACAAACGTAATTCTCTATTTATACACATAAGCAATAATTGTTCAATGGGTACTTACGAGTACTAAATTTCCAATAAGTAGATTTTATGTACGTTTAATTTTATTCAATTTAAGATATAAATATTATATGTACCTACCTATAAAATAATTATATCTTAAATTAAATAATTACATTTTCTTTAAAAATGAAACCAGGTCTGTAATTTGAATACAATAATCGAACAAAATATAAAAAACTGACTAGTTACATACTACCGAGTAACCGACCTCGGTTTAGCTCAGCATACCTAATTCGTTCCAGCGTGATATTTATCGTTACAGAGTTATATTTGCGGCATTGTATATGAGATGCTAGTTTAAGCTGCTTTGGAGTTTAACAAGTAAGCTTATTTGCTTTGCCACCAACCTGGCTTTGTTGTTGTGACTAGAGCAAAAAGCGCGGACCGCCCGCCCCGGATGTGACGGAGCGGAGCGGGCCTGCACCGAGGGTGGCGGCGGCGCGCGGCTGCAGCACGTGCAAGTCGCCGCAGTGGCCGCCCGCGACCACCGGCACCACCTCCACCACCAGCCACAGCTCCACCGCCACTGGCAACTCCTCGCGTGTGTATCTAGCTTTATATGTAGACCTCATAGGCCGGTATTGTACAATGACGCTCAAGCGATAATCAGTACTAGAGCATAGATTGGACTCTGTCAGTTCATACAAAAATGTCATGTAATCGCTACTCAAGCATTGATCAACACTTCAGGATCATTCTAGAATACAAGCCATAGTTATATTTTCTGCCACCTTCATGAAATCGTATTGCCCAAGTAACATAGGTATAGGTAGCTTTCCAGATACATAAAAGAATTATGATTTAACTATACCCATAGCCTTACAAAAGCGGTTTCAAATATGTCAGGTTTCATGTACAATACTACGAGTAGATGTATAACCTTTGGCGTTTAAAATTTAGCGCCAAAAGTTTTAAATTGACATCTATGCTGAATACCAATATGATTTCCTTTGTTTTTTTGATAAGTAAATAGGTTGGTGTTAGCTTTGAAATACTTTACACGTGTCCGTGACCTCGCTATATCCAGCCAATGTTTGTAAAATGATATTTCACATATATGTATTGCCCGTAAGCTGCAGCATCCGCTGTGATCGAGTAAGTTCCATTTGACAGCTAGATTATCGGATACTTCGCTTTGTAACGAACGATCGCTGCAAAAAGAATAATTGTGTTTATAGAATACTAGCGGCCCGCCCCGGCTTCGCACGGGTATTTAGCAAAAACGCATAAATTATAATACACACATTATTGGAGTTTTAGTAAGGATCCCTAATTTTATTGAAAACAGACATCAATATTTATACAATACTAACGTCACTCAATTGTTTTGCCTTCCCGGAACCTCTCCACTAACACTTGAACTTTATGGTATGGTATTAAAGTTCAAATTGACTTAAGTATTATTACGAATCGTTTGTATGGGGAAAAGAAAAGGGCTAATTTTAGAGTTTTCCCGGCAATTATTCGATTTTTCTCGCCGTAAAAACCATTATTGGACTTCAACGAACATTTAAAAAAAAGAATTGGTAAAATTGGTCCAGGCGTTGTTGAGTTATGCGCTTACCAACATATTTTGCGATTCATTTTTATATATAAGAAGATGTATGAAGTACTATAGAAGAACACGCCACGCGCAAATAAATTGCAACACCACCATGAATTGTATGTTTCATCACAGCGATTCCAGTGAACAGTGTAGTGTTTTCGATTTTTTTATTTTATTTGTTCTGATGAATACAAATCATGTCACCGCGCAGGCATAGTGGGAATAATATTTTCTCTTGTAATGTTATGATTTTGCTATCTAATTGATCAGTAAATTTAAAGCTTGAATTAATAGCACTTATTTCAATAATATTTTCCATATAAGTAAATAGTGACACTCCACACCGACTGCACCTAGCAAACGTCAAAGCCACACTAATAAAAGGTTACTGTGCAATTCAGTGGAACACAGTAAGTGGTCGGATCGCGAAATCTAGTACCTACGAACGAAGAACTACATTATTGTTACAATAACAAATTAAAAAATTTCCAATTACCTGTAGCATCTTAAACACCAAACTTTGATCACATCATCACTTAAAATCGTTTGATCGTTTTAAAATGTTTTGTGTTTTGGTCAAACTCTACCTTGTAATTTGTAGAAAAAACACAAACATGACTGATTAAAGACACATTTGAAAAATCGACTGTGATCAGCTACTTTTGTCGCTAACTGTACATATATCTAAATCGTTGTGACACCATACAATTTAAAATATTCGCTTCTTTTGGTTTAATATATGAAATTTGGTAGTTCGTTATGTTAATCCAACTTTACTATCTAAGTATATTGAATAGTAATTGAGAAAGATTAAAAAAAATATTTATTAATCAAATTGTCACAGAAGAAAACATACGGATCAGCTGTTTAAGATCTCTTAATTCCTAAAACTTTTCGGGGCAGATAAACAGTATAATTCCTGACTAATTCAGTGGGTAAGCTATCTTTAAAATTGTTTCAAAGTTGGACAAAACCTACGAGGCTTAAAATATTAACACAGAGTGATAAAAAAGTACAGTCAGCGACAAAAGTAGCTGATCGTCTTCGATTTTCCAAATCTGTTTCAAATCAGTAATTATTATTGTTTTTTTTTGCATTTTACGTGGTATCATTTTTACCACAACATAACACTCCTGATTTTAGGTAATGATGAGGTCAAAAATTGGTGTCTAAGATGATGAGGATTATAGAAAAAAGTGCGATTGCTCAGCGATTTTTGTCGTTGACTGTACCTATACCAAGTCACTGTTTTTTTTATCAAAGCCAAGTAAAAGATCCGCCATTAATATTTTTCAACAACTATATTCTCGTTTCATCCCCTACTAACTAGCTAACTACTGCAGTTGAATATCACTAAGTCACTGACTGAGCCTTTAGGTTATCAACGTCAACTGGAACTCCCGGGAGCAGTTGCAGACGTGCGAAATGTAGCTCGAGCGCGACTGATTGGAAAGCGATAGTAGATAAGATACTCAGCCTGAATGATGTATGTGTATTGTTGTACAATTAGTTTGTGGGTCTGTAGCCATGATTAGGTCAGTAATTCCATTTCAATTTTCAATCATCATCATCAGCCTATTACTTTCCCACCGCTGAGACTTTCTCTTAGAGAGAGAGTATGCGCCGTAATCTACCACGCTGGCCCGGTGAGGGATAGTAGATGTCAATATTCAATGCTGGTAAGTAAGTCAAATTATACATTTTTCATTGTAATCGTTGGTGCTGGCGTGTGTCTTTCTCTGGCCTAGTTAGAAATGTAGAATGCTCACTTGAATCATGATACGGTAGTTGTCGTGTATACGCAGCAGCGTGGCACGTCCTTCCACGACGGTGGCCGCCTAGTGAAAGCCCACCACTATCTGGGTCTGCGTGTACACTACAAGAAATAAAGCATTGAATTGCGTTCAACACAATGATTAGTACAGCTGAAACGAAATAACGTTTAGGTTTCACAGTGTGGCACCGGCGCTGGTGCTGCGTGGCGATTCTTGTGATGGTGGCGGGCACGGCGTGCGTGGCGGGCCCGCTGGCGCTGCGCGCGCCTCCAGGGGCACCGCTGCACGAGCGCCTGCGCCTCGCCGAGCGCCTGCTGCACGACTCGCCGCTAGTCGATGGACACAACGACCTGCCTTGGAATATTAGGAAATTTTTACACAATAAAATTAAGGATTTTAGGTCAGTGAGCATGAAACCTTTCAACGTTACATATTATTGTTACTATGTACTTTAATTTTTTTTTCTTTTATTTCTACTATTTTCAGCTGACTTGTGGTCAAACCCTACCATGTAAATTGTAGTAAAAAAGAAACATATTCTAGTTGATGCAATTAGTTATTATAATAGTTGTAAAGTGCCAATACAATATTTTGTCAAAGGAGTTACCGTTAGTCGTGACTGGTTCTCGTCGGTCGTTAACCTGCAGCTGGAAAATTTTCAAGGTGGACATATTATTATAATAGCATTGATAACAACGTAGGTATACTTTTTATTATATAAGTAATTTACTTTTTAGTAGGTAGGTAGCAGCCTCTTAACACCCCTTTCCGTCTGCCTGAAGCGGTAAAATTACCGTTTTTACCAACTCATGAGATTAAACAGCGCGGTTAAACTCTTGTTTGAACAATAGAAAACCTTTTTCTGTTTACGAATAACGTACCCCCACGATGAAACAGTGAACAGCTTACATAAACGTAATGCTTATGTCATGACTTGAACGAAAATCGTCGGCGCGTGTTGCCGTCGTTCGACAAAAACGAGCCTGAGAAGGCCCCTGGGGAACACTTTCAAATCCAATGTCTGTACAAAAATCAAATTTATTGGCATTGGGTTCACAGAATATGTGGTGGTTTTAGAATTTTTAAAGTAAAGGCACATGGGTATATATTTTTATGAATCAATACTTTACGTCTTATTTTATATTTTGATATGAGAAGTAAAGATATTATATCGATGGATTGCAGGTGCAAGAAGTCTTATTGATAGAATTTTTATCAGCTTGAATTTTTCATCGCGCATCTTGCCTCTAGTAATATTTGCTATTTATTTAGGACTAGTCCGCATCCACCTGTGGATCTGAAGAGCTACAAATTTTAACGTAGGTAAATGTCTCGAGAGCAGTGTGGTATAAATAAATATCAAACAATCTTTGTTTGCTTCCGCATAATATCAGTTACCTACACAGCTACACTTTATGTTACATACAACTGTATTCTTCCAAAAGTGCATCTACCGTTTTCAAGTCTCAAGATAAAAGCATTTTCAGGCTTGAGCTTATTTTATTTTCTACCAAAATCACTCTACATATTTTTTGATACCTACCTTTTAAGAATAAGAATGCAATCAGCAAGCAGGTATAAAATAACGTTCACTGTACAATTTATAGCGAGCATCAACTAACAGGTGTCTTAAACGTAAGATTAACAACAAAGAAAATGTCGGTAGCCGGGCGTAGCACAAAGAAATTATGCTTTCGTACTTTTGGTTAATGTTGAATGGTTGACGGACGTTTTGGCCCGCAGCCAAGTCGTTCCCGACGCGTATGCGACGGGATTCGATTCGGTTATGAGTGTTTTTACGTTTGACTATATTTTTGGTGTTTGGTTGTGTACCAAAACCTAATTTCAATCGTGAGGGCTGACACAGATTCGTTCTAGAATGACAGACAAACGCGCAACAATGTAAACGAAAAAGACTATAGATTGCAGTGTCACGAACTGCAAAATTTAATTAGTGACTTTATGTAATAGAGAGTTTGTTTTCTTTAGTTTTGACGAAGACTTGCGGACTATATCGCCGTGGGCCACAAGTTCCTGGAGTCATACCGACTTGCCGAGATTAAAACAAGGAAGAGTCTCCGCTCAGGTAAACTTACTTTACTCACTCACTTTAATTTTCTCTCGTACCTATTATTCATTCGGAAAATAGCGCAAATATATTCTTATCTACTGTGATTTAAAAATATTCCAAGTTCAATGCTCTCTATAATATTACTGACAGCAGTGGTACGATATTATCTTGTTTCGAGATATACGGTACAATGAGCCGAATCCGATTGATAGCGAGCTGGATTTTTTCAACTCCGTCGCACAATTTTCTGACACATTTATGATGAGTTTTAGCATTATTTATCTGCCAGCGTGCTCATTTAAATACCTAAGCTCTCTATATCATAGATTTTGAAACGTATGGTATTGATTGTTTCCGTATTTGAACTAGAAAAGAGTGCGTGTCAAGTGTCACTATGAAGACATTTTTACCAATTCGATTTACTACAAACATCGATGAACGAGTATTATGATCACGATTATGACATTGTTTGACCGCTTAGACTTAAAAGAGTTTCTAACAACACGTAGGTAAAGAAAGTTGACGATGATTTCAAAGGGACAAAGGCAAAAAGGATTATTAAATAAAAGGGCAATTATCATTAAGGTAGAGTCCACATAATTAATTAGATGCCAAATCCAACCAGCGATAAGGCTATGCCTGGCAATCGTCATTTACAATAATTTAGCACAAACGACAACTGTCATGAATATTAGGTACCAACACTATGTAACAGTAACATGACAGAAACAGGCACACAGGTGTATTTTTAACTTGTATTGAATAAAGGCACGTCGTCGCCACATATGTTTATGCTGTTTTACTGTAATTTTCGACGAGTTGAAGTTCAATATACCTACGCGAGCCCACTGAATGTTTCATATTCGTCGGGTGTCGCGCGACTCATGCGTGATATTTAATCATGTTTGATGTCGCGCAGTTCTGGGCCGCGTACGTGCCTTGCGACTCGCAGCACCGGGATGCCGTGCAACTGACGTTTGAGCAGATCGACCTCATACAGCGGCTGACAGAGAAGTACCACCCGCAGCTCACGCTCTGCACGTCCGCTGAAGGTACATATATAAGCGATTCCTCCAATGTAACTCTGTTCACGGTTCAAATCTCTAGAAATCACTTATGTACCTGCGAGTTTTAATCGAATTGTTTTCCATGACGTAGAAACGTGGTATGTGGACTTTGTCTATTGCAATGCAGACGATAATCTATGAGAGCTCATTAGCCCTATTATACATAGATATTCTTCTATCCATTTATTACTTGTGTCGAAAATATTGTTTTAAGCCCATGTTATGTACTACTGATTATTTATCAAATTAAGTTAATGGCGATGTGGTTGAAGGTCCGCTATACCTTGATTGGGAACTGGCTCTCAAATAAAGTTGCCGGACACACAGATAGGAATGACCGATCTTGTGTTTGGCTGCTGTAGAAAACCAAGCTCTGGTGGTAATAAAACTACTGAATAGTTTAGTATTGCATTACCCTTTACATACAACAATTTTATTATGTAAGTACCTACCTACTCATACTCGTACTCTCCTCGTAAATTACCCAAGTAGGTATCAAGTAACAAATCAGCTTGCACAAACAGTTTCATATGAATCGTGAGCGATATTCGAAACAAGGTTCTGTTTCATTCGTCTCTGTAACTTTATGTACAAACACAAATATTTCCACACAAATACTGAGCAATAACACGATGTTGTGTTTATTTAACTGCGGTGATTTTATAAAGTTTGAATATACATTTTATCAATAGGCTACATAGCCGCCCAGCATTATGAACTTGTAGTTATTACCACATTTATAATAAAGTAGGTATACATAGGTACATGTGCTTATTCTACTTGAAATAAGTAATTATACAACATTGATATAATTCCTACACGATATCAATTAAAGCTACGACATGTTGACCCTCTAACGAGGTAGGTACCTCTATGTATGTGTAGATCCTACAGTCAGCTTGAATACCTTTTCTCATCCTCAAGCCCTGTTGCGTGGTAATTGGGACGGAATGTAACAAAATGTTCCCCGAATTGTACTATTTCATTGAAGTAGATGGGATTCTATATCCACACTTTTATGCTTCTTTACTTTTAGTTAGCCCAACTCTAGCTATATAAGTGAACAAACTATATAACTACCTACTTATCTACATATTATAGGTGATCGTTACGTTTACCACGTATTATAATATGCTCAATAGTTTTAATGACTGCATTGCGCTTCAAACTGGAATACAGGCGCATACCTATTTGGGTAATAACTAACACATAATTACTGCTTCGCACAGTAGGTACACTTGCTAAAGTCTAACTATACCTGAACTACCTACTACCTGGTAAAGTAAGAATATAACTTTTGGCAATAGCTTCTAGGTACGTATAGCGACATAATACAAGCACGTTACGTACGTATACTTACTTCCTTTCCACATAAGATGCGATGGTAAAAATGTATAGGTTGTACCTTTGATGAGCTTTTCTTTCGGAACCGACATTGATAGATGCGCTATTGGTATATTGGCCATCAATAGGTATTTTAAAAGCCATATTTCAGGTAATATCGTTAGATAACGTTAGGTGCAGATTGTGTTATACGACGTACATGATCGTTCATTTTAATCTAGTCTCCAAAATTCGTCATGAAAATGTGTGCAGGTATATCCTAAACCGACCTCGAAAAGTTTTTTAAGTTTAGTTATGCTGTTTTTGACCACAGAGTACTAGGCCCATGATATAAAAAGCTACTTAGTTTTAATTTTTTCTAATAGGTAGACTACATAAGTGTTTTTTGTTCTTAGATATAATATCAGCGCACGCCAACCACCGTCTCTGCTCACTAGTAGGCGTGGAGGGTGGGCACGCTATAGGAGGCTCTCTGGGAGTGCTCCGGACCCTGTACCAAGTTGGAGTGCGGTACCTGACTCTTACGTCCACCTGCGATACTCCGTGGGCCGAATGCGCTACACCGGATCGGATGGAACCTTCACTCCGAGGGGGACTCACGCCTTTTGGAAAGGTACTGTAGCTTCTTCAATAATAGGTAAATTTTATTGTATAATAATAAGTATCAGGACTGATCATCATCGAAATTATGATGGTTACGTTGTTTACTTGTTTATAATGCCTTATCTTATTCTCTTGAGAGTTTTTCGACAGCCGATTTCGCGGGCGAGCATTCAACATAATACAATCAAACATACCAACAAACATTTATTTTATATAGTAGGTATATTGTATCTACGTAGGTATATATTTGCACGAAATCTCTATTTTTGGTCATTACCTATTTTAATTATTGATTTCACAATAAATTACTTACTCACGAGTACTTACTTACACAATTTTGTTCTGAGGAGGAAAACTTTGTTTTTATTTTACTTCCCCATGGGGCATTTGTAAGGTTTAAATCTAAAAATGCAAATGAAAAGGAAACAAGGCTCGGAGCAAAAAGGGTTGTAAGTTACACGTTTCCAAGAAATGTAGATATCTAATCTATTTAAACATCTAACTCGTTTAGATTCATTGCCATAGCTTTTACGTAGGCAATTCTGTTCAGAGTAGCGTCCCAAGTGAATTGGAGGTATTTTATCAAGGCTTAGGCCCAAAGCTTGCTGGATTTACAGGGAAAGTTTAGAAAAGATATAAATATGTTTGAATCACCTCGTCATTTATCACAAGCGATTAAATTTTTGTGTTCAAGATTGGCAATTTTCGCATAAATTACATCACCTAGCATGTTGCTTTTGGCCAAACCTTATCGGGTAAGCAGTAAACACAGACAGTAGGGTCACATGTTCAAATAATATTGAGACGTGCAAGTAGTCAAAACAAACCCGTAAAGATTGAGACGTCGTCGTTGGTCGCGAGTAGAGTGAGTGTACCATAATCATAAACATCCTGGCGCATTGCAATATTTCGCTTTGTATGAACTCCGGCTGCTCGCTAGTGCACTTCTTTGTTTACCTTCAGCGATACTTTTCGAAATATTTTCTTTTGTTGAAACCACTCACTGCGTGTAACGCAGGCTCACGTAAGCGCCGTCATAATACACTCGTGGAGATGGAGGAAAAACTCCTGCTACACCATTGTTTGGTAAATAGGTACATTCATCTTCAAGAATTATGAGCTTTTCCACCTTTACTTATTATTTGCCAATCTTGCTTACAATATGAATCTCGTTCGCCAATTGGTAATCTGATCACTTAGCTAGAACACATGACAATGATTGACGCTAATTTGAACGACTTATGAAACGAATAACAATAATTTATCTCGTTTAAAATTTGTCGACCGCAGCCGTGAATCCTCAATCCTTGGGTTCCGCAAAGTTAGCAATTAATTAAACAAACTCGAGCTACCTTCTAAAGCCGCTAGAACAATAGAGCTCTTTACAATAAATATTCAAACAGAAGACAAGAACCGTGTTTGCAGTTCATTTCAATGGTTCATTCTTTGGAGTTTTTACCAGACGTCCGCTGCTTCAACGAGCCCCATTCAACGAATTAGTTATGCTCAGAATACTTATATCAAAAGCTTTTTATTGCAATAAGTGTTCAATAGATATACAATTTTCGCAGGTCAAATAGATTAGTGTATTTTGAGGCTTTCGTGATGAGATTTATATAATTATTCTTATTATCTTCTGACTATATAACAATTCCAAATTTTTTAGTAGTCATATAACAGAAGTAACCTTCAGCATATTTTAATATTCCGGAAGGCTTTCAAGTTTCAAACAAATGTGAATTTCAATAATCCATTTAACGAATTCAAATTCGGAATGTATAAAAGAAACTTAATGCACGCACGACATGTACCTATATGTACAGACAGGAAGGATCAACATTGGTACGAATATATATGGCTTCTCACAGTCGGACCGGTGCGTGGGAAAACTCGAGTTCAGTGAAAAAGTTACCCATTGGTCCGTCTAACTTAATTAACTGTTCGCCCGCTGTTGGACTTGTGTGTACCTACCTACATCCGGGGCCGGTAACTTTCAATTGACAATAAATATTACATTTTCTTTTAGTTTTAAGTGGAATCAAAGTCGTTGTTGCTCATGCTTGTTTCCATCGAGTACCATACAAAGGTCTGGGGTTCCTACACGTTCATCCTGTACAAGACTTACACACTAACACACTTTTAAATACCTTATGATTTACAACACAATATAGTAACAGTTTTGATCCTAAGCGCGGGTTACATACAGACGATTTCAAAAGTTGGCAACGTTCATAGTATTTCAGAAGTCTATAGGCGTAATAGGCACAGACGGAACAAATTACTTAACATCCTGCTTGTATGCCATTTCGTATACCTTCTTGCGAAGAGTGGTTGCCGCTATAGTAATGACGTCAGTGCTGCCGGCAGCATGCGGTGCTGCCTATATCGGACTTGTACCATAAACATCAAAATTATTATTTGTCAATTCATTTCAGAGATGTCGGTTGAATAAATAAAATTAGTAGAATAAGTAGGTGCATAATTTTTTTTTTGTCTGTGGAGGCTTTTAATTGGCTTTTGTAATTTTTTTTTAGAACTATGTTGTATTTGTAGCTGTAAGCCACCCCAATAAAATAAAGTAAAATAAATAATTAGTTTACCCGAGCTTTTTTCTCATATAAATTAAGAGTATAATTAGACAAAAAGTATATAAAGTTATTAGCCATTTGCATCCATCCTGCAACTCTTACAATGTCGTCGGTCCACCTATCTACCTTACCCTACCTACGGAGCGTGTTCCGGTCCGTGGTCGCCACCTTTCTTACCCATCCAAAACTTTTATAGTTTTTGTAAACTATCAAAACCTGTACTAGAGGTACTGAATACCTTCACGTTTCCCCCTCGCAGGTGGTAGTGAAAGAGATGAACCGACTGGGTATGCTGGTCGACCTGTCGCACGTGTCGGAGCGCACCATGCGGGATGCGTTGTCCGTGTCGCGTGCACCCGTGGTCTTCTCGCACTCGTCGGCGCGCGCGCTCTGCAATGTGACGCGCAATGTGCCCGACACGGTGCTGCGGCTACTGGCAGCCAACAAGGGCCTCATCATGGTTAACTTCTACACCTCCTTCCTTACCTGCAAGGAGACTGCAACTGTGCAGGACGCTATAGGTAAAAATACGGACGTCAGACTTTTTTGGCGCCAATTGAACTGTAACCTGAAAAAATTTTTTAATTCCAAAACTTGTGTTTCCTCGAGTGATAATGTGTGATATTGGTGAATTATTAACTATTATTTGTCCGCTAATGTGTACGAGGGTAAGAAAGTGAAATAAAGTTGTGAAAGTGACTTTTTTAGTTACTCCAAAAAAGTCCGTAGTGCCACTACTTTACATCTATATCTTCTTTGAGCCGGCTTGTTGTTCGGTCCCATCATCTCATCATCATCATCATTAATACTTGATTCTTCTCTCTGAGTTTGAAATATTTAATACATGACACTGGCAAGTACGTGTGACGCCAGTACAAAAAAAAAATACGGATGTCAGTAAGCTACGCTGTTATTACTATTTTTTTATGGGTCCACACGGATAGTGTATTTAGCCAGTGTTAAGTATCGGATTTCATGATGAGATGATGCGACCTAGCTACAAGCCAGGCCAAAGAGGATAGTCCCCTTGGTGTTTAGGTAGAGTACGCACTTTATCTTAACTTTAGCACTAGACTGATCACTTTTAACAACTTTATTTCAATTTCCTACATTCGTACACATTAACAAACTCATAATGGTTAATAAATACTCCACCATTATCACACATTATTACCCGAAGAAACACAAGTTTTGGAAATATAAAAATAACAATTTTCATGTTGAAAATTCAATTGCCACCAAAAAGCCCGCTGTTATTTTATCTTTGTGTCATTCAGTATTATGGGCATCTACAAACGTCAAGAGGTCTAGAAGATACGTTAGCCGACTTTCGTTTTGTAGACGTAGAGAGAGGTATCACCAAACTTGATGGCCGGTCTAAATCGTAGCGTGAGTGTGTAGGTATCAGCTTTCACTTCATCCTGCCCCGTTTTCTATATTATTATGCCCTTAACATCTCTTTACTGCGAGTCGTGCATTTTGTTTTTGATGATACCTCTGTGCTATATAGGAAGTCAGTGCGGCTACGAAAACACTACGAGGCTACGGCTTTGCTCGTAGCCGTATAGAAACAGAAGCACTACATACAAAATTATAACAAGAGAGCTTTTAGATATTTTTTTAATATATTATAATTTAACATGTTATAAATATTTTCAGCGCACATAAATCACATTCGCGACGTAGCAGGCGTAGACAGCGTAGGCCTGGGCGCTGGCTACGATGGGATTAACTAGTGAGTTCTTTAAATGTGTTCTTGAAAATATATGTAGATTTTTTTATGCTATATATAAGATGTTTGTCTACATTTTTTATGGTGTTATAATACAAACCGAGATAATTGAGAGTTAACTACTACTCTCATCTCGACAGCACACCGCAAGGACTAGAAGATGTGTCATCTTACCCGCTGCTATTCGCTGAGCTGATGGAAGAAGGTTGGAGCATAGAGGATCTTCGCAAACTAGCTGGCCAGAACCTCTTGCGCGTAATGGAGGCAGCGGAGCGGGTCTCACAAGAATTGGCTTCAGCACACGTATCACCTTACGAAGACGTCCCGCCACGGGCGCTAGACGCTCACAACTGCTCTAGTCAAGACTTATAGATTGTAGGTAATGTAAAATTTTAAATGATTAGAATTAAATATGATTCAATTTATAAAAAGGTAAGCGGTTAGATGCTCGAGGGCGCTCGTTAGTCTTCAAACTCTCATAGCGGAGGCTGATATCTATAAACTCTAGCGACGATCTCCAAAAGAGCGGACCACTTTCAACGATAGACTTTGCCGCGCTACAGGAGATGCGCTTCCCTAAGACAACTCACAATCATAATTTTAGTCATATTCTAGAGGATTTGAACTACATACTAATTATTTAGTAAGAAACTTGGCATACGTTCCTGTCCGCCACATAAAAAAGCAGTTTATTAGTAAGCTATTCCTTTTTCAATTTTAGCGCATATCCCTGGAGCGTGGCGGTTTTTATGTGAAGCTATTTCATAAATACCTAATTAATACGCTAACATTTTGTAAACGTGACGATTTTGGTGTCTTTATGAGATTATATTGTGTAATTGAACATATAAATTAGATACTGATACTCGTCTACTTATTTAAGATTGTATTGATGTCAGCCATTGATTCGTATAGATGTACCTAATCACGATTTAATGCATAGTCAATTTAGAGTTGGTGGACGGTAAGGTATGCCAAAGACTTCAAACCCGATATACCTACTTATTATATTTTCTGAATACTAAACACATCGATGGCATAAGACCCTAAAGAGCTATGTTAAACAGTAGATTATTCCGGGAGAACTGTATCAAAAATAGAATTTTTCACGAAATTTATTGAATAAATAGTAATTATTTATGTTAGTAAAATGCCAAATTTATAGAACTGAAATATGTGAATGGCGGTTCACATTTATTCTAGTGCCAGTAAGCTTTAATATTAGTATTTTAATGAAATTACTATCATAATTAATTTTTAAATTAATATTTACATTATTTAAATAGAAAATTTTACCCAATAGACTCAATTATATTTAATTCATATTTGAAAAACGGAAAGAACCATATTTATGTATGTTATAGCTTTATAATTAATGTGATGAACTTTTTAAATTTCTAACCTTGCTTATTGTATAGGCTGGTTCTGCATACCTGCGAATCTCTTTAAACTATACTTATAATTTAACCCATCTCTACAATTATACCAAGAAGCAAAGAACTTTCTGTACTCGTTATGTGTTTGAAAGTAATCCATCTTTGTAAAAGTCAATAATAGGTACCTACCTACTTTTATCACATACAACATTAACACCTTTGTTACGAGCTCTTCCAGAGAATACCAAGCCAAGAAAAATGACTATTGACGGGACCACTAACCTCTCTATCTCTCCCAACTCCCAGCATCCTTCCGGTGGTTTCAGAGGCTGACATCCAACACCAACGTAAATTCCAAAAAAGTCAAATTGACAAATGAATTCTACTTGCAGATTCAATTTTTCTATGTCTATACATCTACATAGAATATACCTTTTACCGGATAGATTAGTTGACCACATCGAAATTCACTTTGTCTACTAGCCTGTACCACAGAATACAATAATACCTGTACCTACCTACTTTAATCGTGTAGCCTGCAGCTTATATACCTACAACATTGACACGCACGACCTATTAGACCCTTACCTAATTATTCTGCCCCTTCCCCTATTGAATTGAAGTACTTCACTTCATCCGCACCGCTTATGGAATAGTCAGATTCCAAAACCATAACTTGCATAATATGTTGGTCCCCAAAACTCAACTGTAACAGATACTACTCTACTGAGCAATGGTGGCTGAACGGTAATGCATACACCGTACAAGGCGCTGATGCCGAATTCGAATTCCATCTCGGCCCCGCATCTATTATATTATAGATACAATAATAAGTTACGTGTGATTTTGCTATCATTGCTTAAATCGGTGAAGGAAAACATCCTGTGGCAACTGGCATATCCAAGAACCACAAAATTCGAGGTAATGCGACATCTACCAACCCGCACTTGGCCAGAGTGATAGCTTACGGCTCATATACTCTTCTCTCACAGAGAAGGCATGTGTCCCAACAGTGGGAGCAAATGACGATGATGATGAAACTCTACTATCAATTAAATTTTGAAGTAAGGAGGTTGAGCGGGAGGCTCATCGCAATTAATTATATATTTACCTATGTATATTGGCTTGTATTTAAAGGAGTAAAAGTATAGAGTTAATAGCTATTATTTATGGACGACCAATAAAACTTTACCTTAGATTTAGATGAACTTAGGCATATTTATATTACCCTTTTAACAAAACTTTTTGACTGCGTAAACTGATGTATTACTTACCTACATAGTATTTTTTAAATAAACCTACTTATAATAAATAGATATGATTTACTAAAAATTTTGCAAATTTGTGTTGCTTTTGCCATACCCCAAAAGATTGTACCGAATAAATAATGATAGCATTGCATTGTAACCTCATTTCTAAGTATTACAGCATTTGTATCCAAAAAAGTGGGGAATCAGCGAAGTCGAAGTGAACCGACCGAGTACTTGGCCGTAACAGTTGGTGTGGTGATAAATATAAAATGCCAGCCAGCGTGTATTAGCTAGTATCTATTTATTATATAAGTAGGTAATATGTAGTTACACGCTGTTGTATGGACGAGGACGAGAGCAAAAAATATCTTATATGAGTACGTGCAGCGCTGGGTCTACGCTATGCGGCAGGCACTAGGGGCTTAGTGCCCAGAGTAAAAAAAAGTCAGTAAAAATACTTTAGTCATTTTATTGATAAATGTGTAGAAATCCGGCCCTGAATATGTGTACCCATGTGCAAATGCAAGTATATAAACCGTTTTTTTTTGTTTGTTTGTGTTAACTATAACTTATGTAGGTAGGTATAATATATTATGTTTCTATGGGTTTTCTTTCGGCGTATTTTTTATTCAATAACCGTAAGTTATCAAATCAAAGCTTTCAACGCCAATTGAAGGAATATCAAAGATTCAAAGAATTTATTGCATTCCATAATGTACATGTACAATGTATTTTTTTATTTTTTTTACTATTTACAGGGTAGCGTTTGACCACAAGTCGCCTGATGTTAAGTGACGATGCGGTCGAAGATGGTGTCACGCTACGCCTGGATTGGGAACTGGCTCTCAAGTGAGGCTGCCGGAACACACCGATAGGTGTTTGGCGACAGATTCTTAACAAGAGGGTGGTAGCTAGCCAGGCGAGTACTAGAAAATACCCTACCACCAAGCTATGGTTTCATCACGATGTTTTCCTTCACCGAAAGCTCAAGCTCATTGCAGGATACGAACCCACGTCCTACAGATCGCAAGCCGACATCACTACCACTAAGCCATCATCGCTATAAAATGTATATGGCATACATTCAAATTATTATGTTAAAATTTCAATATTTATTAATTTTTACCAGCTACGTAAATTAGGTAAATACCTACAATCTACATACCTATTGAACACTGTTGGCTGAGTAGTCGGTAGGTGCATATCCCATATATTTATGGCAATAACATGAGTTAGTGATTATAATACCGTTTTGTAATTTTACCCAGTAAGTACCTACCTACTTTATTTTTAAGTAATAATAGACGGATCTTAAGACTGAAACGTTTCGGATAAAAAAAATAAGTATTGTTACAATTTAGTAGATACTTACTTAAAATTACGTGCTTTCATAATCTTAAATAACATCTTAAGATGTGTTTATTATTCCTTGTAGGAGTAGTAAACCACTTGCTTGTCCTTTTATAAGATAGAAATCTATATATAATATTTATAGGTATACTTATTTACCTACATAGTAACTACTGAACCAGTGTTTATAATACATATCTATGAAATTTTAATTATAACTATGCTGAATCTCTGTACTTACTTCTTTTAGATGTTTTCATAGCATTTCTAGAAAATGTCTATTTAGGTTCTTAAATAAATAAATAAGCATTTTATTAATGTACTTATACCCAATTGTTTGTATTCTCATTGCTTGAAACACTACGACTATGTATTAAAATAAATATATAGATAGTTGTAATAACTATACATTAATCACATAGTGTTATTTATTTTGGTTTTATTTCATTTATACATTATTGTAGGCTCTTGCCATATGTACTTAATATCTACCTAGGTACCCAGACAATGTGGTCGCCTCGCTGGATTGGCAGCTAGCTCTCAAGTGCGGCTACCGGAACACACCGATAGGTGCTTGACGACAGATTCCTGAAAGTTGTACAAAGAATACCCTACCACCAAGCTATCTTCCATTACGTTATGACTATTATAGTACCTACCTAATAGACATAAAGTACCTACTGTAAGTAAATACAATATTCCAATGCAATTGAACCAAGAAACTAACTATTCTTTACATTTAACACGAAAGCTTAGAATATCTAAGCACTTTTAGTTTACTTTTATAAAACAGCCATAGTATAATATTTTTTTACATCTGATAGCGTAGGGTTTGACCACGAGCCACCTTATGTTATGTGACGATGTGGCCAAAGGTGGCGCCAAGCTACATCTGGACTGGGAACCCAAAAGTGGGGCTGCCACACACCGATAGGTGCTTGCCGACAGATTTTTAACTTGAGGGTGGTAGCTAGCTAACCAGGCGAGCACTTGGCAATGCCTTTGATTGATTAAACAGAAAATAATACAGGGGCCTAAGAACTTTATCTTTTCTATAATTTTCTCCACTATTCAAACAAAATTATCGTAATGATAATAATTAAAATATGAGACAAAAATAATATATAAGAACATTAAATCGTTGTTAGAGTCGCTCTCAGAGAAATTAATAGTCTCTAGTCTGCGCTGCGGTGCGACAAAACAATATATAGTCTACTTAATCTATGGTGACAACTAACCTCGAAGAAAAAGGTTGAACAATCTGTGGTTAATAGTCAAAGTCAAATGCACGGCAGGTAATCACAGAACATCGTTTATGCTCTTAGAAGTGACCTGCGCCAGATGAGATTGGTGAACATGAACACTTTGAACAGGCTTCATTCATTCAATTTCATTCAGTAATTCATTATTTATAATCTATCAGACGAAGTTTTGTTTGTTTTTTTACTTTTTGTGAAATAACGCCCGCCATATTTTCCCGGTCCCGCACAGTTTCGTCAATTTCTCTTTTTCACTTTGATTGCTTGCGAAAGTTGCGAAGCGATTAACGAAGAAACAAAAACTAGGTACTTGAAATTAAAACCGTTGCTCTTTAGAATTACATTAAATTTTATCTTACATATCATTTCTATAATGACAAGGATCACAAGGTTAAAAACCTGTATCATCAATCAACAACTGCTAACAGACAAAAACGTAAGTAGAGCTAAGCCTGTGCCGACAAATTACATGAAATAGCATCTTGTTAGGTTACAGAATAATTTATTACATTTAGGTTATGTTTGTTTTAAAATAATAATGTCTTCTCGCAGTCTCGCTCGCGCTGCATTGCTGATTGCAGCTGAACAATCAACTCGTGCTTTTTTGGCTCTCGAGACCAGAGGAAAATTTAGTTGGACTTGGTACAGCCACATAGTCAATATATAGCTGATGTAAATGCTCCAACAATAATTATGTGGCCATCAATTCGAGGAAAAATATCTTACGAAGAGGAGAAGACTGCTTGTGAGTCACCCAACCCTATTTGGACCAAAAGAAATTGAAACCAGGACTCTTGAGTAAGTAATACCTATCATTTATAGAAATAGAAAAATAAAAACAGAGATTTTGTATTGAACATAGATATAGAGCCTAACATGAATGTCAATGTGGCCAATATGTATCCAGCTGGTATCGGGTTTGGTATTTTTTTAATTTTTTTGTACTGCAGCATATTTTACCCACCATATTCACAAAATCTTGAAATGCCTGGTCCCAGTTACTACACCCAACCCGATAGTCAATTATATTATTATTTATTAGTTATATTCGGTTTATAACGATGAATCAATGTATAATTCTATGTAGCTTGTTTAATATAGGTACATGCCCATACTGTGTATAATAATATATTATGTAATTTGTTAGGATTTGCACTGTATATCAGATTGTTCAATATTGTATAGTACCTAATTTGATTGATGTATAGCTGTTGTAAGTACAAATTTGTATGATGGCATGTGCCTATTCTATGTGTCATTTTCTTGGATTTGTATTACATATATTTATCAGACAGTTAATTAAATCTTGTATGGTACATACCTAATCTTAATTTGATTGATGTATAATTAATAAGGAGCTTATTTAATATAGGTACATGGCCATTCTGTGTATAATTTCTTTAGATTTGTATTATAATCAAATTGTTAATTCAATTTTGTATAGTACCTAATATTAATTTGATTGCTGTAATAGTTGTAAGTAGCTAGTTCAAGAAAGGCACTTGCCCATTCTAATTTCTTGGATTTGGATTATATATATCGAACAATTAAAATTTTATATAAACCCCAACTTAATTTGATTTGATTGAAGAAATTGTAAAGTTCCGAATCGAAGTGGTAGTATTATTTATCTGAATATAAATTTAAATATTAAAACTGAGTTTCATTATTTAAAAACCTTAAGCTATTGAAAACATAAAATAGGAAATGGAATGGGTTATCGATAGTGGGTTGGGTTTAAATGTCCCATCACTACAGATCGATATCGATATTTGCCGCCTGACGTTTCAAGCACTATCGTCACAGAATACTCCATAGTAACCTTCATCTGGCGCAGGTCATTTCGTTCACTTCTCTAACGATTGTGTCGTTCTATGGGTGATTTCCATCTATACGTAGTATATAGTCTACTTAATCTATGGTCAAATGCCAATGGTGCCAGTTTAGGTAATTTGTCGTCATTTGTGTTATCTTTATAGGTGAATCGGCGAAGCAAATGGGAAGTTTTCTGAAGGGAAACATATGCAGTAAATGTCGTTGGCGATACATTATAGTCAAGATTTGGCAAAAGTATCCGAACCAAGGACAGTTAAAATATATCATATAATGTATCCAATCTGTCATGTCATGTTTTTGCATCACCTCCACTAAGCTCCTTCACCATGTCTTGTACATAGGTTTTTGTAAAAATAGAGGAACTCACTTTTTACAAAGAAACACGATGTCACAGACTCACAGTTGGTTGATAGCAAATAACGTGGCTGACAGACAAATATTATTTTCTAAGATGGCCTTGCGCTCTTTTGCAAAAAAATAACTGTGTTTGGCTATTGGGCTGTATTGGGTTTGATTTGATGATTGACCTTTACTTTTTTACTGGACATAATCTCGTCCATCTTGTTGCTAACATTGTTTGTTTTTTGTCTGTTTGTAAAAACTTTTAATTTAAGTAAGCCATATTATATATTCTCACTTTGTATTTATTATGCTAGGTGTAAGTTTCTAAATATTAATAAATGTAATGAAAAAAACACAAACATGAATTATGTGTTTTACTCGTCAGCGTCATCTAGCCAAATATTAGAACACTAGCTGTTCCCCGCTGTTTCACCCGCGTGAGCTTCAATTTATCGCGTTATAAAGTATGTCCTTCCCCAGGGCTCAAACTAAACTAAACGGTCCGCGCGTTTGAACCGCGCAGCTAAAGGTCTTCCTGGTCCGCGACCGCACTTTACCTTATTCATAGATTCTACCGCCTTCGGTGCCCACCTCACCGCGTTTCCCGCTGCGCTGCGGTGCGGCGGGTTTATTTTTCTACTACTACTTACATTTTTAAACTCGTGATATCTTTCGAATCGAATGTCCGCATTGAATGATTCAAAATGTTATATAAAGGTATTGAAACAGTTAAGCGCGTTCAAACAAACAAACAAACAAACAAACTCTGCAGCTTTATAATATTAAGTATAGATAGTTCATTCTGCTGTCAGAAAACGTCTACTCGTGCCTTCGTAAATTTCATTGAGATATTATAGGTCAATGGTGGACTTTTTGGCGGCAATCGAATTGTCAACGTGAAAATTTTGTTTTTATTTCCAAAACTTGTGTTTCTTCTAGTGATAATGTGTAATATTGGTGGATTATTAACCATTATGTGTTCGTTAATGTATACGAGTGTGGGAAATTGAAATAAAGTTGTGAAAGTGACTTTTCAAGTTGCTCCAAAAAAGTCCGTGTAAAGTTTAAGTAAAGCACCACTACTTTACTTAAACACTATCCTCATCCCATCATCTCATCATCATCATCACCATCATCTCATCATCATCATCACCATCATCATTTAAACTTGATTCAACTCTCTGAGTTTGAAATCTTTTATACTTGACACTGGCAAATACACTAATCGTGTGACGCCATAACAAAACAAAAAAAAAAAAAAAAAAAAAAAGTCAATGGTAAATTTGGCAACACTGACAAGTGACATGACATTTGACAATTATGACGTTAGCAATGAATGAACGACAATGTTGTATTGCTATTGAAAATGAAAATGCTGAAATGAAAATGAAAAGTTCCAAGTTCCGTTTTCTTTTAATAATTATGAAGTGAAAGTAGGATTCCTATTTCCTAACAGCTTTACATCAATAAATTATGGAACAATCTTTGGAAGACTATTTATTACAGGCAGTGAAAATAGAAGATATTGATACTGTTTCTGTTATTTTGTCCAAAGGTATTACATTAATTTGAAATTTTCTGTTTCTAATTTACGAACTACATATTGTTGTAGACCACTCTTTAACATTGGAAAGAAATAACTCTCTGGGTTAAAGTAGTGGTAGATATAATATTACCTAACCACTCCAACAAATACACAGTACAATTTATAAAAGCTTTAGAAAAACAAAATGATAAAAATAATACAAGTGTTTTTTTTTACAGGGGCTAATCCTAACAAGACTGTTAGTAATGGAATGACATGCTTAGGTGAAGCTGCAAATATGGGAAAAATTGATATATTGAAATTGCTTATAACTGCTAGTAATAACAGCAATTCTACCATAAAAACGACATCTAATGGTTGTGATAGAAAACGTTCCCTTAAATGCCACAAGAGGAAGCTCAATGATGAACAGAATAGTGAAACTAATATAAAATGCAAAAATTTAAATGAACGCATTTACAATGATCAGTTAAAGTGTATTAAACCAGATAGAAACCAAGGGTACTTTGTCTTTATACATAGTGAGGGATCCACAAATGATGAAAGCCGGATAACAAGTGTCATGTCATCCCTAAGTCCAACAAGCTTGACCCCGTCACCACAGGCAGACCTAGAGTGGGATGAAGATATAGGAAATGTAGCACCAACTACCAGTGAGGATGAAACATGGTCTTCTATGTATAAGTTAGTATCATTTTTCTTAAATTTATTACTGTAAACAAATACAACAGTATAATGTACACATTATAAAAAATCATGTTCAACAGCAAACTTTAAAAAAGAGTTGTCATCCAGCAAACCCTTATATTGTGGCTTTTGTTTTCACTATGTAAATATTGCATTTGTCCTTACTGCTCTTACATTAGTGGGCTCAGTCACATATAAAAAAGTATTTTCATTTCTCATTACACAGATGGTATGCTGCCATACTAGAGAGTTCAGGAGCAGCCATAGCTGCAGCATCCTTTGTCACTAATGGCATAGACCAGCAAGATGCCTTTACAAGAACTGCTCTCCATTATGCAGCTGAGAATGGCCATGTTGATGTTGTCAAGGTGTTGCTTGAAGCAGGTAGCTTTACTAGAGACAATAGAAACCATGAAACCGACAATACTCGTTAATATTCATGTTCCCATATCCCAATGTGTACAACCAAACAAGAGAAATCTTATTAGTAAAGCTAATTAAAAAATATCAGAAGTTGACGTTTTAAAGTGATCACAATGTATCCTATTGAATAAAAATTATTGAATTTTGAATTTTTGAAAAAATAGTATGTTTACATAAGGGGCAAAGTGTATTAACAGTGAGGGAAAAATGTTGAATGAAGTTGTAACAAGGTATTCTATTTTATTGTACGGGATTTTATCAATCTCATGTGTAGAGTATTAAATAATGTTAATAGTATTTGCAACACTTTAGTAACATATCTTTAAATGAGTAAGAAATATATAGCGCTAGGTTGAAGTTAGTATATATTTTACAGGGACATTGAATGCATCATTTTTATTTTGTGCAGTTCTTGAACATAGTAAAATTATTTAGTCTTGCTTGCAGACAGGGTAATTGCATTTCGCGACCGCTGTGCATGTCAACAATGCCTCGTACTTACATACAACTAAGCATACTCTGAGTTACTAATATACTCGTATTTGCTCGCTCTTCATTCATTTTTTGCCTGTCCCAGGATGCAAAATAGATGTGCCAGCGAACAGAGGTTGGACTCCACTTCATGTAGCTGTCATTAAAAATTATGTGGAAATTGTGAGGTTGCTGCTTGAAGCTGGCGCTAATGTTAACTATAAAACACATGACAAAATGTCTCCGCTTCATTATGCTGCAATAAAAGGGATGTCGGAAATGGTAAGTTAACACAACTTATCCCTTAACCTCTAATCTATTATAATAATAAATATCGGGGACCATTGCACACAAATTGATCTAGCTCCAAATTAAGTTCGAAACTTGTGTTAAAAATAAAACGTGTATGGGCTATTTTTAGTATGGTTACCTTGACTTTACTGATGTTTAAACTGGGAAGATGTTAGCAATTTGTTTTTAGCTAAATAATTTCACCACTATGTCACTTGATAATAAGTGGTGATAAAATTAAAAATGGTAGGTAAGCTCAATATTTGAGTATGAAACGTGTAAAGAGACTTAAACCTTAATATTCTAAGTAAATTTGCTTAGTAGAGTGGAAGCAAGACCACAACGAGTCCACTAGAAATAGAACCACTACCACTTACACTAACTTACACCTTCATTTATTTTTTTTACCCTATTTTTATTCTAGGTAAAATGTCTAGTCAAGAATAAGGCCCACTTGGAGGCAAGAAATTCGAGTGAACGTACTGCATTATACCTAGCAGCTAGAAGGGGGCATGTGGATGTTGTGAAACATCTAATTTCTTGCGGTGCCAATGTGAATGGAGAAGAAATTCATGGTAAATAAGAATGATTAATTAATTGAATAGAAAAAAAGACGAAAATGTGACATTGTTTATCTTGCAACTGAAGTCAATGTTTCTAAGGAATATGTGGGTTAGCTGGCACAGTCTATCTCTAGCAGTCCTCCAACAATGCTGCTGGAAATTCTCCAGTCCGCTAGAAATGGCTGGTCCTTAAAAAAAGCTGTAAAGAGTTCTGGTGCTGAGACTTGCTGAAATTGCTATGAATATTCAGGGTGGCGTCTGTGTGTGATACCAAGTTTTTTTTTAGTATCTAACAATGTAATTAAGAAGTAAAAGACTGTGGTACAGTCAGCGACAAAAGTAGCTGATCATACTACATTTTCCAAATGTGGTTTAGATCAGTGATGATTGGTTTTTTTTACATTTTACAAGGTAACGTTTTGACCACAACAAAACACACCTGATTTCAAATGATAATGTGGTCAAAGGGATGTGTTCAAGATGATGATGGTAATTGGAAAATGTTTTGTTTTTCAGCTAATTTTGTCGTTGACTGTACTGGGTCTAATTGACATTAGCAGCACTTTTCTAGGTTGGCCTAAAATCAGAGAGTGAATTGAACTCCATGACAAAGATTAATTTTCGTATATAAATGGATAGTTTCACTCTTCATTGGTAGTCCAAAAAAAAACAAAATATTAAACCGTTTTTTTTTAAATCAATATTGGCGTCAAAAAATAATTTTAAATACATATTTCATGATACCATAACTGTCTTAGCTGCAACTTTAAATACTGTAAATGTTTTCAGGGTACACTCCACTTTGTGAAGCAGTTTGGGAGAAATATGCACCTGTTGTAGAGGTGCTATTGAATTGTGGCGCACGAATAACGCACTCGCACAGACTTTTACACCACTCCATTTTATATAAACAGGTAAATACTACCCTAATTACTACTACTACTACTACTGCTACTGAATACTAGCTTCTCCGATTCGCAACCCCTTGTTGTTATACAACCTCACTACTAGTTGTAAAAATATACGACAGTCAATTCTCTAGAATAGATCTAGATGTTGATTTTTTGTTTGCCATTTAACATTATGTGTACTGAGAATTTGAGAAGTGTCTATAAATAATAATAATTTGTTTATATTTTTAGGAGGAAATTGTAAAGATGATTCTTAACCACGGTGGTGGTATAAATCTACATAATGACGTCGGCGATACGCCCCTGTTGTTGGCAACAAGAACATCTCAGCCGAATATTGTCAAAATACTCCTTCAAAAAGGTAAGGTAAAAACAACAAAACAATGCATAATATAAATATACAGTTTATAATATGATATCTATCCCAAGTGTACCAATGCATTGGGCGCCAAACTGTAACGTAGTGATTTTTGTGAATTTGTAGGAGATATACGGCAAGAATTAATAGTAAAAAATAGCCTTAATTTCCACAACGCACAGCCACCACCTACCTACTTAATATATTCATTTCGCGCACAGAAAGCATCAGATTGCGCACTGCGCCGTAAGCGAGAACGAATATCTCGCTATCTCATTCTCGCCTCCGCGTGCTTTTCGCTCGTTATCGTGTTGTCCTTGTCCATATTACCTCGAAGTTACTTTGCAAAGTGTAATGATAATTGATCACCTTTTAGCTGATAAGGATTTTGAACCTAATTCCTAATTGAGGACTCTCAAATGATGCTGTCCATCAAGTCAGAGAATTTCGTGCTTCTGTTTATCTTCATACTTTCTTACATTTATCATGTAACTTTTCCAGGTGCTAACGTTAATTCAACCAACAGCATAACCGGTTTGAATGCTCTACACATGGCTGTGGAGAGCATCGACGACGCCGATCTGTTCGAACAACTGCTGACGTGCTTGATTGATTACAATATCGATATGAACGCCACGGCACTTATCGGAGACACAGCGTTGAATAGAGCTTTATTGTTACAAAAGTAAGCTGTATAATACGTAAATTACTTAAGCCCACTTCCAGAAGCCCAAATAATCTTCTTAACTCAGGGTTAATTGCTATCGAAAGGTTGAATCGATATATTGTCTTGCGACGTCGAGAGTAAAGTAAACTTCCAGTTGTACTTATAAAATTAATTGTATGATGTAGTCAAACGCTACTATACCCTGTCAGGTATACAAGAAATGCTTGGTGCTTAAGTTTAATTTTTCGTAGCTAATCAAAATGTATGGTCATCGTAAATTTCCAGTTCTAGAATTCTTGAAAGCTCAATTACCGATTCGTTATATTCCAAACCCGTTTTCTAGATTCGCTTTTCATATTAACAGTTCATCAAAAAAATCATAAAGGCCCCATGGCTTTCCTTTAGCGCTGAACCGTGTTTGACTATTTGACTGTATGAGCCAAGGGCTTCAATGCTTTTATCATTGAAAAAATGCGAAAAAAATATAATAAATAAAAAAATAATAATGCCCGCACAATCACATACATAATAATAATGTATCGATAGCGCCATCTATCCATGGTCTAGGAACGTTACTTCAAGTGTCACAAAACATCTCATTGCCGCCGTCTTATTTTACAAATAAGGGAAACATTATTTTTCTGAACACTGAAACGCTAGAAAATTTATACACTATCCAATCATTTTCCAGAGACCATGCTGCAATCTCACTGATTCGCCACGGAGCTGATGTAAACGCCTGCGATCTGCATTCATGTGGCTTAGATAACTTATCCACGGCCAGTAGAAGAAAATCACATAACTTAGCATGTATGTTACTAAAGGCTGGTCACTATACAATTCCAATTGACCCTGCGATATTAGACAAGACCGATTGTGCAGTGAAGTGGTTATATCATGCATGCAGACGTCCATTGGAGCTTTCTGATATTTGTAGAATAAATATTCGACGTATGTGTAGAAGTAGACAGTTGTTTAGATATGTTCATAATTTACCACTACCTAGTAGTTTGAAAAGATTTCTTTTGATGGAAGATGAGGGTTAAAATAAGAATGTATTTCTGGGCAATTGGTAATACGTAATTGACCGTTTTATATAAATCGGTCGTGCCAGACTGACTCAGACTGAAGGAAATGAATAAGTAGAGAAGGACATAGCTATACAAAGGGAAGCAATGATTGTTATGTTCGACCTTTGTCAGGTTACTGAGGTTTATTCTTATTACATATTACTTTATCAAGGCTGTCCTAGGAATTTGAAGTCTCGCGTGGATATTTATATTTATCTACCTAAAGGTCAACAATGCGTTTACTCTGCTGCCTAATGCAAGCGGCGAGTATTTCATGGAGGATGTGATTTTATACAAAAAATAGGTTCTATAGACTTTAGACTTTAAACTAATTGTATTGCAATACTCAGTAAGTACTATGATAGTATAAAAATAACGATATTAAGCTCAGCGTAAGTTACACGTTAATAGCACTGAAGAGTACGTCAGTGGTCAAACGTTGTTCCTAAATAATTATTACCAAACTCGACTTTTATATGATGCCCATAATATCAGCCTAACGGTTAGGTTTAGGTCCTAACCTAAACTGTTATTGTTATGCATTATTTGATTAAGAATATATTGTACCTATCTACCATAGTATGATTAATGAACTAAGTAAACGTCGTATGCACCTAACGAGTATATTCATAAACGGAGTTCCAACAAAAAATATCGATTCACCAAAATTGTGGTAAACCAAAGCACATAAAATTGACAAATATTGCGATATTTTTAACACATTTTGTTTTAAATTAGTCCATGAACGTTGTCGCTCTCATATTTTGGACTAGGTATCCATTGTTACGCCCGCCATGCATATTAATGAATAGTAGATTGTTGCACCGTGCAGAAAGTGATTCATTGTTGCCCCGAGTAATATTTTGAGACCGGAGTGCAAGTGAGATTTCTAATAACACGAGAGCAATTAATAATGAATCGCATTTGTGAAATTGTGAGGTTCCTATTCTGTATTTCATTCAACAATTACCACAAAAATAATATTATTTTAAACAGCATTATGAGGACCCCCTTTTTTCTTGTCCGTGAATAAAGTGCCTGATGCACTGGTTCTAAGTATTATAAATTGGAACTTTATTTAAATTTAGGTGTGCTAAAAAGAATTAGCGACTAGTCAAAGAGTTTTTGGAACACATGAAAACTTTGTTAGAAAAAAGATATAGGTGAATCTACTAATGAAGCTCAGTAAGTTCGCTGTGTAATTATTGCGTTGTTGGAAGAAAAAGTTGTTCCTACCTTTTAACGACCTTTATATTCTAGCTGAAACCACTGTTGATTAAGAATTGTTTAAGATTATTTACTATTAACATGTTCCGCACGTCTACATCAATTAATGTTGTGGACCATGTCTGTATTATGTATTTACATTTACAAAATATTTTGTTGTTAAAGAAAACTAGTAATTTACATAAATCAATATTTATTTAAATATTTTAAAAGATACATCGTAGTACAAAGTATGTGTTGTATGTGAACAATATAAAATATCTTGTGTTTCTATAAAATTCTATTAAAGACATTGAAATGCATTTTCAAAAGATTTTTTGATACAACTATTTTATTTAGTTTTTTATTAAGTATACTATAATTAAGCTGTAATATAAAAGATGTGAACATTTCAACATTTACTACTACTATAACATTTCACAGACCCTGTGAATGACAGAATACGAGTTCTAGGCTGCGCAATGCCTATGACCGTATTTAGGTTTATCCTGACGTCGGCCGTCGCTCATCTGTAGCTATAGCTACTATGGGAACCGAGCGTATGTTTAGAAACACGCTGGCCACGTCCACATACGCAGTAATGCCTGGTGGAGCGCGTCAGTGCTAACGTCAAGAGATGGATGTGGCAATATGTATGTCATGTGTGTATCAATAGGCTAAGTGATGCGGACACAGGACTCGAGTTGCCGCGATTGCGTACTATTGTCTGAACCGTACGTTGCGAGTTATTCAGTAGAGTATACTGAATGTTAATTGCTAAAGCTGGCCGACGATCGGTGCGTCCCGCACGCGCAGACGCAGACTATCAGGACAAAACTTAATGGGCATATATGGTTTAAGCTAAATAAAACAATACTCTATACTTAACATGAAAAACTAACAAGCAACAACAACTTTGTTTTAAAATTCTTATCTATGTATGTGAAGAAGAGGTCGATAGTGGAGCATGCTCGTCTAGACGGTACCTATTTACTTTTGACTTGAAGGCTCTCAATATAAGTACATAACGAGAAACAAAAATGCTGGCCAAGTTCCACTCCTTCGCTTCTGAAACCTCGCCTTTACCAACGTATTGTTTGTTGCCAACGAACCTTTTGGATCTTCTGTCTATGGGAGTCCCAAGTCGTAGAGTTGTATTAAGCTTAACCGTCCCAGAGATGTCCACAGTATTCTATATTAAAGGATCTGTCAAAGATAGCCTCAGTTTTCACAAATAAAAATGAGCCTATGGTATATGTTTGTATATATTGATGTGAAATACTACCTAATCTTCTCAACTCTTTTTCAGCTAGTTTAGTCTTGGATACAATGTTGGAGCCTATATTATGCGTGGAAGTTAGTCATATTTTATAGATATGTTACGTTTTACCGTTAATGCCACATTCTGGCAAGTAGGAGTCAGCTGAAATGAATGGCGGAGATCATACCTATTGGAGACTACCTGCAATGCTAGGTTCATGCGATCCACCATGGCCTCTCTCGAATCTGGAGCCGTGACCCACCGGCTAATGAATACATAAATGCAAACTCATAACGCAAATAATGTAATGACTTAATTATTAAAACAACAAATAATAAAATACAGTTGCACCTAATACGAAGTCAACAAGAACAAGTTACTGTATTCCTACTAATATTATAAACGCGAAAGTTTGTGAGTATGTATGTATGTTTGTTGGTTGCTCTTACACGCAAAAACTACGGAACGGATTTGAGTGAAATTCGGAATGAAGACAGCTTATATCTTGGATTAACACATAGGCTACTTTTTATCCCGGAAAAAGGTTCCTGCGGGATAACAAGATGACGCGGGTGAAACCGCGGGGCGCAGCTAGTTCTACAATAAATTAAGTATATAGGTATAATAAAATACAACTACATCTACAGGAAATTGTATAAATAATATCTAATAATATTAAAACTATAATGATATGCGATACTATGTTGCACTTATGTCTATTTACACAGGGTAAAGTAAAATGCCTAATGATATACCTACTATTAATAATAAGTATTATAATATCTTGTGAAATATAAATGGATACAAAACTGGAACGACTTTCGGTTAACATTAAACAGAGTACAATAAAAGACAAATACACCTAACAACAAATGGTACTTATATTTTTTTATCGTATTTGCTTTAAAAGACTGATTTCTTAAACTTAAAAATCATAAAACATGTAATATAATCATTTATATCCTACTAAACATGAGATATAGAGTTAGTGTAGATACGATATCGTTATCAAGCAAAATCAGGTAGGCGACCTTTATTATCTGTTATATCTCGGAGCCTTGGACATGCCTGTAGAAATATGTTAATCAAGTCAGAGTTCTTGCTTCGAATTGCTTTATGTAGAACAGTTTCACCATCAACGTCTTGGGCTTCAACACAAGCCCCATTGCGAAGCAACAGGTTCACAGTCGAAACTTTACCTAAAACAATATAGGATACTGGATCATAATCTGCCTGATTCAGTCCACTGCTGGACATAAGCATCTCCGGAAGGTCGGCCACTGGGCCCGTTTTCGGCTCTTCTCATCCAACTGTTGCCAGCCATTCTGTGTATGTCGTCGCTCCATTTAGCCGGAGGACATCTTACGATATACTTGTTCACCTTACTGTGTTCACCTTTCATATCTCATTTTATGGTGAGCATATTTCGGTAACATCAAACTTAAACAGTGTTAGAAAATAAAAAATACCTACCTGACACAGCAGCTTTGTGTAACGGAGTTGCTCTCGCACTTTTAGTCTCTGCATCAATATCAGCGCCATTTTGTAATAAAAGCTTGCAAATATCAACAAAACCATTCCTTGCTGCATAGTGCAATGCAGTGTAGCCAGCGTTGTCTGGAGCCGTGACGACTTCTTTCGCATTTTTTGCTTTATCAATCAATAATTGCACCTTATCCAGGTCCCCATTGAAAGCTGTGTAACATAAAATATATACAGGATGGTGCTCAACTTGACATTATGCAAGTTTGTATATTTAAAAATTCCCAATAGAAGTACAAATCGTTTTTTTTAAAAGATGTTAGTCTAAAAAAGTTTTATAATCTCAAAAATGTATGAACTATTTTCTTATTTCTAACTACTATTTTCCAAACTGAACAATTCCTCAATTTTTTAAGAAAAGCATTTTTAACTAATAATTTTTGAACTAAATATGATTTCTGTCTTTTAAATAACATAAAAGTGCGTACCAGCATACCATAGGCCTCTTTCCCAATCCATTTCAGACAGTGTTTGCATAACAGAAGCATTTGAATTGGCAGCACCTGAACATTTGGAATGGTCGCAATCCTGTCTATGATCCATGATTAAATAAAGTTTTAAGCAATGAGAATTATTTAAATTTCACGTTGCATAGTCCAAGTTATTTCTGCTTCACCAGTGCTTGAAATTATCCTGTAACCAAGCTGTACTAATGCGTTCAACACAATCATTACATTGGTTTTGAAAGCATTACCATTGACAATTAAAGATCTTGGAAACTTTGACTCGAGAGCTTTAATTTCCTCCTGTTTCAAACCAAATATGACACAATCATGAGAATGCAAAGAACCTTTTACAGCTAAATAGTGCACTAGGCTGTCCTCTTTATCTCCTGCTAAGTCAGTTGATGAAATATTAACACTGCTTTTAGCTTCCATAGTATTTAAATTGACTTGATGTTAGATATTGTCTTCTTTATTCTGGTGTTGGTAGTTGCCCAAGTGCATAGCTTCCTTGCTGAAATTAGTGATGTTATCTTGTTCCACTATAATTGATGGTTCTGGTTCAGAAAAGTCTTTTCTCATAGTCCACATGTACTCATTGTAATCTTGTTTCACTGCAGTGGAACTAGATGCAACCACTTTGTAGCCTAAAACCTGAGAAATATATGAAATTATCTAGAGACAGGTGTCTGAGGTTGAGGTTACTCATACATACATATATATATACATTTATCTAATACATATTAATCTTTGATGAGTACATCAAGATTATAAATACAATTTACGCAAAACATTAAAATTGTGAAAGAAGCATAATTATAGGAAAAATAACACACATTTTAACTATAAAACCAAAACATGATTTCATAAACTAGGAATGCCTGTGTAGCAACATACAAATATCTCACCTCTCAATGTCAGTGAGATAAACATATTACCATAGTTTTTTTTTTTTAATTGAGAGGAGCTTTTGTCCTGTAGTTTCTGAGGTTTCAAATAACAAATAAACACAGCATATGTGAAAACCATAGTTTCTAGCTCAGCAAATTCATCATAGCCATGCTGCTTTCTTAACCAAATAGGTATTACAAAAATGTTGTGCTATGTATAGAAATGTTTTAGTTAAATGTACAATAACATTGTTAGTGTATATTTAGTAATAGTACATTTGATTCAACAACTACTTCTTCAACCAAAACTACTACTTAGATAAATATTAGAGTTAAATAGAAGCATATAATCTATTCAAAACAGATTCTGATATTCTACGAGGTGTTACCCCACTGCTAGTTGGCAAGATAAATAACATGCTGACGGCATTACCCTGTTGAATAGCTTTGGTGATTTGCTGAACCAAATAAGCACCAGCATTATCACCATGCATCTCAAGTAATATTTTTTTCTTGGTTTAGTGACTAAATAGTGTGTATAGTGTAATTAAGATGTGTGTGTAGTGTTGAAAATAATAAGAAAGATTTGTGTTGAAACTGATGAAACATTATCTATACTAATATTATAAAGAGGAAAGATTTGATTGTTTGTTTGTTTGCTTCGAATAGGCTCCGAAACTACTGAGCCGATTTGAAAAATTCTTTCACTGTTGGAAAGCTACACTATCTGTGATGGACATAGGCTATATTATATTTCCAAAAAAATTAGGGATCCGTAAGAAAATTGCTATTTTGTAACCCAAGGTGTGAAATCGTAAACCTATTTTTGCGGGCGCTGCAAAAAGTATTGACAATAGAACAAAATAATGTAACAGGTTGGTAGGCCCCATTAAGATCTACAAAAAAGTCCACGAGAGCATATGTCTTAACTATTATAGTTATGCCACAATAAGTGATCTTTTATTTTAAAAATTTAATTTTAATGCCACCGCTAGAAAAGGCTCTTTATTTGTATATTGGTATTAATCCTTTTCAAAATAAATTACTTTTTCATAACTGCTTCAATACTTTTTGAATTATTCAATTCGGACTTTCCATTTGAAAGATATCACGAGTTTAAAAATGTAAGCATTAGAAAAAAAGTTGCATGGTAATCAGCTGCTCACCACGGCTAGCTAGGCGTCACTGGGGTACGGGCTGTACGGGAGGGAAGTCAATGTCAAGAAATGAAGTGCCGTGGTATTATAATATGAGTATTATAATTTTAGATTTACACATTTTTGTTAAATACAGGTGTGAAGCCGGGGCGGTCCACTTGTTTGTTATATAAACACAAAGATGTGAGAAAAACATAGTTTAGATAAACCATTTGGTGAATAGTCTGCTGTATACAAGAGAGTAAAAGTTATTATTTTAAAAATGCCATGCACATTCAAACTAACAATGACAAAGAGGTCATAAAGATGTAGCACAAGTTGCTATTATTCAATTGAAACACATGAAGATTAATGTTAACGAAGTAGTAAGTGATCTAACCTCAAGTGCACTTAGGATCACACACGGATGCTGTAAGTAGACTATTGTGGAATCATCACTGTAACCACCACATGCAAACCTCTTGAGCTGCTCAATGTCACCAGCTGTCAAAGTTATTGCAATCTTTTAGAAATAAAATAATACTACCTTCATAACAATAAAAGTATGCCAGTACTTCACATTGTTAATAACCGATGTAATTGACAAAGGCTTAGATATCGACTAGTTGACTACTTAGCTAATGTTATCAGTAAACTTGCGTATTTACCAAACATTGGCAAAGTTGATAGCAAAACATATATGATATAGGTCTATCTGAATACAAAAACGACATAATATTTGCTATCGCTCTATAGATTAGTTTGAATTGATGACAAAAATAAAAATAAAACCAGCGACGGCGACGTAGAAAACAAGCAGAAAATTAACAATTACCTTTAAGACCGGATACTAACACTCGCCAAGGGTTTTTATGTCCATACGATGCGAGATTTCCTCTGATCAAAATGTATGGCATTGATAACGGATATAGATCACCACTATTTTGGTAAAAACACTGAATTTTCACTGGAAAACACAAATTTTCAATTCACGTCACGTAGTGTATAAGTGTAGTAGAGTATAGAGTAGCCAGTGTTGCCAGTTGCCACTTGCCACTCTTGCCAGTTTGCCAGTTGAAGTTGTCTGATATGTTTTTCAAAAACAAGTCTTTCCACTTTCCCGTAATTTCGTCTTCCGTATCCAGTTTCGTTGACGTCAGTCGCCAGAAAACATTGATAGGTCTATTATATAGAAAAGTCAACGGAAAAAATACTTGAATCACATAAATCAATGAAATGGGAAGTTGTCTGACAGCTGAAAAAACCTAGTTGATAGACAATAGTAGACATGGAGGTTTTGTGACAGTCAATAAAAAGTTACAGATTCCGATAGAAAGCGTTTACATAATAATAATATGGAGTAATGGACCAAGCGAATACTAAGACAAAAAGACTTTCTTAAAACCAATCTTTCCTGCTTGTTTTTGTTGTTTTATAACGAACGCGTCTGACTCAGTCAGTAAAGCAGTTAGCAAATTTCTCTGAGGCAATAAAGATTCTACAATGGATTTGCTATTATAGAAAACACTAACTGTATAGTTAAGCTAACCACAAAACGTTTTTTTAGGGGACCCCAAAAGTCCAAACCAAAAATAAGTGGAAAATCCACTGCGTTGGCAACACTTTCCTTGCTTGATGTAATTTATTGTAATGTAACGCCATCAAATTTTATTCAACCTATTTTTTTACTGTTTGCTTGGGTTGCAGTTGCAGGTTGCAGGTCGTGCAATACCTACTGACTGTGCATTATTTGGTCGTACATTATCGCCTCCCGGGTTGCTTCAAAGGACTTCAGTGGCGGCGGCGTGGTCTCTACGTATTTCAGCTGCCAGAAAATTCCTACCAGCGGTATTTCAAAATGTTTAATTAATGGTGTTGGTAACATTGACTAAGTTGGAGAAATAAAACTTGTAGAAAGAGAAGGGCGGAAATCAAATAATTTCCAAAACTTTTTTTTTTTAGTGATGATAATGTATTATTGACCACTATGTTATGTGTTCGTCAATGCGTGTGACACGTACGAGTATAGGAAATTGAATTGAAGCATGGGGTAAGAACAGGGAGTGTGAAGTTGTGAAGCCTTATAAATAAAAAAAAGAAGACAAAACTCAAGTAATTTGTTAGTTATCATTAGCAATGAATCAATGATGAGTCGGCAAGGCGAGGTGGTCCAGCCGGGAGAGGCCCGCCGCGCCGGGGGCCAGGCAGTGCGACCGCACCCCACGCGAGAGACGTGTTTGCGCTAAGGAGCGCATTGATTTAGTAAAATAGCAAATACCTAGTGTTCTAGTAATATATTGATCTATGGTGAATATTACATATATAGTTTTCATTTAATCACTTATCACAAGAATATTATGTTAGCAAAATAGAACTGTAGAGGGCAACACTATGTCATTGCCTTTGTCAAATTGACATTAACAATATTGACATTACTGGATTACCCGCTCAGTGATTGATTGACTATTGATTTAATTTGATTTTATATATATTTAGTTGTTTCGGATGGTTTCGGAATAATATAATATTTGTATTCTTGAGATAGCAAAATGGGTGAGAAGTCGACTCCTCTTTTAGCAGTGCTGCAACTGCTGAGAAAATATAACTTGAAGGTAAGTTGATATCTATATAAAAACAGCTAAGATATTTTTATAATTAAAAGTAGTAGAGCTCTACCGAAAGCACACAAATTTTATCCCTTTTCATTCAGGGCACTGAAGATATCTTGAGGAAGGAGGCCAGCTTAGGAGATGTTGAGTATGAAAACTTGGATTTGCCTGAGGTGGAATTGGCCAGCATCCTGACAGCCCACCACGCCGAAAGTGATCCCTATAGCTACGAATTTGCATATGATAACTTAAAAAAGTTCGTAGAGAACTCATTGGATATATACAAGGTAAGATATAATTATACCTCCTTACACCGGCAAAAGAACAGGCAAGAATCGCCCGGCAGGTAATTTTACGAATTGAAAGTTCAAGAGATTAGGTACTATATACTGTTTGAAAGCAGCACTTTGTCATATTATAATAAACATTGGTTTTTAGTCGCACTTTTAGTATGTAGTTACTATGTTTGCTTCAATCAAGTCATATAGTAAAATTAACTCATTTGATGTTTTATTTTTGTGTATGTGCACTGAGCAAAAACTCTTTAATAAAGATGAAGAACTCTTCACAGGATAGCCGTAGACTGGCCCCCCGCGCCGGGCGGCCGGCCAGTCCAGGCTTTTCTGTGCCACCTGCCTGCGCTTGCTCAGCACGCTGCATGCACAATCGTTTTAACTCCAAAAAGCGGGACTGAGCCTGTCCCGCACGGAACATTTACTTTTGATTTAAAAATCGGGATGTCCTGCCTAAATGGGGACATTTAGCAATGCTGCTACCTACCCACGATATTAAATTTAGCTATTATAATATTAAAAAGGTAGATTTCTTAAAGCTGTCAAAATTTTTACATAGTCTCTGCCACTGGAGCAGCATCTTTAGGAATGAAGATAGTGAAATGAGTTAGGTGTTTATTTATAAATATTATTTTCAGCATGAACTCTCTACACTCCTGTACCCAGTGTTTGTTCACATGTATCTTAGTTTGATACTGTATGACCATATTGCGCATGCCATTAATTTTATGGCAAAATTTGGACCAGAGCAAGAAGACTACTGTCAAGATGACTTGAAACGTCTATCTTTTGTTAAGCAAAAGGATCAGATAAAGGGAAATGAACTTGCTGAAATATACAGGTAATTAATCAGCAGATAATATTAAATAATGACAAAATTAAATGTCTTCTTCTTTTACATATAAAAATCAATTGTTGTTCATTAGTCTTGACAAAACTCAAGAACAACTTGACCAATTTTAAAGATAACCCAAAAGAACAATCAGTGATTTTGTATGGAAATTGCCAGGTGGTACAAAGTTCAGCAGGTCATTTAGTAATGAATAAATAACACATAATAATGGAAACCCTCTTTTAAATTTATTTAGTATACATAATTATATTGTTAGAAACATCAATGTACCAAACCAACCATACTAAACTTTTTCAGCTCCAATAAATTTGTGGTCCAACTGTCAAGAGATGCATCAGCTCAACTTAAACGCTACTTGCAAGAGCAAAAGAGCTCAACAGTGATTATCAATATTATTAACAACCACATACAAGTCGAGGTACATGATGGCCCGGGACGTACATTGGCTCAAGTGCGAGCCACAGCAGGGGGAGTACTGGGTGAAGCTGCCAAGAGTGGTAAGAAATCTGCTTTCATTTCTCTAATGTTCTGAAGAAATTTATTAGCCTTTGGGTCAGAAACGGCATATTAACCACTACAAGTTCCCCGCGGTTTCACCCGCGTGGGCTACAGTTTATCGCAATAAAAAGTAGCCTATGTCCTTTCTCAGACTATCTCTGTATAAAATTTCATTTAAATCGGTACAGTAATTTAGGCGTGAAAGACAGACAGATAGTTACTTTCGCATTAATAATATTAAGTAGGGTTGTATTTTTGGAGTTCTTTATATATATCAGGACTGTTGTAGGGCCTTTTATCACGATGATATGATAGGTTTAAGTACTTACGTTTGAAATCCAAAATCTACTGGGCCATGACAGTTTAAAAAAGTATGTTGGAGTTATACATAAAATATAATTCATTATTCTTCACTTATTACTGTAGAAAACCGCACCAAAGTTTACTATGGCCTGCTCAAGGAACCAGACATTCAGGTGCTTCCACAACCAGTGGAAGACGAAGAGGAGGTAGAAGAGACTCCAGATAAACCCAAAAAGAAAAAGGCCAAGAAAGACAATATCTTCATGAAGAAACCTAAATCAGACCCAAATGCACCACCAAATGATAGAATCCCTTTACCTGAATTGTAAGTTGAATGATTTTTTTTCTACTTTCTAATGTATTTTACAAAAACCTAGTATTTACCATTGCCACAAATTGAGAGAATCAAGGCGTAAACATTATAAGGGACTAGTTTGTTCCCCACGGTTTCATCCGCGTGGTCTACAGTTTATAAAAAAAAGTATTCTGTCTTTCCCCAGGGTTCAAACTATTTTCATAAAGATTCAGTGGTTTAGGCGTGAAAGGATAACAGACAGACAGTGTTTCTTTCGTTTAATTTTAACTAGCTGTGCCTCGCGATTTCTCCCACATGTTCTACAGTTTATCGCGATAAAAAGTATCAATAGTTATTTTAAAATAACTTGAATATTCAGTAATTTAGTAATGCGATTATTTTTGTAACAGAAAGGAAACTGATAAGTTAGAGAAAGGCAAGGCTCTGAGAGAAGCATCGAAACGTGTTCCACTGGGCCCCGAGAGTCTTCCTTCAATATGTTTCTACACTCTAATGAACAGCGGGATCACAGCACTGTGCGCGGATATTTGTGATGATTCCACGTTACTAGCGGTTGGATTCAGTAACTCGACCATAAAGGTAACTAATTTAATTGATTTTATGATTTCAAAGCTCTAAAGGCAGTGAGAGATAATAATAATTTAATTATGCATTAGTAAAAAGATATCACCAAACGGTCTTAAATTCTGGCCTCAGTAAACTATATTACAACTGGCTGCGCCCTGCTACCTTGCTCCCACGGATTTCGGGAATAAATAGGTAAATAGTAGCCTATGTGTTAATCCATTGTAAGATTTATCTCTGTGGCAAATTCCATCCAAATCACTTGAGCCGTTTTTGCGTAATTTTGTATAACGCCTTTCGCGTTTAGTATATTAATAAGGTAGAATATATTATTTGTAACTTAGTTTTAATCCCATAGTATATTATAAATTCTTAAAACAGGTATGGACCCTGACCCCTGTTAAGTTGCGGGGAATGAAATGTGCCGAAAAATTGCAGGATATTGATAGAGAAGCAGGTGTGTGGTTTACAGTTTATTGTTTTGTTTGTTTCAATTATATTTGGGAAGTATGGTAGTAGTCTGGTTTCTTTACTAATTACAGGGTAGCGTTTGACCACAAGTCACCTGATGTTAAGTGACGATGTGGTCGACGGTGGTATCACGCTACACCTGAATTGCGAACTGGCTCTCCAGTGAGGCTGCCGGTACACATCGATAGATGCTTGGCGACAGATTATTAACTTGAGTGAGGCGAGCACTAGAAAATACCCTACCACCAAGCTATGATTTCATCACGATGTTTTCCTTCACCGAAAGCTCAAGCCAATTGTAGGAATCGAACCCATGTCCTACGGATCGCAAGCCTACGTCACTATCACTGAGCCATCATCGCTTTAAGAACGCGATTACGCGCCTGCTGTATTATAGCTAAGTAGTTGTTTATGTCAGGTGACGTCCTCGTCAGAATGATGGAAGAGAAGGACAGGGACACGTTTCGCACGCTCCATGGCCACTCGGGGCCGGTCTACAAGGTGGCATTCGATCCCTTCAAAAATATGCTTCTCTCCTGCTCTGAAGATACCACTGGTAAGTGTCACAATCCGTCACACAGGCCCGCAGCCAATATATATATATATGTATATATATTTTTGAACTCTTGACTAAAATAAGGGTTTCACATGAAGGTACTTAAGACAGCAATAGATTTAAGGCGGGTTTCTGGAACATTTAATTTTAATAAGTTTGAAATTAAATCTATTGCTGTCTTTGTCATTTGTTTAGTGCCAGACAAAGAGAGTAATTAAGGAAATTTATTGTCAATGTTCACAAACACCCGTGTCACTCGTGGCGCCATAAATGTATCCCCAATCCTACCCCTTCTCTATCCATACTAATTTATAAAAGTGAACGGTTATCTGTTTGTTTGCCTCCTTTACTTTCCTGTCGGAACGACTGGAATGATTTTGTTGAAATTTTGTATACAAATATGGTAGACCGCATAAACCAATGTAGGATACACTTTTCTTGAAAAAGGACTTACAGGAGAAATTTAAGGCTTTCAAAATCTGTCTACTTGCCTCTGCCACTGCGGGCATCGTTTTATCTGTATTAAATATATATATATCTTCTATATAATATATTATTATAAAATAAAATCGTGTTAGTTACACTACTTATATCATAACTCAAGAACGGCTGAACCGATTTGGCTGAGGTAGCTTAGAACCAGGAAACGGACATAGGTCACTATTTATCCCGGGAAAGGTTCCTACGGGAAGACACGGGTGAAACCAGGCGCAGCTAGTATTATATATTACTATCTCTTCCAGACAACCCAAAAGCAGAGACCCATGCTCTCGCTCTCACTGAAAGAAGGCCTGTCTTCCAGCTACAGCATAATCGGTGATGGTGAAGAAACATTTGAACATTGCAGTGCGCCTGTGGTCGCTGCAGTGCTGGACATGCCTGGTGGTGTACCGGGGGCACGTGTGGCCCGTGTGGGACGTACGCTGGTCCCCCCACGGGCACTACTTCGCGAGCGGCGGGCACGACCGCACCGCCCGCCTCTGGGCCACCGACCACCACCAGCCGCTAAGGATTTTCGCGGGACACCTGGCTGACGTCGACGTAAGTTTTTAAAGAAACCTATAGTACCTGTAGCCGCGGTTGTGACTCGTGATGGACGTCACTAAAGGCCGATTTCAATAACTATCAATCATAGCGATGATGGCTAAGTGGTAGTGATGTCGGTCTGCGATCTGTTGGAAGCTTATTACGTAACTTGGATGGGGATCGGTAAGGATTGATATGAATGAAAGAGGAGTGAATTAAGCGGTGACGGCTGATAGGGGAGAGTGGAAGAAGACATGCTGCGCCGACCCCAAATAGATGGGACCAGAGCAAGAAGATGATAATGGATGGGAAATGGCGTGCGCTTTTTTTGGAAATCGACAGTTATGTACTTATGTTGAAGCTAAAAGTGATACAAATGAAAAATAAAACCTTATTTGATTGCTTACAGTGTATTCAGTTCCATCCTAATTCTAACTACATAGCCACCGGGTCCAGCGACCGCACCGTCCGGCTGTGGGATTGCACGACAGGAACGCAAGTGCGGATCATGACTGGACACAAGGTAATACTTATCCCAACTAATATACACAGTGGCGGCGCTACGTAAACAGTATCAGTTTGTATGGTGATGAATTATATCCAGGTTAATATAAACACATCAACACTACGTACGACAAAATTCAATAAAAAAAAATTGTCCTTATCTTCAAAATATCCTTAACAAGAATGACTATTACATACTCGTCTCCCGCGCGCTGTCATGTTTTTAGGGTTCCGTACCCAAAGGATAAAACGGGGCCCTATTACTAAGACTCCGCTGTCCGTCCGTCTGCTGTCACCAGGCTGTATCTCATGAACCGTGATAGTTAGACAGTTGAAATTTTCACAGATGATGTATTTCTGTTGCCGCTATAACAACAAATACATAGTAATTTTATTTATTTTTTATTTACATTTTGTCGTTTTTATAGATAATTTTATACATAAAATTCTCGTGTCACAATGTTATTTACCTTACTCCTCTGAAACGGCTGGACCGATTTGTATGAAGTTTTGTATGCATATCGGGTTGAGAATCGGCTAACATCTATTTTTTATATTATTTTTTTTATCGCGATTAAGTGTGGTCCACGCAGGTGAAACCGCGGGGCGCAGCTAGTAATTTATAATATTATGATGATGGTACGGAGACGGACCATTCGTGCGCGAGTCCAACTCGCACTTGGCTGTTTTTTTTTTACTTACAAGGTAGCGTTTGACCACCAGTCACCTGATGTTAAGTGACGATGTGGTCGACGGTGGCGTCACGCTACACCGGGTTTGAGAACTGGTTATCAAGTGGGGCTTCCGGAATACATCGATAGGTACTTGGCGACAAGTTCTTGGTAGCTAGCCTGGCGAGCGCTACAAAATGCCCTACCACCAAGCTATGGTTTGATCGCGATGTTTTCCTTCACCGAAAGCTCAAGCTCATTATAGGACTCGAACCCGCGACCTACGGAACGCAAGTCGACGTCACTACCATCATCGCTGTCATTGACCGTTAACCCGCGATGACTCCACTGATTGGCATTGCAATCGTTGTGCGCTGGCGTCGTACTTACTATCAGGGTTTTTATTCGCTATTACCACCTAAGCACGTATTAAACGCGGGCGAGTTACGTTATCTGCCTGGAACAGTGCTGGATTTACAAATATGCCGCCCCAACGCTATAAAATTTGTGCCGCTTCTACTGACCCTCCCTAAAATTAGATACACTGTTCACAATAAATTTAATTCCCTCTTCTTAGGGAATAATCTAGTTTTCAGATTATATGTACAACTTTTTTGGGTATAAGTATTTTAAGCTAAGAAAAGTAAAGCTTTACGATTTTTCTGTAGGTACCAAATTTTTTTTGGTACATTTTCCGCCCCCCTATTTTTGCCGCCCTAAGCTTCAGTTTTTTCAGCTTCTATGGTAAATCCGGCACTGGCCTGGAATAACGGCTAAATTATTGGCAAGGAATCTCGATGGTCATAATGAGGCTCTGGACTAGAGAATTGTGTCCGATTACATTATCGGAAGTAATTCTCTAGTCTACACATCACTGTAATGTAAGTATAGGTATTATAACTTTCCAGTCGTCTATCTACGCGCTGTGTTTCTCTATTTGTGGCCGCTGGCTGATATCGGCCGGCGGGTGCGGCGCCGTGCTGGTGTGGGACCTGGCCTCCGGCGCGCCGGCTGCCACGCTGACCGCGCCTGCGCCCGCGCCTCTTCACGCGCTTGCCATCAGCCGTGACGGCACAGTCCTCGCTTCCGGTTCGTATACATTTACATATTATCATATTATCTACGCCCCGCGTCTACCCGTTATCCCGCAGGAACCTTTTTCCGGTATAAAAATTAGCCTATGTTAGGATATAAGCTATCTCCTTTCCAAATTTCACTCAATCGGTTCTGTAGTTTTTGCGTGAAAGAGTAACAAACATCCATAAATCCATACTCACTTTCACGTTTATAATATTAATAGGTATATTAAATGTTTGTATAATTAAATGGCGTAAAGAGATTTAACATAAAATTTTCAGTGACGAGCGCAGTTCATTGTCGCGTAGGAATTTGAGTTCAAAATTCTGGGCATTTCAGGGTGGCACTGAACTGTAAAGCTTTCCATCTGATGAGCGACTTACCAGCCGCACGAGACGAACCGTAACTCTGCTTTTTGTTTTTATTCAAAAACGGCCTAATCACACACTAAGGGTTAACAAGATTTTACTACCCAATACCCACTATATTACGTAGCAGATACCTTTACAAGCACAAGGTGTTTCGCAGACGCTAGAGTAATAAAGATCAACATAATATCCTACTAATAATATAAACGCGAAAGTTTGTATGTATGTTTGTTGCCCTTTCACGCAAAAAATGATGAACGGATTTGAGTGAAATTTGGAATGGATATAGCTTATACCCTGGAATAACACATAGGCTACTTTTTATACCGGAAAAAGTTCCTGCGGGATAACGGGAAGACGCGGGTGAAACCGCATGGCGCAGCTAGTATCCCATATTTTATGCAGCAGGTGATAATTTAAGTTACCATGATGATAAAATAAGAAAGTACTTATAAGCTTAAACTTGTACTAACTACTTTACTTGTACTAAAACTCTCTTTCCAGGTTCCATAGATTGCAATATAAAGTTGTGGGACTTCACTGCCATAACCGACGAGGCTTCCGGTGAAGAAGCCGGAATTAGCAACGCAACTCAAAAAGATGACAAATTCCTGTTGCGGTCATTTGCAACGAAAAATTCGCCAGTTAAAGGGTTACATTTCACGCGACGTAATCTTTTACTGGCTGTAGGCTCGTATGACGGAAGCGCTTATTAATTTTGCCTAATGCAAGCTATAATTTACTGTCTCAATAGCTTCGTCTATATTGATATTATTGTCTAAAATTTTAATAGTAAGTACATAAATAAATATCTTAAGTATACATTTTTTTATGTAATTAAAGAATACATTTAAAGTAATTATAACTTTTTATTTACTTTATTACAATACTTGATGGAAATATGATCTTTCTGCTGTTATAAACTGAATCATTAAGTTCAAAACAGATTCATTACTCTTTGCCAATTGCGCTTTCATGGCTTGTTTGAAATCTTCCTTGACACCTTTGTCTGCTCCCCGAGTGCCAATTCTTCGCTGTCCTATAAGTGGTTGATTATTTGGCAAAATATCTAAAACAACATTGTTTTCATGCTCATTCCACATAAAACTTAATTCTTCTAATATATCAATATGTATGATATATGTTGAAAAAACACGATAGTGGAACACTCCTTTTTGTCTTATACTATCCATTATGTGAATGAAAACAGACTCTTCCTGTGGCCAACCAAGCTGCATCAATACGAGTATGTGACCATATGTCACATCTGAATTATTCCCGGTGTTAAGTAAAATTCTTATCAGCAAAGTACAAAAGTAATGCATAATCGCAACTTTAGTAACAGGCAGGAAATGTAAGTGTCTATGTTTCCCTCCAACTATTAGTTCTCCATCCAATATCCCTTCTGCATTTGGTAAATGTGGTAAAGCAGCAAGAACATTTTCAATGCAAGTTGAATTATTCTTTTGGTGATAGTTTATGGAGACTCTTATCACGTTAGCTAAAAGGCTGTTCTCATTTCCTGAAAGTGAAACTTCATCATAACAACCTCTATAAATAGCCATTTCATTAGTAAATCCCTCATCCCATGGCTTAATTTGCAACTGGTTGGCTAGCTTATTAAATTCTCTGGAAATAACATCATTGCTGTGGAGAAGATCCCAGCAATTTGCTGCCACTTGGAAGTGGTTAGCTGAAATACCAGTTACTTCTAAGTCTCCTTTTCTTCTTTTAGATGGAGGTAAATCAGGATCAGATAATGCCTCTACAAGAATGTGATTTCCTTTCAAAGATTTTTGCTCGTACAGTGCTCTCAAAAAAAATGTTGTGCCACAATAAAGCAATTGACGACAATCTTCATTATTTCTAAGTGTTAAAAGCTTCTGGAAATATGATTCTTTATTCAAACTGTTACTATAATTTACTAGAAATGAGTCCCATCCAAGTTGCTTCCCCAACAGATCCAAAACTCCATGTAATCTTTGCCATGGGTCTGTTATTTCATGATCAGTTTCATCATATACATAAGAATTATAAAAGTCCATAGCTTTCACCAACAAGCGTTGAAGCAATCTTGGTGATTCCAGTGAGCTAAGAAGTGGTAAAGTTTCAACTACAAGTAATCGGGCATATCTATTATCATAGAAGAATTTCTCGTTACTTATCAGGGTCTTTACAAGACTATCCACTCCTAACTGTGGAAATTTTTTCAGTAACAATACAAGTAGTTTGCAATGTTCCATTGTGTCATCGCTGTTTTCCACACTTGTTTTCAATATAGTTAGTTGAATATCAGGAGTTATATTATCGAACATTTGGCTTAGAAAACTACCTTCAGCAGTCCGAAGAGCATTTGCTATTGATGATATTTCAGGAAGCAATGCAGAAAGGTTTTGTCGAGAGAGCATTAGCGAACTGAAACATTCAGCAGCTTCCTGAACATTACCAGACTGTTTCTCCATTAGATAGGCTTCAAACTGAATTTTAAAATTAGTGGGAAATAAAGTTTTTGCCGTAAGCATCCATGCTTTGGCAGAGTGAATATTAATTTTTTGAGCGTCCTTGGCTTTTGCTATTATAAAATCTTCGTCATTCAGACTACATTCAATTCCAGGCATTTTGATAGATACTTTTATTAAACTTTATGAGGACACTTGTTACGTGGATTTTGTGCCTTGTAAGTGAACACAAGGACTCCGAGAAATAGAACGGCACAACTTGGGCAGTTAGGTACTAATCTCGTAAAATACGTTGGTTTGTTTGTTAGACACAAAAATCAAAATAATCAACTCTCCTCTTTCAAATCACAACACAAATCAAATGAGTGAAAAAACTGAAAAATTAGTGAGCTACAGCTACTTGAGACTTGAGCTAGGCAGGCAATATGTTCAGGAATCAGGATCGGGAAGAAGGAAATTGGAAACTTCAAAATCTATGGACTACTATGAACTTTGAGGTTATGGTTATGGAGATGTCAGATGGGATGTGACATAAGTAAATGACGCAGGGACCGCAGGGTTGCCCGCTCGATTCAACGAATCTGTGATTCTGTGCTCTATGGCATCTCAAAAATGCTAGATTGCTGTCAAAAAATAATTCTTTTTTTATTTTTGTTATAGCGTCACACGATTAGTGTATTTGCCAGTGTCAAGTAAAAAATATTTCAAACTCAGAAAGTTGAATCAATTTTAAGTTTTAAGTGATGATGATGATGGTGAGATGAAGGGATGAGGATAGTGTTTAAGTAAAGTAATAGTAAGGCACTTTACTTAAACTTTACACGGACTTTTTTGGAGCAACTCGAAAAGTCACTTTTACAACTTTATTTCAATTTCCCACACTCGTACACATTAACGAACACATAATGGTTAATAATCCACCAATATTACACATTATCACTCGAAGAAACACAAGTTTTGGAAATAAAACAAAATTTTCACGTTGACAATTCGATTGCCGCCAAAAAAGTTCATGTCAGATTTTCATTTCATGTCATAATCATATGACTTTGACAATTACATAAACTGTGTCATGTGCTAATGTCTAGTCAGTAGTCAGTCGTAACTCGGGGTCCCTAAGTCCCTTTTTTTTTTCTTTTTTTTTTTTTTTTGTTTTGTTATGGCGTCACACGATTAGTGTATTTGCCAGTGTCAAGTATAAAAGATTTCAAACTCAGAGAGTTGAATCAAGTTTAAATGATGATGGTGATGATGATGATGAGATGATGGGATGAGGATAGTGTTTAAGTAAAGTAGTGGTGCTTTACTTAAACTTTACACGGACTTTTTTGGAGCAACTTGAAAAGTCACTTTCACAACTTTATTTCAATTTCCCACACTCGTACACATTAACGAACACATAATGGTTAATAATCCACCAATATTACACATTATCTCTCGAAGAAACACAAGTTTTGGAAATAAAAACAAAATTTTCACGTTGTCAATTCGATTGCCGCCAAAAAAGTCCCCCTAAGTCCCTATATTACACGTTACACGGCCGATAATACGCAACTAAATATTACACACCCAATAATAAGCGACCATTTGGTCTCGTAATATTTGGGTGTGTAATATTTGGTTGCGTATTATTGACCGTGTAACGTGTAATATAGGGACCCCGAGCTACGACTCAGCCCGTGTCAGTTTTTGCACAAGCAATAATACGAAGCCAAAAAATGACGTCAGCTAGTGGTCTCGTAATATTTGGATGCGTAATACTGGTTGCGTATTATCGGGTGATATGGCTGGCTTCGTAATATCTGGTCGCGTATTATCGGGTGTGTAAAATCGGTACAGGCAATATTACGAGACCACAAATGTACTCGTATTATTGCCTGTGTATTATTGGCTGTGTAATATCGGCCCGGAAAAATTTAGCACACCCGATAATATTAAACACGGCCTGATTAGAGATGGGCACTGGGTAAATACTCAAAAAGTAAATACTGAGAAGAAAGGAAAATATGGGTATTTATCCGTTTTTACTCATTTTTACTGAGTATTTATCCAAATACGTGAGTAAATATTTTTGCGTGAAAATTGCAACATATCATTGCTGGTTTTAGCTCCAATTCGTGTTATTAGATTATGTTATGATAGATTAGGACCTATCTTTGCTTCTACAATAGTGATTTATGCCTTTACGACTACAAAGAGTGGGATATAATCGTGAGTTATAAGTAAGGATTAAAAATCCTGAAAAAAATGATCATATATTTGAATAACAATCAAAATTACGAAAGTTCAGACCTTTTCTTTGTAATTTGAATATTTTTTTTTTCTAAACAATGATAGATTTTACTATATTAAGATATATATGGAATATCTTTCTAAAATGACTAATGTAATGAATTATATGTCAAAATTTCATTTTGTTGGTACGGTCGCCTGTAGTAACAAGTAATAACTACGTTTAATAGTTTCAAATAATATCTAAGTAAGTATTAAATTTCTGAAAAATGTACTCAGTATAAACTTAAAATTATGTAACCATGTAACCCAGTCGGGTTAGACAAGAAATAGCCTCCACATTGCATTAATTCCTATCCCGACAATTATTGCATTAGCTTTTAGAAGGGTCAGTGGGAGTCTAAACTGAAAACAGCGATCGTCCTCGACCTCGACATTAGCCGCCATCTTGGTTTTTAGTTTTTTGTTAATAACTTGCCTCTTTTTCACTTCTCGAGAAAAAATACTATGGCTTAAGTTGTTCATTATTTGATTTTCTACATTAACTGCCCCATTTATTTTTTGCTAGTGTTATAGTAAAGTAGGTACCTAGTGGAACTTTATAAACTTTACACTGACTTTTTTGGAGCAACTAGAAAAGTCACTTTCACAACTTTATTTCAATTTCCCACACTCGTACACATTAACGAACACATAATGGTTAATAATCCACCAATATCACACAAGACATTATCACTCGAAGAAACACAATTTTTGGAAATAAAAACAAAATTTTCATGTTGACAGATCGATTGCCGCCTTTAAGCCTCAGAAAAAAAGCAGATAAAAATTATTGACACCCTTGTTCCAAACAACTTCGTTAATCTTATTCCTTAGTCAATGTTAAATGAGATTTTACTATAATAATTAAATTTCCCCGTCTTTTCCCGCTTAATTCGAAAAATATCGGTTGTACGAAAAAATAAATGGAGAATTAAATGCAGTAAATTAATTAATGAACCACTTCAGACATATATTTTTTCTCGAGAAGTGAGCATGGGTCAAGTTATAAACGAAAAACTAAAAACCAAGATGGCGGCTAATGTCGTGATCGAGGTTGATCGCTATTTTGAATTTAGACCACTGACCCTTCGAAAACCTAATACAATAATTGTTGGGATAGGAATTAATGCAATGTGGAGGCCATTTTTCGTCTAACCCGACTGGGTTATATGGTTACATAAATTTAAAGTTTATGCCGAGTACATTTTTCAGAAATTTAATACTACGACATTATTTTAAACTGTAAAACGTAGTTAATTCTTGTTATTACAGGCGACCGTACCAACAAAATGAAATTTTAACATAATTAATACACGTCAATTTTGCATTGCAACTCGCATTATTCCTTTGAAATGACGTCAGAGTATTTACTCTCAGTTTGGATAAAAACTCGAGAAGAAACTATTTATGAGTATTTACTGTCCAGCGGATAAATACTCGGGAAAGAACCCATCGCTAGGCCTGATATTACGAAGCCATGTACACGTATTATTGGCTGTGTATTATCGGTCGTGTACTCGTGTATTATTGGGTGCGTAATATCTGGTCGGGTATTATTGCCTCCCGTAGCTCGTAGCATTGTCTTGTCGTAGCTGTGTGTGGTCAAAATTAATGTATGTAGGAAAATATTTAGAACATGTTTTTTTGATTGTTTTGGCTGGTAATGTTAACATTTCAATGAGGATTCATCATAAAATGAATGAATTTCGCTTTCGCAAGCGCTATGTTATTGCAGAACTTGTTCCTGATCACGTTTTAGAAAATATATTTTCTTATCTCGAACTTCCTGATCTTCGGAACTGCTCCGTAGTGTGCAAATCTTGGCACAAGATAATCACTGATGAAAACAATGATGTTTGGAGAGTGCAATGTATGAAGCGATTGCCGGAGGAAGTGATAAAGTCTGATTTATTATCTTCTGTTTCGACATATAAAACAAAGCTTCGAGCTTTCTACCACGCATGGAACTCTCACGACTGCTCCAGAAATATTTACATCAAACCGAACGCTTTCACGCTACACAGGTACGATTTTATCCAAACTCCTGAGAAATCGCCTACCTATAATTTTTTTTTCATGGTCGTAAATTACTTGATGAATCAACATAGCCTAAAAAGATTGTGTATTTCAGAAATCCTGTAGCGCAAAGCACCGATGCATGCAGGGCAAAGATTGGTTTTCGCTACGGCCGTCATGCTTGGGAAGTAGTGTGGGAAGGGCCCCTGGGAACTGTAGCAGTAGTTGGAATATCTACCAAAGAAGCTCCTCTACAATGTCAAGGGTATGTCGGTCTGCTAGGTGCAGACCAACAGAGCTGGGGATGGAATTTAGTTGATAATCTATTATTACATAATGGAGATGGTCACGGACACTATCCCATGCTTAACAATTGCCCCAAATACCAAGTGAGTATAATATCATCACTGGCTTCTTGTGTAAAAACAGTTAGTCTGCAGCCTGTTCCCTTCTGCTTGTCTGTCATTATGATTTGTTGGTGTCCTTTGTCCAAACATTGAGAATTAGATAGAAGATGTCAAAAGAAACAAAACATATCTCTACACAAAATCTCTTGGAACATCTCACAACCAAACCACCACTAACCACCAGAAACCAACTAACTGCCAAAAACCAGAAGCAGTCAAGATCAAAATTATATATTGACATTAGATTTTCAACATCATTTTTTCATCATCCTTGGCACTAAGAGATTGTATCCATTCCAGTTAACAAAGACATTACTAAGGGTCATTATAATGATTTGTATTTTTTGTTTATATGTTTAATCGTTAACCCTGATATATGTGAATTTCTCTTACTTAATGTGAATTTTGCGGGATGTATCCCTCGCGTAAAGCGGGTTATTACTGTATTTTATATTGATAATTTGTTAATCAAATTCCCTATTAATGTTTCTAAAAACACCTGTAAAAATATGTACTTAACCTACATACATAACATATATACAGATTACAGATTTACTAATCTGGAAAAAATGTTAAAATAATGTCTAAGAATATGTTACATAACAGTTTATAGCGATGATGGCTCAGTGGTAGTGACATCGGCTTGCGATCCGTAGGACGTGGGTTCGAATCCTGCAATGAGCTTGAGCTTTCGTTGAAGGATAACATCGTGATCAAACCATAGTTTGGTGGAAGGGTATTTTCTAGTACTCGCCTGGCTAGCTACCACCTTCTTGTTAAGAATCTGTCGCCAAGCACCTATTGGTGTGTTCCAGCAGCCTCACTTGAGAGCCAGTTCCCATTCCAGGTGTAGCGTGGCGCCATCTTCGACCACATCGTCACTTAACATCAGGTGACTTGTGGTCAAACGCTACCCTGTAAATAGTAAAAAAAAAGTTATCAAACTGACCTGGTTATTTATCAATAGGGAGATTAAAAAATAAAATGTATATATAGGTACACATTTTGAATATATGCAATGTCACAACATAATAATATATAGTTTACAATTATATACATATATGTTATTGTTGTAAAAAGTTGAATTAACTGGCATAATTTCAATGCTCTAAAACCATCAAAAGAAAATAAACCTATTGTTACCTTGCCTGAGACTGATTAAGGGACTATTTTTATTTGCAGGTTGGAGAGCGGATAAGAGTCATACTAGACTGTGAAAATAAAACACTGTCATTTGAAAGAAATTATGAATTTTTAGGAGTTGCATTCAGAGGTAACTATTTAATTTACTAAACAATTAGGTAATTATTATTATAAGTAGGTATACAAACGACCAACCCTCAGTTTCGCATGAATAGGCAAAGATATAGACAGCCTAGATTTAGGCAGAAAACGGGAAAATACTAGTTTTTTCGGAAAAATATGTATAGCCTAAAAAAATGCAAAAATAAAGATACAATTTAATTTTATTATATTTCATTTAAAGAGAAAGAATGAAAAACAAACAGACAATTTTTCACTTTTATACAAGGTTATTAGAAAAATGCTAATAACCTTATTATTTGGGCGGGCAACTTCTGTATGTGTTAATAAACAACTTTAGGTGTACGACTTTTATCAAAACATAATCACCTTCATAGATCTTTATAGAAATCAATTGGTGTTTCTCGCTAAAACTCAAAAACGCCTTGACTGATTTGTCTATATTTAATTTAGTTTTTTTTAAAGTTCTGCAATACATAATGTATGCAAAAAGTTTTGCCTACTTCCGCTTTCTAAGAGACGTGACATTGCAGATATCACCTACCTTCTGAAGATCACATCTAACTTCTGTTCTGAATTATTGAGTAAGATTAAGTTAAATGCGCCCCATAAATCTATGAGATTCAATCCTTTAATCAATGTTCCGTTAGTGAATACTAACTATAGGCAAAATACGTATATTTGTAGAGCAAGCAAAAACTTTAATAAACTTTATAAGTGCCTTAACTTAGATTTATTCTGTATATGTGTGGCATTGGCTAGACGGCTGCTGAGCAGAGAATTTTTGATTAATTTTGTTTTAACTCATTTAAAGGATACTTTAATTTTATGTTTATTTATTCTAAATTTTCCTACGTATAAGGTTTACCACTTTGTCCTTTTTATATATCTCGTAGTTATCTGCGAGGAAACCTATAATTGGCTCTCTATTTTTTTACTAGCTATTTTTCAAACATGTATACGCTGTTGGTCTTACTATTAATAAGTAAATAAATAAATAAATGTAATTGAAAAAAAAATGCTTACACCTATATATATGAAAAAAATATATATTATTACTATATTTTGGACAATAAGTAACAAACTGTATTTTCTTCTTTTTTAGGCCTTCCCAACAAGAAACTATATCCTACGGTTTCAGCAGTGTATGGAAATACTGAAGTATCTATGGTTTATTTGGGACCACCTGTAGATGGCTGATAGAGAAGCAGTATGTCTAGAAAATTAAATTGACTTCTAGTCAAAACAACATAATGTGATACCTACTATATATTTTATACGTTTATTTCACCAACCAAACCCGATTTCTGAATAAACAACTTTGCTTAGGTTTTAATACACACACGGAGAAAAAAGACCTTCCGAAATACCGTTTTCCTTCTGAGTCAAAAGGGAAGGAATTGTGATTCAGAAGGAAAACTAATACAAAATAAGGAAGGAAACTGTATTGGAAGGTAAAAACTCAGAAAGAAAGTCAGAATATTTTTCTCAGTGCTATAGAGCTTTTGAATTTATAATGTTGGTAGAATAGAATCATTCAATTTTTCAATAACCTTAGGTTCTCTTAGGTTCGCGCCTACGAGGTAAAACTAACAAACAAGTTATCGGGTTTGGGTGGTGGCTGCATATACTTAATTTTTAATTTTACCTACTTACCTAAGAAGAACAAAGTTTAATATTATTTAATTGCATTTAAATTGTTACAAGGTTATGCATACAACGGATACTAGCTAAGTAGCTAGCTATTATAACTATGTTCTAACTACCACTCAGAGATGTCACTTTGTCACTTAACGTTAATTTGCATTAAATTCTGTCAAAATCCATATAAATGTAACGACTTGATGCTAGTTGAAAGTCAATTAACGTCTCTGAGTACGGCAGTTAAATAAATTCTAATTGTTCAAGACTGTATAAATCCTCGAACTTTCGTTGTGCTTCTACTTACCTACATACTGAATGTAGGTGCTTCAATCTAAAACACCAATCAGGAGAATAGTAAAAGTATAGATAGGTAGGTTTTTAAACAAAGTCGTGACTTATCGTTTTGATATGCACCTATATACAATAGGAATAAAATGAAGATTTGATGATATTAATAATTGCAATAATAAAGTACCTACTTACTTGGTATAATATCACATAGTATTAATATCTATGAATAGATATTTTTATAATCAAGGTCATGCTTTGCGCGGGTGTTCTCCACAGATTTTTATTACAAGCAAGGAAATGTACTTTCAGTCACGAGCATTATAAAACAAGTACCTATTTAATGTTAGTTACGGACTAGAAAAAAAAAAAGGCTGGCCATACACGGACAGCCTGAAGCAGCCAGGATGGAATGCTTCAAGCTGCGACTGCACAGTGAACTACAGCAACTATTCGAGCGGTTCGTGTATATTGTACGTACGTAGTAGTCAGTAGTTTACTATGCAGTCGCAGCAGTCGACTGCTTCAGGCTGTCCGTGTATGGTCAACCTAATCTACTAGGTACTACCACTATACTGCCACCAAGCAGTCCAGCCATCTTTGCTACATATGGGTGTAATTTATTTTATTTCGATTTTTATAAGCAAGTCCAGAATCAGCATTCTAACAATTTTTTTTTTTATTGTTTGACCAGCGTTTTACCCCGATCTCACTCGATGTAAAGGTAAAGCGATGATTTAGTCGTTGTTGTAAATACTCACACTCATGAATAGGTATTTGCTAGACATCCGGATTGTACTTTCCAGGAAACATCGACGATGGTAGGGCATTCCGCAGACCACACCACACACATCTACCGCTGGAATTAGAATTTACTTGGAATGGATAAATAGCTTCCGAATAATTATAATTTTTTACCTATAACTCTTGCAGAGCTGTCCTTACGTATTTATTTATTTATCACCAGCATAATATACACCATTGCAGTAATAATATGGATATATGTAGTGAGCAAAGCTATGGAAGACTACTTGTGAAAATATGATTAACGAGAAAAAACCGGCCAAGAGTCGGTCTCGCGCACCGAGGGTTCCGTAGAGACTTGGTTTTGTTAATAACTACATATTTACAATCTTTTTCTTTACATGTGCTGTAAGATCTTGCTTCATGCCAAATTTCATGATTCTAGGTCAACGAGAAGTAACCTGTAGGGATTTGTTCCTGATTCGTCATACTCCTAATTAGTCATATTCCTAATTCGACACTTCCCTAACTGGTCACATTCCTAACTCGTCATTGTACAGTCAAATGAAATCGCGAGTGGGAATCGCATATGGGATTAAATAAGTTTTAGGAAATGAAAAAAAATTAAAATAAAATAAAATAATTCATATGAAAATTTATACAAAGGAGGTTCTATTTACCACAGAAGATTTCTATAATAAGTTTGTGCAGTCAAATGTACACGGTATGACGAGTTAGGAATATGACGAATCAGGAATATGACGAGTTAGGAATATGACCAATTAGGAGTATGACGAATCAGGAACAAATCTGTAGGTTTTGATTCGTGTGGGAAATCGCAAAATATGCGATATAAACGGTCATATCTTTTGATCGCGTTGACTCACAAGTTTAATTTTTTGACAGCTGCAAGAGACCGTAGATTCAATAGTAATCAGGATCGATATAGAGTGGTAGAGTCGTTAGCTACTGCCGCTGTAGGTAATTAACAAACAGTGACAGGGGTATGTAATTAGTAGTAATAAATAAATGTGCAATCTAGCTAATTAAGAAATCTTTATGTTAATTGAATTCATAACATAGCCAAGTATATAATTATAATAGAATCTGTTAGCAATAAACGATTATGCTATGTCATACAAACATGGACATGTATACCTTTTCGTTACAATTTTATTATTATTGAGGTTCAGTAATATTTTGCTAGAAACATAAAGTATGGCTTGAGCTTGTTTTTTATTAGAAGAGTTTTGTTTCTAAGCATTAAAAGATCCAGAAGGCTTATCAGCGTCTACTAGAAAATATAATTCTGTCTGTCACAGACCTACAGTAGGTATCTAGTAATATGTACAAATCATCAATTTGATTGTTACAATTTTTTTAATTACTTAGCTGGAAGGGGTTTAAATCTATATCATAATATATATATAAATATATATATATTTATATATAAATATTGGCAACCCTGTGCTGGGGGTGTACCAGCGTCTCGTCTAGGACCTGAAATGTATCGTTACCGATCCATGCATTTCATAATTTATGGAACGGTACATTTACAGACGCTGTGGGACTAGGAACTCTCCACCATAATGAAGTTTTCAGAATGTCACTAAATCAGTTATGTTATATTACAGCGATGTCATTGGTGTGTTTAGTTTCTTGTCTGGTTGCTGGACAAAATATAGATTGCAATGATAGGTAGGTACTATCAAACTACAAAAAAACTGCACTTCAAAAATTGTGAAGAAACGTCTTTAGATAATTTTCCTAAAACAATTATTAGGCACATTATTGTAATGACATTATTTATTATTTAAATTAGAATAAATTTACATAAATTGCAATTTGTACAAATAGTTTTGTATAAGTACCTATTATTTGCCTTGCGTTTTTGCTGGAATTTAGGTACTATAATTTTATACAAAATTGAACAACCCTTTTTAATCGACGAATAAAAAAAGAGGCGCTTCTCAAGTCGACGTATTTTTTTTATTCATTACCACGCTTAACCTTTCCGAGAGGTCTGATTTTGCCAATTCTTTTTTTGGATAGTGTTTTTAACTGGTAACAGATAACAGAACAGATTCTACCACGCATAACTTTGTTCTCGGTAATCCGATTTAGATGATTCTTTTTTATAACCTTTTTTTAATAATATACCTATTATAAATGCTAAAGTTTGTGTGTGTGAATGTTTGTTACCACGTCACCGTAACTACAAATTTAGAATGTAGATGTATTATACCCTGGATGAACACATGTTACTTTTCAACCCGAAAAAAGGTTCCTGCGGGACACCGGGAAGACGCGGGGCGCAACTAGTATATATATATATACATATATATAAATTTGAAAGAAAAATTCTACCCGTAAGGTTGGAAAGATATTGATAATGATTGATTATCACCTGTGATCCAATTCTGTTAAAAATGGCACACATATTTAATTCTGATGATTATGTACTACTACAACCTAATATTATATTATGCTATATTCCTCATTTCTTTGTAAAAAGGCCACAAAAAATTTACCGATGATATATATATTCATATTTCGTCAGTTTAATTTTGTGTTTAAAAGTTTTCATTAACCTTTGAGAGTATTGTAATTTAGAAAAATCTTAGTACACGTCTATGGTACAAAAAAAAAAGTGCTACTATATAGCTACTCTCCAATCATGTTCCCAGGATCGGCGGTTTAAGCTCTGCGTTATTTTTATCACTCAGTCAAGACAAACTCTTTTAAATAGCAAAATTAAGGGTACATTTTTCTGGACAAAATGACATAGGATTATGAATGAAAAACTGTGATTCATAATGTAAAAAATGTACTTAAAAATATGTGCATTCCCCAATTTGTTTATTCCTTGTTCAGTACATATTATATTGATTGTTTATGACTCTTTATATTTTATGGACGTTATTTTTGTGTCGCTTCATATATGATTAAGTACTATAAAATGTAATTGTGGTAATTTGTATAATTTTCGTGGTTCATTTTAAACCGTCAACAATCTAAGTATTTAAGTAGTACCTACTTGGTACAGTCAGCGACGAAAGTAGCTGTTCACGACCAAATTCTTAAATTGTATTTGTGCACCTACGCCACTTTTGGTGTTAGGAATGGGATGGTTAGGAAAATCGGAAAGTCGGGTATGTTCAGCGAGTTTTGTCGATGACCGTATCTACGGTGCAAATTTAATGAGCAATAATTAAAATTTCTTTGTTATTTCTTTATATCTTTATTGTTTCATTTTCTCCTTAAACATTATAAAAAAATTATATCATTGATGAATCCAAACAAAGTTTGCTACACATCTTTTCGCCTTTATTTATGACTAGCGACCTAAACCGGCTTCGCTCGGGTGCAATGTAGATTTGTAGATACTAATATGGGGCAGTATTTTACAATTCATTGAATTTTTTGTTTTTTTCTGTACTATAATATGTATGTATGTATTATACATATAAACATTCCTCTCGAACCACTATCTATTGCTGAAAACTGAATCAAAATCCGTTGCGTGGTTTTAAAGATTTAAGCATACATAGGGACATAGAGATAGATATAGGGATAGAGAAAGCGACTTTATTTTATATTATGTAGTGATGTAGGTAGGTACATAAATTACTTTAATGACGGATTTAAATTCTAATTAACTTTAATGAGTTCCAAAATTGACATTACTTATTTCAGAGAATTGTGTAGGTATACTTAAGCCTTATCTACTCTAGAAATAAATAGGTGCACATTTACTCCGAGACTAGTTCACTTATCCGTTTCACCAATAGTTCCTTAGATTGAGTATTACCTAGCTTGCAATGGTATAGGTACTTAAATAGGTATTACTTTACAAAAAAAAAAAATATTATGCGCAATATTAAATGATAATTAGGTAGGGCCAAATTAGACCACGTGGTATTCCAACGTTTCTTTATTTAAGTGGATACATAGCTGATCGCTACAAGTATCTAGATCTAGCAAGAGCATCGGAGTGGTCATAAAACCACCGCGATGTACCTATCATAATTTCCAGCTGTGATATAATCTTAGACTGAACTATGCATCTAATAGATAGGTATATTCCGTGACCTGTTATTGACAATCATCACTTCACCACATCGACCGTCCCTGCGTCTAGGTTACCCATAAATAATTAAATCATGTGAACGGAGAAATCATTTTTCGAAATGAGTAGATAACATCTACATCTAAGTAATTAGGCTTAACTTCATTATAATATTATCTAATATTATCACGTCACATAAATCATAATTTTAGTATCACATTAGTCATAAATATTTGTCTATTTTAGGTATACAAAACAAGTTATTGGTTACATTACTTTCAAATTATAAGTACCTAGGTAAGTAGGTACGTAAGTGATAAATGTACTCATTAGAATTAATAAAGAACACTAGAAGTCTAAGAACGTTTCAATTATAGATACTATTAGTAATAACAATAAGGTAATCAAAATTGTGAAACGGATCTGATACAATGGTGTGCAAAGAAAAAATATAAGAACTCCGCGCTACTAAAACCTCAGCCCCAATAATTATGCCAGCGTGTCTTGTAACTTTATTTACCGCGCACAGGTTTAGATCATCACTTACCAACACCAACCAAATTTTGGCCCCCAGATCGAACGAAATACGTACCTATAGGTAGGTAATACGAAATAGAGTTTAGATAATGTCTACGACGCAGAGTCCTTTTTGGTCTATTTATTGAAACATTTCCTATATAGCAGGGCACATAAACATGATACATGTGAGAAGGTAGATAGAGGTACCTAGGTACTTACTTACTTACTTAATCTGTCCACGGTTTGCTCTAGTAGAGATAGAAATTTGACATTACTTTTATGAAGATTATGTCAAATTCTATCTCCAGTAGGGCAAACCGTGGATCGATCGGTTATTGGGAACAGCCGGGACTCTCAATTGAACTCAGTTTTGTTTCTCTGACGGATTTTATACCTTTCAGGTGTATGTATTGAGCCAAAAACCCTTATTTTTCTAGGAGTTAATTAACTTATATTACCTATCATAAAAAGTATGTACCTACCCTGGGGTACCTCTTACATAATGTCATTAATGTCCCACTTAGGGGTTATTCATAACCAGCACTTATGCCAACGTTTAGCCTAATTAGGTATAGGTAGGTATAAGGAGGCACGCATATCCCTCTCAAAGCCTGAGCTACGAGCGGTGTATAATACTTATTAGTTACGTTTTATACTTAATAATAATTATTGAAATACATTGGTGTTATTAATTCACGTTTCAAACTTTGCAAATTTGAAATTAGTTTTTACTATAAATAATACTTACCTACTTGCGAATCCAATCAGCACCCTAATGCCCGTAATTAATAATCGATCCGATCCGTTATCCGCGGTTTTGGATCGATATGTCATGTCATAATATACTTACTAGGGCTTGACAGATTACCTATAAAATGACATATCGATCCAAAACCCGCGGATTACGGATCAGGATCGATAATTAATTTCGGGCGTAAATGTGTAACAATATAATATATATATGGCTATAATCATACTCTAGATATCTTAAATCTTAATAATATTAAAGTTGCTATCCGAAAATAATAATGTTGCCAATATGGCTGCATTTCCAACATGTTCTGGTGTTAGTTAGTCAGCCGTTTTACTTAGACTAGTCAATATCCGTCACGAAGCGGAATGATAACGAATACGGACGTCATTAATACAAATTCCCAATCCAGGTGTAGGGTTGGGCCATCGCCACCTTAGACCTCTTCGCCACTTAACATCAGGTCGCTTGTGGGGACGTTACTTTGTAAAATGCAAGAAAGAAATTCTAACTGTGGAGGTCATTATTTTCAGTGACGTTGATTACATTCAATAACGAGTTAGACATTGGAGCCAGAACTAGACCGAATTTACTCAAGGTGTTGAGTAAATTTCAGTTCATCAACATTTATTATAATCAATTAGTGCTAGTATTAGCATGAGGAAAATTGGCGAGAGGAACAGCAAAACTATTTAAATTAAGCATTAAGCAGACGAAAAGTAGTTTCCCATAGATAGGTATAGCGGAACAATATCTCCATCAACAAACTTCAACCAGATATACCTAATAGTTAAGTTAATTTACATACATTGCCTTACCGTTAAGTTAAACGCTACAATAACCACTCAAAATCAAATGGACGCGATGAAATATTAAATTTATTTTAGCTAGAATATAATTTAAGTAGGTACAATAAAGATTCTACTACCCTGAGAGGGATTACAGCCGTGAATACAAACATTGGTAATGCCGTGTAACGTAACGGATAAATACCGTCTAATACCTATTTAGTACTAGTCAACTTGTTTATTTGTGAGCTGACGCTCTTCAGGTTTAGAATCCTGCAGACAGTCTTTCATACGCGGTTTTACCTTCGTCGGTGGAAACTTAGTGAGACAAAAATCTGCGCCTACGCAGAAGAATTTGCACAGAAGTGGACAAAGTAGAGCTTGATGCGTGACGGCGGCAATGCGGTACCACGGCCCGTCGAACGGGTCCAATATTGCAGGGCAGAGCATATGGTTCAGATTCACTTGAGCAGGCTGAAAAGTGACAGTATAAAAACATTATTACCTATTTCAGTCTACAACAACAATAATAAGTTTTATTATAACTGCCTAGACTAAGACCAAATATAAGTAACCCTGTCCTCTTTTTACCTCCGTGGTCAGAAAAAAACAGCAATCCTTTTACACCTGTCAAACTTAGTTTAGTTTTAGAAAATGATACTATTTTCTGACAGTCTGACATACGGCTCCCGCGCGAAGCGATCTGGAACGCACGCCACACATGTCGCCTGTCGAATGCACCAAAAACGCAAGAAGACTAGTTAAAATATATTATGTCGTAGTAACTTTGCAAATAGCATTTATTTAACCTACAGTTTAATTCCTCTATCTATCATTTTGCCTCCACTGGTTCCTTAGCTGGCGACTCGTATGCCTGTAGTAGGCAATAGTCGTACTTTCCTTTTAATTGCACACAAGCTACTGGTAAAATATTGTACCTTGTAAAGTAAACTATACTTACAATTGCTATTATTTGCAAGACGATAAAATGATAAATCGTGTTCAAACAATAACTAAATATTGCCCAATTAAAATCCCACAGCGGCTCTACATTGTACACACCTGTAAAATAAATAAAAAAAATATATTTATGTTACCTAGTTTACCTACCTATGTTGATCAGGGACCAGTGACTAACTGATCGGGGGTCATGATCACTATTGATCACACGCACAGCTTGCACGTTGTACCTATTACTAGTACGTACTGTATCAAGCAAAGCAAAGCCTAGCTGAATATTGCCTTTCATAGTTTTGTCGACCCTATTATCTGACACTAGTGGACCGCCCCGGCTTCGCACGGGTATTTAATAGTACATTACTGCAGAGGCCAACAAAGTAGGCATTGTGGAAGGTGTAAATGTGGGCCGAGGCGAAGCCGAGGCAAACATACCTGAGTCCATCAATGCCTAGTTGTGGCCAAGGCTTGTATAGTACTTTTCTCAAATAATGCGCGGAAATTAAAACTACGTAAGTAGTACCTACCTGGGCAGAACTTTTCTATTTCGACTTTGGCAGTAACAAATTTAAATTACGGCTCTTGCCGCCTCTTGAATTTCAGGTGGCGTTTAAGTAAGATCATCACACTCACTCATTGTCTTCACTTGAACTCATTTTGTCAAATACAATTACTTTTCAAAACCAATGACAAACAAGAACAACGAACAACAAAAAAATTCCCGCGTTAAAGTGATCATTTGTTTTTTTTTTTTCAACAAACAGGTTTCTATTCTATGTGCAAGCCGGTTCGGGATTTAAATAAAACCTTTGATAAGTTACCTCCTCGGTTGCCATGTTTCGGAGTAAAAATCGTTCCATTTTTAAATAATACGACAGATATGAGTTTACTATGTAATTTATTTGGCGGCTAAACACGACAGATATGAGTTTTCTATGTAATTTCAATCATCAATCATCATCAGCCTTTCACATTCCCACAGCTGGGACTCTGGCCTTCTCTCAGAGAGAGAGTATGTAATGTAATTTATTTGGCCGCTATTATACCTATTTATAAATTAGGAAGTATGTATATCTTTTCTTTTTTTATGAGTCGATAGGCGTCAGCGTCGGCAGCCTGCTCTCTGCGTTCGACGCTACGCTCTAACTCTCGGAATCGCTGTGACTCTTGCACGGAATCCCGCTGCTCTAAACTATACCAAATCAAGGCAAATACATACCTCCAATCCTCAATAAGTAGTATGGTATCACAAACATCATGCCATGTTGAATCCAATACAGCGCAGCCTCTGCCAAAATCTGCACATAAAAATAATAGACTTACATATGAATTTATCTTAGTACACCGTTGTCACAACACGATGAGACATCATATAACTTAGTTGTCAAACGCTGAAAACCGCATCAATATCCGTCCAGTAGTTTCCGAATAACAGATAAACAAAGAAAACAATTTTGTTAAAACTCATGTGTTTTTTCTATGATTTTTTTGTATTTACTTTTTTGTAGAACACTTTTCATTGTAACAAACTGTAGTTCCTGAAACCGCAGGCACAGCTAGTATTATTTATAAATAATAATAATATTTTTTTTATACATTAACTTTCATCATCATCATCAGCCCGTATCAGTCCACTGCTGGACATAGGCCTCTCCCAAGGTACGCCACTGAGCCCGATCTTCGGCTCTTCTCATCCAACTACTGCCAGCCACTCGGCCCAAACGTCGCTCCACCTTGTCGCAGGGCGTCCTACACTATGTTTGCCAAGTCGCAGTCTCCACTCAAGAACACATCTATCTCGGTTGTCGGTTATGCGGCTTATATGACTAGCCCACTGCCACTTCAGCTTGGTAATTCTGTGGGCTATGTCGGTGAACTTAGTTCTCTGATAGATCACCTCATTTCTGATTCGATCCCTACATTACTTTACATTGCCATTAATTTTCATTTCCACCGAAAAAATTACTCAATGAAAAACTAGAATATACATACCGTTCTTGAAGCTGTTTCAGGAAACAGAAAAGCTAGGAGTGGTCCATTCAGTAGATTTAAATGTATTCGGAAAAGTGCAGTAACATTCTTGTTAGGTGGAGCAGCCAACAAATATATCTAAAAAAAATTTGAATCTAGTAGACTGAGTTTCGAATCACATTTCCACTTATATAAGTAATTAAAATAAATCAAACAGTGTGAGGAGTGTAATTTTCAGTACCGTAGAGGCAGATACATGAATAATAACAACTTACTTGTATTAATGTAGTGACATGGCAAGGATTTAACAAATAAATAACAGTGCGAGAGGCAAATTTAAATCCTATTTCCATGCCCCATAGCAACGCTAGAAGAATAACAAGTAAGCGTTTTCCACCTCTATCACTTTTCACATAGCTAACATCATCATGAATTTTCAATTTGGGATATGTTTTTATCTGCAACAAAAAGGACATAGCAGCTATTGATTCCTTGATAGTTTTTTTACACAACTTAAGTACCTACCTACACAAATAAGCAATTAATTTTATTGTACCTCCACGCCAAAACAAAATTATAAGTTATTATGTGGGGCAAAACCATGATACAAGTTTCAAACATAGCTATCAGATTTTCTGCTTCAATAAGTATAACAAAATAATTTTAATAATTATTGTTCTTACCAAAACATAGATGCTTACAGATGTTACAATAAAAGTTTCTATTATTTGCCTCCGAGGCGATAAAAAATAGGCACACTCCGGACCCACATTTCGGGGCACTGCTTTGTTTGCACCACTATATGCCCACTCAAACATTTTTGATAGTAGGTACAACAGATCAATTTTACAATCATTCAAACATGTTTGACTAATGCACCGACTAGTCTTAAATACAAAGAAAACAATTGTATAGCACGCTGTTGGTCAAGCACAATGAAAATTATTTGTACTTTCAATTTCAGTGCTTTGTTTGGTTGCTCCTAATTAAATTTTAAATAGCAGAATATTTTAGTTCTTCACTTTTCACTAAAACTACACAAAATAACAAATTGCATTGCATTTAAAATAGAAAGGATATAATACTTTTTCATAATAAGTTATGTATGTGTGTATTCTTATTTTATTTTAATATTTTATAAATTTATTATAGGCCCTTTGAGATTTGATTTGAGTATTTTGAGTAGAGGTGGGCGTTTAAACGAAAAGCGGTTTAAAAACGCCGCTTTTAAAAATAAGCACATAAGCGGGCTTATTAAAATAAGCAGGCTCCGTTTAAACGTTGACGGTTTTTTTTTCCAAAGTCCAAACAAATGCAAACCTTATTCCAATACGGATACCACTGAAAATCGTCACTCTTCAAAATAAGCGCATAAGCGGGGCGCGGGCTGATGAAAATAAGCCGACTCCGTTTAAACGTTGACGACTTTTTTCCAAAGTCCAAACAAATGCAAACCTTATTCCGATAGATATACATTTCAAAATAAAATCTGATTGTTATAAGCGTAAGACTCAAAGATTTATAATTGGTTTGGATTCACATTATTTCAACCTTATTTCTATGCACTGAAGGCGCAATATTAATTGAATTAGATGTCATATTACGCGGCTAAATTACGTTCTGCTTATTTACGTAATATTTGTGGGGGACTGGCAACGCCTTGTGTTTGGTTGGTTAGTGTTTTACAACCAAACCGATTCCATTTCCTCCGTCTTCCATTTAATTTTCTAGTTCGCTTTTTGTTGTTGACAAATTAGCGAGGGCTTATTTTGTTTATTTACACTACGCGCGCGAATGAGCTTCGAGACTTATGTGTTATGTAACAAAAAAACAACAAAAAAGGCATTATTCATGTAAATATAAAACAAGAATGTAAATATACCGTAGTGAAAACAAGTGTAAATAATACATGATGTAAATAAAATCAATGAACTTCTAAGTACGCCTGAAATGAAACCCAGTGATTAATGGATTGATAATTCATTTCAGACAACCGCCTGATAAGTACGAAGGGAAGTTCATTAATTCATAAATATTGTTACTTTGTAGTCTAAAGTATTTATTTAGTAAGATAGAAGATAAAAAATATTAAAAAAAAAATATAAAAAACTATTCCAAATTGCAACATAATAATAACAAATTTCTTTAAGCTAGTAACAACACTAGCAAAGCCACAAATCATTAAACGCTTTTGTTAACTCTCGGCGTTTGTCACTAGTCGCTAGTCGCTATTAAACATGCGCTATTTAACATATTTAACATGTCTCCATTGTTTCCGTTTAAATACAACAAAAAGCAAATAAGCATTCGACGACTTTTTTAAGCAGCTTAATAATATAAGCGGAACGCTTTAAGCATATTGTCAATTTTAAGCAGTTCGTCACATCTTTAATTTTGAGTGAGTTTTGATTTTGAAGTTATCAAACAGTATTACCAACTCCCAAAATGTATTTACCTTTTAAAAGCTAGTCAAAAACTCAAAACCCCTAAAATCACCATATTTACTTGAAACTCACCCTAAATTAAAATGAACTAAACAATTTATGTACGAATTATAATATTCTTTATTTATTAGAGGCAAAGCTACAAAGCTAACTCTGCAAAGGAATTAAGTGGCAGCCCCCAGAAAGACTACTGCTACTGTAGCAACAGTAGCAACACTCGTTTCTGTCACTTTCATTCATATAACTTGCATAAATAGTTTTGATACTTTGAATGTTGAATATAAATTTTTATCTATACCCGACATTTTTTAACTGGCAAAGCTAACTTTGTAATGGTCTAATTTAAGGCATATTTAAAAAAAGGTATGATTATATCTCCTGTCTTTTCTACAGTATACATTCATTTTTTATTTATTTTTTACTACTTACATGGTAGCGTTTGACCACAAGTCGCCTAATTTTAGTGATGATGTGGTCGAAGATGGCGCCACGCTACACCTGGATTGGGAACTGGTTCTCAAGTGGGGCTGCCGGAACACATTTCATCACGATGTTTTCCTTCACCGAAAGCTCAAGCTCATTGTAAGATTCGAACCCACGACCTAAGGATCGCAAGCCGATGTCACTACCACTGAGCCATCACCGTTGCAAAAATTCAAAGTATTATATTCATTACATAATTATTAATGTTAACAATCATAATAATTATATAAATATACTAGCTGTTCCCCGTGGTTTCACCCGCGTGGGCTTTAGTTTATCCCCATAAACTAAAAAAAGTATTTCATGTCCTTTCTCAGGGTTCAAACTATTTCCGTACTAAAGGAGACGGCTCATTTCTGCCCCAGGTCGTTTCAAGTTTATGTACTAATTAGCACCGGAGACCTAGAAAAGTTATTTAAAGTTAAAATAACATATAGTTAAATAATGCAAACTGTACAATCGATATTAACGTGCCAAGCGGGGATTGCAAATTGGTGTGATTAAAAAGTACTTTAACACCACTCAAACGCCCCAAACCATGATTGCCCAAAATTTGACGGCCACCGCACTTCCGTTCAAAACCGTATTTTATCTGTTTCCGTTGTAGAAAAGTTGCGTGAACGATGACGCTAGATAGAGCTGTACTAAATTAGGCATCTTATTGTATATTCAATTAGGGCAAACGAAACATTAGAAACGAAAAAAAAAAAAATGAAAAGGACGAATTTTGCTGTGGGGCAAAATGTCCATGGAAAATGGGCCGTCTCCTTTCATTTCAATCGGTTCAGTACATCAGGCGTGGAAGCGAGATAGATAGACCGGCAGAGTTACTATCACATTTATAATATTAGTAGGGATACTTTTTATTGTAATGAACGGGATCCAACATGATCCAAATGAAATCATCTGAAGTCTTTTTTCTGGATTCAGAAGCTTTTTCAGACTTTTTTAGTTAGCTACTACTAGAGATAGATTTTGACATTACTTCTATGGAGCTTGTGTCTTTCTACCTTCCCTGTATCTTAACATACTCTTAAGATATAGGCCACATTTATTTAACATTGTATCGATTGGATTTTTAGATAATAAGTACGTCTCTAATTTCTAACTTATTAATTTCTATAAGAAAAGCTTTACATAATACCTATATCACATCGCTGTGTTTATGTTTCGCTCAAAATAGTCGTGGCTTTACCATCTAAGGTGGGTGGACCATAGATTAAGTAGACTATATACTACGGGTGGACCATGGAAGGCCATGCTCCTTTGAAGGCCAACTATCAAAAAGTCATAGTTATAGTCATGTGATCACAAATTCCTTTCACTCACACAAAGCTCCATCAAACTCAAGGACACAGACGCGGCGGCGAGTCGCTCGCGTCTCTATTTTGTAAGTGAGGTCCCTCGTTTCGTAGACTTCGTTCGACGACGTTAAAATTTTAATTTGCGCGCTCAGCAAAAGGTAAGTTTTTTATGAGAATAACGTATTATTATTCTATTTTTTTTTACTGCAGATTGTCATACAAGGATTTTTTATAGTATCTAAAGAAAAAATAATAATTTTGCTTTGATTTCAGTTAAAATATCGGCAGTGTTCCTATGCACGATGGTGGTTCCTTATAAGGCCAATTAAAAATTTGACGGTTGGCCTTGCTAGGAACATTTACAAATAATGAAAATATGAACACTTAGTTTTTTTCGTTTCCAAAGCGCGCGATAACATAAAGTCGAGCCGCGGGTGAAAAACTAGTATAATAGATTTTCGTTTTTTAATCTTATGATTTTAAATACTTATTCCTGACAACAAGGCTAAATATGTGCCATTATAAGTTCGTAATAAATAGAGTAATTAGTCTGTAGTGTCTATTGTTTTATTAAATATAAAGAGGCAGTTATAGATGATAATTGTTAGTTTGGCCTTCTTAGGAACATTTTGGCCTTACAAATAACGAACAGATCTAAGAAGGCCATTATGAGTAAAAATAAAAAATTATAATTTCCTTGTAAAACGCATTGGTAACTTATTTGTTATCGATAAAATACAAATTAATATAATTTTTAAATAATTTCCAATAATATATTCTTAGTTATACGATGGTGTTCATGGAATGTTCGTTCAGTTATTTAAAGAAGATTATAATATGTTAAGCATTTAATTTTTTGTTTAAATGAAAGAGCTTTTTATGTAGTTTTAGTAAAAGTGGATATTTAGATTCTTACAATTCTAGTTTTAAGTTGAACGACTGATTTATAATATTGGCCTTATTTGGAGCCCTGTTCCTTGCAAGGCCGTTCGGAAGAGCTTTTTAAAAGTTAAGTTCTAGAAATAATGATTACATCTACAATAAAAAAAAGTAATTTATATGATACACCATAAAAGAAAGTGTTAATTAATAATTTGTTTCTTTCATTTATCCAGTAAATTAACTATTAAACACTGTTTATTCGTTAGAGTGGCCTTCCATGGTCCACCCACTTATCTATCCTAGTAACCAATAATGAATGTACAATTTTGATACCGTCTACTTACATAAGTCTGACGAGACTGCAGGTTGTTAATTTCAGATTGTATTGATGTCATTTCTTGCGATAAGGTTATCTTTTAGCGTTATCTTTTCTCCAGAAATTAATTTTATAGGACTAAACTTTCAAATATGTAGGTAGGTATGTATGCTAATCTAAATTTGTAGATATTCATTTTTTGTTCTATATTTGTATTTTTGGATTATGTAATTTATGTATTACATGTTTAAATCATCTAGGTATATGGATACTTACCTAAGAAAGTAAGAAGTTTAGCTATAATAAAATAAAAATATAACATGGAATATGGTACACTAGTGCATTACATGACCAGGAAAAGGTAAATGAAACAGTTATTTTATTAATATGGACTTAAAGATTTATTAAAACTATATTATCTACACTGGCAGTGCTTAACATTGGCAATCATTTATCTTTTCAGTGACATAAATGAAACTACTCATAAAATTGTGTCCTGCAGGAAACAAAAAACAAGTCAAATGCAGTTAGCGAACACGCAAACAAAATATGCATCAAAATAAAAGGTAAGTATATCTGATTGATTAATAGGTAGGTACCTAATTTATTTTAATTGTTGTAATACCTATTTTTAATTTAAACCTATTTGTCAAATAAGGTAACTTTATTATATACAACACAAGGCAGATTCATCAAATATCAAATCATCAGCAACGAATCGCATTTTTAGGGAGGTATTACTATTATATATATTCTGTGGTATAAGTACGTATTTATGATTTTGATATAGGTAGTAAGTAGATATTATTCGTACAGGTATGTTTTTCTGACGTGCGGCTGACTAGTGAGAAGATAAACCACAACACACTATATTATATAAACCCAATGCCGACCTATGTACAATATATGTATCTTATATATGCACATATATGTACACATACCTATATCTATACATATGTGCATATATATGCACCTGTAAATAAATACATCAATTACTTGCTATAGTAGGTACTTATACTGCTGGTGACTGGTGACACAATGACTACAATAACCAAAAGCACCATCAAATAAGTTGTTACTTATACACTTACTTACCTAAATATATATATTATTGTTTGGAATAGCCTATTTTATTTGTCACTTTTTAACAACATGTTTTATTCATAGAATGATAAAAATATGTAAGTACTTTTAAGTAAATCATTCCTTAAGACCTTTTAGGTATCATTTTATCATAATACGTTTTTATAGAGTAGGTAACCTAATGCATTAATTTTAAGACTTATATTTAATTTACTTAAATGTAATAATGTAAGTAATATAACACATAGTTTTATTGCTTTGGTGTGACGATACATATCCAGGAACTTGATAAACGAATAAGTTATATTACACCTAATAATTGTATACGTAAATCAATTGTGACGACATTTGTTTGAAATGACCAGAATGGAGGAAGTCATCGTCTTACAAATTTTGCTGCATCGGACACAATAATAATAAAATAATATGTAGGTAGGTAGGTAAGTACTTATTGTATTTGGTATTTGGTATATTACATCACTGGCAGATGATTTACATGAATCAAATAAACTGTTAAATTCAAACAATATATCTACGCTTCTAAACTAAGTAGTATTTTTGATGCATACGTTGCATCGAGACACCATTTTAGGATGTATAGATTCAGATTTAAATGTTTGTCTATTTGGTATGGAAAATTGCTCCCTATCTTCTATCACGGTGAGCCAAAAACTGAGTTCGTTAGCAAAGTAATGGCACGTGCCTCCTTCACCGTTACATTCTATGAATGGAATCGCTCTGAAGTCTTGTAAACAAGATCCGGAGCTTGATAGTGCTTGACCTCCACCTTGTCCGCCAGCACCAGTATGCTGAAAAAAACAAACCGTTAATTTAGTACATAATTAATTGGCCTTTGGTTCTGTAATTTGCTTTTATTGCAATCGGCGGAAAGTAGACAAAACGAAACGAAAAGAGATTGAAATTAGAGATAAATACTGGCAGAACTCAAGTTTCAGTGATTTACACTTATAACTGGATTTAAATAGCAATCAGTTGAGCAGGCACCTATTTAAGTGATAAACTGGTCTGGAGATTAGGCTTTTGAGCCGAAAGTACCTAATAGCTACCTACATTAAAATATCAACTTACCATAACAAAACTGTATCCTATCCATAGTGAGAGCCAGCCTCCTGGGCAATCAGGGACATCCAGTGTTTGGCTGTGCACAGCTATGACATTCGCCGGAGCTTCACACACTACACATCTGGAGACGTATGTTTCAATCTCATTCCCATATACTGGCTTCAAAGCTATTTCCTTACTAGTAGACAACCAATAGCTCTTATCGTTACGACTAGCATAGTTGCAAACATCATTAATGTCACAGAACATAAATGGCATAGTACTGAATTTTCTTACACATGAGCCAGCGTGACCCAAATCTTGACCGTGAGCTTTTTCGTTTCCATCAATGTAAAGTAATGAGTAACCTTCCCACAGTTTTATATGTCCATATGGGCAACTTGGCGCTGTTTCTGCTTGACTGTGTTTCACCAATAGAATACCAGTTAAATAGTCGACACGTGCACAAGCGGCCCCGGGCCTACCGGGCTCGCCAGGCACGCCAGTGAGACCTATCATTCCCCTATCTCCCTGTACCCCTTGATAACCCTGTTCGCCACTAGATCCTTGCAAGCCTTGGGGGCCTGGTAAGCCTTGATCTCCTTTTTGACCTTGTAACCCAGTCGGACCCACCAATCCATGTTTGCCATCATTGCCTGGTCGCCCTTGCATTCCCGGTTTACCCGGTGGTCCTGGTTCTCCTTTTTGTCCATAAACAACACGGGCTGGTTCCCCTTTATCGCCTTTATAACCTTGTTCACCGCTTGAACCCATTCTACCAGGAGAACCTGTTTCACCCTTTTCCCCAGGCCTTCCTGGAACTCCTGTGTTGCCTGCGAGTCCGGGTAAACCACGTTCACCCTTTTCGCCTCTCTGTCCCCATAAACCTTGTGTACCTGGCGTACCCAGGTCGCCCTTTTCACCAGGTGGGCCGTATGTTAATGCACCTTTATCCCCCTTTTCACCTTTATCTCCGGCTATACCTTTAACGCCAGTGCTACCTGGTGATCCGTCTCTACCTGGTTGCCCAGGAAAACCTTCGTGACCTTTATCACCTTTTGGACCCATGGGACCTAGAGCGCCTGGGGTTCCATCTCGACCGGAAGGGCCAGGAAGTCCAGGCAGACCTTGATCACCTTTATCTCCTTGAGAGCCTCTAAGTCCTGATGGTCCACGTTTTCCCGGTGTACCTATTATTCCTTTTTCACATATACCTGTGTACCCAGGTATACCTGCTGGACCTACTGGACCTGTATTACCTGAAAAAAAATTTCTTGGGTCAGTGGCACAGATCATAGTTACAACACTATCCAGCGTTGAAGTTTTATAAATTACCTTATTATTATTATTTATTACCTTTCTCTCCTTGTGCACCAGTGAAGCCCCTATCACCTTTCTCTCCGTCATATCCATGATCACCCTTTTCGCCTGGCCTTCCTGGCAGTCCCATTTGTCCTGATTCTCCTTGTGGACCCTGGATTCCAGTGATTCCTGGTATACCTATTTCACCCTTTTGTCCTTTAATTTCTCTATAGGGACCGGGAGGACCTATTTCTCCTTTCTGACCGTCAGCTCCTATTGGGCCCTGTAGTCCCATTGGTCCTGTCGGTCCAACTTGTCCAGGTAACCCTTTCAATCCTTCACGTCCTTGGTATCCGGAATTTCCTTTATCACCTTTGGCCCCCGGGGAACCACGGTCACCTTGGATGCCTTGTTGGCCCGGAGTTCCCATTGAACCGGTGGGACCAGGTTGACCTGGCTCTCCTGGTAAACCATTCACACCTTGCAGGCCACGCGGACCAGCAACCCCTTTATCTCCTTTTTGCCCGTCTTGTCCTCGCAAACCAGGTGTTCCAGGTATACCAGCACTACCTATTTCACCTTTTTCACCGGGTCTACTGAAACCAGATTGTCCAGCGTCGCCCTTATATCCCTTTTCACCATCTCGACCGTTAAAACCATTGTCACCCTTTGGACCTGTTGGGCCACGTTCACCTTTTTGACCTTTATCAGACGCTAGGCCGGGTTCTCCTTGACGTCCTTGTAAACCTTCAGGCCCACGGTCTCCCTTTATTCCCTGCACACCAGGTTGACCCGGTAATCCCTGAGCTCCCGTAGGTCCTCTGTCTCCCTTTAGTCCAAAATTTCCAATAGGTCCAGGGATTCCTTGTTTGCCGGGTTGTCCTGGATAACCTTGATCTCCAGTGTCACCTTTGTTACCTTTTTCTCCAGGTATACCACTAATTCCTGTACGTCCAATCATTCCTGGCCGTCCTGGTGTGCCTGGAAAACCTTTTGGGCCCTCTGGACCTTGAAAACCCAGTTCACCTTTCTGGCCTGGCATACCGATGTTTCCAGGTTGACCTGTTGGTCCTTGATAACCTTGCAGTCCTCTCATTCCATTTATGCCAGGTAATCCCGGTCTGCCTGGTACTCCTGGAGGCCCAACTGGACCCGGTTCACCTTTAAAACCTTGTTGACCAGGTGCTCCAGGCTGTCCTATATGTCCCGAATCTCCTTTTTCTCCTGGTAAGCCGCTGTAACCTGGTGGGCCATTTGATCCTGGTAGACCGGGTTCTCCTCTAGGTCCAGCATCACCCTTCAGCCCTGGAGAGCCAGGGTATCCTGTTGGGCCAGGTATAGATGGACCTATTTCACCTTTGTTTCCTTTTTGGCCCGCCCGACCGGGCAATCCCATGGGTCCGGTTAAACCAGTTGTCCCCGTTGCTCCCATCGGTCCCATATTTCCTTTCTCTCCACGCGGGCCAGGAAGCCCTCGAGATCCTACTTGGCCCTGTCTTCCTGGTAAACCTATTTCACCCTTTGCTCCCATACGACCCGAGGGACCTTGATCTCCTTTGTCGCCTTTATAACCTGTTAAATGAAATATAGATTAGAGCCCAAAGCTAAAAATATTTTTTTACTAGCTGCACCCCGCGCTTTCACCCGTGTCTTCCCGTTATCCCACAAGAACCTTTTCCGGGATATAAAGTAGCTTTTGTGTTAATCCAGGGTATAAGCTATCTTCATTCCAAATTTCACTCAAATCCGTTCTGTAGTTTTGCGTGAAAGAGTAACACAATATCCATACATCTACCACAAACTTTCACGTTTATTATATTAGTAGCATAATTATTATGATTGTGTGGACGTTATTACTATTATTGCTTGTTGTTTACCTGGTATTCCTTGGGGTCCCTGCGCTCCCGGCGCTCCTCGGTCGCCCTTGGTGAGCATGGCAAGCTCAGCTGGGCACTGTCCCGCTTCGCCCTTCGTACCAGTCCTGCCAGGTAAACCTTTATCTCCCTTTTCTCCATTAAATCCCGGCGTACCCTTTTCGCCTTTCACAGAAAGTCCTTTCATACCAGGAGTGCCCGGTGTCCCATCGAATCCTGGATTCCCATCGATACCATGAAAACCTTGAGGGCCCATATCGCCCTTCGGTCCCGGCATCCCTACATGGCCGCGCTCTCCTCTGACCCCAGTGATTCCCCTTTGTCCCTTAGGTCCCGGTTTACCTGGATCTCCGGTTGAACCTTTTTCTCCGGGAGGTCCTCGAGTTAAGTCAAGCGGAATTATAGCATTGTTTCCCCTTGGACCTTGTGGTCCGGGAGAACCATCGTTACCGCTTTCTCCCTGTTACAAAAATATACAGTTTATTTAGCGGAATAACATACATTGTAGGTATATATACTTACGAGTATCTACAGTTAACAGTAGGTCTGTATTCTCTCGTTATGGAAATGGGTTTTAGTTTGAGACGAATAAAGAAAGAGAAATATTGAAGAGTGAAGAAAATCGTTCGTGGGCACGTACCGGAGCACCGGCGCCGCCAGGCGCGCCGTCGTGGCCGTCCGCACCTCGCTCGCCCGGCATGCCCTCCGGTCCGGGCTGACCGGGCTCGCCGCGCTCGCCCGAAAGGCCTACTGCGCCACGGTCACCTTTTTCGCCGACGTTGCCCGGCCAACATTCGTTGCACTTCCCGCCAATATCTCCCTAGGGACACATGCAAATGTTTACAAATAATGTGCGATGTCAACAGTCTCAGTTTTATTGCTATTATGTAATATTATGTAGGTGATAAAGAACACTAATTAATAAAAAGATGTTTTTATATCTTAATATCACCTAAAATATTTTCTGCGCAAAGTCACCACGACTGTTCACTACATGCCCGATTACCGGATCCGGTTTTCCATTGATTTCAATCCCTGATCAAAATCATCTTAGGAGCTGCAAATGTTAGGTGGGCTCTAATTTCTTTCTAACATGATAGGCGGTAGGTCATAATATGGTGGCAGGCCAGAAGAACTCAGTGAATTTAAATGACTAGTGTGAGAGTGGACTGACTACATACTCCCTGTGACTGTTTCAATGTACTTAGGTACCTACATGTTGATTTGTTCGGGAACTTTTTATAAAATGAGATTTTTGTTTTCATTAAATATCGTTCTTAGTTCTTCAACACAGTTAATGAAATTACCTGTCGAGTAAATTCTCTTTATTTATTTAATACTAGCTGGTGCCCGCAGCTTCGCCCGCGTGGATGTTGGTGATCGCGACCAAAAGTAATCAAGAAATTTTGATCCAGTTCCCGCAACCCATGAGAACCTATTCGAGGAATAAAAAGTAGCCTATATATTATTCCGTCCTATAATCTATTCCTGTACCAAATTTCAGCCAGATGAATTTCTAAAGTTATGCCGAAGAAGATATAAAAAAATTGAGCTTTATACTTTAACGAATTTAGGGTACTAATTTATACACCTGCACTTCCTGTTATCTGCCCAAGTAACCACAAACCAAACTCTATATTCGCAGGATGTTCTTACCTGTACTATTATATAGGGGGCATGCACAGAAAAACTTTCAGCTTTTACATTAAAAAACGAAGGTCTGGCTGTCGTAGGCTCTGGGTCTTTATATCCACACCATTAATACTTTTTCTACTACATATCGAAACTATTTAATTAAAAAAAAACAAATCTATGCAAACTTTTTGCTTCCCAAGTTCCCACGTGTCCAAATCTTTAGGCTAAGCGTATATTGAGACGTAATCGATGCAGTGCGGGGCAGCGCTGATTTTTTTTGTAATATATATGCATAAGCAAAGATCATGTTCTAATATTTTTCTTCTTTCAATTTTAGCGCGGACGCGTCTTACAGAGGTCCTTTTTGTTTGCCCGTGTCCGACGTCAGTTTTATTGCAGCAAAACACATCAAAATTATGCATATACGGCCAAGTCGATCAACAATGATTTATCGAACAGAAAATGTTTCTGCCGTCGCTCATCTGCGCAAACCAGAAATTCTACAACGATTTTTAAGGCACACTTTCGATATAACCGGAGATCGGTTAGCAATTAGGACAGATACATTGCTACGATAAATTGTTACGTGTGTATCCACACCAATAATTGTCATGCCAATAATATTCTTCCTGACATGTAAACAATTCAACAGAATGATGCCTAGCAACCATGTAAAAGATTTGGAAAAATTTCGTTATATTAGGTTTTCCCACGGAACCCATGCATTATTCCGGGATAAAAGTAGCCTATATTACTCTCCGGCGCATAAACTATCTTTTTGCAAAAAAATACCCTGATTCGTTGTTTTGTTACGCCGTGAAAGCCGAACAAACCAGCAGAAAAACACACTTTCGCATTTACATAAATGTGGGGATGGGGATGGTGATAGGGGTAGCTGCGGTTCACGTTTGCACCCATGGTTGTCCCTACTATCCCGCAAGAATCTTTTTCCGGGTTAAAAAGGAACCTAAATGCTATTTAGACCATAATAATCTAATCATCCCGAACAAATGTGCAACGTGATTCTTTAAATTGATATAACTTTTTTATTTATAAACCGATTGAAATAAAACAAACACTAAATGTTAAGTGGAGCTAACCACAATATATTAATGAAAACCGCATTAAAATCGGTTAAGCCGTTTCTGAGATTAGCGCGCACAAACAAACAGACAAACAGACATACAGACAAAAATTCTAAAAACCATTGTTTTGGGTTCTATTGCGTTAAATAAAGGCCCCCGGTAAAAGTTTTTCTCATTTAACTTCAATGTACAGACAGTGATGAGTTACAGATTTATTATATTATGTATTGATTATTACATGTATAGACTAGCTGACCCGATGAACTTCGTATCACTAATAAAAGTCACCTTTTAAACCTTCCCTGATCTTCCACAAATATTTCAAGGTCAAAATTATCCAAATCGGTCCAGCCATTCTCGAGTTTTAGCGAGACTAACGAACAGCAATTAATTTTTATAAATAAGACTATTGGAACGGGTAGGTAACAAATATATCAAAATTAAAAATTATAATACACACAAATAAACCCTTCCTCCCGTGCGGCGGCCCGTACGCACCCCAGTGACGCCTTCATTGCATAAGGTGCTGCCTAGCCTAGCTAACCGAGCAGGGTGAGCAGCTACCACGCAACTTTTTTCTAATATCGTGATATCTTTCGAATGGAATGTCCAAATTGGATAATTCAAAAAATTATATAAATATATTGCAGCATTCTTGAATAATATGACGTAATTAATTAAATATTTTTTTAAAATAAAAGAACACTTATTGTGGCATAACTATAATAGTGAGACATAATATGTTGTCGCTACACTTTGTAACACTTTGTAAACAGTAATGATGTGTTCTGCAAAGTCATAGTACTTACATTATTTTATTCCATCATCAATAGTTTTTTCAGAGCACGCGATGTAATGAATATTTTAGGTATTTTTTTACATCTTGGGTTACATTTACATTACATTATTGTAGTTTAATAAGGATCCCTAATTTTTTTTAAACATAATATGCTTATTTCCGCCGGGGATAGCGTAGCTTTCCAACATTGAAAGAATTTTTTAAATCGGTTCAGTAGTTTCGGAATCTATTCAATGCAAACAAACAATAAAATCTTTCCTATAGATAACTGTTAATAGGCAATCTTGAAACTGATTTGCCTTTATCATGGTGCGTACTTTAGCCATGTCCAAAATTGCATTGCATGGCATATTATATTTGGTACCTACCTACTTAGTACTTACATTATATGAAGCTGCAGGCTTTGGACAATCTGTCTATAAGTATCATTCAAACCATCAAATTAATTCGATTCATTCATCAAAAATTATAAATTCCATAACGACAATAACTATCACATCATTATAATAAAAATTATATATGATGACAAACGAAATATGATTATTTGTAACTTTCCATAAGATTTATTTATTTATTTATTTAAGATAATATCATCCTATGGAAAGTTATAAATGATCAAATTGATGTCATAAATCTAAAGAAAATAAGTACCCAGCTATAGCTACTAGCTATCTAATCTAAGTAAGTAGGTACATAATCAATGTTTACCTTAGCACCGGGTGTTCCTGGTATTCCGTTAAAACCAGGGGATCCTTGTTGTCCTTTTTCTCCTGGTGGGCCCATTAAACCTGGAAGTCCCGCTGTTCCCAAACTTGAATTACCAGGCGCCCCTCTCAGTCCCGTATAACCTTTTTCTCCTTTTTGTCCTGCTGAGCCGGGAGTGCCGGGGTAACCACTGATACCTTTCTCACCCTGAAAAAAAAAGTGCGAACCATGCTCCTAAACTGGTTTACATTTAATAACAACTAACTTTGAAAATTCTAACGAATAAATAAACCCGCCGGGTAATGCGGTGAGGGAGCACCGAAGTGCGGTGCGATGTTTTTTTAATAAAAATATAAAAATAACATCTATAATCATCTACAATCTGATATTACTTTTATTTTTTTAGTTTATACTTAACTAGCTTTTCCATCCGCGTGGGCTACAGTTTATCGTGATAATAGGTAGCTATGTCCTTTCTCAGGTCCTAAAGTCTATCTGCACCAAATTTAATTTAAATCGGTGTAGTAGTTTAGGCGTGAAAGCGTGACAGATAGACAGACAGAGTTACTTTCGCATTTATAATATTAGTAGGGATATAATAAGATACATACTAGAAATAGGAAAATACGTACCTAATCATTATTTGGGTAGGTAACTAGGTACCTACGTAAACAAAACGTAACGTAACGTCATAGAGAGAATGACGCTATAGACTATCGCATCAATTCCTTTTTAATTTATTTGATACTAGTGGATCGCCCCGTACCCCAGTGACGCCTACATGCATAAGGCTACCACGCAACGTTTGTCTACTACTTACATTTTTAAACTACGTGATATCTTTCGAATCGAATGTCTGAATTGAATGATTCAAAAAGTTATATAAAGGTGTTGAAGCAGTTTTGATTAAGAAGTAATTTATTTTGATAAGGATGAATACCAAGATACAAATAAAGAGCCTTTTTTAGCGGCGGAATTAAAATTAATTGTTTAAAATAAAAGATCACTTATTGTGGCATAACTATAATAGTTAGACATATGCTCTTGCGGACTTTTTTGTAGATCTTAATGGGACCTACAAACCCGTTGATACATTATTTTGTTCAATTGTCAATCATTTTTGCAGCGCACGTAAAAAACCTATTTCGATTTCACACCTCGGGTTACAAAATAGCAATTTTCTTACGGATCCCTTTTTTTAGAATATAATATAGCCTATGTCCGCCGGAGATAGTGTAGCTTTACAACGGTGCAAGAATTTTTCAAATCGGTTTAGTAGTTTCGGAGCCTATTCGATGCAAACAAACAAACAAACAATCAATCAAACAATCGAATCATTCCTCTTTATAATATTAGTATAGATAACGAGACCAAGCAAAATAATCCACATTTGTGCATGATGTTAAGCGCTAGCTGTCATCTATAATTGTTTTTTATTACTTAGTAGGTCAGCTACACCTAGGCAGGGTATTATGTGCCTTTAAGTTCTCCGGCACTTAAACATTCGAACCGGGTACTCACCGGTATAGAAATTCCCTCTGCGCCCTTTGGTCCCCTTGCTCCTTGAGGTCCTTGCGGCCCTTCATATCCGTCAGCGCCCCTTTCACCCAGCGGGCCGACACGACCTGCCTCTCCTTTTTCGCCCTTGCGGCCGGCGGGTCCTTCTCGGCCTGGGGTTCCAGGCTCCCCTTGACCTCCCGTTGGACCCATTGGTCCCATTAAACCTTTATCTCCTGGTCTTCCGTCAGTACCTCTAGGTCCAGGGCCACCCGTATATCCTCTTGGGCCCATCGGTCCTGGTGGACCTCGAGATCCACTACGTCCCCCCGGAAGACCAGGTACTCCCTTCAAACCTTGAGGTCCCTTTAATCCATCTCTACCTGGCTCTCCTTTACTTCCTGGCCGTCCAGCTAAACCAGGAAAACCATCATAACCACGATCTCCCTTCTGACCCATCGGTCCTGGTGGGCCGTGCATCCCATCTCGACCCTGCATTATTGAAAATTAATATTTAGATACGAGTATTCCTTAAAAAATAGTTTTATTAACCTACATAAAACATGTGGTACAGTGGTCTTTTTTGTTTTCGTTCTACTATAACTGCGCATCAAAGTAATACATGTTTAAATAAATCTGCTGCCTATTTTATTCATTTTTTAATTTACATTACCTGTGAAGGATTCACTATTAAGTACTTCCGGACAGAACAAGTTTATGCGCGTGAATATATAAAAGACCTTCAAAATAAATGCCCATTTTGGATTGAATCAACGAAATGAGGGTACTCACCCGTATTCCAGGGCCTCCAATAATGCCTTTTTCTCCTTTAATACCTTTATCTCCAGGGAGACCCGGATCGCCCATAGGACCACTATCGCCGGTAGCACCCATTCGTCCTGGTTCACCTTTATCACCTGAAGACAGATAAAATATTAATAATTCATATTAAATGTGTCCTGATCTTTGTGTGTTATGTACCAGTATACTTAGTAGGTATGTCTGACTACCTTCGTCTCGAGTCTCAACGAGTGAAGGTATTCTAATATAATACACTAGCTGTTCCCTGCGGTTTCACCCGCGTGGGCTACAGTTTATCGCGATAAAAAGTATCCTATGTCCTTCCCCGGGGCTCAAATTATCTCTATACCAAATTTCAATTTAAATCGGTTCAGTAGTTTAGGCGCGACAGCGTATATATTCCGTATACTCCAAAATTATTCCCGCACTTCGGTGCCCCTCACCGCGTTACCTGCTGTAGGTATCCATTATCCTATTTTAATTCTAGGTTAATTTTTTTTCGGACCACGCGTTTGAATCGTGCTGTTAAAGGTCTTCCTTGTCCGCGACCGCACTTCACCTATTTCATAGATTCTCCCGCCCTCCTCACGTCACCGCGTTTCCCGCTGCGCTGGGGAGCGGCGGGTTTTTTTTCTACTACTACTTACATTTTTAAACTCGTGATATCTTTCGAATGGAATGTCCGAATTGAATGATTCAAAAAGTTTTATAAAGGTATTGAAGCAGTTTTGAATAATAAGTAATTTATTTTGATAAGGATTAATACCAAGATACAAATAAAGAGCCTTTTCTAGAGGCGGCATTAAAAATTAAATTTTGTAAATAAAATATCACTTATTGCGGCATAACTATAATAATTAGACATATGCTCTCGCGGATTTTTTTGTAGATCTTAATGAGACCTACAAACCCGTAATACATTATTTTGTTCTAGTGTCAATAGTTTTTGCAGCGCACGCAAAAATAGGTTTTCGATTTCACACCTTGGGTTGCAAAATAGCAATTATCTTACGGATCCCTAATTTTTTTGGAAATAAAATATAGCCTAAAGCCTTCCTCGATAAATGGGCTATCTAACAGTGAAAGAATTTTTCAAATCGGATCAGTAGTTCTTGAGATTAGCGCGTTCAAACAAACAAACAAACAAACAAACAAACAAACAAACTCTGCAGCTTTATAATATTACTAGCTGTTCCTCGCGGTTTCACCCGCGTGGGCTACAGTTTATCGCGATAAAAAGTATCCTATGTCCCTTCCCCGGGGCTCAAATTATCTCTATACCAAATTTCATTTAAATCGGGTCAGTAGTTTAGGCGCGATAGCGTATAATTATATTCCGTATATGTACTCCAAAATTATTCCCGCACTTCGGTGCCCCCTCAACGCGTTACCTGCTGTAGGTACCCATTATCCTATTTTAATTCTAAGTTAATTTTTCTTGGACCGCACGTTTGAATCGCGCCTGGTCCGCGACCGCACTTTACCTATTTCATAGATTCTCCCGGTGCCCCGCTCACCTCACCGCGTTTCCCGCTGCGCTGCGGTGCGGCGGTTTTATTTTTCTACTACTACTTACATTTTTAAACTCGTGATATCTTTCGAATGGAATGTCCGAATTGAATGATTCAAAAAGTTATGGGAAGGCATTGAAGCAGTTTTGAATAAGAAGTAGTTTATTTTGATAAGGATTAATACCAAGATACAAATAAAGAGCCTTTTCTAGCGGCGGCATCAAAAAATAAATTTTCAAAATAAAAGATCACTTATTGTGGCATAACTATAATAGTTAGACATATGCTCTCGCGGACTTTTTTGTAGATCTAAATGAGACCTACAAACCCGCAGTACATTATTTTGTTCTAGTGTCAATAGTTTTTGCAGCGCACGCAAAAATAGGTTTTCGATTTCACACCTTGGGTTGCAAAATAGCAATTTTCTTACGGATCCCTAATTTATTTGGAAATAAAATATAGCCTATAGCCTTCCTCGATAAATGGACCATCCAACACTGAAAGAATTTTTCAAATCGGACCAGTAGTTCCTGAGATTAGCGCGTTCAAACAAACAAACAAACAAACAAACAAACAAACAAACAAACAAACTCTGCAGCTTTATAATATTAGTATAGATAAGTATAGATTCCTATTACCTTGGCGAGTCAGTTATGCACGTCTAATCCACGTCACAATTTTTGAATTAACCATTATTTCGTAACTAATACAAGTAAATTTAATCTATACTAATATTATAAAGCTGCAGAGTTTGTTTGTTTGTTTGTTTGTTTGTTTGTTTGTTTGTTTGAACGCGCTAATCTCAAGAACTACTGGTCCGATTTAAAAAATTCTTTCAGTGTTAGATAGTCCATTTATCGAGGAAGGCTATAGGCTATATTTTATTTCCAAAAAAAATTAGGGATCCGTAAGAAAATTGCTATTTTGCAACCCAAGGTGTGAAATCGAAAACCTATTTTTGCGTGCGCTGCAAAAACTATTGACACTAGAACAAAATAATGTATTACGGGTTTGTAGGTCTTATTTAGATCTACAAAAAAGTCCGCGAGAGCATATGTATAACTATTATAGTTATGCCACAATAAGTGATCTTTTATTTTTAAAAATAATTTTTAATGCCTCCGCTAGAAAAGGCTCTTTATTTGTATCTTGGTATTAATCCTTATCAAAATAAATTACATCTTATTCAAAACTGCTTCAATGCCTTTATATAACTTTTTGAATTATTCAATTCGGACATTCCATTCGAAAGATATCACGAGTTTAAAAATGTAAGTAGTAGTAGAAAAATAAAACCGCCGCACCGCAGGGCAGCGGGAAACGCGGTGAGGTGAGGGGGGGTACCGGGAGAATCTATGAAATAGGTAAAGTGCGGTCGCGGACCAGAAAGACCTTTAACTGCGCGGTTCAAACGTGCGGTCCAAGAAAAATTAACTTAGAATTAAAATAGGATAATGGGTACCTACAGCAGGTAACGCGTTGAGGGGGCACCGAAGTGCGGGAATAATTTTGGAGTATACAGAATATATACGCTATCGCGCCTAAACTACTGAACCGATTTAAATGAAATTTGGTATAGAGATAATTTGAACCCCGGGGAAGGACATAGGATACTTTTTATCGCGATAAACTGTAGCCCACGCGGGTGAAACCGCAGGGAACAGCTAGTTATTTTATATTTTTAAAGCGTTTTAAAGGTGTTATTTTTAGTTTTTTAAGCTATACTTATATTGTATTTTTTACTTTTTACTCTATGCAACCAAGCCCAATCTTGACTTGTCAAAACGAATCAAATGACCCATAACTCGAGAGGTTTCCTAGTGGCCACTGAATAGTTCCACTATCCTCATCCTGGCTTCATCATCAGACCCTCGTAACCAAGCTCAATCTATTGGACTCGTCAAAACGAATCAAATGAGCCCAAACTCGAGGGGTTTCCTAATAGCCACTGAAGAGTTCGACTACCCTGCTCCTGGCTTTATCATCAGACCCTTGTAACCAAGCTTAATCTATTGGACTCGTCAAAACAAATCAAATGAGCCAAAACTCGATGCGTTTACTACTAGCCATTGAAGAGTTCCACTATCCATCTCCTGGCTCCATCATCAGATCAAGTCGATGAAATCAAATTATTGCATTGTTATCAGAATTACATATTATATATATATACAAAGTTTCAAGTCGATATGACAATTAGAAGTAGGTTAAAATTGACTTCTAAGATTTGATTACATTGTTAGTTAATTAGATAGTTACAAGTGAAGCTTATAAAAGTGTTTTACAAGCAATCAATATTTTTATGACCAAATAAACTAATTTAGGTTACAATGTTAAATCAATCATCAAAATATCATTTAGGCAGCGTTTTTTTTTTTTTATTGGCAGCGTTTTCGTTGAAAGCTCCCAGACGGCTTATTTTTTTCCGAACTCTCCAACAAATATCGTTATATTTTAGCCAATGTATACAAAAACTTAACAAAATATATCCTAAAACCTTCCTCGAGAACCACTCTATCTATTGGTGAAAACAGCATACAAATTGGTGCAGTAGTTTTTGAGTTTATCGCGAACAGACAGACAGACAGACAGACGCGGTGCGGAGGACTTTGTTTTATAATAAGTAGTGATAGTGATTTTTTTAGATCATCTAGAAGGCTATAGGTACACCTACATTTGTTTCATACAATGCGATAAGGTAGCCATTGCCATTGTTATAAATATCGCGATTTCTCACTTTGGTATACGTTCACGAGTTCACGTTATCAGAATAAAACATGGCATTAGACACTCAAGGATAATGTAGCTTTCTATTAGTGAAATCATTTTCGGATTTGGATCTGTAGTTTAGGAAATTACCCCCTATACAGGGTGATCAATCCAAATGGGTTAGTAGGGAGAAGTCAGAAACTATGAGAGATAGCGAAATCCGTATATACTAATATTCTAAAGAGGAAAGATTTGATTGTTTGTTTGTTTGCATTGAATAGGCTCCGAAAATACAGAACCGATTTGAAAAATTCTTTCACTGTTGGGAAACTATACTATCACCGCGGAACATAAGCTATATTATATTTTTTTAAAAATTGGGGTTTTTTACTAAAACTCCAATATTTTAACCCAAGATGTAAAAAAAATACCTACAATATGGTGTAAATCGCGTGCGCTGCGAAAAATATTGATGATAGAATAATATAATGTACTACAGCTTTGCAGAATACATCATTATACTCGTATACAAAAAGTGTCGCGACAGCATTTGTCTTACTATTATAGTTATGCCACAATAGGTGCAGTTTTATTTGAAAAAAATATTTGCAATACCGCCTCTAGAAAAGGCTCTTTATTTGTTGTATTTTAGTATTAATCCTTATCAATAGTACATTACTGCAGCGGCCACCAAAGTAGGCATTGAGGGAAGAAGGTGTAAATGTAGGCCGAGGCGAAGCCGAGGCACACATACCTGAGTCCATCAATGCCTAGTTGTAACCAAGACTTGTATTGTACTTTTCTGAAATAATGCGCGTAAATTAAAACGAAGTAGTACCTGGGCAGATATTTTTCTTTCGACTTTGGCAGTAACAAGTTTTCTATTACGGCGCTTGCCGCCTCTTGAGTTTCAGGTGGCGTTAAAGTAAGTTCATCACACTTCACTCATTGTCTTTACTTGAACTCATTTTGTCAAATACAATTACTTTTCAAAACCAATGACGAACAACGAACAACAAAAAAATTTCCCGCGTTAAAGTGATCATTTGTTTTTTTTTCAACAAACAGGTTTCTGTGTGCAAGCCGGTTTGGAATTTAAATAAAACCTTTGATATAAATATGTTACCTCCTTGGTTGCCATGTTTCGGAGTAAAACACGTTCCATTTTTAAATAACACGACAGATATGAGTTTACTATGTAGTTTATTTGGCCGCTAAACACGACAGATATGAGTTTTCTACGTAATTTATTTGGCCGCTAAACACGACAGATGTGGATTGTCATACAACTTTTACCGGCCGCTGCTCGCATATATTTGGACAGAGCAGCAAGTTCGATTTATCTCGAAGAAGGTTGTCAAAATAATGCTCATATTTCCAAGCATGTTTGAGAAAAGTTACCTTTAAGTCCCATTTCCCCTTGAGTTCCTTTGATCGCGTTTGTTTCTTGTTGCCATGGTAGCGTTACTGGGGGACAGCTGGGTCCCCTGTCACCGCGGTCTCCACGTTCTCCTTTGTCACCCTGTATGAAATCTCCTTTGATTCCTTGAGCGCCTTTTTCGCCTTTAGGTCCAGGTAGTCCCTAAAATGTTTTGTTTTCTTAATAATAAAATTCATATTAAAATCATATTATCCTCTTGGTTGCCATGTATTGGAGAAAAAGGTCGTTCCATTTTTAAATTACACGACAGAGTGTTGAGTGTACTATGTAATTTATTTGGATTTATTGGATTTTCATATAACTTTTGCTGATTGCTGCTCGCATGTATTTGGCAAGTTTCGATTTATCTCGAAAAAGGTTGTCACAATAATGTTCGTATTTCCAAGTATGTTTGAGAGAATTAGATAATTAATTAAAATTGTCTTGTTATACCTTACCTTTTACCAACAGTAGCATTCTAGTACAGCATCGCTTTAATTAATATTAATTTTACTTATACTTAAACCGTAACTATTTCATTGTTCTTTGTTTATTTATCTCTTACCATAGGACCGGTGCGGCCTGGTGGTCCCAATAGGCCGGGTGCGCCGGACGGGCCAATGAGACCCTGCCTGCCTTGCATGCCGTCAGCACCGGGCTCGCCCTTTTGTCCCTTAGGGTAGCGTCCAATGTGTGCTGGTTCACCTTTGTCGCCCGTGTCACCTTTGTATCCTGGATAACCGCGGGGACCAATGCTACCTTTCGGCCCTATTGGTCCTGGTTCCCCCTTTCAAAGCAAAATATTAGATTATCACTTATGTGGGAAAATATAGAAAATTCTTGAATGTCGTAATACATCTAAGCATAGCTTTGTTTTCGAAACACATATTATTGTTATACTAGCTGACCCGGGAAACGTTGTTTTGCCATATAAATAATTACTATTTTTTTCTTAAAAGGGCGGGCCACCCTTATTAGTTTTAAAAATAGCCTATCAGACCTATCAAAATATACAAAGAATTTATAAAAATCAGTCAAGCCGATCCGGAGGATTCAATAACAAACACTGTGACACGAGATATAGGTAGGTACCTATTTAATTCATGATGCATAGGTGCCTAAGTGCCTATAGGCTAGTGTCGTAGTGTAAAAAGAGAAATAAAAGTATAATTCAGTTTTATCTTACATCTGTGCCATTGCATCCATCTGCGCCATGAGGACCGATGGGTCCTTGCTCTCCTTGCGAGCCCATTAGACCTTCTGGGCCAGTGAATCCTTTAGCACCAGGATTGCCACGGTCACCTTTAGGTCCAAGAGGACCTTGGGGTCCTATTTGACCTTTCTGACCTTTAGGACCTTGAGGACCTTCCGGGCCATCATGGCCTGGACTACCTTCGCGACCCGCTGGTCCTGGATAACCTGGTGGTCCCTAAAATGGGCAACGAAATACATTAGCATTACTCTATAGTTTCTTGCGTTAAGCTGGCAAGGATATTTGCAACATTCACAACACTCCGCTAATCGCAACAATGAGACACCACGATTTTTAACTCGATTATATAATGTTTAAAAGACTAAAAAACAAACTGGATACTAGCTAAACACGAGAGATAAAACCTAACCAACACTAGTTTCTGACTCTTGCTACAAAATAACAATACTTCTAATATAGATTTAGGTTCAGCTTAGTAATGAAATAAGAGTGAAATGTAAACGCACCTATTTCCGCGGTATAGTGCCTTTTACAACCAACTTCTTTGTTAGAATTAGGTTTTATAACGGGATAATTAGCATGTATTTGTTTTAGTTTGAGTTCTCGATATACTTATTTGTTGACATGAAAATTACGCATCACGAGTTGCGACCGACCCGTTTTCACATAGTATCCAAAGGGGCTCAATATATTAAGTACTAGTTGCACCCCACCGTTTCACCCGCGTCTTCCCGTTATCCCGCAGGAACCGGAATAAAAAGCCGGGATAAAAAGCCTTTGTGTTAATCAAGCTATCTCCATTCTAAATTTCATCAACATTGGTTTAGTAGTTACGGTGATACGTGGTAACAAACATTCAAACACACAAACTTTCGCATTTATAATAAGTATAAGTACTTAGGATGATTACCTTCACAAGGAATAGGTAGGTAAGCCATTTTTCTATTAATTTTGTAATAGGTATGTAAACAACTTAATTACGTCTATTTACTTTTACATTTTACTGCGATATTCGGTTTCTTTACAAAATATTAAAGAAACTTGTATGTATAGTTTATTTTGAACAAACTCAATTTACCAAGCCATTAACTTAGTTTTCAAAGGGATTTAATTTCACGTATTATAGGGTACCGGATTTTGCTATGATCTGATTGTGAAAGAAGGCCGAAAATATCAAAGCACTAATTTTAGGACAACAACCTACTCGTATATCATATTTTTATTGTATAAAAAGATAAATGGCAAATTGTCGTTAAATTCGTGATTTGCCAAGCTTCTATTAATAAATACTTAGATATGTATACAAGAAGTTGAGCTCACCCGATGTCCTTTTTCAGCGAAGCATTTAGGCACGCAGCAGCCGGAAGATGTGCAGTTACGTTCGGCTGGGGTCAGGGGCCGCTTTGTGTCGGAGTTATACACTTCGTAATTTCGTCTATTAGATTGTAATTGACGAGGTGAAAACGAAATGTCTTGTCTTCCGGAAAAGTCGGTAGAATACTCAGATCCAGAGGAGACTCCATAAGAATTATCGGAAGACGAGGGTCCAAAAGAAGCTCCATACGAATTTCCAGAAGAACCGGCCTGAAAAGTGCCATTCTGGACTGACTGCGGCACATCTTGTCTACTTTGTGGGTCGTTACCGGAGGTTTCATAGTTATCGGCATATCTAGAGCTAGAAGAGTCTCCATTCGAATAGTTGGGATATCCAGATCGAGTAGAAAAACTGGATCGTGATGGATCTTGATACGAACCGGCTAATTGCTGAGAGGGGTCTTCTACATTTGAGTAAGCGTTATAGTCTGGCCGCGAGGAGTGTTGTGCATCCTGCGGCAGAACTTGTCCACTCGCTGGTCCAATATTTTCAAGGTAGCCTTCTGCATTCAAATTATCGTTATATTCAGATCGAGAATTATCTGCATTCAAATTATTGTCATATCTAGATCGAGTAGGAAAACTGGATCGTGATGGATCTTGATACGAGCCAGCTACTTGCTGAGAGGGATCTTCTACATTTGGGTAAGCATTATAGTCTGGCCGCGAGGAGTGTTGTGCAACCTGCGGCAAAACTTGCCCACTCACTGGTCCATTACTTTCACGGTAGCCTTCTGCATTCAAATCATCGTTATATTCAGATCGAGAATTATCTGCATTCAAATTATTGTCATATCTAGATCGAGTCGAAAAACTGGATCGTGATAGATCTTGATACGAGCCAGCTACTTGCTGAGAGGGGTCTTCTACATTTGAGTAGGAATTATAGTCGGGCCGCGAGGAGTGTTGTGGAACCTGCGGCTGAACTTGTCCACTCGCTGGTCCATTATTTTCACGGTAGCCTTCTGCATTCAAATCATCGTTATATTCAGAACGAGAATTATCTGCATTCAAATTATTGTCATATCTAGATAGAGGAGGATAACTGGACCTTGATGGATCTTGATACGAGCCAGCTAATACGTTTTCTCCATTTGAGTTGGTATTATAATAGGGCCGCGAGGAGTGTTGTGCAACCTGTGGCACTCGTCCACTCTCTGGCCTGTATACCCGTGGGGGGTAAGCTTGACCAGTCTGCGGCACGACTTGATCATCATTTCGCACTGTTTCATAATACGCAGGCCGCCTAGTTTTCTGCTCCCATGTGTTTGAATTTACGTAGTTGAACGTGTTGTCTTCTGTGTTTTGCTGCAATTAAAATAATGAGTAATTTTAGTTCTTTGGTACTCAAATATTTATACTTATATCAAAATAAGAAGTTTATATGATATAGAAATTTATATAAACACATCGAGTAAACTATTTTTCATTTGTCATACCTGGAAAGTACGCTTGAAAATCATAGGGGTGAAAACAGCACTGTTCGTCCCTAAGGACGAAAGTTAAAAACTAGGTGGCCAATGACCATGTTCCATCTTTTTATGCAAGTCTGCGTCTGCGTCTGCGAGTGATGGTGGCCGAACGGTTAGGCGTGCGACTTACAAGACGCCGACACCGAGTTCGAATCCTCTCGGCCCCGCACCTATGACTGAATAAGTTATGTGCGGATTTGCCATCGCTCAAAACGGCGAAGGAAAACATCGTAAGGAAACCGGCATGCCCAAGTACTGCAACATTCAAGGGCATGCGCCATCTACCAACCCGCACTGGGCCAGCGTGGTAGATTACAGCCCATACTCTCTCTCTCTCTGAGAGAAGGCCAGAGTCCCAGCAGTGGGAACGTGAAAGGCTGATAACGATGATGATGACCCCGTCTTAATAAGTTTCACTCAAAAAATTACGCTCAGGCAGCAGGGCCGGATTAACCCTGTCAGGGCCTCTAGGCAATGTAGGTAATTCTCCCTTTCCTCTACCTCTAAGTTAATTTTTTTTGTGCGTGTATTTAAAAATTTGCGCTCCAAGTAAAGGAGGATTCAGCTTTAATTGTTGAAGGGGGGGTAATGAATCTGATATAGTACAAAACAACTTTTGCTCCTTTGCCGACCTCCATTCTACAATGGCAATAATTGTCACTAAAACAATAATTGTCAGCTGCCTCATCTGCCCTATGGATAATCCGGCCCTGTCAGGCAGAGATGAGTGGGTTTAAATATGCGGGGCCTCCTTTCGCTCGAGGTCCGTAGCAATTGCCTCTATATTGCTACGTGGTTAATCCGGCACTGTGAGTAGATGGTGGTGACCATCATTGTACCCCAACATTTACCTCCAGAGGGTGTAAACTTGATGTCTCCCTGACAAGATCCGATAGAGTCAATGATATTAAGCCTCTTTCTTAGCCAATACACTTGCATATTATTTTGTATGTTAAAGGATACGCTAAGACATTTCGTGACCGACTAGCTAATAATCCGTTCTAGGCGAACGCTGATTTAGAAATTTGGAATCACCGACAAACCTCTGGTACATGTTATTAAAACTAGTCAACTCGTAAATAAGCCAGTTCATACCACAAGAAGACTCACCTAAGTTTAGAATGCTATTTTTTACAAATGGAAAAATGTAACGATATGTTTAAGTAACATGATGCATGGCTACGTGAGCATTTTTTGTAAGATGACCCTAAGCACGAAGTTATCACACACATATTATATCCATTTCGTCATTTGTAAACTGAACAATAGGTATATATGAATGAGTGAAGTAGATAAGTAATAAATAGGTAATTTTAATCAAATACTTGAAAGTCATTACTGAGCAGTTTTATGATAAAGAGCGTCTAAAGATAGATATAATGGAGACACATACCTAATTCTTGTTTGTAAAAGTAGCAACCTGGCCCACGAGGACTTTGACATTTTGACATTTTCATACAAACTTTAACCCCATTTCACCGCTTAGAGTTGATATTAAAAATAATACTTTCTCCCCCTACACCACATAATATATAAATATTGAATGTTAATTCCAAGTTTTATGGTTCTAAGGGTTTTTTATGACGAAGAAGAAGTCGAAAGTCGAAAAGTTTTATTAACAAGTTAAATTTATAACAAAATAAAAACCGCCTTCAACCGGTTCCCTTCGGTTTCTCTGGTCTGCCATCTTAAAACCCTGATTTCCTTTGAAATACTTCAATGCAACAAAAAAAAAAATTTTGCAAAACCTCTATGTTTGACGGAGTTATGAATAACACGAACATACATAAAAAAAATACAAACATCCAAATTGAGAACCTCCTCTTTTTTTGGAAGTCGGTTAAAAATAAGTTACTTCTTTGCAGGAATAGAACCAAGCCCAAACTATTGGACTCGTCAAAACAAATTAATAGAGCCCAAACACGAGGGGTTTACGAGTAGCTACTGAAGAGTTCCACTATCCACCTCCTGGCTTCATCAGCAGACCCTAGTTACCAAGTGCAATTTATTGGACTCATCAAAACGAATTATATGACTCATATGAGCTCTAATTTGAGGGGTTTACTAGAAACCACTGAGGAGTTTAGTCGCCTCCTGGGTCCATCATAAAATCAGGTTGATGATCAATACCAAATTATTGCATTGTCACTAGGATTACAAACACATACAAAGTTTCCGTTCGATACAATTAGACGTAGGTTAAAATTGACTTCTACGATTTGATTACATTGTTAGTTAGTTCGTTAGTTACACTTTTTTTTTACTGCTTACACTGAGAAAAAATTCTGACTTTCCTTCTGAGTCTTTCTTCCAAGACCGTTTCCTTCCTTATTTTGTATTAGTTTTCCTTCTGAATCACAAGTCCTTCCCTTTTGACTCAGAAGGAAAACGGTATTTTGGAAGGTCTTTTTTCTTCGTGTACAGTGTACAGGGTAGCGTTTGACCACAAGTCACCCGATGTTAAGTGACGATGTGGTCGAAGGTGGCGCTACGCTACACCTGGATTGGGAACTGGCTCTCAAGTGGTGCTGCCGGAACACACCGATAGGTGCTTGGCGCCAGATGAAAATGCCCTACTACCAAGCTATGGTTTCATCATGATGTTTTCCTTCACCGAAAGCTCACGCTCATTGTAGGATTCAAACCCACGTCCTACTGAGCGCAAACTGACATCACTACCACAGAGCCATTATAGCTTCAAAATTGAAGTTAGTAAAAGTGTTTTAAACTTACGCGTCCTTGAGAAAAAGGGTCTTGACAGACAGACAGACGGACAACAAAGTGATCCTATAAGGGTTTCGTTTTTCCTTTTCCTTTTTCCTTTAGAATAGAAATATTTATTGGTCATATAACTTTGGCTGTTACACAAGGCAGGTCAAATTGAGGTACGGAACCCTAAAAACATAAGTACTTAGTTACAAATCTGTCCTCTAAATAGTTCATCTCAGACAATTTAAATTTGTACATGAATGGCCCGGTTACAGTTTTGTAAAGGACAGTAGGTGGGTACGGGTTTTTTTTTTTTTTTTTTACTAATTACAGACTAGCATTTGACCACAAGTCACCTGATGTTAAGTGACGATGTGGTGACGCCACGTTACACCTGGACTGGGAACTGGCTCTCAAGTGAGGCTGCCGGAACACACCGATAGGTGCTTGGCGACAGATTCTTAACAAGAGGGTGGTAGCTAGCCAGGCGAGTACTAGAAAATACCCTACCACCAACCTATGGTTTCATCGTGATGTTTTCCTTCACCGAAAGCTCAAGCTCATTGTAGGATTCGAACCCACGTCCTGCGGATCGCAAGCCAACCTCACTACCACTGAGCCATCATCGCTATAAAAGATATGATATTTAGTAAGATTATTGGCTTTAAAAGTATTTAAAATGGAAAGTTTTGCTCATTTTGGTGAGGGACATAAATATTTCAATCCTAAAAATACCCACCCCACACCTACTTTGGCAGCGTAGCAAAAACATTTTTTTAATCAATGGGTATCTAATAGGATCAAACAATACCTCCTATTAAAGTTAATATAGAAAAATATAAATTTCCACGCGGACGAAGCCGCGGGCCAAAATGCTAGTCACTACTTATTATAAAACAACTAGCTGTTCCCCGCGGTTTCACCCGCGTGGGCTACAGTTTATCGCCATAAAAAGTATCCTATGTCCTTCCCCAGGGTTCAAACTATCTATGTACCAAATTTCATTTCAATCCGTTCAGTAGTTTAGGTGTTTTAGTAGAAATTATACTAATACATAAACTATAAAAGAAAAACAGTTACATATAAAGTACAATATATTATTATGTAGTATTAACGAAACTTCTAAGTGATAATTCTGTTTTGCGCAATGTCGACCCATTACATCCGAACGATGATAAACTTTGTCGGTCATCTCTACTCTGCACAAAGTACGTATAATATAAGTCATATTTATTAAATGTATGTATAGAAAATTTAGAACCACCCATTTAAATAAATTACTCTCAAAAGAAAAAGTGACACTATAAAAAGCATATATTTTATAAACTAAAATAACAAATGTTTAATTTTGATTTCGGAAATGGTAATGACCTATTGTCCCTCATGATACCTATAAAATGCTCCAAAGCTCGAGTTTGAAGAAATCGCAAAAAGACGAATGCGAGAGGGCGAGCGGGTCAACCAGCCCGCGCATGTCCAGACCCTCCGCTGCATTCCCGAATTTCGATAAACTTTTTGTTGTTAATTTATATAACTTTAAAAATCAACAAATATCTAACTTTGCAATCTAGTTATAATTAACATTTAAAACACTTACTGTATTCACTCCAATAAGCGGTGTCAATGCTGCTATAAACCTGTAAATGAAATACAAAAAAATATTACGTAAGTACATAATCGAATTTCACTATAAAAACATAATATCTATAAAATATAATATTTACGTTTCAAAATCAGAGAACTACCGAGGCAGACAAATTATTTAAAATAAAAAATCTAATAATAGATTTCTAGCCGATACTTAATAGTCAGTACATAATATGAAAAAGCTTACCATAGTACGTAGAGCGCCATGGCACGAAGCGCGCTGCGCCTGAATCCCGTGCGCGCGCGCCGTTGGTGCCGGGATACTAAAGGAACGAGGAGCGCTCGGGCGGCGGCGGCGCGCACCCCCGCTCCGAGACAACCAACGCGCCAGCGGAGGCGCTGTGCCGAGGGCGCGCGGCCAGTAGTGCGGCGCAGCCATGTCGGGTCCGGCGCGCGCGCGCCTGCGAGCGCTTCCTCTTGTGCCCGTCGCCCTTCTCTTGCTCTTCTTCACAACTGCTCCAGCATCAGCCGTAAGTCTCCATCACACCTTTACTAACAACGCACCATCTCTCAAAACGACTTACCTGCCGCTTGCAGTACAAAAGACATCAACGCGCCACGGCGCTGTGCTGCCTGTCAACTAACCTGAAAAAAATAAACTTCACAAAGTTAACTTACGATTCATAGGTTCAACCGAGAAATACTGATGTTTGGACTAAAACACCCATATGCAAATAAATGCTTAATAATTTAGTTTGTGTTGTAGAGGTCCGATTAAGAAAAAGGTAGCGCATAAAATATAAATAGTTATAAAAGTAATTTATGTAATAAAATACTTTGTATTTATGTTATTTTAAAGCAGTACTGGTATTTCATTTTCTGTTTATACACACACAAAATTCGTAGTGTTTTTTACAAAACTTTTTCTAACATTGGCATAATAATATACATAGTTACTATCGGATGCTCTATTTCGCTTCGTCGTAGGCAACTTGAATTATCTTATCTTATATTAATTATACTCGTAATATTCTCTAAAGTATGTGTAACTGATCGACATGAAAGATAGATGAGAAAAACTATTATTTATTTTTATGCCTTTACCAACGACATAGAACCCAAAACAATGATTGTTAATTTTTTTTGTCTATTTGTCTGTGCGTTCGTGCGCGCTAATCTCAGAAACGGCTTAACCGATTAGAATGCGGTTTTCACTAATGGTAAGCTTCACTTAACATTCAATGTTTATTTTATTTTATTCGGTTCATAAATAAAAAAGTTATATCAATTTATAGAAAAAAATCAAGTCAATTTTTTTTAATATATAGAACAATATAGAACAAGCTTAACCGATTTGAGTGCGGTTTTCTTTAATATAATATTATGGTAAGCTTCACCTAAAATGTAGTTTTATTTCAATCGGTTGATAAATAAAAAGTTACCTATATTAAAAATCACGTCGAAAGTTTTCCAGTATTGTATCGTTGTCACAAAACATGCTTTTATTTAATTTTTATCGCGATAAACTGTAGTCCACGCGGGTGAACTGTGGGGCGCAGCTAGTATGTAGGTACATAATAATTTACAAAGTAAAGTACTTATTTTGTATTACATTTTACTCAAAATTTCTGGTATGTATGTACATCTGATTTTTTTCTCAATACATCGGTGTTTTATTATTTTTACATCTAATAATGAAATGTAGCTGTTCTCGCGGTTTTCCCCGGATAAATATTCCAACTGATTTTTTTTATCACTATTATAGGTACATAGCTCACATCACTCAGGGATATTATAGTTTCCTATTATCTAGTGAAAGATTTTCAAAATTGAAGCAGTATTTTCAGAGATCAACCGTTACATACTTACTTACCTCTTACCTTTTTATAATAAGTATTAGTATCGACTTAGACTCATAATCGCATAATTTAGTACAAAACCTAAATAGAAAAATTTAAATGAACAAAGGCAATGCCATTAAAAGCTCAAAGTCTATATATCAATTTTTCATGTGTAGTATCACACCAAATAATAATGAATGATGATGATTTTAAGCCCAGCTGCAAGACGGGTATCATAGTGCCCCTTCTCCTTTGCTAATTTGCTCTTAGTAAAAAACTTTGCTCCTAGTAAAATACGAGTAGGTATAGTGGCGCTTAACTTAAGAATAGTTTACAGTACACCAACTTATTGGGACGCTTAGAAAAGTCACTTTTAACAACTTTAATTCGATTTCCTACACACGTACATTTTAACAAAGACACGCGTTTAGAACCTTCCGGTGAGGGTAAGGTAAAGTGAGGTAAAGTCACGTGATCAGCTCTAACTGACTCAATTGTCGACTCGGTAATCGGAAAAATTGTTATTGTTCAGCGACTTTTGTCGTTGACCATTTAAACGACGTTATTATAAAATTAACTGTGCAAAATGACAATTCCACAGGTGCAGTCGGGTAGTACAGCTAGTATTAGATATACAGGTTATTAATTATAGTATTTATATCTGAATTTTCCACGCAACACGTTTTTATGAAATATCGTAATACCCCACGTCATTTTCATAAAGACGGTCGTAGTATGTAAGTTCCTATATTTCTGAGAGTCATACTTAAGAGGACAACGGTGTCGATTCTGATGTGCATTTTGTAAAACTACTGTCCTTTACCCAAATTTTGTCCCAACTATTATGGCATGTTATTTACATATTACACATACATATTATTTATCGGAACTGTAGGTAGTTCCCAAACATATCTAACCCCCTTACCCCTAGGTATAGCGACACATATTTTGACACCTCTAGAATAAAATGATTAGTGTAGATGTAGGTACATGTAGGTATATGCTTAGAGTGCTAAGCTATCAGTGTCGATGTTGTTGGTATAATTTCATTATATTATAATAACGTAACTTAGATGTTGATAAGTTTACTGAAACAGCAGAATTACTAAGAAACAATTTAAGTACATTATATCGTGAAATTAAATGTTTGTGTATGATCATGACGACATAAATGTTTTATAAATGATAGCCTTTGTATCTAAGTAGGTAGGTAAGTAAATTTATCATCAAAGTTTTAATAAACCGCCATTTTTTGTTGTGAAGTGGCTAATCGGGCTGCGAGGTCAATAGATTATTTTATCTGTTTCGGATCCTTAACTTAAGTATAATAATAATAATAATATCTGGGACATTATATTATCTATGTGTAAGTATTTTTAATAACTATCTGAATTGAGAGTTAATAAATAATCTATGCATTTTTTCCAATTGATTAAAGTGAAATCAAAAAACAAAAGTCATATATTTTGGGTCAAAGGTAAAATGACGAAAAATTATCTTGGTAACTTTTAGGTCCCCGTGCCCACGATAATAAATGCGTTTACCAAAACCTTTTCCCTTTGAACAAATCATTATTTATACGTCATGGGCATGGGCATAAACACTTTAAAGTAAGTATAAAAGAGACCGAAATCGGATAGGTAGTCCAGGATAACATCGGAAGATAAAGAGTAATTCCCTGATATCGAAATCTGTTTACCAGTGGGTTCCGTTATCTTACCTAGCGTTCCTGAAAAACTCAAAATTTGGACAAATATGGAACTATGTTACCGTCACAGATACCGTGCTAAAAATAGAGACTACTGAATCATTAAAATGTAAAATGAGAACACAGGAAAACGAAAAATTAATAAGGTAGGAATGTTTTTATGTCTCCTTATCTTTAAAGTAGGCTGTAAGATAATACAAAATAGAACGCAGACCCTAAACTTAGCATCAAATGGTCAAAGTTCACAAACCGATGAACTAGGCAGTAGGCACCTAGAGGTCTACTTCTGCACAGCAGTCTAAAAAGTAGCCCACAGAGAGAAACTGAATGCTGATGAATCAGTAAAAATTATCCTGTTGATTTAGGTATAGGTATTATTTTGCCTCTGTGAGAAAATCATTACCTGTAGTGGACTTACTTTTTCACTGTCTTTTCCGACTAGTTACCTACCTACTACCAAAGATATTTGAATGAGTAAATTGAACATGAAAAAATTTTCTTGGTAAAAATCTGTTACATAATTATACATATTTATAATACATACATACTATATGAACACATACACATAAATGTGTCTACTTATAAGAAATCGTGCTCGAATCTGATGTTACGCTAACCTTTGCACTATTATCATTAAAGTTTTTATTTGGTACATTAAGTATATATCAACTGGCAACAACAATATAAAAGTACTTTATCATCCCGTAGCCTCGTGACCTAATAACGGTTATATTACAAAAATAACACACTTCCTTCACGTTCGCTAAGAGATTACTTCTCAGTATCAATTGCTTTAGAAGCTTACTCCGTCAACTAGCTGTTTCCAGCAACTTTGTCCGTGTGACTACAAAATTGTCACTCGGGAGCGATAAGATAATAACAACCCTCTGGTCTCCTTTTAGGCTCAAAGTGGAATTTCGTACCTTAGTAATAATACCACAGAATATATAAAGTACCTACTACCTACTGTAACAGCAGCAGTGTACACACCATCACATAATATTAATGGTTTACGCATAATGTTAGGTACTGTTTTTTTGTGCGTTTTTTTTCTCTCGTTATTTTGTGCAGCTTTCCCAAATAGAGTTTTTCTCTCTCTCTGTAACAAGTGCGTCTAACTAACTGTGATGGCGCTATGACCCAAATCGATTCTTGGCCTCTAATAAACAAAAGACGCCACTCCGTTTTGCCCTGCGCCTCCTGCTGCCAGTCTTGTTTCTGTAGATTGTAGGCATATACAGAGATTTTCTTACAAAGCTACTGCTTATTTTAGTAGGTACTTTGTAAAATAGATTAGGTATTAAGTATTTATTAAACACACGTGCTTTTTTAAATGAGTAACAGTTTAAGTAACTAGATATTTAGGTAGTTTAAAACTTATTTATGGTGACAATTTAAATCATAAAATTGTATGTCGCCGAATTACTTTTATCTTATCTTTGGTATACATAATTAAACCATAACCTATGATAAACTGTCCGAATGAATGACTGCCGATTAAAATGAAATCCTATTAATGAATACATACCTACTGATACAGCGACCCACTTGTGACCTAATTATTTCATTTCATTGCACTGCATCACGAGAACAAAGAATATTAGGAAAACTAAGTCAACAAATATTTCCGTTTAGTAGGTATTATTAGCACGTATTAGTCTTGTTTTAAAATAGGTACGAGTAAGTGGCTGTAATTGGAGAAATTGAAATAAATCAATATAATATTATTGTTCACAGTATTTTTTCTTTCGAAAAAAAAAAAGCCGAGCTTTATTAATTAGTTTATTAAAGTAAACGAAACAGCTCAATTGCCATAAAAAACCTAAGCCTAGAGTGTCACCTCTGCAGCGGGGCAGGATCCAAAATAGCGGTGGTTAGAACTACAGAGAGAAGAATCTTCTGATAATGTAACGTGCCGTGTCAAGGAGTATCTACTGCCTTCAGCATCTGACCCCTGATCGAACCGTCCAGATTGCTGGTCGAGACTCTTCAATTTAGGGCCGTTCGCTGAAATGTCTACCAGGACAAATATTGTGACTTGAGTCATCAATCATCATCCTACATATCGATTAGTAAGTCATGTCAAGTTACTTGATAAACTTGTCCTTCTCGGTTCTCAGTTTTCACAGGTTCCCGTCATGCGGCGAGCGCTGCTCGTGCTGAGACCGTTCTATATCATCAAAACATAAGGCGTCTTAGCACAAGTCCTCTCCGTGATAATATAACTGTTCTAGTAGAACATAGCAAGACCATTTTCGAGAACCGGTGACATCAAACAACTGCACAAACTAAAAATTCGGTTTTCCGAGAGAGGACACCCAAACGTTATCAGTTACGTTAGCAAATCCAGATAAAGCCCTGTTAAGGCCCGATAGAACTATCCGTGCTCCTTGCCTTTCCATACATCCTTGCAGTCATCGGTGCTCAGCGCCGTTGGTTAACACTAGTCACCAATTTTCGATTGCCAAGGCGGGTGGCGTAGGTATGTCCCTTATCAATTGCCATGACATCGCCATGCATCCCACACTCGTTTCTATGGAATTACTCTCCGAGACTGTGTTTGACTTTGCGTACTTTGAGGTATAGGTAATAAGCCGTTTAAACAACTCACTATCGACTTTTCATTTTCGCAGAGAGTTTCATAAAAGACGAGCGCGGGTAGCGTGTGATGCGACGTGAGCAGTTGACGGACCTTTCGATCCAGCGTCTTGTTGTTCATCAAACCTCATGGTTTCAATTGGCCTATATACATGCGCGCTTGACGTGTTCTCATTAGATAATTCGATTATTTAAGTATTATGGGGTTTGCATTCGACAGTTATTCGCCACTCACGCGTTGGTTAGTTCCCTCTCATGACACAGGCCATATAATTCTGGGGCCTGATAACGGTCTCAGCGAAGATTTGGTTCATGAAACACACGACTCTGAAACAGACAAACTTCGTAACGAGAGTCCTAAACCTAATGGTGTCAGTATTCTCAGTTGCCAACACCATCTCCACCACCACTGGTAGCAATTGTGATATACGTCGCTTGATCCGCATTCGCCACGCATAGACACATCCGGTCAACTGCGATGCTTGGTCAGCGTCCGGAAACTTGACGCCAGCAATGCGACACACTGCGGTATCCGCAGTATCCTATAGGATCGAGTGGATATCAATTAGATCTTTGGTACACAAATTCGGAGCTAGCAGAGCTGTCAGAGCTGCTACGTCTATGAGTAGGCAAGCGTCGTAAATGCGGTTAAGCGTAGAGCTATACTGCAAAATCGCATCTTCCAAAGCCCGTCTTATTCGTCTGGGTTCTTACGCTCATATTAGCACAATACTCTTCGTTGACCACGAGACCTACCCGTGTTGGTCCCTGCAGCCCCAAATTACGTTAGGTAGTACGAGTAGGTATTATTATTACACACGTTTTTAAACACTTTTGTTATTATCAAGTATAATACAATGCAATAGTAAACTTAAGTTTATTTTATAAAGTTCATCAATATGATTCAACTTCACGGACTTCGAGCTTCCGTCTGTCATTTCCTGGAATATACACCATTTACTGCAATGTGTTGTTAAGAATTAAGAGCGATGTGATCATACAGTTTTAAACTGGGTCAAAATCAGCTTCCATCGACAAAGCTCTATAAACGAGGCCGCGACACAAACAGTAGCTTTGCTTATCAATGTACAGGAAGCTGCTATCAACTTAATTGTCGTTATAGGCCCATAACACAATTTTTGCAATTAAGTATTGCCGAAATAATTGTAACTCCCACGATTTTGTATCAGAACCGCTTTGTGTGCCGCGATGATAACTTTAACAGAAACTGTTGATGATACGCCTTGTATTTTATGTTAGCGGATTTTGCCAGCTACGATTGGATATACTGAATCGTAGTACGTTTAAATGTGAACTGTCTTCTTCCGCAACGTAGAAAAGGGGCAGCAAATAATAATATGTCACGGGTTACTCGCCATGTCATCGACGCTGCCAGCATATTTTACCCATAGATACCTATAGAATATTTATGATTTTACCCCATTAGGTAAGTACCAAAATATGACACTTGATCCATTTGCACAGTTAGGTGTGTAGCTTTTGCAATTTTTGACGGCATATTTAGGTATTGTCACATAATAGATATATGTAGTAGCAGCTACGTAACATCAAATTCCTGAGTGATTGAGAGTGAAAGGCACATTCATTGTTGATCTACGTTGTTTCCAGGATGCCATCTGTAGGGTTCCGTACCCAAAGAGTAAAACTAAGACTAGTTACCAGGCTGTATCTCATGAACCGTGATAGTTAGACGTTGAAATGTTCATAGATGATGTATTTATAGCGATGATGGCTCAGTGGTAGTGATATAGCGATGATGGCTCAGTTGTAGTGACGTCGGCTTGCGATCCGTAGGACGTGGGTTCGATTCCTACAATGAGCTTGAGCTTTCGGTGAAGGAAAACATCGTGATGAAACCATAGCTTGGTGGTAGGGCTCTTTCTAGTGCTCGCCTGGCTAGCTACCACCCTCATGTTAAGAATCTGTCGCCAAACACCTATCGGTGTGTTCCGGCAGCCTCACTTGAGAGCCAGTTCCCAGTCCAGGTGTAGCGTGGCGCCACCTTCGACCACATCGTCACTTAACATCAGGTGACTTGTGGTCAAACGCTACCCCGTTAGTAGTAAAAAAAAAAAATCTGCTGCCGCTATGAAAATAAATATTTAAGGGGGCATACAACAAACTTTAACGTGAATTTTTTGCTCGTTTTTGCTCGATATTGATAACAGCAACAGGTAGGGAACCCTTCGTGCGCGAGTCTGACTCGCACTTGGCCGGTTTTTTTATATTCATCTTTAGCTGTTCAGGAGCATACCAGAACTTGGTTAGCTCTATCTCCAACTCCAGTTCAAACCCCTGCCCTGCCTTGTATTATATACTACCTTTGCTACGGGGTTTCACCCGCGTGACGATTTTAACCCGAACAGAATATTTGTATGAAACATTAAAAGATTGTCGCTTCGAAATTTTACAGCATTCTATTAGTGTAATAATTATGTAGCAAAATCAAACTCTTACTTTAGAGATTACTTCGACTATAAACGACAGGACTGTAGATTAAAATTTTACATTTTTAAATATCACATTATTATAATGGCTATTCCATTCCTATCTAAGTATCTAATAATTGATCCAAGTAAACCGTAGGAACTGATAACATCGCTACTTTTTTATATGATAGGTAGAACTAGTGGCGGATTTACACATTTACCGCCAGTAGGCTAAGTATTCAAATTTTGCCGCCCCTACCAACCTCTATAACCTCTACGGCTTCTGCCTTTCCTTTTTAAATGTATCATTTTTTTATGCATCAGACAAAAATTGAAGAAAACTCAAGCGGTGAACAATGTTTAATTGTTTGTGTGCACATAATAATATTTAAATACATATATAGGTACGACTCTCTTAATATCATTAAACATTTTTTTAAATTGACACTAAAATTGCCGCCCCTAAAATCTGCCGCCCTAGGCTCCAGCCTACTCAGCCTGCTGCTAAATCCACCACTGGGTAGAACTAGCGATCCGAATTTGCATGTCGAGCTAAAAACTTAGGCAGGTACTTCTAGGTACTTACTTGAACTATTTTGTAATACTACTAAATTCACTAAAGCCTCCTGTGGGCCGGCAAATCAGTTCATTTTTATAGATCGCGTAATCATAATTTCTATTTATTACCTATTTATTATTAGTGTACTTAATTAGCTCCACCTCGCTCTGTGTTAAATTAAATGATGATGTGATCGAGAATGGCAGGTGAACATTGCGCTATCCTAGAACTCCTTCAGTGTAGGACAGTAATAAACATCGTGCTCTTGCCCGCTACGCCTGCTTTTTATTCCGGGGTGAGTCGAGTCGCCCTGTCAATGCTCGAGCCCATTCACGAGTCGCCGTTTTATCGCTCTGACGTACACACAGAACATTGAACTCTAGAGGAAGTATACTAAATACGACCATTTTTTGTCTCACAAAGCGGTACCATGTTTAATAATTAAAATAGGAAATAAGAACAGTTAATCTTATGTAGTCTGATAGGCTGGTTTTCTATTTTGTTGAAGAGTGCTAACTTGCTTTAATAAATCTGATGGTGTCGTTTTCCAATATATGAATGAAACTGTTGGTAGGTATGTTTTGTTAATTACCCTTGCTTTGGTTACCAATATGACTTTCAATACATAAAATGCCTCTCCTTTAATTTTCGTGATTTAACTTGATGCAACGCATTAACGTCCTTTTTAAAACACTTTTTTCCACGGATGGCCTGTTTTGTGAAAGTTAATTTTAATAATTTTGGGGACTGCGGGACACATCTTCAAGAGCGGGACATTCTCTCTCTTCCTTGTTTTATTTTCTATTGTGGCGAAAACATAAAGAGTTTATCTATTATCCACCTGGTGTTAAATAAGTACTCAACATGTTTCTTTCATTAAGAAGAAATAAATAATTTATTTTTATTATTATAAATTATTATCTATCTATACGAAAATGTGCCCACACACTTTAAAACCGATTGTTTAGAATTAGTAGGTATACGGATTGAGACCGTCAGCCACAGATCAGAAATCTGTGCCGTCAGCGTTATGGGATTGTGAAAATTATAAAAGGATCAGTATGCAAATAGAGCATTGCGTCCTTTATGTGATTGCATAGAGTACGAATAGGGGCCTATATATTTATATATTAAATATTTATATTAGATACATCTAAAGGCGTTACCTACCGCAATGAGTTGCTTTGGCAGTCGGTCACTCGCAAGTCGGTTTTACGGTCGCGAGCAATGCACTGAAAGTTATTGCTTACTTCCAGTAAAGTGAAATAGGTCAATAGTTTCAGTGCGGCAACAAAAGCCAGTCGGCTGAACGACTATTACATAGCTCTACTATATTTAGCACAGGTCACTGACTGTACCGCGAAATTGGTGATTGCTGAAAACTAAGAACTTTGTCGAAGCGCTACCTAGGTAGTAGGGTAGGTATTTAAAAAGGTACCGTCATGTGTATTATATCGCGTAATGTGATATCTGCACTTAGCTGACATTACTGCGTATTCGGTATAACTAGTACTATATGGTCAACGGTAATTTAAAAAAACAAGAATGGTATACACCTACTACTGTGTTATACCTATCTACATAACCGTAACAGTACAGTCAGCGACTAAAGTAGGTAGTTGATCAGTTTGATCACATTCGAATTTTCAAATGTGTTCTAGATCAGTAATGTTTGGTGTATATAAGTAAATCGGAAAATTGTTTGTGTTTAGCGACTTTTGTTGTCGACCGTACTTACACGATCCCTGGCTCTTGTTTCAGTAAAATTAATAAAATAAACCTACCATAAAGTGAAAGTCGTGCCGTCTTATCCTGGCTGCTAACAGATAACACAAAAAAAATAATGTATAACTGGATAGGTATTAAGTACTTTTAAAAAATAATGATGATTATTTGTAACTTTTACAATCGTCAAGTCAATAATTTTTATAGCCACTGCACGAACACAATGATCTTGTTTTTTTTAAAACTTTACTGTCAATCAAGGGATATTTTATTTTTTTCGAATTAGCTCCAGAATTAGATTTAATACAGGATTTTTTATATTGTATACATCTTTCATTTAACAGCAAGAGCTCTTGACGTGGAGCATTTTCCATCTTGTTCTGTTCTCACCTCAGCCATTTTTTTATCCTCTTGGTATGGCATGACGTCAATCATTTCTGTGAGTTGGTCTAATGTAGAGGTATGTCCTTCCACTTTTCCTTCTGCGATGGTTTTTTATATATTTGTCCCAAAGAACTTTCCTCTTCTTATCTGTATTGTTGTCAGTAACGTTCTTTTTTCTTCCACTATGTGAGGACCTACCTATACTGATTACAAATTGTCTATTATCTAAATACTTAGTTAGGTAAAATGTCAAAATATTAGGGGGACCAAAACATTAACACATTCTCAGGGCATATGAAATTGTAAAAAATAAAACAGCTTCAGCAACATGTTAACAAGGGGTTGACGTCATGTTAAATTAAAACTTAGTTGCAATGCCTACATTACGTTGCCAAAGTTGCCATCAGGATCAATAAAAAAAAAAATGAGTTACCTATTTTGTTGACACTCTGATTTAGGTTTGTTTTTTGGGAAGAGACGTGTATTTTTCCGTCTTTCAATCAATTGTGTAAAGTGTTTGGCTATGCCATCTATGTAGGAATGCGCTCTCGCAGTCTGGACGGGGCCTATAGAGCGCAGCAAGCAGCTGTAACGAGATTTTCTCCATAGAAAATTTTAGGATAAAAATCCAAAATCTTCCTAATAACTTTTTTTTAATGCAAGGTGCGTAGTTATAAGTTAATCATGTTCGTTATCCACCGCGGTTTATATTAATTTAGAGGCTCTGAAAGTGACTCTCTTTTTCAAAGTGCCGCAGCTAGCTAGCCCTAGCTGTAAGTTGACGCGGCGTGACCGAATCCATGAAGCACGCCATGTATCGGGAACACGTTTACGAGTCTGCGCGCCGGGGCCACCAGATTCTGGTAAATGCTCGTAAATTTATCTTCACACGCTGTTGACTGTTCCATATCTTTATATTTTAGTTTTGACATGGATACAATAAAGTTCAGGAATAGATCGATGACACGATGACTTAAGAAAAATTAGTTTCTGATATATTGTGACACAGATTTTGAGAAGAAAAAATGTGATAGATATGATACGTCGGAATGGATAAATAATAATATATAGTAGGTCTAGGTATATGTATACCAGGCAACTCAGGAGAGCTAGGGTCAGGTTTAAGACATAGATTATTTCGTTTGAAATATTTTAGATGTTTGAGTAAGCAGAAGCACAAAGTTTAATTTCTCCTATTTTCGACGATATTCCGTGCAGGATAACCTGTACTAGGTACTATAATGTATATGATTTACTATTATTATGTAAATAAGTAGGTACCTAACGTAATTACATACATACTTACTATAGGTATTTATGTATTTTTTCACGAAGAAGGAATTTATCTACTCTGTTGTAGGTATTAAGTGTTGTATATAATTCGTCAATAATTAGATGGAGAATGATGGTGCACATCAACTTTTATACCGTTCAACCCTTGTTCAACTGATCACCATGAAAATTAGTATAACTTAGTAATTATTATTCATTTGTGCATTGAGAATATTATAAAATATGAAATTTGCGCCATCCAACATTGCAACTCTCTACTAGATGGCGTTGCAGCACATAAACTATTTACATTTGCCAAGCCATGCGAAGACGGGGTGGGTCGCTAGTTAAACATAATAAATATTAAATTAAAACACAATGTTTGTAATATAGCTAACACGTAGTGTGCGGGGGTGTTAGAGAGGTGAGGCGTGCAGGGTGCGGGGCGGGGACGCCGGCCGCGGGATGTGCAAATGGCCGTTATCGCCTTGGACACTGCAATGATTGTTTATCCAGTCCAGCCTGTTCCTTGAATTGCACTAATGAAATGACTCACCCGTTCTATAATCGCTTGCCACCACAATACATATGCTGTAATTATATTGTAATATTTTTACGAAATTGGATCTAATTATTTACAGACAGCTTCATCCGCGTGGATTTCCGGGATAAAAAATTAAGTTACGTGCTAAACCAATATGTAGGTAGTACTAGGTACGAATACATCTGTCTGTGGCTCTGCAGATATCTTTCAATCATATCTGTTCAGCAGTTTTGTGTGATTTAAAAGAAACGTCTAACGGCCGGTTTCAATATCTATCCACGGTTTGACATTTTGACATGACTTCTATGGAGCTTATTATATGTCAAATTTCCATCTCCAGTAGGGCAAATCGTGGATAGATCGGTTATAGAAACCGGCCGTAAATAAACAAACAAATGCATGTTTATGTTTGTTTTTTCGACAGTTTTGTCATTTTTTTTATATAAGTACAAAATAGGTAGGTTACTAGATAGAATCATAGATTATACAGACTGACAATATAAATAAACAGTGTCAGTTTTTAATGAGGTGAATGCAGGTGATAGAGACAAAAAAATATAAACAAAAACCAAACCTACATAGAACGTTTTTAATTTGTACCTAAGTACGAGTAGTTATTATCGGCCGTTTCCAATAACCAATAACCAATAATCTATCCACTGTTTGCCCTAGGTACTGGAGATAGAAGCTTGACTAAGCTCCATAGAAGTAGTCACATTTCTGTCTCTAGTAGGGCAAACCGTGGATAGATCGGTTATTGGGAACGGCCGTAGTTCTCATCGAACTGTGACATTGGAGGGATAAAAAGTCATGATTCAAAGCTAACCCTTACTTCCCTACTAATATTATAACTGCGAAAGTAACTCTGTCTGTCTGTTTTTTACGCTTTCACGCCTAAACTACGTACTGAACCGATTTAAACGAAATTTGGTGGTACAGAGATAGTCTAGAGCCTGAGAAAGGACACAGGCTACTTTTTATCGCGATATATTGTAGTCCACGCGGGTGAAACCGCGGGGAACAGCTAGTCTTAAATAATGATGTACCTATAGGTTGTGATGTGATGCATGTAGCTAACCGTTTCAACAATAAACTGATTTCAGATAACGTCAACAGATGTTGAATGATACAGCACTTGGTTCGTTTTAACAGCTTGTCATTAGCCTGACTCAGACTAAAATTGTAGGTACCTACTTACTTTTTATTATTACATACTATTTATTAGCCACAAATCTGTATTTATTTTCTGTATTATGATTGCCGATTTCAGTTTTATTTAATAACGCATGTATAGGTACAATGTGTAACATAATGTCCATATAAGGCCGAAGTGAAAAGCTCTGCAAAGTTCTTCCAGAAATGTATACCTACCTGACACGGCCCTAAAACAGCAACAGCATTTAAAAAAATAACTTATTTATTTTACAAAAACTATGACTTATTCGGTTGTTTTTATCAAGACACTACTGGATTTTTTTAATGAATAAAAGTGTTGCTCTTTAATTTCCCCTTCATATATGGGGCGGCAAATCCGGGGCACTGACTGTTAAAAGGACGACTACGAAATTATGCTGATGATTACAACCATTTTCCTCTGTAATTATGATAGTAAAAATCGCATTAAAATATAATTTGTTATTCTGACGTGACACATGCATACTGCATAGACCCTTAAAAGAAAAAAATACATTGATTTGTTTTAAAACGTGCGGTGTCTCCTTTTTTTTAAACTACGACTATTTTTAACCGGATCTTTAAAATAACAAAGACTTGTTATTACCACAACATAATTTAAATATAACAAAGAAATAAAAACAAATAAATCTAAACTAATAACTAAAATACATTATTAAAAGAAGTCCCTTTAGGCAAGGTACCGAAGATACTGGCAGCGTTCCCCCTTTGAATGGCTAGACTAATTCTTTGGCCCAGGTAGCTGCCAGATCTTCGGTCTCCGGTGATGTCGACTAACCTTTTTGTTATTTCCTTAAAAAGGCTTAAAGCGCTAGGACCCCACGGACCAAGGGTCTCGACACCGAATGGGACAAAATCATATTCGGAGCCTAGACCCCTGTATTTGCATGCCTTCGCTTTTTCAGCCGCTTCACACGCCGCACCAGCTCTGATGTTGGTTCCATGTAGATGGGAAGGGGCTAGCGTGTCTGCACAGGTTGCATCCCATACTAGCACCCGGCCCATCTTCCATGGAATCAAACTCATACCGTCCGGTCTCTTGCCATCGTCTCTTGAAATACCAGAGGGCTCAAGAAGACTTGGTACGTTGACGGTGGCGAGGGACCGGCGTATGATATCGTTAAGTGCGGCATGTCTCGAGAAGCGGCCTGCACTTTTTTGGCATGACAGTCCGTGATGTCCTAGCTTGTCGACATCACTGCCACAGGGACATTTATGAGGAGCGCAGACCGGAACCCCAAGCCGTAGACAGGTTGCGATTCGGAGCGTGTCAGGCTCAAGAAAAGTTCCTGTATTTGACGAAGGGTACGCGTGAAGCCAGTAGCCGGCCTCATGCGTACCCACGGCCAAAAGCCTAGCACACGCCGAACCTGTACTACAGCTCAAAAGATTGTCATAAGTCAATTTGCAGTTTATGTCGTCCCAGCTCCTCTGTGAATTTGGAGAAAGTGGAAAATTTTGACCTGGGCATGCAATTAAGAAAGCGTTTCTAGCTTCTTCCAAGCCAGCAATCTCAAAGTTTGAAGGGGATGCCCTTAAAATTTTACTTATGAGATTTGCTGAACTATGGACAGAAGATAGGAAGGCTGGTAAAGCGACACTGGAAATTTTGCGGATTCCTAAACCACCATAACGGATGGGTAGGGATGCTTGGGTCCAAGATTGCTCGTTCAGCTGCATATTAAGAATCGATTCTAAGCTAATTTTGATAAAGTCGTCTACTTGTGCCAAAAGATCTGGGTGATTCCAAAAGGAGCAGCAACGGAGCACATACGTAAATTTTGGGACGAAAAGACAGAATTTTAAGATGCAAAGTGCATAATGTGGACTAATTTCAAGGAGACGATCAGCAGAATTTTGAAATTTAGTAATTGAATTATTAATATATTCAGAAATAGATTCATTAAAAATTGGAGAACCTAAAAGGTAAAGAGAATTGCTGTTAACTATTTTAATATTTGGAGCCAAAATATTAAATTTTTGTTTTACGTCAATTAAATTCAAGTTGCAGTTATTTATAAAAAGTTCGCATTTGCTAAAATTAAGCTCCAAACCAATGGCTTCAAATTTATTTTTGATTGAAAAAAGGTCCGAAAACACAGTATCTACATCGCCTCCTAGGGTTCCGTCGTCCAAATACCAAACGTTGAATTTAGAATTTAAATTTTTGATGATCGGATTTATAGCCAAACTAAAAATTGCAGGCCCAAGGGGATCACCCTGTTGACAACCTACTTCCGAGGACAGTTCATTAGAACGATATAACAATTTTGTAGGGTCAGCGTAACTGAGAAGAAGATAATTGTATATTTCCGGTATATGTTGTTTTATTTCCGTCAGCAGGGTATCCCTATTTACCGAATTGAATGCATTTTTGACATCAATTTTGAGCAACACATCAGGCTGTCCGTAAGTTAAGAAAGAGCGTAGGGCATGGACGGCTGCCTCACACCCTCCTTTTACACCGAAGCCTAACTGCACGGGTTCAAATTCCGAATTTAATTTTGGTAAAATATGTCGAACAGCAATTTTGGAGGCCAGACGTCGTAGTGTTGATCCAACAGCGATTGGTCTCACCCCTCCGTCCTTTTTGGTGAGGGCAATGAGGTTCGCGCCGAAAAGAATGGGAACAATTTCTGGATTGACATTAAAATTGAAATTGACATTTAAATTGATTAAAAAGTACTTACACACACTAATGATTAGAGATAAGTGATTAGAGTCTAATCACTTCTCTCTTGAACTCTATTACATAAAATAAAATATAGGTATGAGTCCATAAATTCAGTCACAGTGAGCTATGGTCAGAGAAGGTCATCCGTTACGCTCGGAGTTTCTCTGAAGTGGGAATGTAAAGTCAAAGTAAGGTATATCGTAAGAACATGTGATCAGCAGAAAGACATAAAAATCTATGGGAAAATGGAGATTGCTACTCGTAATAATCTATCTATTTCTACTTCTACTATCTACTAATCTTCTACTTCTTCTGAATATTATAAATGCGAAAGTTTGCGTGTGTGTGAATGTTTGTTACCATGTATCACCGTAACTACTAAACCAATTTTGATGAAATTTGGAATGGAGATAACAGCTTTTAACCTTAATTAACACTTAGACTGATCTCGGAAAAAGGTTCCTGTGAGATAACGAGAAGACGCGGGCGCAACTAGTTGTACTATATAATATAGTTTTAGCCTTGCGGGTTAGGTACGTATAAATATAAATGATGTACGAGTATCATATCTCCCAATTTATATTCGCTAAAAAATAACAAGCTATAATAGGCGTAGGTATTAAAATGATTAACTATGAATTTCGAAGTCGAGTAGGTAGGTAGTTATAGGTACTTACCATGTTATGTGCGCGCCGCGCGAGCATCTCGATTACTAGCGTCGTCATGCAAATTTAGTAGTGCTGTCAACTGCAAAATTGATACGTTTCAAATGGCGTCTTAATAAGCAGAGATGGTGTCTCGGATCCACAATTCTAATTCCGAGTAAATAAGACATATAGGGCAAGTTTTGTTAAACAACAGACATTCCGCTAAACAGACCTAACTCCTTAGGAGTAACTATAAGTAGGTACCTACCTACTTTATTTAACGGACATAGCTCACTTTTTATCTATGTCAGTGATAGTATGTATGTTCGCGCATAACGTTATATTAACCATTTAGCCAAATGTCGTTACCTAGTAAGTAGCCTTTTTTTACTTAATAAAACTAAGATAATGAACTGAGATCACAAGGTAGTTTATCAACAGAACTTAACTACATCGTAACTTTAAGCTACATCATTCTAGTAAGCTAGTCTTCGTGGAAATTGCGAAAAGTATGTACCTACCTACCTTCTTTTGCCGGCGTAAGGAGGTTGGAACAGGCGTACTTAGCTAGTTTTAAGTTTGACGTTATAAAGTGAATGTATCCTATTCTCGTAATTCCTATTGAATAAAAAACAATTGACTTTCGACTTTTGTCGTTACGTATTTATTTGCTTAAATGATATTGTACCCTTGTGGTGTCCTTTCTGTTTTTTATAACTATATTATTTCATTAACATACTAATGTCCTATTACAAATATTTAAAAATAGACATAGGGGTCGATTCTGTAGCGCAGTTTCTAAAACTTAAAATTAACAGGTTTAAAAGAAATACTGTCATTTTCTTACTTCCGTGGTCAGGAAAGGACAGCAATATTATTGGACCTCTCAAACATGGTTTAGCTTTAGAAAATGCACAATTGAATCGACTCCATTGTCCGTTTGTTTGTTTATATTTCACGGCCAAACGGTTGGACCGAGTGCAAACCACACAGAAACGCAAAATCCAAATCTTTGCCTATGCGAAGCCCGCCCTGGGGCGCGGCTGGCCGCGGCGGGCGGGCGGGACACTACCAGGTACCTAGAGGGCTCTTATCTCTTCCAACTACGCAGTGTCCGATTTATATTTTTATGAGTGTAGGCCACTTTTTTCCGCCGCCCCATTTACTTACCTTTCTAAAATAATAATTTTCTATTTGTAGTTTACTACATTATAATATCATCATGTATGTTCTTCTATATTGTTTCTTCTATAGGGATTTATTTAAAGTATATAAAACCATGAGATAAAACCAGTGAACGTGTTTGACTTTTATCGTCTGAAATCGAGTGACCGTCCTCTGAAATCTACCGCCCCTAGGCCGCGGCCTATACGGCCTATTTATAAATCCAGGACTGCAACTACGCTACAACGTATTTTATAATTATATACCTATGTTAATATTACTATATTTTGCATATCGTGTACTTTATGCCAACGGATGACGGATGTCTATTATTGTCTATAGGCATGCATACCTACATTTTACATTTAGATGATGCAATGAGCCGCTGACATCATCCAGTAATAAAACTTTATTCACAACAACCCAATTCAGTGATTAATGATGTAATATTTAGGTCCCTTATTTTAAAGTTATTATTGCTTAGTTCAAAAATGAAACATATTAGAATTATAAAATACTAATTAATGTGTGTTCTTCTTCTATCCACCATATTAATTTAACATTTTAGTAATGCAGTAGGTAGGTAGGTACACGTAAGTCCAACAACATACATATATTTTATAATAAAAATATATAATTAAAAACCCACTTACATTACACACAAAACATACTACTAGTATTATTAATGCGAAAGTTTATGTGTGTGTGTGTGTGTGTGTGTGTGAATATATTTGTTACAACGTATCACCGTAACTAGATACTAAACTGATTTTGATGAAATTCAGAATGTAAATAGCTTATACCCTGGATTAACACATAATATGCTACTTTTATCCCGGTTAAAGGTTCCTGCGGGAATCCGGGAAGACGCGGGTGAAACCGCGGGGCGCAATTAGTGTAAAATAATTTAAATTGTCTTACATTAGTTACGATATAATGGTTAAATAATTCAAAAAGTGTGGAGCAAATAAATGCTCTCCGAGTAATCCACTATAATGTCGCCTCATGACGTTTAATATTATAGGAATGGAGTACCCTGACTTCTCATGTAACTGTGTCAGAGGTCCAGACGATAAGGCACGTCCATTGTTGCTTACCGAGAATTTAATATCCCGAACTAATTGCTTTACAAATACTTTTGCGTTTATTTATTACTAGCTGTTCCCAGCGGTTTTACCCGCGCGGAATTCAAATAAAATAGCTGCGCCCCGCGGTTTTCCCTACTATCCCGCCAAATTATTTTTCTGGATAAGAAAGTAGCTTATGTGTTATTTCCAGACTATAATCTATCTCTGTGAAAAACTTCATCCAGATCTACTTCCACGCGGACAAAGCCGCGGGACAGGTCGCTTATTCTAAACTAAACACGTGTAAGTAGGTACTATCTTTTAGGTGGTACAGGTACCAACCTACTGTATTAGGTATCCTGTGCAATTTAGAACCCTAAACAGTGTAACAATATAACGTAGGTATAGGTACCTAATAGGCTGATTATGGTGTCGATTCGGTTTTGCATTCTCTAAAACTAAACTAAGTTTGACAGGTCTAATAGTAATGCTGTCCTTTTTTTACTTCAGTGGTTAGAAAAAGACAGCAATACTATGAGACCTGTCAAAAATAGTTTAGTTTTAGAGAATGCAAAACCGAATCGACATCAATTGTGTTACAAAAATCACTAAATGCGCCAAATTTTCCTGCTGTGGAATCTTGAATCGTTGGGAGAATCGCTTGTTCCACTGGACAAACTTCACCCGAGCGAAATTATTTTTGTTAAAACTCAGAAAGGAATACAAAAACATAATTTTTTTTTACATAACTACATGACATCAGGTTTACTGCGCTCTACGAGTAGATACTATTCTTAGGTAATGAAAAACAAGACAACGAACGAATCAAGGCATTTTTGTGCAGCGTCAAAGCGCACGTTTATAAAAATGTATTATTAATATTATTATCTTTGATTAATTACTTATATAATTGTCGCTACTTCCTTTGCCTACTTCATACATCTAGTCAAATTTACTATTAATTCATTTTACATTTATTTTATTATAATTACTTGAACAAATTACAACCGACTGCACAAGAAACGTTTCGTAACTTAGTCCCAAATCTTTGACGACAAAATTAACTAAACGAGTAAATGTTTCCTGTTTGCTGATTATTTTCTTACTTACGTTTAAACAATCGTTTGTATTTTACAGGTAGTATGTAATGATACAGTTACGTCGTGTAACTGTGGTGGACTCAAAGGCGATGCAGGCGATCGAGGCTATATCGGAATTCCAGGTCCACAGGGTGCTTACGGCCCGGACGGAAACGACGGGCCCATCGGTATTCCCGGAAGGATAGGGGATTTTGGTGAACGCGGTGATTCTGGTGATAAAGGAGAACGGGTGAGTAATACTAAGTACATACATGTAATCTTAAAATCCGCGTCTATTTTATGGTATAAGACATTGTCATAGAATTTCTCGTATTTCAGGGTGCCGATGGACCTTATGGATTGACAGGAAGTCCAGGCCCGCAGGTACAACATTAATTAGGTGTAACTTATCCATCTAATGAAATAAACAACATCTTGGTATATAATTTATTCAACAAAATTTTAGGGCCTTCAAGGACTTAGGGGTATATCGGGAGAACCGGGTTTAGATGGTTGCAATGGTGTCGATGGAGTAATGGGAATATCCGGTTTGACGGGAACCCCTGGCGACAGGGGCCCGCCCGGGCCGGCCGGCCCAAAGGGATCACAAGGTCAAGCAGGAGAAGGTGGAGTCAATTCAAGAGGAGCTAAAGGTTATCAGGGTGATAATGGTCGACCCGGTATAGATGGACCTATAGGGCCTAGAGGCTATGAGGGCGATAGTGGACCCCCAGGTGAAGAAGGCAAACAGGTAATTTAGCTTTAAATAATTTCCTAACACATACAAACAATGTACTAACATTTTCACTTATTATGTTATTGTTTGGAGATATAAGTATATATTGTTCAACACACTTGCTCGTAAAGTTGACCTATATGACCATGCATTTAGGTTCATAATTCAGCTTATTACGCACTCGTGCCTTTTCATTATAATAATCATACTAGTGTTAAAATATGTCCTTAATACGTCCTTGGTTATAAATTTTTACATTTTTACATAGAATAGATGATTATGGTACCTACTTTTCTTTTTTATCTCCGTAAAGAGTTTTTATGCCTAAAAATTAAGAATATTTTGTAATAAAAATTGAACAAATAAGTTTTTAGGCAACATAATTATGATAAATCAATCATCGCAGAGTACCTTTGTATAACCGGAAATCAATCATCAACATTGTCATCATTTCATCAAATTAAACATTTTTCAATTTAATTTGCGTACATATTCATTGTTACTAAAATTTTATATCGGCTGGCTGTTTAGACGTTTTATTTACAGCTGTGCGCGCATCGCTAGCACGGCGCACGTAAAAACCGTAAATTAGATAAACAAAACCAGCGTGCCGTTTTCCATGGCTTCCTAGTTTTAAATATTTTGACAGCTAAGCACTATGACTGGCTGGGTCATATATAAATATAAAAAAAAATGTTTCCGGTTATACAAAGGTACTCTGTGGACTAGGTACTGTTTTCATTCCTCTGATAATATAACTTCAAGCGTACTTTCCGAATATTAGAAATGAAAATGTTAATAAGTCTGATTTTTCCTCGCAAGTGTATTAAAAACGTTGTATGAAACCGCGTGTGCATTGATCATTACGTACATGTACTATCATAATGTAATGTAATTGACCATGAGCGTCTTTGGTTTTAATTAATACTATTTAATATTGCAGGGTCCTCCAGGAGTTCGTGGAGATCCAGGATACAGAGGAGATCCCGGACCGCAAACGGTTGGTTCACCTGGTGAGCCTGGTGACCAGGGAGAAATAGGCGAGCCAGGGAAACCATCAGTGTTTCATACAATCGACGAAGTTCGAGGAAACCTTTCGATTATAACGAAAGGTAATAGAGGAGAGAAAGGCTTAAAAGGCGCACAAGGAGTTAAAGGAAGCAAAGGACAACTCGGATCTATGGGTCAAACAGTAAGCAATTTTGTTGAATAGCATTAGTAAATTGTTTTATGTATTATTGTATTATAATATAACATTAGTTTTTAGCGAACCGTACCTTCCACGAAACTACCGACCGTTGATATGAAATGTGCTCTTCTCTTTGCTTGTCTCATAAGGAACTTCGCTTAGTAAACAATGATGGATGATAGTAGTAAGTAGAAGATAAATAGTAACTTGCTTAATAAATAATTAATTTTTGTTATAATTGTAAAGGGTCGACATGGCCAGAATGGAGCCCGAGGCGATAAGGGTGATGAAGGTGGAGAGGGTCCAAGAGGAAAGCCAGGCCACGTAGGCAAAGATGGCCCACCAGGCCCTACAGGCGACAAAGGTACACCGGGTTATGCAGGGCCGGATGGAGAAGACGGATACAATGGAGCAAGAGGAGAGGATGGAACACCTGGGAGCCCTGGTATACAAGGATACCAAGGAGAGCCAGGAATATTCGATGAAACTTTAAATGAACCTCTACTCCCTGGTTCTCAAGGGCCACAAGGTGTTGAAGGCTTCCTTGGACCAGTGGGAGAGCCAGGTGTAGATGGCGAGCGCGGTTTACCGGGATATCAAGGCCCTATAGGCTTTCGTGGGCCCAAAGGGCTTCCAGGAAGAGAAGGAAATCCAGGAATCTCACCTAAAGGAGAACCAGGAAGCCCTGGTTTAAAGGGTATGCCCGGAATACCAGGATCTATGGGTCATATCGGATTACCAGGCCTAATGGGTGTCAAAGGCTTTAAAGGAGAAACAGTAACCGGTCCTGTAGGTGAAGAAGGAACACCAGGAATAGATGGCATACCAGGGCTGAGCGGCCCTAGAGGTGACCCAGGAACACAGGGACCCCCTGGTTATCCTGGAAAAGGAGTACGTGGTGCAGGCCCCCCAGGAGAAGACGGCCGACCTGGATCACCTGGAGGACCTGGTGACCAAGGCATTCCTGGTTATCCAGGATTACTAGGTTTTAAAGGAGAACGTGGAGATGATTGTCCGTTCTGTCCCTCAGGTAGGAAAAATTCTCAGTACTTAAGTAGTACTATCATTCTTATATTACTTGTATTTATTTATGTACAGTATGAGGACAAAATTGCAGTAGCACCTCAATGAGTATATATCAATGGTATCTTCTAGGCAAGCTTGTTCCATCTTCGACCTCGTCATCACTTACCATCAAGGGCCAAATGCTTACCTATCTCTTATTAAAAATATATACTCATAGTCGCCCGCCCGCACGGCAGGCATGCCGCGTATCTCTGTGTGTGTGCGACCGGTAACCGCGCCTTTTTCACGCTCTTACTTTTTGAGACTGCCACTGGAATTATGACCCCGACCGTACCTATATTAATTTATTACAGTATACACCAACTCTATTAATTGAAACGGTGCGGTGTTAGGTTACAAGAATAATGAAACAACAACAACATGTAAAATAACAAAATTATATCAAACAATTTTTTTTTAAATATAGTTATTGTCTATATCTCCATTATTATTATTTGTCGATTGAAAATAACATTTTATTTTATAGCGATGATGACTCAGTGGTAGTGACGTCGGCTTGCGATCCGTAGGGCGTGGGTTCGAATCCTATAATGAGCTTGGGCTTTCGGTGAAGGAAAATATCGTGTTGAAACCATAGCTGGTGGTAGGGTATTTTCTAGTTCTACCACCCTCATGTTAAGGATCTGTCACCAATAGGTGTTTGGCGAAAAACATTTAAAAAAGTCTCTAAATTTCCCACCCTCTAAAATCTGCCGCCCTAGGTTCTAAGCCTACTCAGGCTGTTGGTAAATCCATGTATGACCATGTATGACCATGTACTTACAGCATTCCTAATTAAGTTCAAAATATGCGATACAATTTACGTGTAACAGATTGATTTAAAAAAATAACAGATCGACGATGATTAATTTAAATTAAGGACATGACGTTACAAATGTTACAATTCTGACTATATAATATTTTTTAGGTTTACCTGGACCAAAAGGACGAAAAGGTGAAATTGGATTTCAGGGTATTAAAGGATATCCCGGACTTGATGGTTCAAGAGGGCCAACAGGTAAAAAGGGTGTGGCTGGTATTGACGGAAATCCGGGGCCCAAAGGACCTAAAGGCAACAAAGGTCAACAAGGTGCAGTGGGACGAGAAGGACCAAGAGGACCAAGTGGTTATCTACAACGGCCACCACAATCACTTACGATTGCACCAAAGGGACCTTCCGGAGATATGGGTTAGTTTATTATAATAAATTAGATGAGATCAATTTCGTAACCTCGATTACAGTGATGTTTATGTAATTTACGTGAAGATAGAATATAATGATAGGTATAGGTCTACCAGGATCTAATGGCAAAAAGAGAAAAAATAAATTGACGCTAGCAATACTGGGGGAAATTGGAGTAAAACGTTTTGGTACTTATTTTTCCTTATAGTGGCTGATTCTGTGTGTGATACATGCAAATACAAAAATGTATCCAATGATCAAGGATAATTTTTGATAATCTTACTGTGGTGAATGTGGGGTTTGAAATTTAGATGAAAACTCCAATTACTCTGTCCATGAGTTTATTAATTAATTAATTAAAGGCTATCAGTACTTGAAAATGGTTCCAAATACTGCACATCCATAAAAAAAAGTCTTCAACGGAAGAGGAAGACACAGTATTTATGATAAACCTTTCCTCCTGCATCTCAATCGATCTTGTTCTATGAACTGATTTTCAATTTTTATTACATGTTCACAAGATTTTCGCCATTCATCGATCCCTATTTGAGAGAAAGCTTCTTCAGTTCACACGAAAAATGCAATAAACTAAAGTATCAAGACGTTTCATTCCTACTAATTTGAAGCCAAACCAAAAACAATTCCTCGAAATTTCAGTTAACAGGTGACATTTTTTTTCGTTGTCTTATGATAATCGCTATTTATTATATTTTTTTTGCCATCAGATCCTGGTAGACCTATAGATCCTACTAATATTATAAACTATAGTTGCGCCCCGCGGTGTCGTCAAATCCGTTCAGTAGTTTTTCACGCAATAACTACTGAAATGATTTGAGTGAAATTTGGAATGGAGGTAGCTTATACACTGGATTAACACATAGGCTACTTTTTATCCCGGAAAAAGGTTCCTGCGGGATAACGGGAAGACGCGGGTGAAACCGCGGGGTGCAACTAGTATTATGTACGTCTTGCGTCTGCCCGTTATATTATCAACAATCATACCAGCAGAACTTTTTAGTATTCTCGTGATCATGGTGCTTGATATTTCGGCACTGTTGGTGCCGAAACTCAATCAAAAACCTACATGGTAATAATCCCGTTTAAAACCCAAAAAATTGTAATGTGATTGACCATGGTAGTTTAATATAGGTCTCAGGTCTAACAATGTTATTGTTATTAGGTTTCATCGGTAAACCCGGTTTACCCGGAGATTCCGGAGAGCCTGGCGTTCCCGGAGATATCGGTTACCAAGGAGCAAAGGGATTAATGGGTAGTCAAGGACTGCCTGGTTTCCCCGGCCGTAACGGCACCAGGGGAAGAGATGGCGCCGACGGATGGCCTGGACAGGCGGCTGATATTCCTTACCAATTTCTTTTTGGAGAAAGAGGAGATTCAGGGTTCAAGTATGTATTAAACATGACTTTGCTGAGATGTAAGTACGTAGAGGTATTAACTACGTCAACTTATTTTTGTAAGGGTAACTACTAACCACGCTTTGCTCGGTTTTTTCTTTGTTTTACCACGTGTAGGTATGTGTGTTTTTTAGCGTTTAAAAAATATATATTTATATTATTTATTGATAAGTAGCATAAAAAATAGTATTACTGCTCGCTAATAGATTTCAAGAAGAGTCATAATTTTTTCAGTTTATGTTTAAGTTGATTATATTATCGATTTACGACATTTTCTAAAAATGAAACCCAACTAGATCGATTTATCGCCCCCAAAACATCCTTCATACTAAATTTCTTAAAAATCGTTGGAGTCGTTTCCGAGATTCAGATTATATGTGTATAATATACAAGAATTGTTCTTAGAAGGGTATAAGATAAACAATTGATCTAAATGGAGCAAGTTCACACTTCACTACAATCCTAAGCTTTTTGTCATTTACAAACTGATATTTTATGATATACCCATACTTCACTAGACTAATAAAATTTGGTTTTATATAGACTTGAAATTTAACTTGATGAAACGTCGTCTTCGTTCGACTTTAAAGAGCAAGTAGGTACAAGCAAGTGCAAGTAAAATTGAGACATTGTGAGTATACGCCGATGTTTTACAGAGGACAACCTGGTGATGTCGGGGAAGAAGGTCAACCTGGGGAAATTGGTGAAGCGATTGGAAACGAATTCAACGTCAAGGGCGAAAAGGGTGTCATGGGACCACAAGGAAGAATGGGTACGTACCTAATCGTGTGTCGGCGGCGCAAAAACTACTGAACGGATTTGAGTGAAATATTGAATGGTGATAATATGTCATTTTAGCAGTAAGCCCTAGTACTAAAATGACATATTATGACATAACATATCGATCCAAAACCGCGGATAACGGATTGGATCGATTAATTATTAATTTCGGGCGTTAGCCGCTGAATCGATCTTGATGTGTTGATGTGTGTTCGAGCTCGAACTCTGGAGAAGGACATAGTACATTTTTGTTGTGAAATAGTGTACCTAGTCCACGTGGCTAAAACCGCGGGGCACAGCTAGTATATTGTAATATAGTGTAGGTACCTACTTGTTACCCGCCCCGGCTTCCCACGGGCAGGCAGATGAGTTCATAAAAAAATTCCATAGAAAAGCACTATCAACAGTTCTTCACGAATTTCACAATGTACAGGTGATTTTCCCAAAAAATCTTGCATACAAACCTTGTGCTAACCTGCATACACAACAGAAAAAAATCTATTGAAATCGGTCGAGCATTATGTTACCTATTCGAGTTTTTGACGTTTTAAAGTGATCACATAGTATATTTATATCCTACTGTATAAACAATTTTTGAATGTGAATTTGCGAGACTAACGAACAGCAATTGTTTTTTATCATCCCTCTATACCTAGCTGTTCCCGCAGTTTCGGTTTATTACGATTAAAAGTACCTATCCTGTGTCCTTCCTCAGGGCTCAAACTATTTGCACACCAAACTTTATTTACTATTATTACTATAGAAACTAACTAAAAAAAAGATAAGAAAGAAGAAAAAAAGAAGAAGAAATAAATGTACTACCTATATTTTTTCAATATAAGACACGACGAGTTTTTATATCTACGATTTATTTCAGGCTTCAAAGGTCTTAAAGGAGAAGTCGGAATTGCGGGAAATGATGGCATCCAAGGATTTCATGGAGATCGTGGTCAAGATGGAATAAGCATACGAGGTCCCATGGGTTTCAAGGGAGCTGATGGGGAAAATGGTGACACTGGACTGTTTGGAGAACCCGGAAGTACTGGTGAAAGGGGACCTACCGGTTTTCCTGCTAGCAAAGGTCAAAAGGGGTCCAAGGGTGATATTCCGATTTCATACCTATACGGTGAAAAAGGTATTGACGGTATAAAGGGAGAGCAAGGAGATATGGGAGAACAAGGTTACCCTGGGATTGCAGGCCAAGCAGGAAGTTTTGGGCTGAAAGGACAAGCCGGTATGCCAGGATCTATTGGGCCAGACGGGCCAAGAGGACCTATAGTGAGTGTTAACACAGTATTTGCTTTTCTTCATAAACTTATTTCACACATTCAAGTTGATGAAAATAGGTAGATACGAGGTACGAGAAAAAACATTCAATCATCTATATATTAGCTTATTCCGGTTTTAGTGACACCGCCCTGGCCATGGCCCTTTTGGTCCTAGGGTAAAAACGCCCCTGGCGCTATAACGTATCAATTAACGAATTTATACAATTTATCTGATACATTTCGCAGGAATTTTCATAGTAGGTTAGTAGGTAGGTAGTAGATGCAGACAACGACAAAAATAGGTGATCATACTCGATTTCCCAAATGAGTTTCAGATCAGTAATGTTTGGTGTTTTACAAGTACCTAACAAGGTAGCATTTCACCACAACACAACACACAATGTGATGATAAGTGATGATGCGGTTAAATAAACCTAAGTATTTAAGATGATGAAGGTTATCGGAAAATATGTTAATGTCCTGCTACTTTTATCGTTGGCCGTATTACTATTATTATTACAGGTACAGTGAGCGACAATAGAAGCTGATCATACTCAATTTTCCAAATGTGTTTTACATCAGTAATGTTTGGGTTTTTTCACAACGTTTGACCACAACACAATACGCCTGATGCTAAGTGATGATACGGTTAAAGGTTGAAGGTAATCAGAAAATTTATATTGTTCGTTGACCGTACTTAATAAGATTTGTCTTTTGTTGATTTTTAAAACTCTGATTTAATTAAATAATAGTGCTGTTCAGTTTCTATACGATCAAGTTCAGGATTTTGTTCCGAGTGGAGGCAATTTTTGTGTTATACTGATAAGTGATATCTTATCTTTCAGTTTTTTATTTGATCGTGAATCCAATGGTGCTGCAATTCAGCTCCGCAGTTGGGTTTCGATGTTAAGCATTCCAAGACGTTTTGGAGATTTATTTAATATAATACTTGTTTCTTGTTTCACACATAAATAAATGTTCAGTTGCAGTTGCATGAAATAAAATAAATCAATTAGAGAAATTTAAAAAAAAATTTAATTTTTACGAGTATTAACATAAAGTAGGTACTGCATAGGTACCTACCATTAATTTGACATACTGATTATAATAATAGTATCTACCTTTTTAAAAGAGTCAAGGCATTCAGGCGGTCGTTTATTAAAGAGCCCTAGTTAGTTAGTTAGTACATTAAATTTTAAAAACGTGCAAAAATTGCTTCGGTCGTGGGTCAGACCGCGCCTGAATGTCTCGTCCACGTCCTGCTAGAGAAATAGCTTTAGAAATGAACAAATGATAGATGCAAATGAATAGAGCTAGACTCAGTAGACTCTTGCTGTAGGCACAGGGCGATTGTTGCGTACTAAAAGATTCATAGCAAAGAAAAGCTTAAACCATTATATTTAAGGCATTTGAGCTTATTGTGCATAGATAAATTGTAGGACAGCCTATACCTACATATTTTCAATAAGTATTACAAAATCTACTGAATTTTGATGGTAGATCTAACTACCTACTATTTTTTAACTTTATGTAGGATTTTAATTTATCTCAAAAAACATTCTCTAATTATTGTGATTAAAATATTAACTAAATAAACCCCTACCTGGTAGGTAAGTAGGTACTACACTACTTACTTACCTATGTGACACTATGTGTATTATGTATCTTTATATTTAGATTTCAGTTATATATATTTCCTGTCGGATCTCACTTATTAATATAACAATATAATTATGTTAATTTTCAGGGTCGCAAAGGGATTCCTGGAATTTCTAGAATGGGTGCTCCTGGATTAAATGGACAGCAAGGTTTTCCAGGATTAAATGGAGCAAGAGGAGAGCCTGGTTTACAAGGAATGCATGGATTGCAAGGTGATGTAGGCCAGAAGGGAAGCAAAGGAGAAATGGGGCGCAAGGGACATCGAGGTGCAAAGGGAGTCTTTGGAAGACAAGGCCAACCTGGATTCAAAGGATTACTTGGAGCACCAGGCAAAACCGGAGAACCTGGTGATTTGGGTGATCGTGGTGCACCTGGCTATGAGGGTGTAACTGGCGTAGCTGGTAACATTGGACTGCCAGGTCTAAAAGGTTTCAGGGGAGATATGGGAAATCAAGGTCCTTATGGTGAAACTGGTTGGGCTGGAATAAAAGGAGAAACTGGCGATCAGGGGTTTGTTGGACAAAAAGGTGTGCCCGGTGTCATGGCTCTCAGGAGCATGAAAGGAAGCGAAGGAGAACCTGGATCGGTTGGATTTCCCGGATCTTCTGGTACTGAAGGTCGTAGAGGGTTGAAAGGTGATAAAGGAAATGAAGGAATAACTGTAGAAGGACCTCCGGGACGAAAAGGTGAAAGGGGTCCAATGGGATATCCAGGACAAGCAGGCTCATATGGAAGAAAAGGAGATGCTGGTGACGAGGGTGATATTGGAGAGCCTGGTTTTATTGGATACAAAGGATTTCCTGGTCAACCTGGCTTCATTGGCAAGCCTGGACGATCAGGATTTAATGGTAACAAAGGATTTAGAGGTCCATCAGGATTACCTGGTAATAAGGGTGATCAAGGTATGGATGGAGTACCAGGAAAAATGGGCATGCCTGGGATGCCTGGTAGAATGGGAAATCGAGGACCAGATGGTGTCAGAGGCCATTTTGGGCGGAAGGGACAAATAGGAGATATCGGAATAAGCGTGTATATCACGGCTACTCCTGGTGATACCGGTGATATAGGAAGAGAAGGATTACCTGGTAATCCCGGAGTACCTGGAAAAACTGGTCCTTTAGGATTAAAAGGAAATAAAGGCGCACGTGGTGATGAAGGCTACAAAGGTGAAATTGGAGATACGGGTTTGAAAGGGTCGAAAGGCATAGATGGAGCACAAGGACCTATGGGATTATCAGGTCTTAATGGGACTACTGACAAGGGCCAGCCTGGGACGCCTGGATTAAATGGTCTTCCTGGATGGCCTGGGCCAATGGGTCAAAAGGGTGCACCGGGAGAGTATGGAATAGATGGCGCTGTAGGACTAGAGGGTCAACCAGGTCTAGAATTCCAAGGTCCTAAAGGTATGATTGGTACTGATGGTTCTAATGGACGAATAGGATATCCGGGCGTACCTGGTACCCCAGGAATGCAAGGTCCTCCGGGATTATTAGGATTAAAAGGAGATTCTGGAGAGCTCGGTGAAGCTATTAGTTTTAAAGGCCAACGAGGAGAGCCAGGCAGGCCAGGTTTTAAAGGATATAAAGGTTCAAAAGGAGATAATGGCGAAATTGGTCAAACAGGTCATATTGGACCACAAGGATTACCGGGTAAACCGGGAGACAAAGGTTACGAAGGTGAAGTAGGCAGTACTGGTTACCCAGGACCTAAAGGTTTTAAAGGAGATATAGGGGAAAGCCTATTACCATCACAAATATTACCTGCGCAACGAGGTGAAATAGGCGTAAGTGGTTATGAAGGCGAGCCTGGTACACCAGGAATGCCTGGACGATTTGGAGCTCGTGGATTGCAAGGCAAAAAAGGTGAACAGGGGGACATGGGTTTCCGAGGTATGCCTGGACTACGGGGTCCGCGAGGACGGCAAGGATTAAAAGGCATTGTAGGTTTAAAAGGATTTATAGGAGCTAAAGGCCCTGCAGGTGCTTTTGGTATGCCGGCACCACCACCACCGGTGGTTAAATCTAGAGGATTTTACTTCACAGTGCATTCACAATCTACAAATATTCCTACTTGTCCTGAAGGGACCTCCTCACTCTGGAGTGGCTTTTCATTTATTCACATAGTTGCTAGTGGAAGAGCTCACGGCCAAGATTTAGGTGAGTTGTTGGCGTCAATGCGTCACATGATTCATTACATTTTAATTACTAATAAAAAATATTATTAGATATCTACTAGCTGCCTGCTACACGCCCCGCTGTTTTGCACTGGTACCTAGCTAGTACCTAGTTACTAACTCTACTACCTACATAAAGATATTAGCCTGAATTTTGAATTCTCTTATAAGATTGTATTTTTCCGGGAAATAAAGTACCTTAACTATGTTGGTCCTTGTGCAATACATTTTTTTTTTTTTTTTATGTTATAATGGGCCACATCTCACTTGATGGGAAGTGACGATGCAGTTGAGGGTGGATCTCGCCCATGAGGTGTCTATTCACTCTTAGATACATAAATGATTAATAGGCAAAATAAAAAAATATGTCCAGCTGTTGTCGTTATATAAATATCGTGTTCAATACACAGGAGCCCCTGGGAGCTGCTTGCAGAAATTTTCGCCCATGCCCTACATGTTCTGCAACATCAACAACATGTGTGATTTTGCACAACGCGACGATTACAGTTTTTGGCTTTCAACAAACGAACCTATGCCTATGGCGATGACGCCTATACAAGTTACAGACGTTAGACAATATTTATCAAGGTAATTTTATAAATGTACCAGGTAATCTAATTATATTATAAAAACTATTTGTAACTTATATATATGAATTATATGTATAATTATTATTAATATAAGTATATGTATCTAAAGTAAATTAAATGACTAAAAATAGACTGGGAAAAATTAGAAATCTGCTAAGAAACACTCCACAACTGCAGGTAGATAAAGGTTAGGAAGTAGCCCTTGCAAATATACGAATTACTCACGTAGATACTTATTAAAAAGCAGGTTCATTATTTCATAGATAAGTACAAGCTTTAATCTGGTTTGCTTAGATTTACTCGTATACCTACCTACCTGCCTGCACTTACTTTTAGCGAACTTATCGAAAAACGTTCAAAAATGGCTTTGAAATACGCTAATCTTAAGTCTTCAATCTTAAGTAGCTGTTAGTTTTTCGAAGATAATATAATAAAATAAATAAAATAATAGTAGATATAGTACCTAACGATTGTAAATCAACTAATATTATTTAAAACTCTAAGGGGATACATTCGACGGTGGCACCACGCTACGTCTAGATTGGAAACTGGTTCTGAGGCTAGGCTGCCGGAAGACGCACGTTAATTCTTAACTTGAGGGCAGGCAGTAGCTATAACCAGGCGAACACTAGAAAATGCTCTACCACCATTTATGATATGGTTTCATTAAAATATGTTGATGATAAAAGATGATGATGATGTTACTTCACGTGACCCAGCTACAAGCCAGACCAAGCACGATAGTCCCCTATTAGTGGCACTTTACATAAACTTTTTCATATTTACAGATGCCAAGTTTGTGAAGCTCCGACAAGAACCATTGCAGTCCACAGTCAGAGCAGCGAATTGCCGGACTGCCCCGATAGCTGGGAAACCTTATGGACAGGCTTCAGTTTCATAATGGTGAGAAAAATGCTTACTCTCCTAATCTGTTCTACTATCCATAGATACTTACTTCACTATCACTACTTACTACTTATTATAAAACAAAGCCCCCGCGCCGCGTCTGTCTGTCTGTTCGCGATAAACTCAAAAACTACTGCACCGATTTTCATGCTGTTTTCACTAATAGATCGAGTGGTTCTCGAGGAAAGTTTTAAGATATAATTTGTTAAGTTTTTGTATACAATTGGCTAAAATATAACGATATTTGTTGGAGAGGTCGGAAAAAAATAAGCCGTCTGGGAGCTTTAAACGAAAACGCTGCCTAAACCCTTCGAGATATAACAAAATGATGTACTGTGGAATTGTGTATCTTATACAGGTCTACAAAAAAGTCAGCGATAGCATATATTTATCTCTTAAGGATAACATGCTATAACTACTTTTTTACATTTTAAAAGTTGATAAAAAGGCCGACTAAAATCGGACCGTGTTATCCATACTTTTATATTAATCCTTATCAAAATAAATCATTTCGTATTGAAGATTGTTCCAATACCTGTTGATTACTTTTTGAATGATGTAAATCGGATATTCTATTCGAAAGATATTACGAAATTAAAAAATGACAAACTAATCGAAAAATAAACCCGACGCACCGCAGCGCAGCGGGAAACGCGGTGAGGTGAGGGGGGCACCGAATGGGCGGGAGAGAGAATCTATGAAATAGGTGTAAAGTGCGGTCGCGAACCAGGAAGACATTTACGCGGTCCGAAAAAAAATAACTTAAGATTAAAAAAATTAGGCTAATGGATACAGCAGGTAACGCGGTGACGGGGCACCGAAGTGCAGGAATAATTTTTGAGTATACGGATTAAATACGCTTTTGCGCCTAAACTACTGAACCGATTTAAATGAAATTTGGTAAAGGGATAGTTTGAGCCCTGGGGAAGGACATAGGAAACTTTTTATCGCGATAAACTGTAGCCTACGCGTGTTAAACCGCGGGGAACAGCTAGTATATATATAATAAACAGTTCCTCTAACGTTAATTTTGTTTGCAGCACACGGCTGGCGCGGGCGCGTCGGGTCAGAGTCTGATATCGCCCGGCTCTTGCCTAAAGGACTTCCGCTCCAGGCCCTTCGTCGAGTGCAACGGCCTCGGTCGCTGCAACTACTTCGCCACGGCCGTCTCGTACTGGCTCTCCACCATTGACGACCGCAGAATGTTCAATAAACCAGAGCAGCAGACACTGAAAGGCGATAAATTGTCAAGAGTCAGCAGGTGTGTTCTGCCACATATATTTATAGTTAGATCTGCAATAGTATAATTTCGCACAAATTATTTTAATATTTGACATAGACTTCTGGTGCATCGGGAACAAAACGTTATACCTACCTACAACCATGGGATGTTTAAGTCAAGAGTGAATTGAAGTATTCGCTAAACAAGCGTGCTACACCTTTGAACACACCGTCGCTTCGCTTTCCATGGGGCGAGGTTGACAAACGCTAATTGTAAAAGAAGATACTTGTTTGTATGTCAGCTATCGATGTTTTTATAAACATCAATAACATCATTCTTATGAATGGGAGATATTAAAATATCAGGCAATTAAATAAATACTTGTAAAACATCCGATAGATGGCATAGACGATAGGTACATGAATAGCAAGCACCCAAAGCAAAAATCAATAAAACAACCTTCCATTCCATTTCGGTGGTACCTAGGTGAGCTCTAGAAAATGCCCCACCATCAAAGCTCAAGCTCATTATAAATTACAAGATTCGAACCCGCGACGTGCGGGTTGGAAGTCGACGTCACTACCACCAGCCCACAACTAAGCTATCATCGCTTCAAATTAAAAAAAACCTGTTGTTTGTTAATTTTGTTTATTTGCAATAGGCAAGTATTTGACCCCAGTCTCACCTGATGGTAAGTGATGACGAGGTCGATGATGGAGCATGCATACCTAGAAGATACCTATTCACTCTTGATTTGAAGGCTCCCAAATTATACTTATCGGGAAACAAGGACGTCGGTAAAGTGTTCCACTCCTTCGCGGTTCGCATTATAAATTAAAGTGGAAGCGAAACGTTTTGTGCGGATTGGGGGAATTTCAACCATGTACGGATGGCGTGTTTCCGTGCGTCTTGTTTTCCGATGGTGGGATGAGGTTATTTGTTGTAACTAAAAGTTGTCTATTGTTTGTTTAGATGCGCAGTGTGCATGCGAAAATGGGCGGGCGCGCGGGCGCCTCAGTATTCCGGTGGCGACCTGAACGCCGTGCCGCGTGAGGTGCAGCGCCGACCCAATTACAGCCACTACAAACGCAGACCGGGCAGACCGGCCGCCTACCTCCGACGCCGTGGCCTGCGAGCACACCCCGTCTCGTCACATAAATCGTACTAAGTAAATAGTTTCACGACGCGACGCCCAATACGAATATTAAAGTTGTAACAGTTAAAACGGCTTGCTTACCAAACTCGGAACTAAAAGGTCAGAAGCTGCAGCCTTTTATCGTAATTCGTCATCTATGGCACAAACAGCCAAACGCAAATTCTTTTCATCGGTGATGAGGCGAAGTTATAGAGAACTTACGTGTTTTCTGGAAACTCTTTAATTATTATTTTCACTGCCATAGTGTAAAAGCGCTTTCTAAGTGACATCTATTATTGTGAAATGTTTGTAAAATATTATAATAAGGTAGATTTTAGCTTCTTGCTGAATGGAAAAGCAAGTGAGATTAAGTAATAGGAACATGATCTGAAATAGATTAGATAATAAATTCAACTATATTTACTTTTCCTAGTTATTAGTATTAAGAATATCAACCAACTTTCAGCATTAAATGCATCATTCATAACAAATACTGTATGGATATAAAATAAATTAAAATTGTGATGGTTTCTTAGAACCTATAAATTGTATATCAGTAAAGACATGTAACTGCAATATTTAAAGTCATTTCTAATAGGTACACAAGTTGTACGCAGGTGAAACTTAGTCAATTTTAATTATTATTAGTCTCTATTCATAATCATAATCAACAATAGCATTATCTTAACTAACTGCCTTATTAGTTGGTTCGTTCCTGTTTGTTGACCAGATAATATTGGTACCTACTAACTGATACCTCTTGCAAATAATAAACATAAATATCTACCTACTATCTACAAGGAGATTCAGTAGCAAGATCGAAGTAATTATTATTATGTAAATAAAGTACCTGTAAGAAAAAAAATCATACCTAATAAAATATCTAAAACTATTTAAAAATTTAATCATTCACTCCCACCCTAGTATAAATATTATGTAGTACTTAGTACCTACCTGTAACCTACCTAATACGCTAAAGCGCGGTAACTCGTACCTAACTGCGTATACCATTTATTGAGCTTTGAGCTACCTCAGGATTGAACAGTAGTCAATCATACGTATTAAGTCATTATTACGCATTTCTATATCTTTTTATTTACGTTTCATAACTTACTCTGTCTAACATCGATTTCTTGAATCCCTCAACTGAGCAATCGTAACATCCGTATCAGTGTAGTCTTTGAACGTCAAATCGGCACTCGTATCAACTATCGAGTTCTCTGACCACAACAACAAGCCATTGACCTCGTCACTATGATGACCTTAGTAAGACTACTGAAGGATGGTGATGACTGAGATAAATAGGTTCAAATTCAGTTTCTCCTTTCTACAACAAGAACTGTATGTACATCATGATTCAAAACAAATGGTTCACCCAATGACAGCCTGCTGAATTGCAATTTCAGTACCTAGTGATTAATATTCAGAGCATTGGTAGTCTAAGTGCTCCCGCGTATCGGCGGCCTAATGCGCGGGGGCACTATAAAGGGTCAACCGATAAACAAATTGTATTGGCAACGCTCTTCTTTCAGAGTTATCTACAAAAACTTACGTACGAGCGAAGCGGGCATGAACATGTTGAGATTTCTGACTTTGTAAGCTGAAATAAATTACTCTGAAACTTTTTAACAACTCTACTATGAACTAAGTAATTTCCGCGTCCTCTAGGGGTTTACCCCCTGAGCGGTCGCACCTTAGCAACGCCTTAGCTATGGCATTGTGAATAACCATTATTACAGCAAATGTGGGAACAATGTTTATTCACGAAACGAATACATAACTAATAAAACAAAGGTTGTAATGCAGAGAAACATGCGTACTACCAGGTAGCATTGCAGACTAGAGGAAAGGAGTACTCATAGCGTAGCAGGACACGCGGGGCTGCCGTTGTAAACTTTACCCGCGCACGTTTCCAATACTACCGAGGTAAGTACGTTATTTTATTATTATATTTTATGGTTTACAATACCGTCTTATATTTATAACTAAATATATTATTTATACAGTAGTTTTAGCATACCCTATGTAACTAATTATAGCAGTAATACATATTTATTTCTATGAAATGTTAAAATTTTATTTACGACATAGGTAACGTTAGGTTTAGTAGATATGTTAAAAATCTATTTCATTTCATACATGCAATAGAAAATTATGAAATATGAATATAATGTACCACTTATACTACGAGTATTTATTGCACATATAGTATGTAGTTAAGTTACGAAAGAAATTATTAAGCTTAACAATTCATACTTCGTAATCCCACTATCACATAAGGAAAACGAGAAGGTGAAATGCTGATGTTTATAGTGCGTGTGTTGTGTGCACTCAGAACACATATAACCCACGTCACGAATGATGACGAGCGTCATATCATGCCGTGCAACACTTTGTCAGAAAACAATAAATACACCATGGCAAATGCATTTGTTATGGAGAGAACTAAAGAAGCAGGTATATGACGCGGTGATGGGGCTTTGTAAACTATTTGCGAAAGTGTGAGCCACTGAAAAGGGACAACAAAATCTGGCCTGTTGTACATGAAAATGAGAGCAAACTGCAAAGAAAAAAAAAGCAAAGAGCGCTTTATCGAACATTTATCACAAACAATTAAATCTTTGCTTACTGGAAAACCTTAGCTGTCAGTTCTAAGGCAGCGTTTTTGACCGTGTGGATCACGTAGCCGCTTCCGGGGTTACTCACACTTCTTTTCTTAATAAAAATATTTCACCGAAATGAGACCTCATTAATCGATATTTTGAAAATTATTTCATTGTTAGAAAGTTACTCTATCGTTGAGTGTTACAGGTTGAAATAAATACCAGCTGTTCCCCGCGGTTTCACCCGTGTACGCTACAGTTTCTCATTTTTACCCTCTTAGAGGTTGAATTTTAAAAAATCCTTTCTTAGTACACCCCTATGCATCAAGACAAACAACCCTCCAAGTTCTCAAGTTTCTACCACCAGCGGTTTAGGCCGTGCGTTGATATCAGTCAGTCAGACTTTGATTCTTATATAATTTTAAAGATGCTTGATTGTGGTTAAAATCCTGTGGGAATCTCCACGCAGGTAAGGCCGCGGGACACAGCTGGTAAGGGAAGTCTTCATTCCGGGAAAACAGGAAAACGGCGAAAGTACCATGGCATTCGTTGTAAAGAACGGAAGATAGAGGGGTCGTGCTGTGTGCTGTGTGCTTAAACTAGGAACAATAAAAAGTTGAAAAATATTATAATGTCGCACTCTTAATAAAACAGACGCCGATTTTAAAATCGTCAACTTTTATCGACGGGGGATGAGTATATAATATAGACCTCAAATAATTTCATATCCTATTTTTAATAAATACAGGTGTTCTTTAAATCCTAGATTGTGCAGATTGGGCAATACTATTTCGAATAAGATCGTTGTTTTACTAAGAGTGCGATAGGTATATTGTTAGAATCTTAAATGGAAAAGAGTACTTATCTTGATACTAATAAGTTTACTACTCAATTATGCTAATTTTATACAGTGATTAGATAATAATGCCCGCACAATCATACATAGGCTCTGACCCCTAACTAGGTTTCCCTGTATCTAGGGTATCAGAAACTACGAGGATCGGGGATCCACAACACCCAGACACAGAACAAATACTTGCAGTTTTTTTTTAATGCACAAATATTTGCCCTGTAGCGGGAATCGAACCCGCGACCTCACGCTTCGCAGTCGGCTATCCGCCCATTGCGCCACATCGGTCGTCATTATTATACAGATACATTATTATTCTGTTCTAACTTCTTTTGATCGTGATGTCTTTCAGGCGCAATAGCTTTAAAATGCAACCACCTGCACTGTCAACGTGAACTGTTTTAAATAACCGTATACCGCCCAAAGTGCCGATAAATCCGACGTTATTACCATTACACATGAGCAGTGGCTAGCTAGCAGTAGCTACCAGAAGGCTAGACGAGCCAGTGCCTTGGGCCACCAAGCTCAGGGGGGCCCAAGAGCTGTATTACAACTAATTTAGATTACGACAAATCTGGAGTACCCACATCGAAATGGGAACAAACGATTTTAAATAGTTTAGTTGGGTGCCCTAGTTTATTTTTTGCCCCAGGCCCTTGGTTACCTAGCTACGCCACTGCACATGTGCCACATGAGACGTCAAGGAATAGACTCGGAAGTAGTCGGAAACTATAAACTGGGCAGACCTAGATTCTGAACAGATTTTGACACAGTTTTTGGGTTTTGACGGCTTATGTGTCAACATAAGAACTAAGGTATTCTAAATCGCTGAGGCTGAGGTATGCTTGATATATACAAATTAGATGGACACGAAGTCGTGCGGCAAATGTTAGATATAAAAATATGACTAGCAGATTTACCTAATTGTAGCCAGGGAAGCGGACGGAGCCGCAGGCTAAAGGGAGAGATGATGTAGTGACATACTATAATTCAAGCATCATGAACATTCTTCATGTAAAGGCCAGACAAGTTACTGGTTTATATATTTTAAGAACTAGTTTATAAAATGTACATTTTCTACTAATTGGAAGTATACAATATTTTACAATAAATACCTACACTGCAAGTAAACAAGTTTTGAAAATGTACATCATCTTCATCATAATATACATACCAATTCATTTTAATGAAAATTGGTATGTATATTTGGCTACGGGTCAGTCTATCTGTCTCGACACAGAATCTAAATTTTTAACCTGATGGTCATCAAGCATTGGCCTTGCCTCGTATGTACAGATAGTAACACCATGTTTATGACCTTGTGTCCACTCTCCTTTAAGACCAATGTAGTAAATCTTTGTGTTCTCAGCACCAAAGTTCATCGGAAAATGCATGGTTAGATGTGTGACTGATGAAAATGTTACTATCCTGAAAAAGAAAAGATAATATTAGTTTAATATTGTTGTATGTAGTATAACCTCACCTAAACCACGCCAATCAGTAGGTTCTTGAGAGGGTTTTGGAAAAATACTACTATTTTTCTTCAAAACAAGCGGCAAATATAATTATTTCCCCCTAAGAAATAGGTACTTAAGAAATAAATATTAATAACCACACTACTGATCTACATAAAATACTTGAGGACTGTGGTAGCAGTGATTACAATACATACTTGGGGCAATATTCCAAAACCCCTTGATGATCCCTTTGCAACTCAAACATCTGGTCTGGCTCCATTAAAACATCATCAAACATCATGTTTGGCTTGTTTTTAAATCTGTAAACAAAGCATTTTATGATCAAACTTACCTATAATATGTATAATGAGTAAGTAACAATAAGTCTATACATCCTTCCTACTAATATTAAAAAAGGCGAAAGTTTGTGTGTGTGAATGTTTGTTACCACATATCTCTGTAACTACTAAACCGATTTTGCTGAAATTTGGAAAAGAGATAGCTTATACCCTGGGATAAAAAGTAGCTTATGTATTAATCCAGGGTATAGGCTATCTCCATCCCAAATTTCATCAAAATCGGTTTAGTCGTTACAGTGATCCGTGGTAACAAACATTCACACACACACAAACGTTCGCATTTATAATATTAGGTATCTAATAGCCAAGCTTCTCAATGCTCCTTTATGATGGGCTATGCGGACAACCTGACAACTTCATCATAACCTCCCTTGTCAATAGGAACTCTGAAGATTACTTACAATCTTAATTGAGAAGGATGTGCATCTGAGTCCTCCGATAAAATCTTTATTCCCTTTAATTTCACATTTCCTGTAAATGGTATATTAAATAGTAGTTCCTCATCTGCATCACTTTCCACAAACTGTAAAATTAAAAAAAAACACTAATTATATATTCAATGAGAAAAAGTGAAATCTACATATGACAACTTTTAGTGCCGATTTTTCTTCATCACTGTTTCAACTCCTAATCTAGGTGCCAAAAAGCCTTCGATTTTATGAGCCATAAACTGTGTATTAACCAACGACACGGGTCTTGCACATCTGTATCTTTGGAAGGAATGAGGCTACAGTGAAGTATTATTGACCTAGCCCAAAATTAAGCTCGAAACTTGTGTTATGTATCAAGGATGATGATGTGTGTGTCATACACAGGAGCAAAGTATTTTAGGCCTGGTCTGAAGTGCTGGTCAACTGTCTAAGTTTTTCACAAGGATTTGGCTATGTCCATTGCTAGGTGCTGCCGAGGCATTATGGTAACTATTTTATGTTGTATTAGCTGCATCCAGCGGTTTCCGTGTTCCCGCATTTTTTCCGAGTTGAAAAGTAGCATGTGTGTTATTCCAGGATATAAGCTATCTATATTTCAAGTTTCATCCAAATCTGTTCAGCCCTTTGAGCGTGGAGTAGTAACAAACCACACACAAACTTTCGTTTATTATTAGTGTGATGTGATCAGTGATGAAAATGCTAATTATGGCAACATAGATCGTACACCACAATAGCTCTTAGAATCACATCATCAGTTATCAGTACAGCTGACAAAGACATACTTACATGAGTGGTATCCATTCTATTCTCCCAAGGCTTAAAAACAGTCTTTCCTGATCCTTCTACACTCTCGTTTAGACACTCAACATTATCTTTATCTATTTTCTCATAGAGATTGTATTGTAGGCCTATTTCGTCGTCATTTGAACTGTGGTCGCAGTGTTGGTGACTACCGTGACAATTGTGATTAGGCATTTTGATTGCAGTTGTACAAATGTAGTTAAATGTATACTATCACTCGCCTATATACCAATAAAATACTTAAAACCGCCGCGGCCAACCACTAACCGGTAATGAGATATAAATTATTTAAAACTATCCTTGCTTTTGAATAACTCCCTTGATTGAATAAAATTAAAATATGCAATTCTGCAGATTTCTGCAGTTCTGCACATGCACCAGTGTTGCCATTGTTGCCAATGAAAATTTTTAGCCGGCCGGCCCATGAGCCCATGGCCGTGGACATGAGGTAAAAAGCCGTGTTTGTATGGACCAAAACCAACAGTGGGCCGTGTCACTGCTTCATAAGGAAAAATCCTAAAACAGCGCCGTTTGGCTAATTTTTGCAAATTCTCTCTATTTGTTTGAAAAAAAAGTAACATAACTTTTTTTTTGTTATGGCGTCACAGGATTAGTGTATTTGCCAGTGTCAAGTATAAATATTTCAAACTCAGAGAGTCAGAGAGTTGAATCAAGTATCAATGATGATGATGATGAGATGATGGGATGAGGATATCATAGTGTTTAAGTAAAGTAGTGGCGCTTTACTTAAACTTTACATGGTCTTTTTTGGAGCAACGAGAAAAGTCACTTTCACAACCAACCAAGAAGACCAGGATCCCAGCAGTGGGAACGTGAAAGGCTGATGATGATGATGACTTTGTCTAGAATTTTTATGCACATTGAGCATACCAACTGTTATATTAATTAATTACCGTAGGATTTGCGAAAAGCCGTAGAATCTGCTACGGCCACAGGTTTGCGGCCGTAGGCCCAGCATTTTGTGATTCTTTGGCCTGAAAGCCGTAGAACGCGATAATTACAGTAGCATTGGCAATACCATGGCAATACTGACTTCCCTCTTTGAATTTGTTTTTTTTTCAGTAGGCTAAATAGCCGCTAAAATCATTACGACCATACTGCCACACAAAAGTTTAGTACTTCGATTCATAAATAGTATGATTATAATAATTATAAAGTCTACTTAATTACTCTACTCATCTGACGTCACGTCTGAACCACGTCACTGACGTGCTTTTATTTTTTAGGTTTTATTAGCCCCCAGCCCCAAGGAAGATTGTGTCAACTGTCATAGAGAAGAATAGACTATAGACACTTCGATCTATAAACGTGAACGTGAGTCGTGACGTCTGGTTACTCTGGTTAATAGTCTACTTAATCTATGCTCTGGTTGATGTGATATAGAGTTAGACGTGAAGGTTGAGCAAGTAAAAAATATAATACAATATTTTTAAACTGTATATATTTTATAGATAACTAGCTGTTCCATGCGGTTTCACCCGCGTGGGCTACAGTTTATCGCGATAAAAAGTATCTTATGTCCCTTTCCCGGAGCTCAAATTATCTCTATACCGAATTTCATTTAAATCGCTTCAGTAGTTTAGGCGCGAAAGCGTATATATTCCGTATACTCCAAAATTATTCCCGCACATCGGTGCCCCCTCACCGCGTTACCTGCTGCAGGTACCCATTATCCTATTTTAATTCTAAGTTATTTTTTCTTGGACCGCACTTTTGAACCGCGCAGTTAAAGGTCTTTCTGGTCCGCGACCGCACTTTACCTATTTCATAGATTCTCCCGGTATTCCGATTCCCCTCACCTCACCGCGTTTCCCGCTGCGCTGCGGTGCGGCGGTTTTATTTTTCTACTACTACTTACATTTTTAAACTCGTGATATCTTTCGAATGGAATGTCCGAATTGAATGATTCAAAAAGTTGTATAAAGGCATTGAAGCAGTTTTAAATAAAAAGTAGTTTATTTTGATAATCAAGATACAAATAACGAGCTTTTTCTAGCAGCGGCATTAAAAATTAAATTTTTAAAATAAAAGATCACTTATTGTGGCATAACTATAATAGCGGACTCTTTTGTAGATCTTAATGGGACCTACAAACCCGTAGTACATTATTTTGTTCTAGTGTCAATAGTTTTTGCAGCGCACGCAAAAATAGGTTTTAAATTTTACACCTTGGGTTGCAAAATAGCAATTTTCTTACGGATGCCTAATTTTTTTGGAAATAAAATACAGCCTATAGCCTTCCTCGATAAATGGGCTATCTAACATTGAAAGAATTTTTCAAATCGGACCAGTAGTTCCTGAGATTAGCGCGTTCAAACAAACAAACAAACTCTGCAGCTTTATAATATTAGTATAGATAGTATAGATAACTTTATCTACTGAAATATTGTAATAATAAATATTGATATATCGATATTCGATATATCGTAATTTTTTGTCCAGTGAAATAATAATTTTCACGATATTTACACTTTTGTTTCCGCTTCCGTTTCAAATTCCTTTTGTTAGCTGTAATACGCGTTTGCTTCTATTGTGATAAAACCCTTCCATCACTATTAGTAACATTAAATAACCAGAGAACCGACAGAACCAAAACCACCGAACCAGAGAACCCAAATTTGCGCAAAAAAATATGAGTTGGCTAAAGATTTAGATATCCGCTAATTATTCAATTTTATATTATGTACCTGTTCTCCGCGGTTTCACCCACGTGTGAAAGTATCCTATGTCCTTTCTCAGGCTCTAGACTATATCTGTGACAAATTTTATTTGAATCGGTTCAGTAGTTTTGCCGTGAAAGCGTAACAGACGGACAGACAGAGTTACTTTCGCATTTATATATTAGTAGGGATGGCGTGAGTGCAGGAACCTTGCTGGGGCTCAACTCAACTTATACGTATAGGGCTGGTATTCTAGGATGACGCTCAAGTGATGATCAGTACTTGAGCACAGATTTGACGCTGTCAGTTCAAACAAACACGTCACTTACGCCCGATATTAATAATCGATCCTGGACCGTTATCCGCGGTTTTGGATCGATATGACATGTCATAATATGTCATTTTAGTAGTTATCTGTCAGGCCCTAGTACTAAAATGACATATTATGACATAACATATCGATCTAAAATCGTGGATAACAGATCGGATCGATTATTAATTTCAGGCATTAATCGCTACTCAAGCATATAAAATATCAATGCTTGAGCGTCATGCTAGAATACGGGTTTTATTAGACTATTTTTGATTAATTACGATAATAATAATAATAAATAACGAATACGCCAAGAATGCAATTATCTCAATTTAGTGTCAAGATCAAGAGGTGAGCAGTCAAAAACTTGTTCAAAATTAGTGACACAACATCATCGTTTCGTCGTAGTGACTAGATGAGATGATGCTTTGAGTAAAACTTTCCGAGTTTCTGAACGGTCTTATGTGACGTTGGAATGCGTCTCAGAGTTCCAGTTTCCGGTGTTTCTGAATGCGTCAGAACATACTATACCATTCACGTCATGAACGTATGGTTGCTCCCCTTCCCTCCCCTTCTTTCCCACCCTCTCTCTTCCCCTTTGCAGTACCGGACTCCATAAGAATAACAAAATGTATATATGTCTCGAACTTGAAATAAATATCGTATATTGCATTCGATATACCTAATTATAAATATCGACGATATATATCGATAATAAGATATATTGATATTTTTTGCCCAGCCCAAAGTAGACTGAAGGAGGAATGAATGAGATCTGAGTGAACATGAACAGTGAAAACCTGAAAACAATTTTATTTTTTGACTTTTTTGGCGGCAATTGAGTTGTCAACGTGAAAATTTTGTTTTTATTTCCAAAACATGTGTTTCTTCGAGTGATAATGTGTAATATTGGTGGATTATTAACCATTATGTGTTCGTTAATGTGTACGAGTGTGGGAAATTGAAATAAAGTTGTGAAAGTGACTTTTCAAGTTGCTCCAAAAAAGTCCGTGTAAAGTTTAAGTAAAGCACCACTACTTTACTTAAACACTATCCTCATTCCATCATCTCATCATCATCAACACCATCATCATTTAAACTTGATTCAACTCTCTGAGTTTGAAATCTTTTACACTTGACACTGGCAAATACACTAATCGTGTGACGCCATAACAAAACAAAAAAAAAAAAAAAATTTTATTTTGGGTTTTTGACTTTGGTTTTTAGCCTCGTCTCGCCACGCCAGACTATAAAGTATAATTTATTCTAGCTTTGCTTACAAAGCTACTAATTTCAGGGAAGTTAATCTAGATAATCATTATCTTGTAGTTGTTCAAAAAAAATACTCTGGCGATCTTGTGCACGTAATTTTCTATACCACTTTCCGCTTTGAAATAATTTACCATGTCTTTGTTTAACAACTACTGTTTAGCAATTAGCTTTTTTGTAATTATTATAACATGTTTCGTTTTGTCTGCTGATAACTATGTGAAAGGCAGTGAAAATGATGCTGAAAGCATTACAAAGATTGGTCAAGGTGTGGGACACATCATGAACATTTATTATTGGTAAGTTTTTCATCAAATTACCCTAAAGTTTAGGTTAGTGTGCCCCCTCACAGTTTGGTATGTATTCATGCAGAAATTGAGGCTTACCAATGGAAGAGTTTACAATCAGATCTGTTTCAGAGTTTGCCTACTAAAAATGATAGTAGTAGTTACTAAGCCTATTCTACTAATAAAAATATACCCAAAAAGGAAGTTTGTTGTGTCCTATACATGATTTAATTTTTTTCCAGTTATTCTTGTGGATACAGAAAAGTATTTGAAGACTATGCTGGTATCATACAACAAAAATATCCAGAAATTTCTGTTGTTGGATCAAACTATGATCCACCTGGCCTTAATATGTATCTCTCCAGACTCATTGTAAGTGTCAATAGAAACTAGATATTATACAGTAGTTAGAGTTGGCTACTTTTTAATGTGAAAAATATCTCCTGAATTATTATTAACTTCAACTTGTTCCATAGAGGGAAAAAAGTGATACTTCACACAGCTATCTTGGTAACTACTTGATTGTATTGTGATTTTTATGATTTGTTAACTTAGTACATAACTTTAAAACTGAATAGGTTGTTAGTCTCATTGCATTGTACCAATCATAAAGCCATGTTGACAGCCTTTCTTATTTGTGCGGCTTGACATGCAAAATGCTTATGTGCAAGTTGTGGAGGAAATGTTATGACTGAGGGAATAGATGGGTGGAACCACAAACAAAAGCTAGTGTCCTAAATAAATAACTACTACCTTTTTGATAATGATTTTGAAGCAATGTAATCTGAAAGCCAATTATATCGAAATTTAGTAATTACATACTAATTAATTTTGTAAATGTTCTAATTTACAATGTTTTTATTTTCAGGGCTTTGGTAAAATGATACTAATCATGTGCATACTGAGCGGTGTTAACATCTTTGCATGGCTGAACAAGCCACAGCCCTCCTGGTGGAGCTGGTGCCTGGAGAACAAACTGTATGCATGCATGATGATGTTCTTTGTTGCAAACATGATAGAAGGACAACTCGTCTCATCAGGAGCCTTTGAAATATCCCTCAATAACATTCCACTATGGTCGAAATTGGAAACAGGAAGAATCCCACAACCACCGGAACTCTTTCAAATAATCGATAACACCCTACAGTTTTCAAACATTGGCTTGCCAACTAATAATTTTGCCCAATAAGTAATTAATGGTTATATCGGAAGTAGGGAGAGTGGGAGAGGGACTGGTGATTAGATAAATAGGATACAATATATAGGTACTACATACAAGCAAAATAAATAAATTATTTAAGTAGGTACTTCCTACCTATTTACGGTCGTTATTAATAACCTGTCTATCCACGGTTTGCCCCATTAGAGATAGAAATTTGACACGAGCTCCATAGAAGTAATATATGAAAAATATATCTCGTAAGGCAAAACGTAAATAGATCGGTAATTAATTTCCAGCATTAATAAATAATCTTTTTGCCTGAAGCATTGAAAAGTTCTCATATATTAAAGTTAATATTATGTAAAAGATAAATATGTTTAATTAAATTTTTTTATTTTATCTTGTCATTGGCAACAGAAGTTTAGTGACTTCAGTTCACTATAATACAAACTGTAAAACTATAAGCCATTCTTGATTTATTTGCTACAATGTGATTGTCAGTTAATATTACTTCGTCAAGTTCATTCGCGATAAACCTGCGCATATGCAGAAGGTGGGGAAGCTGGTATGATCTAACAAACAACTGAAAACAGTTTCCTGGTGCCTAAAGCTGGTTTTACAGTCACACTGAACGTTGGTGCTGATCGTTGATTATGCATCGCTAAAAAGGTGTGTTTTACAGTTATATTATATTGATTGCTCAGTGCTGAGCAGTAGACTCTCGTTGATAGGAAGACCAACAACAGCTACGCGCCGACTATTCCGCGCTGACATTCTGCGTGACTGAAACCAACCTAATGAGACCGCACACATTTCTTTCCCAACCGCAAATGGCCCCGGCTCCCGGGACGACTCCCCGGGCTGCATAATATTATTATATCGTACCGAGTGGTGTCGCGAATTAACGATATGCAGTTATTTACTATGATATTATATATTTGTAGCAATACATAGCAAAACATATTTTGTAAATTACTTGATATAAACCTTGTTGTTTTAAAGACAGTGTTTTAGCATCTAGTCAGAAAGATTATATTCAAACAAAATAACATGGTTAATATTTTTTGTGAAACTCCTGTTAGTATTTACTGAGTTACTACTTGCGTCCCGCGGTTTCACCCGCGTGTTCCCGTTATCCCGCACGAAGATTTTTACGGGATAAAAAGTAAGGTATAAGCTATGTCCATTCCAGATTTTATCAAAATCGGTTCAGTAGTTACGGTGATACGTGGTAACAAACATTCACACACGCAAACTTTCGCATCTATAATACTAGTAGGATTGTGTAACTCTTAACTACCTGCCTATTCGTACTTCGTACTAAAGCTGCTATTAAAATCAATGAGTTATCCCATTTATAGGTCACTCAAATCATTTGAGCCCTTCTCGGAACTAAACGCGAGTGGCTGCGCAGTAGGTACGCATATTGTAAATGTTAGAAGGGGACGCGCATACATCAATGTACCGCCCCGCGTGTTTGATATCTTTCGTGAAAAAGGAGGGAGATACAATTTATTTGCACTAAGTGTAGATAGATATACAATAATAAAACATTATTTTAACTTGAGGATTGTTGCTACCCGGGCAAGCACTAGAAGAAAATGCCCTATATACAACCAAGCTATAGTTTAATCTTGATGTTTTCCTTGAAAAGTCGACGTCACTGTGTGTATATGTCTAAAGCTTCCTCAATGAGAAAAAGTGAAGAGCGAACTATTCATCTTATACACATTAAATTTATATGAAGAGAAAGATAACTTTATTTATATTACAACGGTATGTAGTTTTTGATTTTTTATGTTTCTCCATAGAATTATAAGACATTCTATGTGTTTCTCTAATGATTTGCAAATGAAAAAATAAAGTACCTACTTCGATTCAGCGGTAGACTGTGTGTGTTACATGCTACTTGTTTCATGGAGCGCCCCAACCAGAGATAGAGAGAGAAATAGAGGTCAAATCGCATATATTATTATTAAGGTTTGTTCGCTTTTAAGTAAAAGGCATAAACTGGACGGAATATATTTATTTGGACCGTTTGTGCGGTGGGTTTAGAGTTGCGCGTGGCACATGGGACAGGAGTGGCGCAGCACGAGCTCGTGTTGCTGTGCTTGCGCGCCGCACGTGCCACACGCCCACACCGCGTGGGGCGCCAGCAGCGCGCGCCCAGACACCACGCACGTGGCGAACGGGCTCGAGCACCCGGGACAAGTCGCCATCCTGCAGGCAAAAAGAGTCAACAGAGAGAGTGGGAGTCAAGTCAAGAGTGAATAGGTATCTTCTAGAGAAGCTGGCTCAGGTTTGACTGGGGTCAAATGCTTGCCTCTCATATAAAAAAACAAAACACTATGCACCAACACCCGCAGCTTCCCGTAATATTCACACAATTTTCACACTTTTTATGAGAGTTGAATATCAAAAAACCCTTTCTAAGTAAGCACCTAGAAGACAAAAACTAACATATTTACATGCCTTGTAGGATAGAGCTCTCGGCGTGTTATGTCGAAAGAAAATAAACGCGTCTCTTGAGGACATTTCTTTTTTTTGCATTGGTAATAGTAACGAACACCGTCAGCTGCGCAATAAAACTCACCACTCAACTACTTTAATAGAAAGTTAGGTACTGTTTTGTTTAGATGAGAGAATAGATTTTTTTTCATTACATGTTCAGGGTAATTTATTAAGCACACGAGTATAATTATGGCATTACTCGCTGTTGCTCGCGGTTTCACCCGCGTGGACTCAGTTTATCGCGATAAAAAGTACCCTATGTCCTTCCTCAGGATTCAAACTATCACCATATCAAATTTCATTCAAATTGGTTCAGTAGTATAGGCGTGAAAGAGAGACATTTACTTTCACATTTATAATATTTATTATAGTAGGGATTATAAAAGATTGGCCATGGTTTTGGTCAATTCTAGGAAGGAAAAATCTTTTTGGTGGTTGCGTTAATTAATTAATAGGTAAAATTTATAAGTTACTTACCATTCTGGCATGTTAACTTCACAATGAGGGCATTCGATCTTGTTTCCTTTTACATCCTTTGGTTTGTACCTTGTGAATACTTCCACTGCTAAGTTTACGAATACACCTGGCTAAAAACGAAAGCACATTTTGTTATTATAATTAAATCCACCTGTTCAAACGTAAGAGTAAATTTTAGTTCACCTCTTCAAAACTAGATGGCGCTGTTCATTGAGCCACGGTTTTCTAGATCGCGGTGACGAGATTCTCCGGCGATCGTTTGACATAAGTGTGTTTTTAAAAATAAACGAGATATCGCAAGATACTCAACACGCCAAATTTATTGGTTTCATTTTGACCCATTTGGGGTTTGTTTTGGGGTTCGAACATGGTCCTTCGAGTTGCCGGAAAACGGTGAAACGTGGTTGACTTTTGTTTGGCATTGCACCCCCCGGCGCACTGGAACAAGTAGTGGTTCGCTACTAGTGCTTGGAAGTTGGAAGCAGTATTATACTTCCCAACAACAGCCTAACTGTTTGGTGGTGGAGTATAATTGAGCTGCAAGGTAGTGAAGAGTCCCTCCAACACTGGGAAGCTCCCTAGAGGAAGCACCATTGAGGGAGAACATCATCACTGCCACTGGTGTCTGCTAGCGATGGGCGTTTTCGGATATTTACGACATCGATCCGCACCGGCATCGGAGATCCGGCATCCGATGCCCGCATCGTTATTTGGCATCGTAACAGTGTTGAGTTGCGTAGGGATGTGACTAGGAGATAAAAAAATCGATTAATAAATAATCGATTTATATCTCTTTAAACAAAATCGATTTGTAAAAAATCGATTATTTAAATAAAAAATAATCGATTTTATTCAATATTTTACATTGTACATTTGTACATTGTAATAAAATTACCTAAAGTAAAAAAAATCGATTTAATTTTAGAGAGTAAGTAAAAAATCGATTTTTCAAATTTAGATAATCGATTATTAAAAATCGATTAAAAGAAAAAAATAATCGATTAATATAAAAATCGATTATTTTTCACATCCCTAGAGTTGCGTAGATCAAGATATTATGATAATAGAAACTGGTGCGAGCGTGAGCGATAAGATTGTGTGATAGAATCAAGAATAATAATTTCAGATTGTTAAAAAAGTTTTTATCATCCCACAATAAATATTATGGTGAAAAAGTATAAAACGGGAAATAATTACTACATTCGGCCTTGTGAAAAGTAACGTCACGCCATCTATATAGATTTTTAGGTTTCAAAACTTTTAATCGAGAGTAAGAAAAATATAAAATCCGCTATACATAGTAGTTACATATAAATACAATAGATGGCGTTGAAAGATACTATGCGGTTATGACCGAATACGACCGAGACCACGATATCGATGAGGCCCGAATGCCCGATGCCGATGCGGCATCGGCATCGGCATCGAAACGACGCGCCGTTTCGTTGCCGATGCCGATGCCGATGTGTGCCGATGCCGAGCAACGCACGAGACGTTTCGATGCGCATCCGTTTTTCGATGCCTAAGGAATCGGATGCCGGCATCGGGTACTGGCATCGTTATTTGGCATCGTTTTTTAGAAAACGGCCACCGCTAGTGTCTGCATCATCGTGCACTGTGTCGTCACACGGCACCGTGTGAAGCGGGGGCGGAGTACCGCCGACGACGCGGCGGAGCGAGCGGCTGACGCGACGGAGCGGAGCGTGCAATTGCTGTCAAAGTCATCTAAACGTCACTGGAGTGACGTGAAACGTCATCCCATACTAGTGAAGTGGTCAAGCGTGAGTTATTGTTGTGGTGAAAAAACTGTGAGTACATTTTGAACCTAATTTTCTAGAAGATTTAACTTGAAGAATTTATTGTGACAAAGTTCTATAGACTTAGTAAATTTTAGTGATGTGTGTGCATGACTTAGGGCGGCTTGCACAACAATTTTTAAACGTATTTAAGCACCCCTTAATTGCATTTAGGCAACTAAAAACGTTTAGGGCGGCTTGCATAACGTTGTGTTAAAATCGTTGTTAATTTTATTTAGCTAATTCAGTTTTAGGCGCTAAACAAGTTTATTCTAATCTAATTTAGGGTTGTCTTGCACGACGCAATTTCCGATGCCATTTAGCTAAACGTAATTAGCGCGTTGGTCAAACAGCGTTATACGTTCCGTATCACGCGCTCCTTGTGTTTTTTCGTCAAGCACGGTCAAGCCCATGTCATTTGATCAACATTGGGGTTAAAGATTTGCGTAAAATGGAGTACTGCCTACTGCGTGTCAGTGTCAAAACTGTCAAAGCATAGTTTTCGCGGTTTTCAGTCGAATGTTGATTGATAGTTGATAGCTTTCTAGTTTTGTTTTGTGTTGATTTGAGTGAATAATACGAAAAAAATGTCTGAAAATGTCAAAGGAGTGAGAACGCGTGCGGCAAACTTCACAAAACAAGAACAAACGCTGCTGTATGAGGCTTTGAAACCGTACAGTCACATTATTGAGTCCAAACAGACCGATAGTGTAAAACAAGCCGACAAGCAAATTGCTTGGGCAAAAATCACCGAAGTTTTCAACTCAAATGCTGTTGGCCAGCCAAGAACCATTGAAAATCTAATAAGCTGCTATAGAAATGTAAAAAGTAAAATAAAAAAGCAACATTCCGAGGCAAAAATGTTGCTTGTCGGTAAGTATCGTGGTATATACCTAACTATTTTCAATGATAATGCTTCGAGTTTTTTAATTTTTGTTAAAAATAACTATGAATTACTTACAATAGTTTGCTTGTTAAATTTCAACAGATCCTTCTCAAAGAGGAGCTCTTTTAATTGCAATTGAGGAAGACGGAAAAGATTGGCAAAAAGTGGCCTCTACATCGAAGTGGAATGATTCCAATCTCTGTGAGCAAGGTTTTAAACTGCTTGAGAAAGAATCTTTAAAACAAGATAACAAAATAAAAAAGTTTGCGATGGGAACAGGTAATAAATATCATAGATCTTACTTACTAGCCTGTTAAGTTTTCTTATTTCACTAGTATGTATTATTAGATCCACGAGCACAAGCTTATAGTGTCATATAAAAAAATAAAACTATTAAAAAACAAACTTGTTCAGTATTCAACGGCATCTATTTAATTTATGTTTTAATACTCCACATCTATAACTATGTCCAATGATCTCACAATTTTCAGGTGGTGGTCCTCATCTTCCAGATAAAGAAGATGAACTAGCCGGCATAAAAAAATTGATCGAACCACAAATAGATGGTTTGTTTACCATGTACGATAGTGATGCGAATTTGATGGCCCAATACCATCAAACAAAGCCAGAGGTTGAACAAAGACAACCTATAGAATCGTCTTTTATAGAAAGTACAATTAGTAAGTTATCATAATACATAACAACATTATTAGTATGTACTTATGTTGATTTACCTTTCCTATTAATATTTTTGTTTACAGCTAGCCAGGAGCCAATTGCATTGCTAGTTGCCACACCCAGAACCCATGAACCAGAGGTGGTTAGAACACCATCAAAGTCTAGGCTTGAAATTCTACGCAAAAAAAAAGAACCTGCTCTATCTCACAATGGTAACTACAACTAATACTAATTGACCAAGCAAGTGAAGTGTCCCTACATCAACTAGGCAAATTTGCTGTTTATAGATTGGAAGTTTTCTGTGGTACTATTTACCGGCTGATTTTGATAATAATTGGCTAGTTATTTATTAACCCTGCCATAAAAATCATGAGTAAAGGTGGCTAAGATAACAGCTAGCTGAGGTTAAATAATGTGACTATGTAATTAATTGATGTTTGAGTCTTCGTTACTTGAAATAAATTAAAATTACTCAGAACAAAGTAAGGCTAAAAAAAAATTTTTTTTTTATATAGTCTATTTTTGTTAATTTACAGAGACCACCTGCAGGAAGGCAACCGTCAATGAAAGCTTTAAACTGCTTTCTGAGGCGAAGTTGGAGTTGGTGCAAATGCAGAAACTTTTATTGGAGAAGGAGTTAATGCACAAACAAAAACTGCAAGAGCTTGAAACAGAAAACATTATTGCGGAAAATAAATTTAAAATAAAAATGAGAGAAAAAGAATTGGAGTTAATGGATATAAAAATTCAAAATGCTAAGAATATTTAAAATTAATTGTAGTAGTAATATAGTTCTGTAGTTTTGTTTGTTTATAAATTAGTAAATAGCTTTCAGGTTTGTAATATGTTATTGTGAGTTGTACTTATTATAGGTTACCAATCAATAGAATTTTGTTTTATTATGATGATGTATGTCTTTTCTATGTATAAGCATGAACCACATAGGTACAAAAACTAGTAGGTAAGTAAATAAGTAAAGTTTATTCAATATTAATATCACATAGGTATACTATTCTCATAATAATTCAAAGTAATTAATTAACATTTGTCTTTCTAGATTCCGGCTACCTCTTTGTTGTTGACTAACTACTGTTGTACTATTTATTAATGATGTTTCCTGTATAGATGGGAAATCTGGGTCTTCAGGAGGCATAATCTCATTTTGTATTATTGCCAAATTGTGCAATACAGCTGTAGCTATAATTATTCCTGGTACCCTATGTAGGTGAATATTAATACCTCGAGACAAGATCGGAAATCTTCTCTTCCAAACACCAAAAGCTCTTTCCACAACATTTCTTGTTTTAATGTGAGATTCTTGATAGAGAATTTCTCCTCTCGTGCTGGGGCTTCCATCTGGTAGTGGTGTCATCATAAATTTGTTCTGAGCGTATCCACTATCTCCTAGTAAATGTTTGTTGGGATATTTACTCTGGACAAAATTTCGTTTTAAAGCACAGTTATCCCAGATGTTTGAATCATGGGCAGAACCATGCCATCGTGCCACAACATCTAAGAACGTTAGGTTATTTGCAGCTACACATTGTGTGTTTATTGAAAAATACCCTTTCCGATTCCTGTAGATTTCAGCATTGTCTCCCCCAGGTGATATAATTCGTATATGAGTACAATCTATGGCACCAAGCACTCTAGGAAACTTAGCAATTTTATAAAATTTCGTTGCTGCCTCGTTTTGCTGTTCTTCTGAACATGGAAATTGTATGTACATGTGTCCCAAACTTGCTATAGCATGAGTCACACGGTGCACAATTCTGCAAGCAGTGGACTCGTGAACGCCAATCATATCACCACATGTAATTAGTTGGCTACCTGTGGCATAAAAACGCAACGTACATAGAAGTTGGTTCATAGTAGTCACACCAGTCACTCTGAAACAAACGGTAGATACAACACGTTTAGTTGGTAAATCAGTAGGTAGGTACTCGTAGTTACCTATCTAGTTAGATAGAATATACCAGTACCAGGCCTTCATTAATTTAATTACTTACCTATCTATCCTGGGCTTTAGATGTGTCTCTATTTGTTGTAACAAAATCACTGTGGTGGCTTTTGATAATCGAAATCTCCGCAGAAATTTCTGCTCTGAAAGTTCTTCGAACAATCTTGACCTCGGGAACAGTTGTCTTGGTGCAATGGGTCGCCTTAGATACATTATAATTTCGTCGTCATCGTCTGAGAAATCCCACAAATCCATTGTAGTTGTATAGGTAATTTTAATTTTAATTTTTAAAAACTGCTACCAATCCAAATCAACACGGCTCGCACGAAGCAAATAAAAACTAATATACAAAGACCTAAAAACCATTGTTTTTGAAACAGATGGTCATTCAAAATGGCGCTAAACAAAATTTAACTTTCTTAAATAGCCATTCCGGGGTGTTTAATTTTGACAGCTTGCTAAACACGTTTAGGAGCTAATTTTTTGTTGTGCAAGATGCTAAACGTGTTTAGTTGCCTAAATGCAATTAAGGGGTTCTTAAATACGTTTAAGGATTGTTGTGCAAGCCGCCCCATCTTGCACAACAAAACATAAGCTCATAAACGTGTTTAGCAAGCTGTCAAAATTAAACACCCCAGAATGGCTATTTAAGAAAGTTAAAATTTGTTTAGCGCCATTTTGAATGACCATCTGTTTCAAAAACAATGGTTTTTAGGTCTTTGTATTAGTTTTTATATGCTTCGTTTGAGTAAAATGCCTCGTTGATTTGGATTGGTAGTTTTATTGTTATTTTTAAAGATTATAATTGTTTACCTATAACTACAATGGATTTGTGGGATTTCTCAGACGATGACAAAGAAATTATAATGTATCTAAGCCGGCCCATGGCAGCAAAAGAACTGTTTCCGAGGTCTAGATTGTTCGAAAAACTTTCAGTGCAGAAATTTCTGCGGAGATTTCGACTATCGAAAGCTACCATAGTGATTTTATTACAACAAATAGAAAAACATCTAAAAGCAGTACTCCATTTTACGCAAATATTCAACCCTAATGTTAACCAATTAACATGGGTTTGACCATGTTTGACAAAAAAACACAAGGAGCGCGCGATACGGAACATCTGGGCTGTTCGAAGAACACGCTAATTACGTTTAACTAAATTGCATCGGAAATCATGTCGTGCAAGACAACGCTAAACTAGATTAGAATAAATCTGTTTAGCACCTAAAACTGTATTAGCTAAATAAAATTAACGACGATTTAAACACAACGTTGTGCAAGCCGCCCTTAGAATAATTTAGCATGTAAGTGTTCAGACGGGGAACCTATGCCCAAATTTGTATAGAATTGAATTCGACAAGGTTCTATACACTTAGAATTGTAAAAAGATATTTCCATCGACTTAGAAAATTTGCATTAAAATTTTGGCTTAGTTTAAAAATTACATAGTGAACATAGATTAATAAAATTAGTTTCTTTTTTGTTAATAAAAGTAAATAGTTATTGTTTCAAAAAATTGTAAGGAATATTTCGCAGTTCACAATGGCAACCAATTATTTTAAGTTGCAAGAGAATATTGCTGCACAAATAAATAAGTCGAAAGTTAACTTTAAAAAATCTTCAAGAGAAAGGATTACCCTTTCATATGTCGGCACACGTTTAGAAACTGTAGAACAGCATTGGAAAGAGTTTCAAATTAACCACCGTAAAATTATAACAGAGACTCCGAGTGATGAGTTACAGAAATCCTCATATATGGTAAATGATTTGTATGATGCAACCGAAGAGACTTTTATGGAGTATAAGTCATTGTTGAAGGAGGTTATTATGAAACTCCGCCCAGCAGAGCCGGTAGCTTCTCGATCTGTTGCAGCTCAGGGAAGTGAACAAATTAACGTAAAATTGCCGAAAATTGAAATTCCAAAATTCTCTGGTAAATACACCGAATGGGCCAGTTTTCGCGATTTGTTTACTTCTCTGATACACAAAAACGGCAGTATCGACAATGTACAGAAGCTACATTATTTAAAAAGTTGTGTGACCGGCGAAGCTGAACAGTTGTTACGACATATCCCGGTTACTTCTGACAATTACCAGGTGTGTTGGACTCAATTAGAAGGTAGATATAATAATAAAAAATATTTAACTAACTGCATTCTTAAAAAGTTAACGTCTCAAAAGGTGTTGACAACTGAAACTTCTACCGCGATTAAGCAGTTGTTAGACACAACCAAAGAATGTCTGAGCGCTTTGAAGAATTTAGGTGTCAATGTCAGTTCTTGGGACGTGATAGTAGTTTACTTGATTAGTCAAAAACTTGATGCTGAGTCCCGCAAACTCTGGGAACAAAAGGTAACCGAGACTGTTTTAGAATTGCCTACAATGTCTATGTTTGAGGAATTTTTGGAGAATAGGTTCAGGTCGATAGAATTCTTAGACACTAAAGTTCAAAAAAAGGAAGCTACCAATTGTGCTCATGTCGCAACTACTTTTGTATCCTGTTCCTTTTGTTCAGAGAGTCACAGAACCTGTAATTGTAAAAAATTTGCAGCGGAATCTATAGACGCTAGACGTAGTTTTGCCCAAACTCACCACTTATGTTTCAACTGCTTGAATACCGAACATACGGTATATCAGTGTAAATCGTCCACGAGGTGTCGTCTGTGTAAAAAGAAACACCACACATTATTACATCCCAAAAACCCAAAATCACCTAACGACTTTGTCAAGGGTGATCAGTCTGTGAATAAGAGTGTTGTTGCAGCTGTCACAGCATCAACATCATCATCGCAGGCCCATGGCGAATCATCGGATGCCCCGACAATTACGTCTTGTTTTTTGAATACTCCCAGTCAGGTTCTGTTGGCAACTGCCTTGGTAAAGGCTGAGTCAAACAAAAACAGAACGACTGTAGTATTAAGGTCCCTGTTAGACCAGGGATCTCAGGCATCCTTTGTAACGGAATCTGCTGTGCAGATGTTAGGTCTCAAGAAAATTCCTGAGACTGGTTTAGTTTGCGGATTAGGTGACCGGGATTCGACGATATCGTCGAAATCCACCGTGAGCTTGAAACTTCAGTCACGTATTGATCCCAACTTCACCATAACGGTAAAGGCGCACGTTTTAAATAAGTTGACGTGCTTTCTTCCTAGTTCTAATTTGCCTGCTGTGCAAATTTTCCCAGCACTGTCGTCTGTGGAACTAGCAGATCCTTCTTTTGGTACACCCAGCAAGATAGATCTGCTATTGGGGGCGGAGGTGTATAGCCAGATTTTGTTAGAAGGTTTACTCAAGGGTCCGCCAGGGTCTGTGATCGCACAGAACACTAGGCTTGGCTGGATTCTCTCTGGTAGAATACACACACCCACTGAATCCACCCACAGCGATAAATGCCGCAATATCGTCAGCATGCATCTGGTTGCATCTGACGACAATGAGTTGTTAAAGAAATTCTGGGAGATGGAGTCAGAACCATCATCTCCAAAAATGAAGCATCTGACACTAGAAGAAGAGAAATGTGAGGAACTATTTTCTCAAACAACCACGAGGGATGAATGTGGTCGGTATGTTGTCAGTCTTCCATTCAGGACTGATGATCCTCTCTGTAGGTATGGAGGTTCAAAGGAGATAGCTCGCAAACGCTTCTTCATGTTAGAGAGACGTTTGATCAAAAGTCCTGAACTGAAGGTGGAATATTCAAAAGTAATTGATGACTATCTTCGTTTGGGTCATATGGAGGCAGTTAGCAACCCTTCTGGTTCGGACGCTGTATATTTGCCCCATCACGCCGTAATAAGGCAAGATAAGAGTACTTCGAAAGTTCGAGTAGTATTTGATGCATCATGCTCTGGCTCAAATGGAGTGTCATTGAACAATGATTTAATGACCGGTCCAACACTTCAACCAGAGTTGAGACACTTGGTTATGCGTTGGCGTTGCTTCCCTATAGCAATTGTAGCGGACATCGTAAAGATGTATAGACAGGTAAAGGTTTCTGATGAGGACGTAGATTTTCAGCGCATTTACTGGCGTGAAAATCCAGATGCTGACTTGCAGCATCTCCGCCTGTTAAGGGTGACATTTGGGACCTCATCAGCTCCTTTCTTGGCAGTTCGTGCTCTTCAGCAATTGGCTCGAGATGAAGGCGCTGAGTTTCCTTTAGCGTCCAGTCGTGTACTGAATGACTTTTATATGGACGACTTAATGTCCGGTTGTTACTCTCTAACAGAAGGAGTTCGCATTTATGAGGAAATGACTGCTTTACTCAATCGTGGCGGCTTTCCCCTTCAAAAGTGGTCAAGCAACAGTACGGAGCTTAGGAACCAAATTCAAGGAGAAACAACCATGCCAGATAAAGAACTCAAGACTGATGAAGTCATGAAGATTCTAGGCTTAACATGGAATACTGAAGCAGATACATTCCAGTGCACAGTCAAGCTTCCTCCAATTGAAGTTCCAGTCACGAAGCGACGTGTTGTTTCTGACATTGCGCGATTGTTTGATCCCTTGGGTTGGCTGGCGCCAGCCATCACAACTGCCAAGGTCTTCATTCAGAGGCTGTGGCTGTCTGGCATTGAGTGGGATGATGAACTACCACCACCATTGCTGAATGATTGGATCACGTTTCGCAATAGTCTCGAGAAGCTTACTGAAATCCGTTTACCCAGATGGATAAATACGAGTCAAGATGACAAGTGCTTAGAGCTCCACGGATTCTCAGATGCTAGCAATGTAGCAATCGCGGCGGTGATTTATGTCCGCGTCGTGGATCGTGAAGGAAGGGTACACGTGAGTTTGGTGACATCTAAGACTAGAGTGGCACCGATAAAACAAGTGTCGATCCCTCGCCTAGAGTTGTGTGGTGCGGTGTTGCTAGCCAAACTGTTGCAGGAAGTAGCAGAAACGCTCGATGTTCCAAGGCATCATCTGCACGCTTGGACGGATTCGTCGATAGTCTTGGCTTGGCTAAGCAGCCACCCTAACCGATGGAAGACTTTCGTCGCTAACAGAGTGTCGGAAATACTCACCATTATGAATGGAAACCAGTGGTCGCACGTAGCCTCGAAAGATAATCCTGCTGATTGTGCTTCTCGGGGTATACAACCTTCGGAGTGTGTTGGAAATGATCTCTGGTACCGCGGTCCTCGATGGCTGCATCTGAAACATATAAAGATTAGTAAAGGAGAGCTTAAAAGTACAAATCTGGAAGAAAAAAAGTCTGATATAAAATGTCATACACTTACCCGTGATGCTGATGATGGAGATCCGTTCTTGGAGAGGTTTTCTTCATTGCGACGACTTCTTCGTGTTTTAGCTTGGTGCAGAAGATTGTACTTACCTGGTGATCGATCCAAACAGTCCTGGTTAACAGCAAAGGAGTTGCATGATGTGAAGATTATTTGCATTAAACGAAGTCAAAGGCAATATTTTTCAGAAGATGTCAAGAGCAAGAAAGGCAAGTTTTCTTCACTTAATCCATATATGGACAGCGATGGAATTTGGCGGGTTGGTGGAAGGTTGCAGGGTGCTGATTTGTCAGAAAACAGAAAACATCCTATCCTGATTCCACGCCAATCTCATTTAGCCAAACTGATTATTGCAGACGCTCATGAGAAAACGCTCCATGGGGGTCCTCAGTTAACAATAACGTACATCCATTCAAGGTACTGGATTGTAAATTTGCGCAATTTGGTGAAATCGTATATTCACAAATGCGTTATATGTTTGCGCTATTCGTCGCAAACTGTTCACCCAATGATGGGTCAACTACCATCCGCAAGGGTAACTGCAAGTAGGCCGTTCCGTCAGAGCGGTCTAGATTACGCGGGCCCCATAGCCGTGAGATCAACGAAAGGTAGAGGGCATCGTTCCACAAAAGGTTATATCTGCCTTTTTGTTTGCATGGCAACGAGAGCCATCCACTTGGAAGTGGTAAGTGACCTCACCTCCGAAACGTTCTTAGCAGCCTTTAAGCGTTTCGTCGCAAGGCGTGGCCACTGTGCAGATTTGTGGAGCGATAATGCAACTACATTCGTCGGTGCCGATCGCGAGCTCAAGGCTTTACTTGCTGCCGAAAAAACATCTGTGGCAACAGAGATTGCTGATTGGCTTGCCACAAATGGCACAAATTGGCATAGAATACCACCCTATAGTCCTAATTTCGGAGGATTATGGGAAGCTGGTATACGTTCAACGAAAAATCATCTAAAACGCGTCATAGGCGACACGACATTGACATTTGAAGAGCTCACCACAGTGTTGGCTCAGATTGAGGCTTGCCTCAATTCGAGACCAATTTCACGGACCAGTGAGACTTCGGATGATCCTTTCCCTTTAACACCGGGACACTTTCTTGTTGGAGAACCGTTAGTGCTGGTTCCGGAAACCAACTACGAAGGTTCAAATGTCACCAGCCTGAGACGTTGGCAGTTGACACAGCGTATGGTCCAGAACTTCTGGAGACGTTGGTCTCGGGAGTACCTGACTCAATTCCTGCAACGTCATAAGTGGAAAGATCTTACACCAGAACCTGAAATCGGTGATGTGGTATTAGTTAAGGAAGATGGTCTTCCACCAGCCAGATGGCTTTATGGCATTATTACAGAGAAACATAGTGGTGTGGACCAAATTACGCGCGTCGTTAGCTTGCGCTGCAAAGGAGTCACCATCAAGCGACCAGTCTCCAAACTTTGTATACTGCCTGTGGCAGATTAATTTTATCAACGTGTATTTACACCATTTACACTTTATTATACTTACGTTTACTTTATACACTTTACATTGTTATTTTTATATTCGTTTTTTTTTGTTTTCCTTGATAAGTGTTTGAACTTTTGTAACACTGTCTTTGTTATAGACGGGCGTCAGTACAGACGAATAATATTTGTATTGAACTTGTTGCTTAGCTTTTTTCATTGATATATCTGTTAGATGTACAATAATTTTAGTTGAAACATTTTTCATAACCTATTGCTCAACTTATGTATTTAATTTGTTATTTTTGCCCATTTGAATTGTTTAACTTAGATTCCTTGTCAAATCATACTAAATTTATAACCGGCGTCTTGTCACATTATTACGTTTGTTTAATTTTGTTTCTTTATTTTTGAGATGGACACCGTCCATGGCGGCCGGAATGTTCAAGCGTAAGAGTAAATTTTAGTTCACCTCTTCAAAACTAGATGGCGCTGTTCATTGAGCCACGGTTTTCTAGATCGCGGTGACGAGATTCTCCGGCGACAGTTTTGACATTTATGTGTTTTTAAAAATAAACGAGATATCGCAAGATACTCAACACGCCAAATTTATTGGTTTCATTTTGACCCATTTGGGGTTTGTTTTGGGGTTCGAACACCACCTAAAAATATTACAGATATTATGTTAAATGTCATTGACTTATACTTACGTTTAAAGCTTCTAATTTGATGAAAGCCTTTGAACATAATTCAAACGCTCGAGCTTGAATAGCTATTGACGCTATCGTGCACCACGCCTGTAAATAAAAATAAGTTTTTATCAATAGGTTCCAAGTTGATTACCTTTAAGTTTAACTTCGCAATATTAAACATCCCTCAACCTGCTTGTGAATGATAAAGAAAATAAATACAATTATTAGATAATATTTAAATGAAACAAACATAAAAATCAGTAGTCGCAGATTAAACGAATCATTCGTATTCGGGGCGAATGGCCGGATCATTCGCAGTGAGGCGTGTGTAGTGTGCGCCCGAGCACGACCGACCTGCAGATGCTGCGCCGGGTGCAGCAGGTGCAGCGCGTCGTGCAGGCGCGCGGCGGCCGCGGCGCATGTGTAGTGTGCGCCCGAGCACGACCGACCTGCAGATGCTGCGCCGGGTGCAGCAGGTGCAGCGCGTCGTGCAGGCGCGCGGCGGCCGCGGCGCATGTGTAGTGTGCGCCCGAGCACGACCGACCTGCAGATGCTGCGCCGGGTGCAGCAGGTGCAGCGCGTCGTGCAGGCGCGCGGCGGCCGCGGCGCATGTGTAGTGTGCGCCCGAGCACGACCGACCTGCAGATGCTGCGCCGGGTGCAGCAGGTGCAGCGCGTCGTGCAGGCGCGCGGCGGCCGCGGCGCATGTGTAGTGTGCGCCCGAGCACGACCGACCTGCAGATGCTGCGCCGGGTGCAGCAGGTGCAGCGCGTCGTGCAGGCGCGCGGCGGCCCGCAGCGCTGCGTCCGGCCGCGCCGGCCGCGCCCGCGCCCGCGCCGCCGCGCCCGCCAGCCACCGCGCCGCGCCGCCCGCGCGCCAGCACCGCGCCGCCTCGCGCCCGCGCGCTCCTTCTATTACCAATGAACGTTTCAAATTACAAACCGTAAACAGTTTCAATAACCAAGTTGATTTTTTTGCTGTATGTTATAGCGTTTGACGCAAGTCACCTGATCCTAAGTGAATAATGTAGTCGAAATATGGTAGGTACTTAGATGTTTTTTTTAATGATGAGTGATATGAAAATAATGAGCTAGTCATCCGTCTACCAGTAAAATAAGTCCGCTGCTAGTTTGTAGCAACACTATTGTAGGTAGGTACCTAGCTACCTGCTGCTATGTTACTTGAATCAAAGCTACTTTAAATTTATTTGTCAGACAACAAAAAATGCTAGTACATAATATGTATTATAAGTACTTAAATAGATATATCTCCATAATTTTTGAAAATATCGACTGTTCCTACTTTTCAGACACTACGTATGTAGTATGAACGTAGTTGGTGTATAGAGCATATATTATTACTAGCTGACCCGGCCACGCGTTGCTGTGGCTAAAGTTTTTGTTATTTCGTTCACTACAAAATAAATTTAATTAATTTTATAGCGTCAACAACACGTGGTAATTATGCTGAATGTAGCTTTTATGACACGTTCGTAGATTTACCATAGCAGCGCCATCTATTGATTACTTACTCAACCCAGTCGAAAGGTATCGATATCTGTTAGAATCATTTGGAGTTAACAGATAATTGTGACTGTCATATAATAACAGACAAATAATTAGCAATAAATTAAAATTGCGACTATAATTTGAGATTTAAACTATCCTATCTCTCAAGTTGGATCGAACTGCACATGGTGTGCGAATTTTATTATAATCGGTTAAGTGGTTTAGGAGTCCATTGAGGACAAACATTGTGACACGAGATTTATATATATTAAGATTATGTATGTAGGTAGGTATAGACAATGTTTAGTTTAGATACTCGTACACCAGCTGGACGGTATTTAACTTACCGACAGCGTTCTGACTATAAAGGTGGCCGGCTAATATGTAAAGCTTCATTACTTTCATAGGTGACGCGTTTTTAGATGCCTCGATGTTGGCCAGCTGAAATTCAGAAAATAAATTTATGACAAGCTTGCATTCATCAAATTCGTTTTCCCTCTGAAAGAGAGAAAACATTTATTATTTTGTGTTTTAGCACGTCGTATACACACAGAAAATAACTGTGATCAAAGCGACGCTGACGGCTAGACTGTTATCAATTTACCTGGAAGGCCATCGAAGCTGCTTGCATCATTCTGCCATTCTCTTTCAATTGCATGACACCTTGTATAGATGGTATTTGCAGGCTTGTATCGCTAAAATCATCAGCCATGTTTTGTTTTGTTGCATTATCCTGTAATAAGAAAAATTACAGTGGTTGTCAATATTTGAACCACCGTACTACACATTATTAAACAAAATAATTTCCGTCATAATAACGACTTTGAAAGCCTCGCGCACAATACGGGCGGGCTGCACCACCACAAAACATCATGCATCTCTGTCGTTCATTTAATGTGTGAAAAAGATGCATTATTGCATGGCGGCGCGGGTCATCCTAATGTGCGATGTCAGCCCTGCAGAACATACCTTAGTATGTCGCGGGGAAATTCCTGTGTATAGTTTGGACAGAGCTTCATTATCTTCCAAAGCCATATAGCACTTCTTTAGACCCTCAGTGTTATTTGACATAGTGTAATATTCTAGTGCACCTGACCTAAACAAACATCAAATAAGTATAGATAGATAGATAATGGAATCGTATCGTATAACTCTTTTATTACGTTATTTTCATAGTAACATATTTTTGTTGAAAACTAGCTGTTGGTACACAGTTCGCTAAATTGTGACGAATCATTTATATTCCGGTCTATTAGCCCTGACCTGAATGATAAAATACATATTAAGGGCCATGCGAATGAATAGAAACGATATATGTATTTGCATAGGTACTGTGGGGTTTTGAGCGAACTCAGAACTGGCCCAGAGTGGTTGAATATGGCCTGCATTTTTAGAAAGCCTTGTCTCTGTGGAGGGTAGTAGAAAAACTGTAAAATTGAATTGAGATTATAGCTAGATTCGGATTAGGCGATTCAAACCCATCTTAAAATGTATTACCCGCGGTCGTTGGTATATAAAGTATGAATCTTATTTACCAGTTCTGTCTATCGATGTAGTAGTCACCGATGCAGCTGTACGCCTGCTTGATCTGTCCATCCGTGGTGCTCGCGGACATCTTCATTAGCTCGACCACACGGAACCAATGTCCCAAGCGCTTGCGCAACGCTATTGCTAAATCTCTAAAATATATTTACGAAAGTCGAGTCTTGAATTTAAAACTTTTGTTTCGATCCAGAATTCAAGAAGATGCGTCGTTATTTATTTCATTTTTTTATGAATGAATGGCAAACAAGCAGACGACCCGCCTGATGGTAAGCGGTCACCATCGACTATGGACATTTGCAACACCAGGGCAGTATATTTGCAAATGCTGGAATAATAAGGAGCAATTTTCCCTTATTATCAATTTTTTTATGTAGGTATTTGAATGATTAGACGACGGGCGTGTCGCTAGACGATCCAACGGAATAAAATATTAATTTTTCATTATTAAGAGCTCACCGCCTATCTTCATCGTGATATATCTGTTCAGCCCCATCGAAATCTTTGAAGTATGATAGTATCTCCGCCTTTTTTAGTGCATTAGAGTGTAAAGCGTTCAAACGTGATATAAATCTAATTCCAGCGTAGTCGTTTCGCCTTACGAACGCGGCCTCAGCTGTTTCCAGGGCAGATTCAGATTCGAAATTTTTCAAAGCTGCTTCTGCTAGTAACAACCTAAAATATCAAAATCTTCTATAGGGGGTTCTGTAGGTAGGATTATAACAATACGCTAGAAATTGGAAAGAAAAATATTCCAACGGCGCGTCCCACGACCTCCGATGTTTTTTTGTAGCTTTATGAAGAGACACGCATTACGCTCGCTTGTAAGATTCACGCTTGCCCTTACAGTTCACTGTTCAGCGTCAATGCACTACGCTCGTCACCCAACCTATGTTAACGGGTGATTAAACTATTTATGCCTTGTAGGTATCTAGTGATGAAACACCTATATAAAAGGTTTGGTTATACCGTTTACACCAAGCAAGCGAGCATTCTTAGAGCTCTCCTAGTATATTCAATAAGTTATTCATATAATTTTCTCGCATAAACAAATAGCAAATAGTCGATCTCCGTTTATTTGATAATAGCGGATATAGAATTGGAACATTCGATCGTTTGGTCTAAATCGACCTTGTAATTATAGTATTTATAGCAACTTTTTATTATTTTTAATTTAAACCTAATATAGCTTATAAAGATTTCATGCCATGCATTCGACATATAAAAAAAATTAAGTTCTATAATTTATATCTGATGAGTAATATATGAAAATAAATAATCATAAATAATAATCATTCGCCCAACACCTATCGACGTATTCCAGCAGTCTCACTTGAGAGCCAGTAAGTTCCCAAACCTGGTGTAGCGTGACGCCAACTTCGACCACATCGTACTTAACATCAGGTGACTTGTAGTCAAACGCTACCCTATGAAGGAAATAAGCAATATAATAATGTAACTGATATAATATTATCTAGTACCTACCATAACTGTGGGTGGGGGTTATCCTTTATAAAGTTCTCTGCTTCTTTCAACCCCACTTTCTCAATGAGCTGACGCGTGTCTCTCAGAGACTTCACCTCGACTTGTACAATGTGTTGTGGAGAACATTTGTCGGTTATACTGTCTAACAGAGCTGTAGTTATTTCCAGTTCCTTTAACAATACGTATTTATGTTCAAAATAGTTTATATTATTACACTTTTTGAATAAGTTTCGAGCGAAAATATTGTACCCGATGTTAACCGAATAGTCTCAAGTCTCAATCCCGGATTAGGTATGTACATAATAGTGATGAATGATGAAGGTATCGAAACTTATAGAACTCGCAACGAAACACATGTGTTTTGTGACGGTTATGTTTTTTATTCGTGTCACGTCTAATATAATATTTTCTGCTCGAAAAGTATTTTTTGTTAGCCTGGTACTAAGGTGGTCGTGGTGGTATACCTACATATTAAACGTAGAGAAAACTTATGAAACGCATAGTCCATTGACATTAATTTCTAAGTTTTAAATGTTCATAGGCCACTTTGGTACCCGGTATCACGCACGCCAACTCACCCTAAATTTACACAGATACCCTTGCATGGTGAGTGGCTCTTCGGGCTCCGCATCCCTCATGACATATAGCCTCGCTTTCTCCGCGACCGCCAACATTTGCGGGTTGTCGGAGGCCCACAGCGCGCTCCACACGTCCTTCCGCAGCGCTTGCCCGATGCTGACGTTATTGGCCATGTCCGTGTCGAGGAGAAACAGGGAGCCGGGCTGGTCGATCACGTAGAACTTGCTTAAAACATATAGCAAAAGTATTACTGTGTTATCAGAGTGTAATAAATCAGAATTAAAATGTTATTTTTCTATCCCAAAGAATGTCTTTCAGAGTGTGTGTTTAATACTATTAACACATGTCGTCACAAGACGATTTATATTACTTACTTAGACCACTCGTGAGAAACATCTTGTGTTAGAAAGATAACCTGGGCCTAAGATTAACTCAACACTTACCTAGAATTGGAATTAAGTCCCATTTTGTACGGCTTCGAGTTCATATTGATGGAGGTGATTTTTTTGAAGTTAACCAGAGAAAATAGCAATATAGTGCCGGAATTTCGGCCCACTAGAAGATGGCTGTCGGAGGAAGCTATACAACAGATAGTGTCGTCTTGGAAGGAACCATCGCCTGCGGTCAGCGTCGAGCCGTCCACATGGTACAGCTGCTCTGTGGAACCTAGGGGCATAACCAAATAACCTATAACGAGGATGTACGTATACGTATACATGTTATGTAGGACTTTAGCATGCACACGCTACGCACGTGTGCAAAGTAGGCGCGGATACAGCCCTCAAAAAAGGTGGAGTTACGGCCACCCGAAAAACCCAAAATAGAAGTCGGATTACAGTCTCGCTCCCAATCAATACATTGCATTCCTAATTCCTTTAGAGGAGACGTATACAAAATTATACCTTGGCCAAGATGCCCAAGGCTTTGTACAGCCGATTCCTTTGTTTTTTCTTTGAATAAAACAGTCAAAAAATTTTACATTAGGTCTGTGGGCATGCCCATACAGTGCCAACAATGGTGGATCCGCTCTTCCCTTTGTACATATTGGTGGTATCACACACAGCGTGTATTTAGCTAAATCCTAAGTGTAAGTAAAGTGGCAATGCACTGCGCCCGTCACGCTGAATCAGTTTTTCTGAGAGTGAGTGATTTCAGTCATAAGTTTATAACCATGTACTAGTAGGTACCCAAAAACAAACCCAACTGTACCTAAATTACACAGTAAGTATTAAATAAAAGTTATTCAAAATTCAAAGCTTTTATCAAACAAAATTTTTTCAAGTGATAGAGAAAGTTAGAGGCATGTGTATTAATCCTACTAATATTATATATGCGAAAGTTTGTGTGTGTGTGAATGTTACCGCGTATCACGGTAATTACTAAACCGATTTTAATGAAATTTGGAACAGATATAGCTTGTACTCTGGATTAACGCAAGCGAGATTCCTGCGAGATAACGGAAAGACGCGGGTAAAACCGCGGGGCGGAACTAGTAGAGAATACTTACGCGGTCTAGAAGGCGTGGCGAATTTCCAAATCAAAAAAGACTCCTTTGAAGCAGCCACCACAATCGCCTTACTGTTCACCGTCACATACACAACTGGTATAGAGACTGCTTTCGCTGAAAAATTACATGATCAAATACCGAATTACAATTGACGATATTTATAGCTGCCAATACTAGAGATTTATTGTTTGACAAAGACCCAAGATACTTGATGTGCTGTAGCAGGTCTTAAGTTCATACAAAAGTTCCAGTTTTTATTTCAAAAAAATCTTGAAAGTCGTTCCAGGCATTTTTTTCATTTGCCAAATCGGTTCTATTGTTCTTATGTTATGCGCTTACCAAGAAACAACATTTAATTTTTATTAAAATATAGATTTACCATCGCACTGTATCCCTTGTTGATTTGAAATGATGAGTGTGGACAGGGTCGCTATGATACAATACTCGTCCACTCCGCACATATCAATAACATCAGGGATGTTGTTTATCCAAGACTGAAATCAAACGTGAACTTCCCGTTGTATTATTATAATGACGTTTTATCTTATTAAATGTTCAAGCGCTACCATGCTTCGGAGGACACGTTCAGCTGTCGATCTCTGTATTAGTTGTAAAGCCACGATGGAAGTCTTCGAGCAGCCTGAATACTCCGACAACAGAGTTGGCCACTAATAAAAAAACTTGCTATGCCCGCTGTTTCACCCGCGTGGTTTATAGCTTTAAAAAGTATCTTATGTCCTTCGCCGGGATTTAAAGTCTATCTCCTTTCAACATGATCTCTTAAGTGGTTTAGGCAGGTGACAAACAGACGGAGGGACCGAGAGCGTTACTTTCGTATTTTATTAATTAGTATGAATTTAATTTATATGTATTGTACAATGTACATACCTTCCTCTTGGATCACTATCTATTGCTGAAAATTGCATTAGAATCCAATGAATAGTTATAAATATATAAGTATATGTAATAGTGATACAAAATTAGTTACCTGATGAGTGACAGTGTCCCAAAACGTGACAGTTTCAGTTCCCGATACAAAAGCGAGCGTGTTCCCATAGAACGCGTACTTATGGTCCGGTTTCACGTTAGCGAAGTATATGAAGGAGTCGATGGCTATCGCCAGCCGCAGCGACCGCTTCTCCCAAGACAGAGCTTTCATGGAACCCCCGGGTACTCTGAGAGTTCGTATATGCTGCAAGTATTTCTATTAATTAACAACCTGTAGAATAAAAACGGGGTTTTCGGTGGCAATAGGGAATATGCATGTGATTTAGATTTACTTGATTTTTGTTTCCATGATACCTTATGGCCTTGACATTACACCTAAACCATTATTTTCTTATTTAATTTGTGATTAAATACCTTAAAAATTTAATCAAAAAGTGCAAAATAAGCGTGGGAATTTCAAATTTGCGAATCGCTTCACCATTGGTCGATTCGAAAAATGACGTCACACGGCGCAATGGATTTATTATCTGCTTCGATATTCATACTGATACGAAGAAAAATTACTTTTAAAAATAGATTTCTGTGTGTTTTCGATTGCCTAGTGCGGTTTTGGTATATAGTGACAGTACTAAACATCAAGAACAATGACTGAAAGTGGTTTCGTCAAAGCACAATCGGACAATTTGCCAAAAATAGATGCTTTTATGATGACCGCATATTTTGCATCAAATCCAGATTTTACGTTCGTTGAGGTCAAAGGAGTAAAAGCGGCAAGGTAATTATTTTAAAACATGATATTTTGCAATTTACTACATAGGTTTTTATGCATGCACTTCCCTAACAGTATTTACCTAAACATAACCTCAAACGTTGTTATGATTCACATAGCCTTGTATGTTTCAATAGATTGTAGCGAATTTTGTATAAAGTCTTTGATCATGAAGCAGATACTCACGAAGTAGATGACCAAACGAAACTTTTATATGTATTTATCTAAAATTATTGTTTGTTACAGATGTGAATGTGAATCATATGGAGATTCAGCTGTAGGCTATGTTCAAGTAAAACGAGATGGGAACATAATTATGTATAGTGCAAGCTCGAACCACACCAGAGCATAATGTGCGTCACAAGTGTTATGCTGTACAAGCGATCTGTGATGAAACTGAAAAAACCATTATGTACTTCAATTCAATGGGAAGATTGTGCGGCACACTTAGGTAAGATTTTTTTAGTTTTTGTTCCACTCATTGGGCTACTGTTAGATGTTTTTTAAGCAAAACACTAGGGCAGAGTTGGAGACCTTGGCTTTGCCATAGATATTATCAATATAACTTGTAATCAAAATACTGCGTAATGATGAGTTAGGAGAACTAACCATACTACAACTAGAGTGACATTTTTAATACAGTCATATTATTATATTAAAGTACATATTATGTAACATAACTTATTATTATTTTGTTTCAGGAGGTTGCGAAGCATTCAATTGCATTTTTGGCATAGCTACACCAACATAGTGAAGATCCATCGAGTACTAATATTGAGTGCTGTATATCTTGCTTGGTACCTCAAGAGTTAATAATGTTAAATTCATTATTTAGTTTTAGAATGGAATAGAACAAAACAGATCTGTAATAAAAACCTGAGCGTCAAAGCTTGTTTTATATTTTATATGTATGTAACAGTAACAGTTTGATTTTAATTTTTAAGGTTTCCTTTGTATCTGTATTTTGTTATTCAAGTTTCTTGAATTATTAACTGAATATGCATACCTAAAAATAAAACTAAGGAATAATTATTTCATTTTTTTATTAAAACACCCTGCATATTTGTCAAACCGCAGACTAACATTATAGAGATAGAGGTACATTTTTCTTTTCAATAGTTGAATTAACATTAACATCTTTACTTTTGTACTTTGATCTAATATTTACTTGCACAGCTTCATCACATTGTACTTGGTCTGTATTACTAGAGGCTTCAATCTGCTTCATCTCGGAGACATCCATGTGAGATATACTGGGTCTTGCTTAATAATCATCACAGCTTTCAATATGAAAAGTACTGTTCCCGGCTTCATAGTAACTTGTTTGTGGCGTAAAGTATTTGTACTTCTGACAGCAAACTCAATGAGAGTTTCATATAATAACGATAATTTTTGTCTTTTAATCGCACACATTCCTTCTTGTGGTGGTGCCATTTTTTGTTTTTGGCACTGAAACAACACCTTGTTTTAACTGAAGCATAACTTTTCCCTCTTGTTGTCTCATGATGTTGTATTGTATATTATATGAGATAGGTATCTTCCTCAATCTAAAATAAATCTCCGGAGGAAAGACAGGAATGATAAAGGTCAGGCTGGTATAAACTTGGTGTAAACAGAGTTAGTTTCTTCCACTTGATAATCAAAATATTTATGCTTGCAAAAGTTAACTTTGACCAATTCACACCATGTTAACTATCGAAATACAATACACTAACATTAAAATGATCTTCACAACAATGTAAATACGATGATGGAGACACTTCATCTCTTCTCATAACCTTACACAGTTACGTATTTTCATATCACTTGGAATAGAAAAAAAACACTTTATCCGGTGTACTTATTATAGTGTTTTGGCAGTCTGGTACAAGACAATGTCCATAAAATGGTTTTTTAGCCTTTTCCATTGTCGAAAAAGCGATATAAACTGAAAATTCTTAAATATTAGCTGTCATTACATAGAGAAAACAGTACTGGACGAGTGATGTGACGTCATCAAAAGCGCGCGAAAAATAAGGGCGTTCAAACAGGTCAAATTTAATCGGTACTTTAAATATTATTTAAAAAATTCATTTGAACGATTTTAACAGGATTTATATTTTTTACTATGTTATAACGACGTAATAAGTGGATTAAACAAATAAAAAAAATCGATGCATATTCCCTATTGTATTGTCAGCATGAAAACTTTATTTTTATTCCCAAACTTGCGTTTCTTCGGGTGATAAATAATTATTAGTGATGATTATTAACCAGTAGGTATGTATATACGAACGAATGTAGGAAATTTACATAAAGTTATTAAATGTATTTTCTAGTTGCATATCGTTCAGCCGTTTGAGCGTGCAAGAATAACAAACATTCGTCCATCAAACTTTGAGCGATATAAATATCCTACTAATACTATGATAAATGTGTATAATATTAGTATATAGGCCATTTATCGCTCAGCGAGTGGGGCCGCGTCTGGATTATATGGGATCACCTAGGAAAAATGTAATTGGTACCTCTCCATATGCACTAAAGAACTGCACTACGTTTGTTTTGTCCGAAGTGCAGCCAGCGACGGCCAGAACAGTGCCGTTGTGGTTCCAGTGGCAATCGATAGCACTCATGTTTGTCTCGACCACAACGCTATCTGTATGAAACAAAATATATCACATATTATCATCATCATCAGCCGTTATTATTACGCTCCTACAGCTGGGCATAGGAAGAATATAGTTTATTTTTCAATTTTCCGTGTTTATTCTTAATCCAACCAAACATAGTGATGGTGTTTTAAACTGCCTCGAAATTAATATAATGAATTGAATTAAACTATTATTTTTAAATGAATTTACGAAGCATTACATTTAACATCTAAGGACGTGGATTCTGTTAAGTGCACTTTCTTAAGGTGAATGGGCTCGTGCAATTTCCCATACAAACTCAAGAAGGGCGATATGGATCACGCGAACTATTCTAATGAAGTTTGAAAATTTTCTTAAATTGTTCAATTAATTACCCATTCGCGAACTATCAGTTTCTCTTACAAAAATTATGTTTTCCATGTAATTTTACATCGGAAAAATCGTATTATTATACACATGTGTGCGTGAGTGGCACTGAAGTTGACGGACTTGAATTAGGTGATTTTAACCTGCCATCTATCTGAATTTCGATGAACTATTTAGATGTAGACCTTGTGCAGTGAGCGAATGGTGGCATACGACAACGTTGAAGCGTCACAGAAGAAATTATAGTTTGTCAATAGCTAAAAATTATGCGACGTTGCAAGATCGGGCGTGACTAGTGAAGAATGATTTTCTGTCTCGCTCGCCACGATATTTCGACTTGCCAAGTCGTGCATGAACGATTTTGTTGATTTTGGGGCAATTTTTACTTTCCGTTCCGAAGACGTAAATCGAAACGGGTTGGTAGTCAAGGTCGTGGAGGTCTAATCCACTTTGATAACCTAAGTGATAGAATTTCGCCCAGGTAATCAAAGTAGGAAAATAAGTTAATAAATAAGTAAAGTAAATATATATCTTGCGATAGTTTCTCACACGGCCATCCGACTTGTATGTATTATGGTAACCAGGCAGCTGACAACATACTTACATTAGAACGTAAATCTAAATACATACGGTCTACGTAGATAGATACCTACTATTGATAAAATAGTTAGTTAGGTACTTGGCGGTAGAACTAGAAATGGTAGATCGCCCTTGCAAGAGGTCGCCTACCACGGTGGTAGGTACCTACCTAGCTAAAATAGTTTAGGGATGTGAACAAAATAATCGATTTTTATATTAATCGATCTTTTTTTTATCGATTTTTAAAAAGTCGATGATTATATTACAAATCGATTATTTTTATTTAAATAATTGTTTTTTACAAATCGATTATATAAATAAAAACAATCGCTTAGTAAAAATTCAAACAATAATCTATTTGTACAAAATCGAAAAATAATCGATTTGTAAAAAATCGATTATTAAGTAAAAAATAATCGAATCGTTTTTACAAATCGATTTAATCTAAAGAGATAAAAATCGATTATTTCTTAATCGATTTTTTCCCTTTCAAGTCACACCCCTATATTTGATACCCAGTGTGTTGGTACCGCACTACCGCATTATCAAATAAATATTTGGTAGGTAAAGGTATGGTAGGTAAGGTACTAACTACAACATAAGTAGCTAGCGAAGTTACTGGGCTAATGAGTGTCTTATCTACTAGGTAGGTATCTGATCTAAAGTCTCAAATATTACATAATAAGCCACCATGTTGTGGTTTGGCACGATATTTTTCTTCACCGAAACCTCATACCTATTGTTGGTATTTGAACATGTGCTGTGCAGCACGGAAGTTCAATGCGCAACCGATTGAGCTATCATCGCTTCAAATCATAAACGTCAAAGAAAAAACCGAAATCAACCGATATCTATCAATGTAATACTATACATATTGTTATCAAACGGAATAAGGTATATTTTTCAATAAAACAGTCTAAGCGGTAAAGAAGACGGAATCCAAATCCACACCCACATTTACAATAAAAATTTATTTACCTATACATATAATAAAACTGTGACTGATCGCTGTCTGTACATCCTATCCTTTCCTACTAATATTATAAATGCGAAAGTTTGTGTGTGTGAATGTTTGTTGCCACGTATCACCGTAACTACTGGAATGGAAATAGCTTATAGCTACTTTTTATCCCGGAAAAAGGTTCCTGCGGGATAACGGGAAGACGCGGGTGAAACCGCTGCTGAAAACTAGTGAAAGATAAATGAGAAAAGCTATTATTGGGGGTCTTTATCATCAACGCAATAGAACCCAAAACAATGATAAATGGAATTTTTGTCTGTTTGACTGTATGTCTGTTTGTCTGTGCGTTTGTGCGCGCTAATTCCAGAAACGGCTTAACCGATTAGGGTGCGGTTTTCACTAATGTATGTGTATGTGTGGTAAGTGGTAAGCTTCACTTAATATTTAGTGTTTCTTTTACTACAATAGTTTTATAAAAAAAATATCGATAAACTGTAGGACACGCGGGTGAAACTGCGGGGTGCAGCTAGTATAAACTAATCAGACTGTTCTATGAGTTTTTTGGTTACGTCATTCACGTAAAATGCATTTTTGACTAGTTGCTACGTTGCTAGGCAAGTTGTTGTTTATAGTTTTACTCTGTAAAAAAGGTTGATCAACGTTGGAAAATTATTGATGGAAATCAGCAGATACAATCGTGCACCACTACGCCAGCTGAGGCCAGCAACAGCCCTGCCACATAGTACCTTTGTATAACCGGAAAAGCCCTGCTGGCTGGCTGTCACCACAAATCTAATTTTCGGAGGATCAAGGACGTTGTTCTACAACTGCCCTTGCTGAAAGTGTATTCAAATACCTTTGAAATAAACAATATGATGACATATAATTTTCCTACGCTTATTTACTTCGTAAATGACACCTTGAAATAAACGAAATTTTATTCTACTAATATTATAAATTCAAAAATTTGTGCGTGTGAATGTTTGTTACCACGTATCAACGTAACTACTAAACCAAATGAACCAATTGCGGAAACAGATTTGAAAGAAGCATGTCTCTCGAAAATTCGAGACTTCCAAAAAACAACGGAGGAAATAAAAGGAATTGAACTTCTGACCATAGGGCAACATGAAAATGATGTTTACACTACATATAAATGCGACAGGCCAGCCAGCCGATTTGGAATGGTTAGTTTTTCAAAGTCATGTTTGTTTCTTTAGTAGTGTTTAGTAGACATAAATCCGTGGTTTTCGTATGGCCAGGTTAGGATACAAATTAGAATATACTTTAATTATAGCTTTGTTGCAGATATGTAAACGAAAAGCGATAACACCATGCCACAACCACGTCAAAAGAATTTTGTATAAAAACAATGTTCTGACCAATAACATGGCATATGGCCAACACAATGAGTCTGTGGCCAGAACATAGTTCATGGAAAAAATGAAAAAAACTGTGCGACCAGCAGGACTTTATAGTGACGAAGAATTGTGAATTATTGAATATTTTAAGAATGTGTAAATAAAAAGACTATTGGTGATTGACTGTTTTTTATTTTGATACTATGTACATATATAATAAATAATCCTGATTGTTTCATAATAAAGTATTACAATAGCCAATGTCTTTATTGGTAGGAGAGTAGAGAGTATAGGTAATAAAGGGTATAGGCCATCTCCATTCTAAATTTCATCCAAATCAAAGAAAATTACCAAAAATCTGAGGCAGGGATCGAACTCGGAACCTCGTTATTAGTAAAGAACTACTGAGAGGTTTGACCACTGGTCTAACCTATACAGTAAACGAAAGAACGAAATTAGCAAATGGTTTCGTGTACAACAAGACCATTTTCTATGTGTGCGTGAATAGATCGCTGCCATACACCACTACCGCCGCGATATTGTTTGGCACAAATAAAAGTGTTTTGAAAACTAAAACACATCTGAAATATTGTTGGATACATAAAACATATTACGCCATTACCGGTAAACATAATTATTATTAAAATAATATGCACCTGTTCATTCATAATAAAATAAGATGCGTTAATTAGAAACAACGCCATCTATTGACGCTGGGCTGCTAGGCGGACCGCAAGCAACCACCTTAGATGCGTTCTAATGACATACTTTATGTCTACGTGTGCGTGTATAAGTACGTAAATTTGTGACACCAGCAGTAAGAGAAGCGTTACGAGTAATTTATTAGTTTATTTAATGAAGATTTGGGTAATTTACAATTGAGTAACGCTATAGAACGCGCGCTTTAGTGTTTGGTTCGAATAAGATTGTTATTTTCGACGTAAAAAAATAATTTAGGTAAAAAATGACATCAGCGCCATCTCTTGACAACATAGCGTGATGAGCTCTGGGATCATCCACCTTAAACTATGTTTGACAGGTCTGAAAATAACACCGTCCTTTGTTTACTTCTGTGGTCAGAAAAGGACAGCAATACTTTTAGACCTGTCAAACTTAGTTTAGATTTTTTAAATGCACAACAGAATCCGTGCAGGATTTTGATCTGTTTCTGTTGAAGTATAAAATTCTGGGTGGCACTGAACTGTTATGGGCAAGCGCGACGCCTACCATCAGGCGAGTGAATAAATCGTTTCCACACAAAATTGAATAAAAAATTCGTTTTATATTTATAACGTAGCGGCTTCACCTTCCTCGATGCAATTTTTCATTAGTATAATGACGCCGCTTCTGTAGCTTATCGCCAGCACCGGCCGGCTGGGGGGCGCGGCGCCCGCGAACCAATCCATGGAGATCACATCCATAGAGCCAGAAACACCGTGGACCGATACCGGCATCTGAAATCAATAACTAATATCTTAATGATCTATTCAATATCAATTTTATTATTATTATTCTAACTATGGCTGCCACAGCAACAACCTGTGGGCCTACCAGCGTCTCTTATTGCAATTCAGTGCCTATGTGTTAATCCAGGGTATAAGCTATCTCAAGTACAAATTTCATCAAAATCGGTTTAGATGTTACGGTGATACGTGGTAACAAACATTCACACACATACACACACACAAACTTTCCCATTTATAATATTAGTAGGATATAGGAAAACATACTGTGAAATTTCCCTGATCATCATACAGATGGAGTTCGCCATTAGTGAGTGCAAACAGCAACATTGAGTTGTCTGGTGACCACTGCACTGCAGCCAAGCCAGGGCCTTTGATGTCTTTGCCCCACACTCGAGATCCGTCTACTGATCCGACTATAACTGCTCCTATCGGTCAAAAAAGAAAAATTGTCATATAACATTAAATTTTTAAGATTATCCCCTAATCTAAAGTGCATGGCCTCAATTTAGCATCAGGTTGCGCATGCGCATGCTACGTAACTACCATTGTTACTACGTTCATATTGTAAAAATCGATTTGGACCAGGCAAGTGAATACTCGTTATATTATCACACATATCAAATTCAGTTAGTGTAAACGGAGATAAAGTATCTATCGTTGTTCTATCTTTATTCACCGAGATTCTAATGAAAGTTCTAAGAATCGCTCTATTGGTGTAAACAGCGCACGAGCGTGCGAACAGATTCCTACATTATTTCGTATCTAGCTCAGAGGACGAGCAGTCTCTCGTGTTTTAGCGCATTTATTCAGTCAAACTGACTGTGTTTAGACGAAACAAATGAACGCCAGAATACTGCACATATTCCGGTTCTATTGTTCTTGTTTTATTCGTTTTGTAATTAAGAATAGAATGATTTATTTTACGCGTCTACAAAAAAAAAAACAAGAATGTCTCACACAGAATGCTCATGTTCTTACTCTGTTTGTTTAGTCCAAACCCGTCTTTGAACAAAATGCAAAGACAAGAAAGTCACCTCGGCAGGTGCTGGAGAAAAATGGGCAACAAAGCACATTAGACACTTGTATGGCTCAACTCTTAATAAGAGGAGACACTATTGGCGGCTTAAGGTCTGATCTCACCTATACTCTGCTAACATGAAACATAAATAGTATTAAATCGATATTTTTGGCAGTAATAGAACTGTCAACATGATTGTTTTTATTTCCAAAACTTGTGTTTCTTCAGGTGATAATGAGTGAATGAGTGAGTAATTGGTGGATTATTAATCACTAGCTGTTCCCAGCGGTTTCACCCGCGTGGGCTACAGTTTATCGCGATAAAAAGTAGCCTATGTGCGTTCTCCGGCTCTAGACCATCTCTGTACCAAATTTCATTCAAATCGGTTCAGTAGTTTAGACGTGAAAGCGTAACAGACAGACAGACAGAGTTACTTTCGCATTTGTAATATTAGTAGGGATAGGGATTATGTTTTCGTTAAAGTGCTACAATTATAGGAAATTGAAAATAAAGTTGATAAATAAGCAACATTTCTAGTTTCTCCAAAAAGTCTGTGTAAAGTTTAAGTAGTGTCACTAGATTACTTTTAAATAGTAAAAGGACTATCCTCTTTGACCCAACTTCTTGCTGGGTCCCATCATCTCATTGTCATCATCATCATTATACTTGATACTTTTTGAGTTTGATACATTTCATACTTGACACTGGCAAATACACTAATTGTGTGAAACCATAATAAAAAAAATAAAAATTTTATACTTCAAAGGGTCTACTAAAACTTATAATATATTTATATTAGTAGGGAAGAAATACACTTTTATTCTATTCTAGAAACTTTATCTTACCATCTTCATATGTAATACAGATTTTCTGTCCATCTGAGCCCCAAGCCATACTTGTAACAGTTGACTTGTTTCTGTTATTTATCATCTCTTCATACCACGAGCCCTGAAATGAATTTATTACTACTAATATATACAATTGAAACATTTTTTGTTTATTAGATTGTTTTTCATTCATGCCAAATTGGATGGATTTTAATGAAAGAAAATAAACTAAGCTTGCATTGCGGTCAGCCGATGCTAACTGCTAACGTTGTGAAGTTAGAACACTTCATCATTTTATATTTCTATATACCTACAATCTTAAACTAGTTACCTTATAAAGCATCCAAACAATAATAACTCCATGCTCATCACTGGTGGTCAGTTTCTGGAACACTTCATTCCACACAGCTACACAGACCTGGCCAGTGTGACCTTCCAGCCCAAGATTCATTGACAGGTTTCCACCACCACCTGTCAGGGTAAAGCTCCATAAGTTAGACAAGGCAATAATTCTATGACATCAATTTTAACAATAAAACAATGGTCTCCAGCTGATCTTTCTACACTGTAAGTCTATTTACTTTTTTAAGAAATTTATGTAGGTACCAGATTCAAGTTTTAAAACTTTTAGCATTCCATCTTCTCCTCCTAATGCAATGTAGCCAGAAGAGTGATTCCATGATATACACCTCACGTTTGACTGTTTCGGAATAGCTATCTGTAAATATTATAAATTATTAATTACTAAATCAATAAAATTATTGTTTTCAATTCCATTCCCATAGCAACATTATGTTAATATATAATATATATTAATTAGGTAATTACCTTTTTGCTCATATAGATAAACATGATTTCAGATTAAATCTTCGATTAGGTTCAATGAGAGTTAAATATCAAGTGTGTTTTTTGTAAGTTAACAATAAACTCAAAAGTAAGATAAAAGTTTGTAGCAGTTGTAAATTAAGTTACGTTAGACATGCACACCACCTGACAAATTACTTTAACATGACTTTGCTTTTTCATTCACATCATCTAAGGATTCTAAGGTATATATATATATCTATCTATATTTTGCATTTTGCCAATTATTATTGTTCCTTTCCCAAATTAAAATTTGGTGCGAAAACTACAAAAGTACGAGACGAGTGACGATTGAAGCAGTGGTCTCGAACGTCAAAGTGCGAAATCGGTAGAGTTGCCCTCCAAAATCGGTATATTTGTACCAAAAATCGGTAGTATATAAAAAAACAATATGGTATCAAATTCGTTTATTTATTTCTACATTACCTACATTACATACATATTACAAACTATTTTATTTATTTAGTATCAACTTACAGGCTTAATATGTTTACTGTTTATGAAGTAATTTTTTTTATTTTTTTATGTAATTTTTATATAAAGATACAAATAAAGAGTCTTTTCTAGAAGAGGCTATTAATTAACATTTTTAAAATAAAATAAAAAAAACACATATTGTGGTATAACTCTAATAGTTAGACAAATGCTCTTGCGAATTTTTTTGTAGACCCTAATGGTACCTACAAACCCGTAATACATTATTTTTTTCTAGTGTCAATAGTTTTTGCAGCGCACGCAAAAATAGGTTTTCGATTTCACACCTTGGGTTGCAAAATAGCAATTTTCTTACGGATCCCTAATTTTTTTGGAAATAAAATATAGCCTATTATAACCTTCCTCGATAAATGGGCTATCTAACACTGAAAGAATTTTTCAAATCGGATCAGTAGTTCCTGAGATTAGCGCGTTCAAACAAGCAAACAAACAAACTCTGCAGCGTTATAATATTAGTATAGATTAAACATAAATGAAAAGGGTTGCCAATTTATAAATGTTAAATCGCCAAAATCGGTAGAAAAATCGGGAGAATTTCAATGTATTCTCGGAAATCGTGGAAAAATCGTTGCATTTCGGTATTTCGGTAGAACAGAGCTCATATCGGTAGAAATACCGAAAAATCGGTAGGTTCGAGACCACTGATTGAAGACTGTATTTTAATATGACAGAAGGATTAATTGAAATTGAAACTGACACAGTTAGACACACTGAAGTGACAGTGGCAACAATAACAACGATGACAAGACAACCGACACAACGTGCGACCATAGATTTTTTTTTTTAAAAACCTACTTCAGGCACCAGTCTCTGCAAAGCAGGCTTACCTTGCTAACCTACAACTGTATGTCCATTATGTCCATCTATGTTGCCTGTTTTGTTGAGAAAAATAAATACATTTATTATTATTATTATTATTATAGATGTAGAATAACAGTTATGTGAGTCATTTCAAGATTTTCCAGTTCCAATAATTCCAATATAGTCTTCGCAGTGAGCAGCTAGATGAGAGCAGGAAACACTGATCATAGAGTAACTTTGGAAGGCTTTGATCCCCCCATTAAATGTGAGTTCTCATTGGCAATGGCAGCGACACTTAATGGCCACAGCTCGTACTGTGGCCATTCTTGCAACCGGACTAAATGTCTGATCATAGTCTATTCTGTTTTGTTGTTTAAATCCTTTAACAACCAGCGTTGCCTTATATTTGTCGATACTACCATCAGGGTTTTGTTTTATACGAAGAACCCACTTACAAGGAAGTGCTTTCTTGTTCTTGGGTAACTCACAGAGCGTCCAGACCCCAGAAGCATGTAAAGCAAAGTAATGAGAAACAGCTGATCTGTAACTACTGCTCCGGTAAAGGACACATAGTGCGGAAGTGCAAAAAGTGGCTTAAGGACGGGAGGCCGCCCAAGCCCACACCAGTAGCTGCTTCAATATCAAAGCAAGTGCAATAAATTTAATTGATGGTAAATGCTTGTACCAAAGGACAAAGGCAAGACAGAGAGAGCTGGTTTGTCGACAATGGAGCAACAACTCACATTGCAGTTAGGAGTGATATCTCTCAGGAGTTTCACGAATTTGATTCAGATCACAACATTTCGACTGGAGACGGGAGCATCATTCCCGCTTTGGGGAAAGGCACTGTTGAAGTTGAATCAAATGTCAGTGGCAAGACAGAACTCAGAACGAATAACACTCAACAATGTGTGGTTAGTACCATCACTAACAAAAAGCCTCTTCTCGCCGCTTGCTGCACAAGACAGGATAAAGAATGGTTTCTTTAGTTCCACAACTACAGAGTGCAAGTTAGATATATAATGCACAATTAAAGTTGTCGGAAAGAGAGTCCAATATGGAGGACTGTATAATTGGACATGAAGACGATCATTCCAATGAAACCAAGGACCATAGAGGTCAATGCTATGACAGGCTCAAATTTGCTACACCTATATCATGAGCGTTTTGCTCATCAGGACAAGAGACACCTTATCCACCTTGTAAAGAGAGAACTCGGAATTCGGCTAAGTCCTGATAACGTAAAATGTGAAGGCTGTATTTACGGGAAGTCACATAGAAAAAAGTTTGGAACAAGGGAAAGAGCAACAGCTTTCGGAGAGCTGATTCATACTGATGTTTGCGGTCCCTTTGCAGATAGTATCTCCAAATTTAAATACTATGTACTTTTTAAAGATGACTACTCAGGATATCACATGGTCTACTTCATCCGAAACAAATTTGAGGTTAAGGATAAACTTGTTAAAATGCTGAAATAATACAAGACCACCGGACATGATAATATAAAGACGATTCCAACGGAGGCGAATATGACAATAAAGAATTACGTAATATTCCTCAAATATATGGTAGGTATTCAACAACGGCTGACGATGCCTTACACTCTTGAACAAAACGAATGTAGTGAGCGAAAATCTGTACCTTGGTTGAACCTGCGAGATCTATGCTACATACAAGAGGAGAATTACCGCAAATACTTTGGGCTGAACTTATCAACACAGCCGCGTACGTGCTAAATAGGACAGGCCCAACGAGAGTTGATGGTAAGGTACCTAATGAACTCTGGCATGGAAAGAAGCCCAAGATAAGTCACTTGAGAAAAATATCGGAAGTTAACGCTTTGCTCATATTCCAAATCAAAAACGAAAGAAGCTTAGCAAAAAAGCTACAAAAGGCAAGCATAAAGGCTATGAAAATGGTTATCGTATTCGGGACAGAAACAAAACATTGCGTTCAAGGGACATCACGTTCCAGACTTATGTTGAGTTTCGGATATCCACACAGATGCCATTGTCATCAGAGGGAGATAACCCATCTCACATGCAAGAAGCTATGCCAGAAAATGTCATAGAGCCGGATACTAGCCATGAACATGCTCTAGAGGGAGATAGAATAAGCCAAAAATAAGTTCATGAGAGGGTTTCGAAAGATGATTCAGAAGATGTTTTGCGACATAATTCGGTTAACGAAGAGGTTTCGCAAAATAATTTAATTCGCGAAGAGGTTTCGGGTGATGAAAACGAAATGAGAGACGAGAGTGCGAACGAAGAGTTCGTTGATGCTGATGAGCGGTTGGAGGTTCTAGAACCTTCGTTGTTGAATCAAACGCCTAGATACAACTTACGCAATCGAGCTAATCTCTCATTTCGTTTTCATCACCCGAAACCTCTTCGCGAATGAAATTATCTTGCGAAATCTCTTCATTAACCGAAGCGTTGTTCCATTGTCGACAAACTAACTCTCTCTCTGTCTTGACTTTGTACTTTGGTACAAGCATTTACCATCAATGAAATGTGATGCACTTCCTTTGATGTTGAAGCAGCTGCTGATGTGCCAGGTGTGGGCTTGGGCGGCCTCCTGTCCTTAATCCACTTTTTGCACTTCCGCACTATGTGTCCTTTACCGGAGCAGTAGTTACAGATCAGCTGTTTCCCCTAGCTTTGCTTCACATTCTTCTATTCAGTGCGTTTTGCCACTAAAGTCTTTGCTTGGAGGTTTTTTGTTACCTAATGTTCTCTCAAATGCACATAGGTGGCTCGTCAAGTTATTAACCGTCCTTTCACCTGAATTCAGTAAAAGCCAGCTCGATTTAAACGCAAAATATCGTTCATCTAGTTTGTCCAGAACATTGCAAACCAGAAATAAGTCAGGCAACTTTACAGTGGCATCCCTCTCTGTGATTTCTACATTCAGATTGTCCCAAATATTTTTAAGTTTTGACATATATGTGGATACATCATCCTCTTAATTATATTGGAAACTCAAAAATTCAGCGCACAAATTGTATGCTCTATCATCTGACTGTCCATCAAATAATCTATGCAATTCCTGCCAGACTTCTACTGCTGTCTTAAATCTCATTACTTTCTTCAGAGTTTCTTCAGATATATTCGTGGTAATTATGAGCAGAACGCTACATTCGGTCTTCCTATACTTGGCCATAGCTAAATTATAGTTGCCGACTTCAGCGTCACCAGCTCCTCTGGCAGGGGCGATGGGCTCGATGAGTGTACCTTCGGCAGCTTCCATAGCACCTTCTACACCTCTCAGCATAATGGAAATTTTGTATTTCCATGTTTCCCAGTTCTCCCTTCCCTCCAGATTACCTATCTGCAACTTAATTGTGAAATTCTCCATCTTGGTATAATTATTTCAGTAACCCTTCGCTGGTACTTATGACAACTAGTAGGAATAGTAGGATGATAGGATCCACTACTCTAGTAGAGTTTGAAGTGCGAATAGATTTTACATTGATGTTGCAACGGTTTATGTTATAGATAAATGCTTAGCAATTTAAATACTGCATTTTTATTTTGCACTGACAGTTGTATTGTACATCAATATGTACTTTCTCTTTTTGAATTACAATAGTATATTATTACGTAATGAGTTTGTATTTTGTCGAAGTAAGTTTACTTCAACATTACTTTCTAGGGTTTTTAGGGACTTTTTTATTTACAAGTATGAGAGGGCTTATCCAGGGGGATCACCGTATCACCGTACTAGCTCTCCGAATTTGCAAGTTGAAGTGGCAATGGATAAGCCTCATCGCTCGACAAACCGATAACCACTACAAAATATAACTTCATCAACTATTAAAACGACATTTTACTTTACTATTTTATAAAACATCACATCTACTTTGTGGTGATTGTAGCCTGTGGTTACTAGGCTTACCAGAAATATTTCTAAAAGGGAGATTTTCTAGTAATTGTGGTGAAGGGTTTGTGACTAGCCTTAGGTTAGTATTTTCTGGGAATTCGGCTGAGTGGCTGACTCAGGCTGACTGCATTGCGGCAAAGCAAATAGCAATCTTGTCTTGTCACTGCCAGTTGTCTTGTCACTGTTCTCACTGTTGTCACTTCACTTGTCAGTTTATCAGGCAACTGGCAATCCAGAGGATGGTATTGGTATCTTTGATTGGTTTTACTGGGATTGGGTCGGGAATTGGGAATATTGGGATACATGTTTTTTTCTTGGTATTAAAACAGTTGATATTAAGTTTTTAACAAAGGATCCCCAACCAAAACCTCTAATGCGACTTCACATGTCTGGAACACGCCCCTGGACTGTATCAGCATCAGCTGTTAAATTATTCTTACAAATCTGGACAAATTCGTTTCAAAAATTCTTTTTAAACGCATTAGAATGTTGGGGCGAAAGCAAAGCCTGAAAGGAGAACAAGTGCTTGCAGATTATGGTCCCGAAGAATCTCTGAATGAAAGCGCTGATATCGAGTGGGTAAATAAGGTATCCCTTTATACTTCTGTCAGACTTATCAACTTTTTTACTATAATTATCTTTAGAATTTAATGTTACATTAAATAAATTCTACATGTTTAACTATTCATACCTTTTTTACAGCTATGGGTGAGACGAATTTTAAGGCTTTGCGCCCTTTTAAGTTTGTTATCAGTTTCTTTGAACACGCCAAAATCATTTGAGAAGTACCCATACCTTCAAACTGTTACTTTCGTAGTGGATTGCACTGTAACTCTTCTGTTCACCGCTGAGATGATAGCCAAAATGCATATTCGTGGAATACTAAAGGTTGGTTTAAAAAATATTTTGTAATATTGTAATTATTTCACGTAACAATCTGACACATTGTGTTGGAATATAATATATCTACCTTATGTAAAAACGCCAATGAAATTTAACATTGTACAATATCTTGCAAAATAAATAAGAGCCTAAAATATGTTTTATTAAATTTATTGAACATATCAGTAGAACATATATATTGCTTCCTTAAATAATATTTTGAAAAATAAATTGATAAAACAATTTACAGTGACTCACACAGAATGTGGGTCTGCTGATGTTTAATTCAGCTGAACATTTGGTTAAAACACTTGTGTAACACTAAATGTTACAAATATATTGTATAGATAAACTATTACTAAAGTTGGTGTGTGAATTTACCTAATGAATATGTTATTAACATTCCTAAGGTAAATTTATTTCATCTTGCTCACTCTCCCTTTGATATCAAGTAAATTACCTAACTATAAGTTAAAAGCAATGTAGGTACCGATTTAAAATCATGAATAACTTTTATCCTGCCTTTAATGTTCCAATAACAATATTGCAGGGGGACGTAGCCTACCTGAAAGACCACTGGTGTCAATTTGATGCTTCAATGGTGTTCTTCCTCTGGGTCTCTGTACTTCTACAAATGTTTGAATTAACAGGCATAGTGCCAAGATACAGTTATTTGAGTATATTGAGAGCACCTAGACCTTTGATAATGATAAGGTTTTTGAGGGTTTTCCTTAAATTCTCCATGCCAAAATCAAGGATCAATCAAATATTCAAGTAAGTTCTAATTCACATTTAATCTCAAAATAGGAATGTATGTGAGTACAAAAACCGCCCAAAGCAAGTTGGACTCGCGCACGGCGTTTGTTGTATGGGGAAATCCCCTTAAATGTTTATTTAATTCTATTTAGTATTTGTTGTTATAGCAGCATCAGAAATACATCATCTGTGAAAATTTCAATTGTCTTAACTATCATGGTTCATGAGATACAGCCTAGTGACAGACAGACGGACGGACGGATAGCGGAGTCTTAGTAATAGGGTCAAGTTTTCACCCATTGGTATGGAACCCAAAAAACTGTAATGTATATACTGACTTTGTTTTTGTAATAACTCAGTTTTTTATTCTTTTACAGGCGATCGAGTCAACAGATATACAATGTCACCCTGTTCTTTTTATTTTTTATGTCATTGTACAGTTTACTTGGTGTTCAATTTTTTGGTGAACTTACCCACCATTGTGTACGGAATACCACTAACCCAGGGTAAATATGTAGTTCTAGTAATATAAAGCTCTAATATAGTAGCCGGTTTCTATATTCTACCTTCTCCAATGTAATGCTGAGTGTGTGTAAATGAGATGTTAGAGATGTAAAATTTTTTAAATCTTGTCGCTTGATGGAGAATGCAGAAGATTAATTATCATTAAACACATTAATCAAAGCTATGATGTTCAGTATTATATGTATTTATAGGGAGATAACAATTAATTCCTTGGCGATTCCTGACACATTCTGTTCCCCTGATCCTGACTCAGGCTACCAGTGTCCACCTGGCATGAAATGCATGAAACTGAATTTATCCAAATACATCATGGGCTTCAATGGCTTTGAAGAGTTTTGTAAGTGTATTTCATAACTAATGTGTAGTTTGTGTACGTAACTAATATTATAAAGAGGTAAAGTTTTAGTTATTTTTGGCTAATCTGTGAAACTACTGACTGGATTCTATTAAAATCAGGTGCCTATAGGCAAATGCCAAACAACAAAAAAATACTGGTAATTAATTACACTATGCCTGAGTGACATGGGCTAAGTTTCATTGTAATAAAAATTCTGTGGGAAGTTCTACATGGGAAAAACTGAGGAACAGCTGGTTAGAAATAAATTGAGAACTGTAGTAAATCGGAGGTAATGTTGTTTGTTGATTTGAAGCAACTTGCTTTTTCTAACTGACTTGTTTGCTGTCTTGCTATTTTCTATTCTCATGAACTTTTTAGTGTCTTTGATAGAAAACTTAGTAACAATTCAAGTTTAATTTCAGTTTCAATATAATGTATTTTTTTAGCCACAAGCATCTTCACGGTGTATCAAGCCTCTTCACAAGAAGGGTGGGTCTTCATAATGTACCGGGCTATCGATTCCCTACCGACTTGGCGATCAGCTCTCTACTTTAGGTCAGTATAGTATAATGAAACAAATCAAAACTTACTACATACAGATTTTATATATCTTTTTACTACGAGTATATCCTCTTATATTCTATGGTGTACTCTGTGGTATCTAATGTGTTAAGAATAAATAAGAATAATTTCCACACTGCAAGCTATGTAATTGCTTTCCCTCTACATCTTTTCACAAAATAAATAAAAAAATAGCAGAATAACTGGACTATTTCGTACTTTATTACGTTCTGGAATAAGATCTTTTTATTCCAGCAAAAAGTACAGTTCCGGGAGTATAGTGGAAAAACTGCAATGTTACCGAGGGACGCAGATATTGCAACATGCTCTACCCACATCTTGACCATTCAAGCTTTATTCTCTTGCAGTTTTTTTTTATAAATAACAATGTGTGTGTAATCTTTGTCTATAACAAAGCCATACTTCAGGTCCACCTAGGACACACCTTATGTGGTGTTGTATTGCGACCATCACCTGACACCTTAGGTGGTAAGCCTCATGTGCCTGTAAGTTCATGCTTCTTGATGGAATTTTAAATACTGGAAATCTTTTATTTCAGCACGATGATCTTTTTCCTCGCATGGTTGGTGAAAAATGTTTTCATCGCCGTCATCACGGAGACCTTCAACGAGATCCGCGTTCAGTTCCAACAGATGTGGGGCGTACGGAACCCCATCACCAAAGGCAGCACCACACAATTCTTCACGGGCGATGACAATGGTTGGAAACTGGTCACTATTGATGAAAATAAACACTCAGGTAAAAATGATTTTTTTTTTCACTAAAGTAAATTTATTTATGCCTAAAGTAAAAGTTGATTGCATAATATTAAGTTCCTAATGCGTTAATATTTGTAGGAAGTGCACCAGAAATATTCCACAAGATGCTTCGCTCAGCCTACTTTCGCCTTCTGGTGATGGGAGTCGTGTTGGCGAACGGAATCATCACCGCGACAATGAATTTCAAACACGATGGGAACCCGAGGCAGTTTTTTTACCAGAAATACTATTACATTGAGGTAAACTTTTGTTTATGAAGTTCCATATATATCCTATTCTAAGACATAAGCAGTATACCTTACAAAAACAATATACCCTCGAAATTTTGATAGGCTCCGCGTTGATGCGTCATTATCTCGTAAAACAATATAGATATAGATAAATCGATCACAGTTTGGTTTAATGTGCCAACCAGCCCAAGGAAAAATTTCTAAGAACTGAATGCCTACCAGTAGTTAGTTTACTCACATCTTCCATACTAATGACTATATGATAATGAATGCTTATTTTTCAGATCGCATTCACTATATTCTTAGATCTGGAAGCGTTGATAAAAATCTGGTGCCTGGGACTAAAGGGTTACTTCAAACATTCAGTCCACAAGTTCGAATTACTTCTGGCTATTGGCACCACTATCCATATAATACCGCAGTTCTATATGTCTGGATTTACATATTTTCAGGTAAGAATATTAGTAAATGCATTAGCTTGTGCTTTCAATGAAGCAAAACATTGTGTAGAAACTTTAGCTTTAGTGAGATGAGCCAAATATTTGTGCTCGACGCTTGGATGTTTACGGTTTGTTACCACCATACATGAAGTTTGACGGTGAATTTAACCCACGATGGGCAAAAATCAAGATCCATTACATGCTGAAGCGCTGTATGATTTTTTGTAATTTACCGTAAAACATTTTACGTAGGACTGATACTGAGCCGATTTATTGATGGTTTGTTAAATTTGTTAATTTCAGGTTCTTCGAATTGTGCGATTGATCAAGGCCTCCCCGTTGCTCGAGGGATTCGTCTACAAAATCTTTGGCCCCGGAAAGAAACTCGGAAGTTTAATTATATTTACCATGTGTTTACTGATCATAAGCTCTTCTATTTCAATGCAGCTGTTTTGTTTCCTGTGCGAATTTACCAAGTTTGAAACTTTTGATGAGGTATTTTAAAGTATATTTTAGTTTTTAATTAAAAAATTACAAATAATTATTATGGATTCGGATTATTATGGTTTCGTCCAGGTAATAAATATGGCGGATTTTTATTCCAGGCCTTCATGTCTATGTTTCAAATCTTGACTCAAGAGGCATGGGTCGAAGTTATGGATGAAACAATGGTCAGGACGAGCCAAACGCTGACTCCTCTTGTTGCCGTTTATTTTATATCGTACCACTTGTTCGTCACTTTGGTGAGTTTTCTATTCCAATAAGGGCTCTGACAGTGTTAACGACTATTTTGATAAAATTACAGCTGTAAAATGTAGGTTAACGACATATTGGGGTAGCAACAAGACGGCACAACGTGCCATACTGTGCATACAACTGTGAATCTTCTGCACGACAAATAAGACGGTTTTTTGTATGTTATGTTGCAGATCGTACTCTCACTTTTCGTAGCAGTTATTTTGGATAATTTAGAGCTCGATGAAGATATAAAAAAATTGAAGCAGCTCCGCTACCGCCAACAAAGCGCCGAAATCAAGGAGAGTCTACCGTTTCGATTGAGGATATTTGAGAAGTTTCCCGACAGTCCACAGATGACAAGGCTCCATAAAGTGCCGGGGGATTTTAATTTGCCTAAGGTAAACAATTAAGGAATTACATAATTGTTTCAGAACTGCACGAAGGTATCAATCTCATAAACTTCTAATACCAACTTGATCCCAGTGTAATATTTCATTTAGATAAATATTTTTGGTATATACTCATCATCATCAGCCTATCACATTCTGACTGGTGAGACTTTGGCCTTCTTTCAGAGAGAGAGTATGAGCTGTAATCTACCACGCTGGCCCAGTGCGGGTTGGTAGATGTCGCATTCCCTGGAAGGTTGTGGTTCTTCGACATGCCGGTTTCCTCACGATGTTTTCCTTCACCGTTTTGATCGATGGTAAATCTACACGTTAAGTCATAGGTGCGGGGCCGAGAGGATTCAAACTTGGTGTCGGAGCCTTGTAAGATCGGGTATATACTATTTTGCCTCAATCTAGGTGCGGGAGTCATTCATGCGGCAATTCGTGTGCGAAGTAGAGGGCGAGGAAGAGGCCGGAGGCAGTGCGGGAGCGGGGGGAAGGTCCGCGGGGGACGTGTCGCGCCGCGCCTTTGAATACATAGGGGTCGCTAAGATTGCCTTCCCTTACCGCAAGCGCTGCCTAGTGAAGACACTCATGGTGGCGCCACCGTCGCAGCGGCCCAGCTCCGCGCTTAGGAGGCACGTCGTCAGCTCCATCATCGAGTGAGTGTTACTTGTGTCTACGTGACTCGTCAATATAGCGTTCCATCCTGTGCACAAGTACTGGTGATAAAATGCTCATAAGATATGGCACAACTAGACGGCTGGCTATCCAGTGTGACGAATCAAAGAGTAATAAAAACTACGCCAATTAGACTTCCGAATGCGAACTTGCAATTTTTAGAACGTCACTTCATCGCTAAGAATCAAATCTTTATGACCAAGTAATCATAAGATATAAAATTTATTGTTTTAGTTTGTTTTTGACCTGGTACAGGACCTAGAATTTTGACCCATTAAACATTTTTCAATGTTTGGACCCAATGCAGAGAGCTAACCGTTCCTTGATTGACTTGCGCATTGTGCATGAGCTTAAGTAGTGATACAATTTTATTTTTCATTGAGTTTGTTTTTATTTTATCTTTTCAGATTTTTGTTGTGACCTGTCGACGTAGTATGCATAAGGTTTTATTTCTTTTATTTTCGTTGTTATTTACTTAGCAACGCAAAATAGATAGTACTTATGTTTTCTATACTAATTACAGAGATTCAAACAACCATCGACCTCTACTTGGGGATTCAGCGATGCTGGCGACCGGCGGCAAAGGTCTGAAGCCACAGGGCACCATATCAAGTGCTAAACAACTTCGCGTGGATCAGAAAAAGTACATACTTTCTTTAAGTAAAAATAAACATACCATATTATATCTGTAGCTTAGAATTGGAATAGAAAATTATATTTATTATTTGATTTACCTTGCCCATTTAATGAGATTTGCTAAGTATTAAATGTTATAGTATGTAAAACGACGCATGAAGACCAAAACCTGCCACTTTATGAGCAAGCGTGACACTTACAGTCAATCAGTTGCATAAAAATATTTCCAAAAATAAGGTTTCTCGATTGACGCAACTTATACTTTTTTAACTCCGCTGATTTTTTTCTTTTGAGAATGCTATACTGTGTATCACCGATTCTCTTCGTCACTACATTGGAGAATGCTTGCTTTCCCTAGGTTCGGTTCCCGCTCAATCAGGCGGTCGGTGCGCAGTGGCTCCATAAAACTGAAGCAGACTTACGAACACCTGCTAGAGAACGGCGACATCGGTGCGGCGTCCCGTGTCGTGCCCTCGTCGCGGGCTCGACCGCCCTACTTGGACATACGGCTGCTACAGGCTAAGAGGCAACAAGCTGAGATGAGAAGGTGATGATCCCCAAGCCTACGTTACCGCGAACTACGGGCGGGCCGCACCGCAAGACATCATGCATCTCTGTCGTTCAGTTAATGTTATAAAGAGATGAAGTTAATGCGATGCGGCGCTTTTAATAGTAGTAGTTTAAGTGACGATGTGGTCGAAGATGGCACGGACTAGGTTTGTTTATTTACTCCCGAAATCCCCTTACACTAATAACGAATAATACACGAATAAAAAATAAATAATTAAATGATCTAGCGCCAAAATCTAGGGAGAGAAGAAGGGACTGCTTTTATACGACGAAGACGCGCACAAATGTATAGCTGATAAGATACATTTTGGTATATTTTTCTTTCAGGAACCAACGTGAAGAAGACCTACGCGAAAACCACCCTCTGTTTGATACACCACTACTGATAGTGCCTCGCGAGTCTCGTTTCAGGAAGATTTGTCGCGCGATCGTAGACGCGCGGTACGATGCGAGGCTACGCGACCCGGTCACTGGTAACGAGAGAAAAGTGCACTACAAAAGCTTTCAGTGAGTTAATATTGTTTAGAACGAGGGTTCGTCATTTTCCATCGAGCCGAGATGCCTTACTCCGCCCGCACTTCAGTGTACTGCGCGCGGAGGTAGTCGCAAACTAGCATTTGATTTTAGCAGGCGTAAATAGGTAACAAACAAATACAGGGACAGAAACTTACTGTCTCATTTACAATATTACGTATGGATTCATTAGCATTACTCATTATATCCCTTCAACTCGACTAATAACCTAAAAAATGTTTTCAGCAATTTTCTAGGCTTGGTAACGTACATGGACTGGGTGATGATCATGGTCACGACGTTGTCTTGCCTCTCTATGATGTTCGAAACGCCTACTTACAGAGTTATGGAGAATTTCGTCTTGCAGGTAAATTCTAAATATTAGTACAAGTCTCACTGGATATTTGTGGCTCTGAAGTTGTCAGCAAATGGCGGAATGGTTACTATTTTTGGTCGGATTGGCAGTAATCGAAGAATCTTTTGCTTACCGTTGTCGCATCACTCTGTTTCGCTCACGCACTATAAGCAGTACTCTCGGTGACAAACTGTTTCACTGGTAGACTTTCGTGTCTGACTATTTACTGATAATTGAATTTGTAACAATTTTCCTCACGACTCTAGATGCTCATCTGTTTACAGCTTAGCATCAGAGCCAGAAATATCAGAAAGGACTATTATAATAGGTTTTAGTAATTCTTGTATGTATATATCTATAAAATGTATTGTGTAAAATAAATGGTAAAACGAAAACATTGAGTAATGTTTCTTGTGTAGTACAATTTTTTTGTGTAGGTAACTTTTATAACACGAGAAAACACTATCTATCATAAAGTTTGGAATGAAAAATCATGTTTTTTTTAGATCGCCGAGTATGGATTTGTGATTTTCATGAGCCTAGAATTGGCACTGAAAATATTATCTGATGGACTTTTCTTCACACCTAAAGCATATTTAAAAGACGCTGCGGCCGTTTTAGACGTTTTCATTTACATTGTAAGTAACGTTTTGCTATTCATAATAACAATAACACACCGTCTCTTATTTTGTGTATGCTCTCAATAGCCTGTGTATGCTTATAAGGTTTATATTATTTATTAATTCTATATGTAAACGTATGTATTTGTGTGGGTATTTCAACATGTATCATCATCGTCAGCCTATTGAGTTCCCACTGCTTGTAGAAATAACTGTATAATATATAGTCTATATACAAATATGAAAATTAATCTCCTACCTACCTTGGTCTTTTACCTTGGTCATCGCATCACGCGTGAACGGATGGAACAATTTTGCAAATGTTTTTTGATATGTTTTTCGAAGACAAAGGTTCTTTAAAAAAAAATGGGTTGTACTCCAGGAGTGCTGGCAGAAGTGCAAACTGCAAGCTCCCTGCGCCACTTAAAGGAAACAGCAGGAGCAGGCATACATTTTCGCCGCGCGGTAGAAAGAGAGGGGGTTATTACTCCCTCTTCTACGCCGCGCCGGCGTAGAATATCACGTGTCCAGATCTAGATTAAACAGTGTTACCTGAATCGAAGTATGATTGGGAATAAACTCTAAAACATTCCACTGCTTAATGTAGGTCTCAACGCTGCCCTTATAATTATTATTTCGCTGAAAACTACTTGAACATGTCGCCTGGGAACGGGACCCTGCAGGTACTTCGCGCAGCTCCATCAGATGTCATCGTTGCTAGACCGCTGCGAGTTTAATATTTTTTACCCATCCCAAAAAATCTCAACGCCGTAGAAGTTTTCACTTCAAAAATGTATTGTGCAGGTATCCCTAACGTTCCTGTGCTGGATGCCGGTGCGCGTGCCTCCGGGCTCGGGCGCGCAGATGCTGATGATCCTGCGCTGTGTGCGCCCGCTGCGTATCTTCACGCTCGTGCCGCACATGCGCAAGGTCGTCTACGAACTGTGCCGCGGCTTCAAAGAGATATTGCTGGTGAGCCTCTTTCCCAGCTGTACCATAGATTAGTACCATTAATGGTACTACTGGGAACTTTTGAAGGATTATTAGTGGTTGCTTGATATTGTTAATAGAAATGAAATGATAAGTTTACCGGAAAAATTTAGACGATTATATTCTTACGAACCATAGAGAGGAAGTGACATTCGGTCATAGATAATAATTAATAGACATATAGAAATGGTTGCGTTCTTAATTCCTATCAACTTTTGTCCAGATTTAGCGTGGTGCCATCTTCGACCACATCGTCACTTAACATCAGGTGACTTGTGGTCAAACGCTACCCTGTAGGAATTAAAAGTGAGAAATAATAAAAAAAATATGTCCCACTAATACTACTGGCAACTTTTGTCCCACTAGTATATCATTAATGGTACTAATCAATGGTACAGCTGGGAAAGAAAGGCTGGTGAGCGGTTGCTGCTCTTGCGCATTTATTATCTAACGACTAGCTGTTATCCGCGGTTTCGTGGGCTTCATTTATAAAAGAATCTATGTCCGTCCCCATGTTTTCAACTATCTCCATACCAAATTTCATCGAACTGTAGCCCACACGCGTGAAACCGCGGGGAATAGCTAGTAAAAAATATGATATTTGCTGCACCTTATATATCTTTTGACTTTATGCTATCTATGCTTCGGTTTATAAGTCAAAAAAGCGAAGGAAAATATTAGCAAGTATTTTAGTGGATTGTTTTGTCCTAGGTATCAACGTTGCTCATCCTGCTGATGTTTGTATTTGCGAGCTACGGCGTACAGCTGTATGGAGGAAGGTAAATGAGTGTATCTTCAGTACATAATTATATCTAGTTTGCCCCTAAGATATGTTTTTCAGTATTGACCCTGTATTGTTAGAAAATTCAGCGACAACTTTGCGTATTTATAGACACTTATAAACTGTGTTGAGCGTGTTCATCTACTTTTGTCGCTGTCTGTCATTTTGCGCAGCGTCTCAGAAACTCCATACCGTACGTGTTTACGTGTACGGTATACGTAGTAGGAATGTTATGGATATGATATTTCGGATCTGGATACAGATAGGGATATAGGAATAAAATTATATCGCTTTCGGATATGTAATTATTTCGGAATATCCGTTAGTTTCGGTTATGGATCAGTGAAATATAAACACAAATAGTATGTAAGAATTTAGTTTTATTTATAGGTATAGGACTAGATAAATCTAGTCTATGTTATCATGTCGTTTTTTTAGACTCCGCCCTTATACGCAACTATCCGAAACTTGTAAAACGGATACGGTTACGGATATATTTTTATTTCGGATATACGATAGTTTCGGTTACGGTGACGGAGCTCCATAACATCCCTGACACGTGGTAGCAACGGAAGTTGGCTTGTATTTTCTTGTTCTGACTTTATATTGTTCTGTTTTTTCAGATTGGCGCGCTGTAACGACCCCACTATAACAAGGCGGGAAGACTGTGTAGGCGTATTTATGCGCAGGGTTTTTGTCACAAAAATGAAGCTTAGGCCCGGACAAAACGAAACCTTTCCTTCGATGCTGGTTCCTAGAGTGTGGTAAGTGATTTAACAAAAAAATCGTTTAATGTCTAAAGCTATAAACAAGAGAGAAATTTATCGAATGTACAGTATTTAACGAGATTTGAGCTACTTGCAGGTCGCGCACGCAAACGTACAGTAATCGACAAAAGTAGCTGATCATACTAAATTTTTCAAATGTGTTTTAGATCAGTAATGATTGGGTTTTTTGACATTTTCCAAGGTAGCGCTTTGACCACACCATAACGCACCGGATTTTAAGTGATGATGTGGTCAAAGGTCGGTGTTTAAGATGATGAAGGTTTTTTGAAAATGTGTTATTCAGCGATTTTTGTCTTTGACTGTACTATAGATTCAATTGTTTGTTTCAGGGCCAATCCCAAACGATTCAATTTCGATAACATCGGCGACGCTCTCCTAACATTATTTGAGGTTCTTTCGTTCAAGGGTTGGTTGGACGTCAGAGATGTTCTGATTAAAGCATTGGGGCCGGTGAGTTGTTTATTACTAATCATAATTTTGATTAATTTTGAATCATCAAAATAACACAAGACATAAAAAAGCCAAGGTTTGCGTTTTACTCTGTCAGACCCTGTAATGGATCCCAATTCAAGTGTAGCGTGGCGCTACCTTGGACTACATCGTCACTTAACATCAGGTGACTTATATTCAAACGCCGAAATTAAAAAATTAAACTGTTTAAAGTTATGAAGTTATAGTGACTATTTTCAGATGCATGCCATCTACATACACGTATATATATTCTTGGGCTGCATGATTGGGCTCACTTTATTCGTCGGCGTGGTGATAGCTAACTACTCTGAGAACAAAGGCACCGCTCTTTTAACTGTCGACCAGAGACGTTGGTAAGCAATAGTTTTTGACATTACTTCTAGCTTTAGCTTCAATCAATCAATCAATCAATCAATATAATTTATTTGCATAAACATGGGGTACACAATAAAGGGTGATAAAACGAAATAGTTAGATCGCCAGATTTTGACCTTTCGGTGTGCAAATTGGGTTGCAATGTAATAACAGCTTAAGTACATTAAATTATAAATTTTCCATGCATGAATTATATTATTATTTGCTTGTGTCAAATTTCTATCTATAGTAGGGTAAACCGTGGATAGATAGGTTATTAATTTCGGCCGTAAATCAGCTTGTAGAAAGTTTTGTATTTATTTCCATAACAACACCTTATGCAGCTCTTTCAAAATAATTCAATTCTTTGTATGCATGCTGTGTCACATGTAACGGATTTTTAATTTTCATCTGAGCTACTTTTATGTACGGCGATTGGCGTTTGTGAATGTTGCATCTCCTTTTGACGCGTCATTAGAGCGAGATGCAGCATGCAAAATCTCCGGTCGCCGCTACTGAAAGTAGCGTTGACCATAAGACTGTATTCTACGAGACTTCTTTCAGGTGTGACCTAAAGAAAAGACTGAAAATCGCGCAGCCCCTCCATTTGCCACCTCGTCCGAACAAGAGAAAAGTGCGTGCGTTCGCCTATGACGTCACACAGAACCTCACCTTTAAGAGAGTTATAGCTATCGTCGTGCTCATCAACAGCGGTTTATTGGCGGTTACAGTAAGTAACTAGATCCTACCAATATTATAAACGGGAAGGTTTGTGAGTATGTATGTCCCTATTTATGTTTGTTGCCCTCTCACGTAAAAACTACTGAACGGATTTGAGTGAAATTTGGAATGGAGATAGCTTATATCCTGGATCACAAATGCTACTTTTCATCCCGGAAAAGGGTTCCTGCGGGATAACGAGAAGACGTCAAAATCGGCCATTACGGGCCGAGCATAGCTTCATATTGATTAGCTGACTTGATGGGCGCCAGTAATGCGAATATCTTCTGGCAGTGGTCGAAGTACTCGACGCACACAGAGAAGCTGGCGCTGACGTCGGCGCTGTTGACGCTCGTGTTTGTGGTGGAGGTGCTGCTGAAGACGATAGCGTTCACGCCGCGCGGCTACTGGCAGAGTCGCCGGAACAGATACGACCTGCTTGTCACCGTCGCCGGCTGCATATGGATATTCATGCACTTTACTTTGAAGGTAGTGTATTTGTATTGTCATTATAATCATCATCCTCAGCCATTTTACTTCCCACTGCCGGGGCACAATCTCTTATTCAAAGCTATGATGTGCTTATAAAGATCGGCTCTAAACCGCACCGCTCTGGCGCAGCAAAGAGATTTTCATCCAAATGTTGTATTCCGTCAGCTACACTTCACAGTAACAGCACAAGTTAGCGAATGCCTTGCGGCTAGCTCTCTTATCTTGTTATTGTAAAGTGTAACATACGGAACTCGACTCAAAGCCCACATTTGGATGATAAGCTGGTGCGGTGCGATTTTCTTAAACCGTGACGACCTTTATTCAGCAGCTGAAGCGAAAACGCATCTCAATTAAAATTCCAGAATGACCTATCATACTTCGTCGGCTTCATGGTGGTGATCCTGCGTTTCTTTACGATCACCGGCAAGCACACCACGCTCAAGATGCTGATGCTTACCGTCGGCGTAAGCGTGTGCAAGAGCTTCTTCATCATATTCGGCATGTTCCTACTGGTGTTCTTCTACGCGCTCGCCGGGACTATAGTCTTCGGGAACGTCAAGTATGGAGAGGGGATCGGGAGGTAAATACTACTTTACTCGTATATTACGCGCTTCACTTGGTGTAACGTTGTTCATTGTAACCAGCCTTTTTTACATGGTATTAGCTCCACCATCGACGTCGCCTAATATCGGGTAAAAAAAAAGTTCATCATCATCATCCCTATAGCTATTACGTTCCCACGGCTGTGTCTATGTCCTTCTCTTGGTGAAAGAGTGTAAGCCGTAATCTACCATGCTGGCCCAGTGTGAGTCAACGACAAAAGTCGCAAAACACTAACAGATATTCCCATTTTCTTTATCATGTTTAATACCAACCTTCGACCGCATCATCACTTGATCATGTGCGTTGTGTAGTCGTCAAACGCTACCTTGTAAGTTGTGAAGAAAAACTAAACATTACTGAACTAAAACTCTAAAACACAAATGGGAAAATCGAGTATAATCAGCTACTTTTGTCACTCACTGTACATGTCGCATAATATTTTGACAAATTTCAGAATTATAACTAAACATTATATGTGCCTGAGCAAACACTTGGTTTATCGTGAAACATTGTACGATTACAGACGCGCGAACTTCAACTCGCCCATACACAGCGTGGCGATGTTGTTCCGCATAGTAACCGGCGAGGACTGGAACAAGATAATGCACGACTGCATGGTGGCGCCGCCGTACTGCACGCCCGCCGACAACTACTGGGAGACTGACTGCGGCAACTTCACCGCCTCGCTCGCCTACTTCTGCACCTTCTACGTCATCATCACCTACATCGTGCTCAACTTGCTCGTGGGTCAGTTACAATTTAAAGCTTTTTTTACTATTTACAGGATATCGTTTGACCACAAATCACCCGATGTAAAGTGACGATGTGGTCGAAGATGGCGATATGCTATACCTCTATTAAGAACTGGCTCTCAAGTGGGGCTGCCGGAACACACCGATAGGTGATTGGCGACAGATTCCTAACTTGAGGGAGGTAGCTAGCCAGGCAAGCACTAGAAAATGCCCTACCACCAAGCTATGTTAGGGAACGTAATAGCTATGTTAGTTTAGTTTATCATAACAGTCCGTTTATGTGCATTACCAAAAACTAAACTAATTTTGACAGATCTAAAAGTATTGCTGTCCTTTTCTGACTACTGAATTAAACAAAGGACGGCATTTTTTTTAGACCTGTCAAACACAGTTTAGTTTTAGAAGATGCACATCAGTATCGACATCCATGTCTCCAGTGAAATTACAGGGCATAAAGAGATTTAACATCTGGGCCCGTAGCCAAGATGCATTCTACAATCGTTGACGCTAGTAGAAAACAAGAAAAAAGTATTGGTTTGACATATTTCAACGCTAAGTCACGTGGTCAGAAATATGTCAAACCAATACATTTTTCTTGTTTTCAATTAGCGTCAACGATTGCAGAATGCATCTTGGCTACGGGCCCTGATATCACAGGGTGACGAGCGTAGTTTGTTGCTGAGCGGGATTTTGACGAACTAAATTGTGGGTGGCACTGGATTCTGTAATGGTCAAGCGTGACGCTTACGATCACGCAAGCGACTTGTTCATCTCGACACAACCTGTATAGGGGTAGGTTTTACTTCTGTTGCAGCTATTATCATGGAGAACTTTTCGTTATTCTACTCAAACGAAGAGGACGCTTTGTTGTCGTACGCGGATATACGGAACTTTCAGAATACATGGAACATTGTAGACGTTCATCAGAAAGGCGTCATACCCGTCCGAAAAGTAAGTAAACAGAGCAGTATGATGGGGAAAAAAGATTACTGATTTTTTATCTCACTTGCACGTTATTTATTTTTGCCCTGTTGATATGAACTTATGAACCTATCTTCTTGCAGGTGAAGTTTATTCTACGTCTACTGAAAGGTAGACTCGAGTGCGACACACATAAAGAAAGATTGCTATTTAAATACATGTGTTACGAATTAGAGCGGCTTCACAACGGAGAAGACGTTACTTTTCATGACGTTATCAAGTAAGTTAAAACTATTATTTAGGACTTTAGGAAAGTGTACCTATCATCATATTATGTACGATAAACTTACGCTATTTATCTTATTTGCTAACCGACTTCAAAAAATGAGGAGATTCTCAATTCGACTGTTTGTTTTTTTTATGTTTGTTACCTCAGAACTTTCGTCTGAGTGAACCGATTTTGATGATTCTTTTTTTATATGAAACTGATGCTTCCCGTGTGGTCTCGTTTCAATTTGGTTCAGTTCTGACAATGGCATCCGTGAGAAAACCTTTGAAGTCGGTTTTTTTGCTTGTTGTGCATTGTGATTCTGTATTCTGTTATTAGGCATCAGTATAGAAAAATACCGTCAAGTTTTAAAGTGGCTTGAGCAGACCTTTCAATTATAGTTATAAATAGATATTATTTACTGTCATTGAAATGTTATTTTCAGCATGTTATCTTATCGCACGGTAGACATTCGCAAATCACTCCAAATGGAAGAGCTACTGGCACGGGAAGAATTCGAGTTTCTCATTGAGGAGGAGGTGGCCAAACAGACCATCCGAACGTGGCTCGAAGGTTGTCTCAAGAAAATACGCGCCAACAGCAGCGTAAGTTATTGACTTTTATAGCCCTTTAACTTAAATCGCGGTATGCGAGCGACGCGACGCGGGGAATATAATTTAGTTGCGTAATTATTGCGAGATGAATTCCTCAACGACGACTTTTCGAAATGATTAGAATGGATCGGTCCGCTCCTACATTGCTATACCCTATTCGGGTCCATATGTTCGCTAATCTTAACCACTAAGATCTCTTGTATACTAACATATGAATGCAATAAACGATTGAATATGAATATGATTTGGAACTGTACGCGTCAAGTAGATTGCAAGGTGGATAAAGAGATAAAAATTAAAGCATCGCGGTTTATATTTATCGTTAACTGTGACTAGCCTCGTTCCAACCGCGCGTCCTCCGATGTTACTAGCCACTATCGGCCGTTCCAAATAATAGAAATTTCACATAAGCTCCATAGAAGTAATGTCAAATTTCTATCTCTAAGGCAAACCGTTTAAAGAGAACTGAGTCACTCTGTTCGATTTCTTTTTCTATCAATTAATTTTAATAGTTTAATAGGTACTGTATAGAGGTAGGTATGATGATGAATGTAGGTAAGTTTGAGCTGAGTAAAACTATTTCTCTATCACAGCGCCCGGGTGCTCTGAGCCCCTTGTACCCCCGGGTAGAGACGGCCCTGAATATAGCTTAAGCTAACTTGTATTGTGTCAAATTAAGACTCCGTTTTTACAGAAGCAACAAACGAGCCTAATCGCTGGTCTAAGAAAAACAAACGAACAACCCGTGGATATGGGACCTGAGAAAACTGAAAAAGAAAAACTAGAATCGGAAGTGCAGGTAAAATGAAATATTTACGAAAACCTAAGCAAATAAACCATTTTAAAAAAACTGCTAATTTTATACCATTTTTCAGCAATCTATCGCAAACCTTGGACGCACCGAGATTACAGAGTCTACTTCCCAGCCTGTTATATCAAGTAAGATTTGTCATGAAAAAAAAAATACATTTTTCCTTTACAGAAACAAAAATAATTCAATGTTTGTTTCAGATATTTCGTCATTTGATTCGCAAACTAAGAGGGCGTCCACTAAAAGCCAATTCAAAAAGCCTGGATTGCCGTCCGTTACTATCCCAAGGTAACTTCCATGCTTATTGATAACTTAGTTAGGTATTAAAATATGGATTGTTCTCTTTTGTTCTGTCTAACATTCTGAACATTTTATTCCGTTTTTCAGACCGGAGAGTCCAGTGAAGAAATATCTGCAGCCAACGCTGAGTGACCCTCATCCCGCTCTCAACAAGAAAACTTCACGTAAGTATACATACTTAAAACCAAAATCTTGACCCCACACGCATTACAATCTCATCATCAAATATTTTAATAATATTTGATATTTTTTTAAAATTGGAAAAGAATTTACGAAATAAAAACTTCCATACAAACCTTCCATAACAACAAAAAAAATATTATCCAATTTGGTGCAATCGTTTTAAAGTTATGGCGATTTACTATTTCGGTGATTTATTATTATTATATCAAGGGGGGTCAGAGGTAAACTGAAAACCAGCGCTGTATGCACATGCAAATGTGAACAAGCAAAGTTTTTTTTAAATGAACCCTCGATGTGTTTTCGTATGAACATATATTATAATGTGTTTAATGGCAATAAATTCACTAAAACAACTAACTCAAAGGTGACTGACTGACATAGTGATCTATCAACGCACAGCCCAAACCACTGGACGGCTGAATTTTGGCATAGATGTTATGACGTAGGCCTCCGCTTAGAAAGGATTTTGATTAATTCTACCCCAAGGGGATAAAATAGGGGATGAAAGTTTGTATGAAACTTTGTCAATTTTAAGCCGATCGGGCTGAGACTGCATGCATAAAACTGTAGCCTACACGGGTGAAACCGCGGGGAACAGCTTGTTTATTATATGAATGTTTTCAGCTGCCATAAAAAGCAACCGCGTGTCTCACAACAGCAACGTGGCGCGCGAGCAGGCGGCGCTGCACGACGTGCACGCGTGGTGGGGCGCGCACCTCTGCACTCACACTACGCACGAGTACGATTGAACTGCACCGCTCTTTTAAAAGAACTTTATAATAATAACTAACTGACCCGGTGAACTTCGTACCGCGTAAGAGTCAATAAATGAGCAGATTTAGGATTTTAAAGTTAATTTATGTTAGTAATAAATAAACTCGCATAAAACAAACACATCAACTGGTCAACTTCAATTTCAACCATAGACAACATTACGTTTAGCTGTCAGTTGTGTTTTGTTACGCCATGTCAGTTGCGTTTTGTTATACCATGAACAATTTTTTATGTGGTGTATTTTTTTTTTGGTGAATATCATATACTTATTATCCTATTCTGGACGAAGACAAATCCAACAAATATAATATATAATATCGGTCCAGCCGTTCACGAGTTACGTGTTGTAACTAACACGACTTTGTTTCATAAAAGATGTCTGCACAATCACATACATAGGCCTAACTAACTAACCCCTAACTAGGATTCTCTGTATCTAGGATATCGGCAACTACGCGGATCGGGGATCCACAACACACAGACACAGAAAAAATACTTGCGCTTTTTTTTCTTCAATGCACAAGTATTTGTCTTGTAGCGGGAATCGATCTCGCGACCTCACGCTTCGCAGTCGGTTATTCGCCCATTGTGCCGCATCGGTCGTCAAATATAATATAACTATCGATCCGCCCTGGCTTTGCACGGGTACACATAGAGATGTTTTCTCATCATCATCATCAGCCGGAAGAAGTCCACTGCTCGGGCCTCCCCTATAGAACGCCACCATGAACGGCCGTTAGCCACTTTCATCCATCGGGTCCCCGCGACTCTCACAATGTCGTCAGTCCACCTATTGGGTGGCCTATCTACAGAACGTCTTCCGGATCGCGGTTTTCTCTAAAACCCGTTATATATAAAAGCTAGATATTTAACGTCGCGGACTTTTTGTAGACCTAATGGAAACCTACATTTCTTTCATATATTATGACGTCAACTTTAAGCGAACCGTTTAGCCAATGTAAGCTGATAAAATAGTCGCATTCTTCCCCGACATGTTGTACAAATATTGTGATTTCTTACTGAAAACTCTTATCGGATGAAAATATAGCCTAATTGTAATTGTATTGTGTTGTGTGTTGTCATGGATAATGTAGCTTCCTATTAGTGACAGAATTGTCGGAATCGGTTCAGTAGTTTAGGAGATTACCCCTACTACCGAATAAACTAACAAATAATTGTATCTCTTTATAATTTTAATAGACAACTAGATTATCGTAGAACATTCTCTTCAAATTCCTATTATTTATAGTAGTCAATAATAAGACTGAGAAAAAGATTCATACAATAACACCGCCATAGTTTACTTATTAAAATTATATTTGTTATCATTAGAAGTATGTATGTATCCCTAATACCTACACACTACAAGATTTAACGACTTAATCGCTAGCACACTAGAAAAAACGCCAAATAGAAAAAAGGGCAAATGTTTATAGTGTAGTGTACTCTGTAGCGTAGACGATAACCATATTGTTGTTATTTTATAGACGAATATTAATTTACATTATGTCATGTGAATTTATGTTATTGTTCACTCTAAGTAGTGCCAAAGATGTATTGAATGTTAAAAATAAAAATGTTTCTCAAATCAAATGATTTTATTATGAATTCCTAAATAATTACATTTATTGTAAATAATGGCACATTCCTAACGAGAATAGAACAATGACTGTGAATGTCAACACGAGACAGAGATACTTCCCTGCGACTGGGAACTGGAACAGTTTAGCGTTGAGTTGCAAGGTTGATGCGTACATGAGGATCGTACTGATGTCTTCCTGAGACGTATCTTGGTGATGGAAGGGGCGCTCACACAGCTCGTGCCCGACAGACTGCGTTTTTCGGCATTCTTTGGATAGACGGGCCGCCTGCAAAACAAAAGCGAAAAGGCGTTCTAGAAATGTAGGTAGGTACCTACATTTCCTGACCGATCTGACCTGACTTTCATCTCCTAGAATCTAGATATTTTATATTGATTTAGGTATGTAAAAATAAAGACTCATAAAAGTAATCTTCCGTTAAAATGTGTATTGTGTGTAGGTACTACCTACCTATACCTATTCCTTACGTTACCTTTCGCACTGACATCTAAACACGCTCGTAAGCCGAAGATGACTCACTGCTATAACTCGCTTTGCGATTGTTATTTCGCTCACTACCGCAATGTATTGTATACCAATGCAAAAAAACACGCACGTACATATTGCAGGGTACCGCCCTGCGATAGGTACATCGCGGATTATCATACAAGTGCATGTGTGTGTATTTGTATACTTTTTTTTACATGGCGAAGTTAGTTAAATCGCAATCACGAGGCATCGCAGTGAGACATTTTCGGCATACTCATAGTTCATAGGTACAATAACACGGCTTTTGTAACAATTTCCTCTCAATGCTTCCTACTAACCTGTACAAATGGCACTACAACCGCTGATATCCACAGCATCTCGTTGAGCACGCTGATGCCCAGGATGGGCTCAGTCTCCTTGTCGACGTTGTCCAAGTTGAGTAGCCACAGCACTCCCGACACCGCCCATGATATGTTTACGATGGTGAACAGACACACGGCCGGCGCAAGATCGTCGTTGAGATACTTTAGCAGTTTGTGAAACTCTCCGATTTCCTGTTGGTATTAAATGTAGTTGTATTAGACATGAATTTAATGCCAAATTGCTGGAAGCACTTACAGGAAATCGACAGTGGTGGATTTACCAGCAGGCTGAATAGGCTGGAGCATAGGGCGGCAGATTTTAGGGGCGGTAAATTTGGTGCCGAATGTTTTACTGATGTAAACAAACAATTCAACATTGTTCACCACTCGATTTTTCTACAATTTGCGTCTGATGTTATGCCTTACATAAGTTACATACATTGAAAAAGGAAAGGTAGTAGAGGATATAGAGGTTGGTAGGAGCGGCAAAATTTAAATAGCCTACTGGCGGCAAATGTGTAATCCGCCATTGGATCGACCGTTATTCAATTCAGAGCGGCACATAAAGCAATGTTAATAAGTAGAACTTACTCTCATCCAGTTCAGCGGCGCGATGGTGCGATTTATCAGGCGTTCCTTGAGGAACATGAGGTGGGCTTGCAGTAGCTGCGCTTGTAAACAGTAGCTCGTGATTATCGTCGCTTGAACCATGTCGTGTATCAGTGTGCATAGTATCAGCAAAACCTTTAAAATCAGATTGACTTCGTAGGAACTGCAAAGCAAGTAAAGCGGCGGGAATTAATCATAAGGCTTCGAAGAAGGAGAAGAGTTCTTAAGAATCTCAAGTCGTCGTAATGTAACGCTGTTGGATTATCTGAATAAAATAAAGTAAGTATATACTAGCTACTGTCCACGACTTCGCCCGCTTGAGCTACAGGTGATTGGTGATTTGCTGTGCCTAGTATCTATATACTCCTAGGTAGATACTGAGGTACTGCTGTACCACAGTACCACTGCATGTTAGTTAAATTGTAATAACAGCTGAAACTCCATATTTACTAAATTTCAAACATTTTATTTGTTGAGATATTCCAAGTTGTATCAAAATGCGTCTCTTTAATTTGCGTGGCCTAAAAGACCCAGGTTCAAAAAATTCAATTATCAGTTCATAAAAATACCGATGCGATAAGCAATAATAATTACGATTCCCGTTAGAGGCTACGTTTGAGTTTTCAAGTACGAAAAGCCCTACTACCTACCTGTCCTCCATCCATCGGAAAATGACGTTTCCTTTAGCCATCATCAAATTGACAGAACAAAGAGACAAGCTCATCCATAGAATGCTCAGAACTATGAAGAACCACAACATACGCAGCAGGCGTTTGGGCTTGTTCGTGGGCGTGCCTTGTGGCGCGTATGATGATAGCAAGAACACCTGAAAATAAATGAAAATTGTGTTATTGTCAGAATTCGCTAGATTTTTCCAGCATTCTGGAATAAAAATCACTACAAGGAGTGAGGCGTTTTATACGTAGGTAATAAAACCCATACTACCATACTTACCCTCTCCATTAAATTCTGCAGTTGTTCGTTGTCAGATATTCGAAACAAATACAACGCGTATAGAAACGCGATGAAGTGTAGAACGCCGGGGCCGATGTAAGTGAACGCTACATTTCCGTAGCACACTCGCTTGTAAGTGTCATACTCTAGAGATGACGTTAAAGCAAGAGGAACCAGCTTGTAACAGAAACCTCGATCGCGTCTAGAAACATGTTCACAAAGTATATTTTAGGACAAGGGATGGGCGTAACGATATTATCTAAACCAAGGGAAGCCATAATGCACCCAATGGAAATAATTTAAAAGTGTTATCACTTAATATGTATAATGAAGTACCTGAAACAAGCCATGTATTGGAGGATGTATCCCAATAACATCATCACGGCTACCTGCGCCGAATGAAAGTGGGAACAGACAACAGCACATTTTGATGAGTTTGACACGTCCAGCACAGGGCGTAAGCCCATAATAGTTAATAACTTTAAATAGGGCAGTAATATCTGAAATAATATAGAAGGTATTGTTATAACTTAAACAATAACACGTATAAAAATAAGAAGGATTTTTCATACCTTAGATTTACAGTAATGTAAAATTGCAGATGTGCTCATGTACTCATTGTCTGGAGACTCGGTTATTTCCCCAATCTAAAAATAAAACATGTAGGTTTTTTAATGTTTTATTTAAAAGATTGGCAAACAGGCAGACGATGGAAAGCGGTCACCGTCGCCTATGGCCATCTGCAACACCAGGGGAGTTGGCGATGCGTTGCCGACCCCTAAGGACTCTTTTCACACCCATCTTGAAGGATTGCAGTTTGTAGCACTGCGGAAAGACTTGCGGGGGGAGCTCGTTTCACATTTTGCAAGTATGCGGGAGAAAGGAAGCATAAACAGAGAGGTGTAGGATTTCCAGGACTCGATAGTGTGCGGATGAGCTTTATCACGATGACGAGATGAACGATGATAAAACCGTGAAGGAGGGATAAGATTGAATAGCTCTTCCCTTCCCTTTTGTAAATTCGGTAGAATATACACAGCGAGCCAATATCCCTGCGAAGGCTAAGCGGCTCAAGATGATCCAAGAGCTGGGGGTCATCGACAATTCGGATCGCTCTACGTTGGGTTGCGTCAAGGGACTGGAGTTGATATTTAGGTGCACCGTTCAAAAGATGAGAGCAGTATTCCACGTGAGGATGGACTTGAGCTTTATAAAGCAACAGTCGATGTATCGGTGTGAAATACCGCTTCGTCCTGTTGTTGTTGTAGCATGCAGGTACTATTAAAATGAAGTTAATGTATAAATTTAATTGCTCGAGCCAAAATTGAGTATTCTGCCATTGTTTCTAGCTTTTTTACAGTTTAATTTCTACGGGAGAAAAGAAATCAAACATGTTGGGCAAGCTGCCGGCGTGGCGGCAGTAATATAAGTAATAAGTTATTTATACCTACATACTTCAAAGAAATTAACTTTTTCAACATTTCAGATATTAACACTGTTTTTGTCGAGCTTTCCACCATATAAATAAATAAATTAGATAAAGGAAACTTACTTCAACACTGTTGACATCGAGGCTAGACCGGTTAGACCGCTCCATCGTAGGCTCACAGAGTTTGTCGTTGCCAAGAACATGGCTGTCCAGTAGATCACTGGCTACAAAATCATTGAAAAAATTCACATTATCCAGTTTATTGCCCATATTATCTACACAATAATTACCACTATTCACATTATAAGAAATGATAACATTTTAATAAATGGTACATTGATGTAGTCAACAACAAAGAACTAAATAAAGGCGGTAGTTAATTGAAAAAATAGAAAGCATATTTATCACTTACCGCTACCGTAGGAGCCATTGTCATTTTGCATCTTGCAAAGAATGATACTGTTGATTTATTTGCCAGTCTTTCACGATATTTTCTTTAGCATGAATTATGTTAAAATGTTCGAACAGTAAATGAAAATAATTTGAAGTTATAAAATGCACGAGGCGTCAGCTGGAGATAACGAGTGCACTGTTGTTTACATAAATACTTAGGTATAGTAAGTCAACCATGCAGTAGGCTTACGATATCAGTCTCGTTTGATGGAACTCTATCCCTGCACGATATATCGACAATAAAACTGTAAGCACTTTGAAGTTGTATGCTTAATTTCTGTAAGAGTAGCATATTCATATAGGGACATAAAAATTACCAGACATTGTTTAACTGTGTTGAACTTTGATAAACTCAGAAGGGATAGATAACAAGTGAACTAAAAAAGGTTACAATAAATTAGCCTTGTCTCATTGTCTGTCAAATAAATATAACAAAAAAATTTGAGGGCGAGTTCGATATACTATGATGTCAGCCAATGTTGCTACTAATCTATGTTTAACACTAACCAATACTTGGACTTTTATTAGGGAAAATTAAACTATTTAATTTCGAAAACACTATTTTATTACATAATTTAGAACCCATCATAATCTTTTGGGCAATTTGCTTTTCATCAAAAATCCTGTTTTTCTAGCTATTTGTTTTCGCTCCTGATGATGTTTCTTCATTTTCTTAAAATTGTCTGATTCGACCTTTTTGCCTCGCATTGAGAATTTCATCTCACGGTTGCCTCCTGTGCCGGTAACCGCGGCTGTAAATCCTTCTTTGTTGAGTCGTTCTCCCAAGCTTGCCTTGCTTACTCGCGTTACGTTCTTTATTATAGTGGTGTTTCTAGGAGCTTTGTTAAATTCATATACTTGTTCTTCATTATATCTTTCAGCCGTGTCATCGTCTCTTCGCTTGTTTCTTATAATCTTGTGTTGTTTTTTAACATCTTTTACCCATGATCTCTCGTCATCAGAACTTTCTTCGCTTGATTCATAGAGCTCGGCGTCAGAATCCTTTTCTTCTTGTTCTTCAACCTGTTGGAATTATACACATACATTTCAGTGAAATATTTGTAAGAAATATTATGAATATTATATCATACAAATCTTTACCCGCTCAAGACTAAATGCGGTTTTCTTCGGCTCCTTGTTCTTATCCAATCTCGACAACACTGGATTAAGAAGACGGTACTCTGCAGCTTCTTTGTCGACTTCAAAGTCTGGGTTTTCAAATAAGGCCTACAAAGATAAGAACCTTGTAATTTAAACACGTAGCATGTCAGAACGCAGAGAAATAATCTACAAAATAAGATACCAGAAACATATGCACTGAAAATATACCTTGAATCGGTCATCTTTGAGAAGATCAGCATTTTGTTTCTTCTTTTTCCCTCCAGTGTCCATAAGTTTTGATGCAAGGTCTTTGTTAACCTTTGGTAGATTGTCTTCAACTTTGATTCTTGAAGGCCTGTCCTGTTCTATCTTTTCTCTAATCTTCCGCTTTTTGTATTGTTCAAATGCAAATGGATCTGCTATTGTTTTGGCCCTCTTGTATAATCTGACATCTACAAAGTAACTGCAATGGGAATAAACATTTAAAATCAAAATGACTTTGCCTAAACTGAAGCGTGTTCTAGAGATTTGGTGCAAATGCCTATTGTTAACATTTAGAGAACAGCAATAATGTTAAAAATGTTTCGATGTTGCTTACCCATGCATGTATGCTCTCAACAGATTTGTGCCAAGGAGATGGTCCAGTCCAAGTGACTCAAGCTCCTGTTTTGTTATAAACTTGTAATCATCATACACTGTCTGAGATGCTGAACTCTCTAACTCTTCTGTAAGGTTGTCTAAGAAGGCACACCATCTTGGTGCGGGACCTAAAATTATAAAGTACTAAGTAAAGGTTAATTAATCCCTATTATCAGTTTTTACTACACATAAAAGTGGAAAAAATTTACCAAAATCTGTCCGTCTTTCACGCCTAAACTACTGAATCCATTTAAATGAAATTTGGTACAGAGATAGTCTAGACTTCTAGAGCCTGAGAAAGGACATAGGTTAATTTTTATCGCGATAAACTAATTAACCGACAACTGATAGCCCACGCGAGTGGGCGCTGTTCCGCGCGGGTGAAACCGCGCGGAACAGCTGGTTTCTTATAAACCGAAAAAATAACTGGTTGGCAGCGTTCTTGGGAGAAACAGAACCATGGGAAATGCCAGTAGTATAAGAGGTGGGTCGAGATTACAGTAAAACCCACAGAGAACGTTCAGACGTGCAGTTTGAAAATGGACTCTAATTTGACTGGACATTAAAAAAATAGTGTACATAGTGGGTACTAATGAAATTTCTATTCTGCCAAAAGATCAGAAGTATTACTAGTCTTTATGATGACAATTCGACAATTCCTTTAATTATGCAATGCTTAAATTTCTAAAAAATTCTAAAAATTAGGTTTAAAGTTCTATGAGTATAGTAGTTTTAAAAATATACCAAGGGATGGAACATAGTAGATTTGCATTTTCTGATCTTCCACAGCCATCATATTCAACCCTGTGTTTGGGATCACACACAGATCATTGAAGTCTGATGAAGACTCAATACTCGTGAATTGTTTGCCCTGAAATAAAATGAACCCAATCAGTCATACAACTTGGACTTTTTAGTTTCTTACTTTTTAGTAGTAGTGTTTAATTGATCTAAGTAACACATTTCTTTCATTTAAGTACAATATATACATACAGTATTTTTGTCCCAAATCTTAACAACAGATGAGTCCATAGAGTAGACATAATTCATTTGTTTGTGGAAATCCACTGCTTTTATTGGAATCCCATTCATGTGGTCTTTAACTATTAGGGGTTTGCTTGATCTGATGTCATAGAGAATAACATGTCCTGTTGAGGTGCCAACACCCATTCTGAGAGCTCCATCAAACTTGAGAGCAGTCACGCAGGGTAAACCATCATTTCTGGAAGAAGAACATACCAGATATTAAACATTGTCATTCTGTTTTATATTTTACTACCTGCACCCCGCGGTTTCGCCCGTGTGGACTACATAGCGATAAGAAGTAAAAAACTAGACTTTTAGAAACATCTGTGTTCAAAAAAACAAAATTTACCTGTATTCAGAGTCTGTGCAGTGTAAAGCACAGTCCAGTATGCCCTGCCTCGTCTTTGTCCGTGGGTCCCAGGCTTCAACATGTCCTGATTCTGTTCCAAGTATCAATAAACCATGCTCCTCATTTACAGCACAGCAGTTTATTTCGTGGGCTTTTGTCACATATGGTGCTAGGAATTGGCCTAGTTCTAAATTTAGCCTGTATACTTCCTGTAACATTTTTAAATTTTTAGACTATATCTAAAACCCTTTGTCCCCCAAATAGTCCAAAAAAACGTGAAGGTTAAAAACAAGGTTTTTTAATAATACCTGCCTTTTTATTATTTTATTTAAAACAGATCTAACTGATCACCTAGTTAGAAATCACTGAAACCAAACCCATATTTTAGTCTGTCTTAAGGACTCGGAAGTTATTGGGTGGATATGAATGTGATTTTCAGTCTTCAACTTCAAATTGAGGTGTAATTTATCATTATGTTGTGAAATCAAAGAGCTTAAGTTATCCTTGATATTGTTTAAAAAATCTTATGGTTATAGCTTTGGATTATCTCAGCACTGGTGGAGAAATAAAGATGTAAGTCGTACATACCGAAGATGCTCCAACAACAAATAGATCACATGATGGCTTGTGGTATGCCATGTCTCGGCCAAATCGAGGCACTCTGAGGCGATAGTGTCGTCCATGACCTACATGGAACTCCACATAGCGGTCGCATTGCAGGAACACCATCTGTATTTAAAAATGTATTCATCGGAGAAGCATAAAAGACAAGAACAAGTTTCATTTTTTTAATGTTAATTGTAACATTTAAGTTTTAATAAAACATCTACATGTTTTGACAAATCAATTATTATAATTTATTTAAGTAAATGGCTTTCACTGGGTTCTCACCTTTGTATAATCTTCACTCAATATTTCAAATTTTACAACCTCTGAATCCAAACATCGTTCAAACTTTAATGATAGATTGTTTACATCATAACATTTGACTCTAGGCTTGTATATTCCTGTGGCCATGATGTACTGGCCATCTTTGGAGATACGTAAGCTAGTGCTGACACCAGGCATGTCGAACTCCTGAATGAGTTCTATTCTTCTTCTTAAATCTACATTTTTCTTGAGTAAAGCTCTTTTCTTCCTTTCTGATAGCCACTAAAAGGAAACCATGTTAATAATTTTATAATACTATTAATAAACAAATTACACCATTACAGAGCAGACATTTTGGCACATATATTGGCGTCAACCAGTTTCAAATCCTGCTGCTTTTGTAGCTAGAGCAAATACTTGTCTGATGACTTAGTGAGGCTAGTTGTTTGTAGTTCAATTTGATGTGTCCATGCCACTCGCGACTCACAGGACTAAGTGCAGGGGCCTGAGTATATAAAATTATTTTTCTATTGTAAATAAACATTGGTTCATTCGATCAAAACACGTTTTATAGGTTATGTAGTAAATACAGTATGCTGAACTTACATCTGGTAGAGATTTACCGACGCTGAGGTTGTATATTTTCACGTTATCTATTTCGGATACTTGCATTGTTTATTATTATGCTAATACTACAACATTCCTACTTATTTACATCCATGCTATATCCATCAAATGAATTAAATAATAAGTTTAGTTACTGTTAAGGTAATTTATCATGAATGTAAGCAAACCTTTGCGCCATGTAGTTCCGTCATTTGAAACTAGATGGCGCTAGTAAACGAGCCGAAGTTTTCTGAATCGCGCAAACGATATTTACCGTGAATCGGTTAACTTCGGGTACCGATCGGGTTTAGGTCAAGACAATTCGTTGGAACCTTGTCCAACTAATAAATTAGTAGTAAACATTTACGCTAGTTTAATTTGGGACATCCTTGGGGATTTTGGGCAAGTAGCATTACTTTGTTCATGGTCCTTCGAGCCGGATCTGTCAACCGATAGTGGTTGACAAAAACCAGGAGTGTCCAGGAGACCTGCATAGAATTTGCAGTGCTACGACGACGAGTAGACTGGTGGTAGGTCTGTAGTGCTTGCGGACGGTGGATCGCCGTTGCAAACGCAGGCAAGGGAGTCACAGCTGACGCTGATCAGTGCGGTATTGTGCCACCGTGCAAGTACCGTGCAAGTTAGCAGTTGGCGAAGCTCCGACAGTTTCTTCGGTGAAGACTCTGTCAGGGAAGACGCTACAAGGCTACTGTCGGCGCCGGGAGAGACGCTGACTGGTATCAACGACGCCGCCGCCGGGACCCAGCGACGGCGTATCACGCAGTGACGGTGCCGGGAGAATTCGGCGATACTGCGTGAAGGCTACCAAGAGTGAAACGGAAACATACTGGAATAAGTGAAGTGCAATCAACTGTGAGTACTTTTAATTATCTATGGTTGGAGATTGAAAAATATAGTGATTTGACAGTGACATAAAGTGACAGTGAGTTTGACCGTTAACCAAAGTCCGTCCGTTCCATTTCATTTATGTTTGTTGATGGCAGGAGTCCAGTAATGGTTTTCAAGACATATGCCTTTACTGTGATGGTGAATTTAGGATCGATTTTCGAACCTACCTCAAGATCCACGACCGCCTTGGATATGAAATCTTGCTCATCACCTACCCTTGATATGAGCCCTCTCACCGGTGACCTTTTCAACCGTAAGTATTGGACCGCTGCTTCAGTGATGAAGGATGTTTGTGATCCTTGATCCAATAAAGCCCGGATCGTGTGAGTCCTACCCCCTTTCGACGAAGCCGTAACCAACGCTGTTGGTATTACGCCCTGATTATATACCGTTCCTGTCGAAAAGCATGATATTGAAGCCGCGGAACTCTCGTTGTTCCTGTTTGCATCCTTCGACGTGGCAACATCCTCGTTGGATGCTTCCCGTTGACTATTAATTACGTTAGAACCTTCTCCAGTAGCTTCACCCTTGGGGTGCAACAAAGTATGATGCTTACGCTTACAGATACGGCACATTACCGTATTCCTACACTCCTTGGCAGAGTGATTTTCACCTATGCAATTATAGCATAAATTATGATCGCGGACAAATTTGCGCCGAGCATCAACCGATTCCAGCACAAATTTTTTACACTGCACTAACCTATGTTGTTCCGAACAGAAAATACATTGCTTTTGCACAACATGAAGAGATTTAACCTTATTTACCGGAAGACTCTGATTAGAATTACTCCCTTGAGTCTTATTACTATTATTTACTCCCTTGTTCCCTAAATGACTCTGCTTAGTATCAAGAAACTCAATAGCTCGGTATCGATTAGTTATAAATTCTTGAAACTGACTATAAGTAGGTAACTCATCTGAACCATTGTTAGTGCTAACAGTGAACTCCCATTGCCTTTTGGTTTCAGCATCTAGTTTGAGTGTGAGGATGTGAATAACCAACATGTCCCAATTTGTTATGTCGATCCCGATGCTCGAAAGTGTTGCCAAACAATCATTAGTTGTGTCTATCAATTCTTTCAAACCACTTGCAGATTCAGAGTTTAAGTTTCTTTGACTGAAAAATCTTTTTAATACCTGATGGCTGATATATTTTTTATTGTCAAAGCGTTCCTTCAATAATTTCCAACACCTTTCATAGTTTGAGTCCATGATTGGTATGTGCCTAATTACCTGTTCGGCTTCCCCTGACAAGTAACCCTTTAAATAGTGCATTTTCTGAACGTTACCAATGCCATCGTTTTGGTGAATTAACGACACAAACAAATCACGAAATGTAGACCATTCAGAATAACTCCCAGAAAAGGTGGGTATATTTATTTTAGGAAGTGCGATTTGAGACCTAGCTTTGCATTCAGATATTGAAGATTGGCTAAATAGACCAGGTTGAGAACTTTGAAATGCCGACAGACTATCCTTTAAATAACCTTTATATTCAATGTAAATTTCTTCAGTTTTATCATAATAATCGATCTTTACATAATCCGAACTTCTTAACTGCTTAGGATCACCTTCACACATTATTTTCTTATGGCCTATCATGAATTCACACCATAGTTGCTCTAGTGATTCGAGCCGACCTTCCAAATATCCTTTGGTTTTCCTATCTTTGGACGCCTTTTTTACATTTGTATACGCCTTTACAATACGCGCATTGATATCCTCTTGGAAAAATAACAAAGCCTCCATTATTACAACAATAATTTCTTTTTAAAACGAAATATGCTACCAAGCCACAAAACGAAATTATTCTAAGTTGATAATAAATCTCTAAAATTCTCTAAGTGTTTGAAATTTGGAACTTTGGCCAAATTTGGGCATAGGTTCCCCGTATTCTCGTTTTTTTAAAATTATACTAAGTCTAAACACGCATGCACATATAATATTACAAGTCGATGTAATTATTCACCAAATTATTTAAAGTCCAAAATTAATTCTTAACTTTTCAATTTAAAAGTAAAATTTCACAAGTGTCAAACTCACTGTCACTTTATGTCACTGTCAAATCACTATATTTTTCAATCTCCAACCATAGATAATTAAAAGTACTCACAGTTGATTGCACTTCACTTATTCCAGTATGTTTCCGTTTCACTCTTGGTAGCCTTCACGCAGTATCGCCGAATTCTCCCGGCACCGTCACTGCGTGATACGCCGTCGCTGGGTCCCGGCGGCGGCGTCGTTGATACCAGTCAGCGTCTCTCCCGGCGCCGACAGTAGCCTTGTAGCGTCTTCCCTGACAGAGTCTTCACCGAAGAAACTGTCGGAGCTTCGCCAACTGCTAACTTGCACGGTACTTGCACGGTGGCACAATACCGCACTGATCAGCGTCAGCTGTGACTCCCTTGCCTGCGTTTGCAACGGCGATCCACCGTCCGCAAGCACTACAGACCTACCACCAGTCTACTCGTCGTCGTAGCACTGCAAATTCTATGCAGGTCTCCTGGACACTCCTGGTTTTTGTCAACCACTATCGGTTGACAGATCCGACCTCGAAGGACCATGAACAAAGTAATGCTACTTGCCCAAAATCCCCAAGGATGTCCCAAATTAAACTAGCGTAAATGTTTACTACTAATTTATTAGTTGGACAAGGTTCCAACGTAATTAATAGTCAACGGGAAGCATCCAACGAGGATGTTGCCACGTCGAAGGATGCAAACAGGAACAACGAGAGTTCCGCGGCTTCAATATCATGCTTTTCGACAGGAACGGTATATAATCAGGGCGTAATACCAACAGCGTTGGTTACGGCTTCGTCGAAAGGGGGTAGGACTCACACGATCCGGGCTTTATTGGATCAAGGATCACAAACATCCTTCATCACTGAAGCAGCGGTCCAATACTTACGGTTGAAAAGGTCACCGGTGAGAGGGCTCATATCAAGGGTAGGTGATGAGCAAGATTTCATATCCAAGGCGGTCGTGGATCTTGAGGTAGGTTCGAAAATCGATCCTAAATTCACCATCACAGTAAAGGCATATGTCTTGAAAACCATTACTGGACTCCTGCCATCAACAAACATAAATGAAATGGAACGGACGGACTTTGTGGAACTGCCACTAGCGGATCCGGAGTTCCACATCCCAAATCGAATAGATTTATTATTAGGAGCAGGATTTTACAGCAAAATTCTGCAATCGGGTGTTAAGAAAAATAGGTCTGGTACACTGGCTGCACAGTCCACTGCATTGGGTTGGGTTGTATCCGGTGAAACAACAAATACAACCACGCCGCAATCTGAAAACATAAATGTACTTCATTGTAAATGTGAAGACATAGATTTCCTTAAAAGATTTTGGGAAATAGAAACAGATGAAGTTAAGGAAAGAATCTTGTCTGAAGAAGAAAAGAGATGCGAGGAATATTTTTCTGCCACTACTAAAAGGGATTTGGAAGGTCGTTATGAGGTACGACTACCGCTGAATTCTGAGAACCCAGAAGTAGCAGGCTCTCGAGAGATAGCTGAAGGAAGACTAAAGGCTTTAGAAAAAAGACTAAACAAGGATGAAACATTGAAAACAGAATATCAGAAGGTAATAAATGAATACATGGCATTGGGTCATATGGAGCTAATTCCGGTCAAGGAATTGAAAAATAAAGGGGCTGTATACTTACCTCACCACGCAGTAATCCGAGAAGACAAGACTACTTCCAAAGTCAGAGTCGTGTTTGACGCCTCCTGCAAAGGACAAAACAAAAAATCATTAAATGATTACCTTATAGTAGGACCCACTTTGCAGTCTGAGCTGAGGCACATCGTCATGCGCTGGAGATCAACACCTATCTGTTTGTCAGCCGACATTGTAAAGATGTACAGGCAAGTGGTAGTTGACAAACAGGATACTGATCTGCAGCGGATTCTTTGGAGAGAGGATACTGCATCTGAAATCAAAGATTACAGGTTACTACGCGTGACTTTCGGGACTGCTAGCGCGCCATACCTTGCTGTCAAGGCCTTACAGCAGGTTGCTCTTGACTACGAGGCAGAGTATCCAACGGCTTCTGAAAAAGTAATTACAGATTTTTACATGGACGATCTTTTAACCGGTTGTCAAGATAAAGAAGAAGGAATTGTGATATACAAGGAAATGAATGAACTTTTAAGCAAAGCAGGGTTTGAATTGCAAAAGTGGACCACCAACGATAACGATTTGTTAGAAGAAATGATAGGAAGGGAAGGAAGCGAAGGGAAGGAAGAAGTAAAAATAAAAACAGATAACGTAACTAAAGTGGTAGGACTTACCTGGAACCGGAGAGAAGACACGTTTCGCTACTCGGTGAAGCTGCCAGAACTGGAACAACCTGTAACAAAAAGAAAAATTATATCGGACGTATCACGATTTTATGACCCACTTGGCTGGGCAGGGCCTAGTACAATTATTTCAAAAATCATGATACAGAAGTTATGGCTTGCAGGTATAGATTGGGACGAGGAAGTGCCTGATCATTTACTTTTAGAATGGAAAACTTACCGCCAAGAACTCTCACTTCTTTCGGAGATACACATACCGAGATGGGTAGGAACTAAGGCAAATGATAAACAAGTTGAACTGCACGGCTTCTGTGACGCTTCCAAGGTGGCGTTTGCGGCAGTAGTATACATCCGTGTAGTCGACTCGAACGGAAGGGTTCAGGTTGCCTTAGTTGCTGCGAAAACAAAGGTAGCGCCTGTTAAGCAAGTTTCAATTCCGCGTCTGGAACTGTGCGGAGCGGTACTGGTGACAAGATTGCTTAGAGAGGTAGCCAAGGTCATGAAAATTGAACATACTTACCTACATGCGTGGTCAGACTCAACAGTCGTTCTTTCATGGCTTAACGGACATCCAAATCGTTGGAAGGTGTTTGTGGCCAATCGTGTCTCAGAGATACTTGAAACACTAGATACGCATCACTGGTCACATGTTGGATCAAAACAAAACCCTGCAGATTGCGCTTCTCGTGGGTTGCACCCTTCTGACTTATTAAACAATGAGTTGTGGTTCAAAGGTCCAGAGTTTTTGAGTAAACCAGAGATTACCTACGCGAAGCCAAAAACACTATCAACTAATTTGGAAGAAAATAGTACAGTGAAAACTCATGGTGCTAGAATGCAGACTTCACTAACGGAGAGATTTTCTTCATTAACGAGAATGGTAAGGGTACTTGCTTATTGCAGACGTTTTGCCAATAACGCAAGGAAGTTGTCAGGCAATCGATCTGAGGGATACCTTACCACCAAGGAACTAAACGACGTTCTGATGATATGCATTACGCAATGTCAAGCAGAACACTTCAATGAAGAGATAGACAAAGTAAAGAAAAACAACAACTTACCGGCTAACAGCAAGCTCCGCTCGTTGAATCCGTTTCTGGACGAGGCCAACATTTTGAGAGTTGGTGGCAGATTGGAGCATTCTCAACTGAATAGAGATCGAAGACATCCCATCGTCATGCCAAAACAGGCTCAACTAACACAGCTTTTAATCTCGGACGCTCACAAGCAGACACTACATGGCGGACCTCAGCTGATGTTGACTTATCTTCGCTCTAAGTATTGGATTTTGGGTGGTACTCAATTGGTCAAGGCCCATTACCGCAAATGTGTGACATGCGTAAAAATCAACGCAGTCACAAAAACTCAGCTCATGGGACAGGCACCCGCAGCAAGGGTCACCCCCACTCGTGCGTTCGAATGTAGTGGTGTGGATTATGCAGGCCCAATTCAAATAAGGACAACTAAGGGGCGAGGACATAAATCTTATAAGGGCTACATCTGCTTATTCGTCTGCATGGCCACAAAGGCCATACACTTGGAGGTCGTAAGCGATCTCACTTCTGATGGGTTTTTACAGGCGTATAAGAGGTTTGTAGCTAGACGTGGTCGCTGCTCGCACCTCTGGAGCGACAATGGAACAAATTTTGTTGGAGCCTCTACCGAATTGAGTAGACAACTTAAAGCGGAACAAAAAGGAATTCAAAGGGAAATAGCCGAATCATTGGCCACAAGTCAGTGTAAATGGCATTTCATACCTCCCCATTCGCCTAATTTTGGTGGGCTATGGGAATCTGGAGTGAAAGCCGTTAAATTTCACCTCAAACGTGTGGTGGGAGATTCAACACTCACATACGAAGAAATGGCTACGGTTTTGGCCCAAATAGAGAGTTGTTTGAACTCCAGGCCTCAGTCGGTGTTAAATGATGATCCCAACAACATCTGTGTGCTCACTCCAGGACATTTTTTAATCGGCGAAGCATTAATCACCGCACCTGATCATAACTATGAATCATCTAATGTAAGCTCCTTACGACGTTGGCAATATACTCAAAGAATGCTCCAAGATTTTTGGAATAGGTGGTCCCGCGATTATTTAAGCAAATTTTACAACAGGTATCGATGGTCGTCGGTGATCCCTCAGCCAAACATTGGTGACGTGGTGGTCGTAAAGGAAGATGGTTTGCCACCATCTCGATGGCTTTACGGCAGAGTGATTGAAACGCACCCGGGTGCGGATGGAGTTGCACGAGTCGTCACTCTTAAAGTAAAAAATGGTACTATAAAAAGACCATGCTCAAAAATATGTTTATTACCAGTAGCACAATAATCGATCTATATATAGGAATATTTTTGTAAGCTAATTATAACATTGTAAGCATCTATAATACAACTTTGCTATAGTTTTAATGGTACTCCATATTGTGTTATTAATGTAATTCTAATGTAAAATCAAAGACGTCATGTCATTGTATGTGGTCATGTACGTAAGTCCAAAGGTTCACTTTGGTCTTGGTGGGCGGAATATGTTAAGGTAATTTATCATGAATGTAAGCAAACCTTTGCGCCATGTAGTTCCGTCATTTGAAACTAGATGGCGCTAGTAAACGAGCCGAAGTTTTCTGAATCGCGCAAACGATATTTACCGTGAATCGGTTAACTTCGGGTACCGATCGGGTTTAGGTCAAGACAATTCGTTGGAACCTTGTCCAACTAATAAATTAGTAGTAAACATTTACGCTAGTTTAATTTGGGACATCCTTGGGGATTTTGGGCAAGTAGCATTACTTTGTTCAGTTACAATTAAAGATGTGACAAACTACTTAAAATTGACAACGCGCTTAAAGCGTTCCGCTTATATTATTAAGCCGCTTGAAAAAGTCGTCGAACGCTTAAACGCTTTTTGTTGAATTAAACGGAGACAATGGAGACATGTTTAATAGCGACTAGTGACAAACGCCGAGAGTTAACAAAAGCGTTTATGATTTGTGGATTTGCTCTAGTGTGGTTACTTAAAGAAATTTGTGTAATTTGGAATAGTTTTTTTATTTTTTTTTTTAAATATTTTTTATTTTCTATCTTACTAAATAAATACTTTAGACTACAAAGTAACAATATTTATGAATTAATGAACTTCCCATCGTACTTATCAGGCGACTGTCTGAAATGAATTATCAATCCATTAATCACTGGGTTTCATTTCAGGCGTACTTAGAAGTTCATTGATTTTATTGACATCATGTATTATTTACACTTGTTTTCACTACGGTATATTTACATTCTTATTTTATATATATGTACATGAATAATGCCTTTTTTGTTGTTTTTTTGTTACATAACACATAAGTCTCGAAGCTCATTCACGCGCGTAATGTAATTAAACAAAATAAGCCCTCGCTGAACTTAATTTGTCAACAACAAAAAGCGAACTAGAGAAAATTAAATGGAAGACGGAGGAACATTTCGGTTTCGTTGTAAAACACTAACCAACCAAACACAGGCCAGTCCCCCACAAATATTACGTATATAAGCAGAACGTAATTTAGCCGCGTAATATGACATCTAATTCAATTAATATTGCGCCTTCAGTGGATAGAAATAAGGTTGAAATAATGTGAATCCAAACCAATTATAAATCTTTATTTTGAGTCTTACGCTTATAACAATCAGATTTTATTTTGAAATGTATACCTATCGGAATAAGGTTTGCATTTGTTTGGACTTTGGAAAAAAGTCGTCAACGTTTAAACGGAGTCGGTTTATTTTCATCAGCCCGCGCCCCGCTTATGCGCTTATTTTGAAGAGCGACGATTTTCAGTTGTATCCGTATTGGAATAAAGTTTGCATTTGTTTGGACTTTGGAAAAAAAACCGTCAACGTTTAAACGGAGTCTGCTTATTTTAATAAGCCCGCTTATGTGCTTATTTTTAAAAGCAAAAAGCCCACCTCTAGTTACAATTACATTAAATGCATTAAATTGGTTGATTTGTTGGGAGGCAATAATACCCGACCAGATATTACGCACCCAATAATACACGACCGATAATACACAGCCAATAATACGTGTACATGGCTTCGTAATATCAGGCCGTGTATTATCTGGTCGCGTATTATCGGGTGTGCTAAATTTTACCAGGCCGATATTACACAGCCAATAATACACGGCCAATAATACGTGTACATGTGGTCTCGTAATATTGCCTGTGCCGATTTTACGCAGCCAATAATACACGACCCGATTTTACACACCCGATAATACACACCCGATAATACGCAACCAGCGGGCCTATTGGCTAACTTTGACATTTCCAGTTACCAACCGGGTTCGGTTGTACACCGAACTTTGATGTCAACTATGATAGTCATATTATTGGTATTGCGTATCAACCTCAGTGGATATCAGTTTACAGTGCCTAACGGTGCCTTTCAGCACGCCATTTCACGACACTATTTTCTATCGACTATTATGCGACTAAGATAAGTAATACCTTTTAGGCACGTTACGCGTGAAACATGGACATTTAATTTTATGTGGTTTATATTACCTGACGTTTGAGGTGAGCGGCAAATTTGAAAACTCATTCGTAACAGTAACTTCTCTTTGGAGAAAAAAATATTACCCATAGTGATATTACTGTTTACAAGTTCATAAAAGTTTGGAAGCTTGGTGTTCACTACTTATTATAAAATAAAGTCCTCCGCGCCGCGTCTGTCTGTCTGTCTGTCTGTTCGCGATAAACTCAAAAACTACTGCACCGATTTTCATGCTGTTTTCACCAATAGATAGAGTGGTTCTCGGGGAAGGTTTAAGGATATAATTTGTCAAGTTATTGTATAGATTTGCGGACATTCCATTCAAAAGATATTACGAAATTAAAATTTCAATCTAATGGAAAATAAAATCACCGCGCCGCCCCGTGATCCATGGCCATGCAGTGGCCGCAGCGCAGCGGGTAACGCGGCGGGCACCGAAGTGCGGGAATAATTTTAGAGCATAGGTACAGAATATACGCTTTCACGCCTAAACTACTGAACTGATTGAAATGAAATTTGGTACATAGGTAGTTTGAACCCTGGAGAAGGACATAGAATACTTTTTATCGCGATAAACTGTAGCCCACGCGGGTGAAACCGCGGGGAATAGCTAGTAGTAAATAATTAAATTAAGTAAAATGCAGTACATATTGTGTAATATATTTTTATTAATAATTTTTTGTAGTAAATTTATTGATATTATAAATATATAAAAAAGTGCATAATTAACTAAGCACCTAAACCCTAATTTTAACCTATACAATCGCGTTAAAAATAAATTCCAGGCCCCCGGTGCCGCCCAAAGGATTGATCATTAGATTACCACTGCCTATATATGCGGGTGAAACCGAAGGACACAGCTAGTAACAAGTAATTGTACTTTTCAGATGCTTGCACCAAGAAAAGTGTCTCCTAGGCAAATGGATTTACTTCTTTCTAGTCATCGACTCTTCTAAAACTTGTTGGAATCCACTTCTTCACTTATTACTTAGACGAAAATTCGCAATAAACTCTTTCTCTGGCAACTGCAATGGATCACTAACGTCGCGCAGGCGGCGTCTCTTTATTTTCAAAAGATTTTGTCTCCGCTGTGCTTGAGCAAATCTCAATAATAGTAGACGTTCCATCACAGAATCTACAGCAATCCAAATAATAATGCAATGTACACTGAGTCAAACTCACAATTACATCAAAATCCTAGTGCTCCTTACGTGAGCGGCCTAGTGTTAATCACTAAGAATCTATAAAACACTGCTCTTGAGCAGTGTCTTTCACAAAATATAAAATACCTCGGTGGCTATCAATTTTGATGTCCACTATGCTTACATAATCGCAAATCTAAACTATCGATACGAAAACTTCTGTCAAAATGAGTTATAGTGATTAACACCAAGACTCGGTGCGCATGACGTCATCCCAGTTGATCACTAAGGTTAGCCAATACGAAACTAGCTGTTTGACAGTTCATAGTTCGACACTTTACCCAGTGCTCTTCACTTTACGTTATCCACCGAGATACGCAATAGCCCTGCATATTACGAAGCCAGCCATAGAGAAGATAGATTTCTCTCTGTTCCAGCTCGATGCCTCGTTTGCACTAAGCGAAGGATCGATTTACATATTACGTTCAGTCGTAACCACAGAATCAAACATAAACGTCTTTTAGCACCGTATGACAGTGTTGCCAATGCTACGGCAATTAGCGTGTTCTACGGCTTTCAGGCCAAAAAATCACAACATACACGGCCTGTGGCCGTATCAGATATTAGGGCTTTTCAAAAATTCTCCGGTAATTAATTAAATTATCGGTTTGTATGCTCAATGTTCTAAAATTTGAGATTTTTATCGGTTTGTATGCTCAATGTTCTAAAATTTGAGATTTTTACCGGGATTAATAAGTTTAAATAAAATTTAGGGCTATTAAGTATTATAAATTGTTACTTATTTTTTCAAACAATTAAAGAAAATTTACAAACTTTGGCCAAATGGCGCACTTTTGGGGGTTTCTCTTATTTTGGCGGCCCTTCCTATACAAACACGGCTTTTTTGCCTTATGTACACGGCCGTCGGCCGCGGCCGGCTCAAAATTCTCAATGGCAACACTACTGTACGACGTTCTGTCAGGCTATAGCAGTCATTCTCTTTGATAGCAGTGCACTAGAGCTGTAGAACCATGAACAAACACACATTACAAATATGTATAACAAAATCAATATTTAAAATGCTAAAATATTCTCGTTGATGGTGATGGCTATGTAAAATGAATGTTGTTGTTGATAACTGTATTTAAACTTAACATTATTGAACTTCGAGCAAGGAATGCGTGAAAAGCCGCACAAAGGAAAAGGGTTTGATTCTATTGAAAAGTTTTAAAATATTTGTGGTTATTTTCCATCTTCAAGCATAAATAATACGAAAGATAGATTTATCTGTGATTTCTTTACGGGTTAAAGGCGTATGATTGGAACAAAGCTTTGGTACAGAATAATAATAATAATTAGAATAATTTATTGGTAAAAATAGTCTACAGGTCAAAATAATTTCATACATGCATGCATTCATGCAGATTCATCAGTCATCACTTCCAAACCTGTTTATATAATTGTTTATTTGTATTGATCCTATTCAGTTATAACTTACAAAGTACCTAACAGAATATATTGTTTTAATTATGATCTCATGTGATGCTTGCGTTTTGTTTTGCAGATACATTCAAATATTTCAAATGCCAACTTGCCAAGCCAATGGGGGATTTATTGCATGAATGTTGCAATCTCGTAACTGCTCGTTTTTGTACCATGCATCCCTACTGTGTTCAGGAACAGCAGCTTTGTACGGAGAGAAAATATTGAAATTTTATTGTTTAGACTTTTTAAGATATGAAGCATTAACAAAGTTGATTCATATTATGTGTTATGTTAATATACAACATAACATTTGTGTAACTAATGTAATTAATTATTGTTCTTTTATAGGTTACTTTTGGGAGTGTGCAATGAATCTATATAGCCTCATTCCACCATCAACTAAAAAAACTTAGCTTCCACTTTATAATGCTAACAGCGCACCAGCAGTGGAACACCCTGCCAGCATCTTTGTTTCTTGATATGTATAATTTGGGAGCCTTCAAGTCAAGAGCGAATAGGTATCTTCTAGGCAAGCATGCTCCGTGATCAACCTTGTCATCAGGTGGGACGGGTCAAATGCTTGCTTATGACCAAATCAAAAGATCATTTTATGGAGTCTGCTTATGTGGAAAAATACGTTTGTAAAGACTATTTACTTATTATTTACTAAAAGACAAGTAGGTAATAAAAAGAACACAATGTGTAAAAAACTTTATTTCTTCGTAATTCCTTCCCTAAAATTCATAATATTGTTGTCAGCTTATATCTTTACTGGTTGAAGGGTATGGTTCTGTTTGAAATAGTTTCCTCAACGGTAGGTACAGCTCTGAGAAACTGCAATAATGTAGGTAGGTACATAGAAGTAAATATTTCAAGGCTCAAACTGTTGTTTTTATAAGCACTGCCTTTTTACCTAAATTTATATTAAATTTGTAAATAGAAATTTGGTAGGTAGGTACACTGCTAAAAACTAAGGTACCTCTTCTTACATGGATATCTCCTTTTTTCAATATAATCATTGAAATTAGCCTTTGATCCGTAAAGCCGATTCCAATGGTTTTCTGCATGTACATAGTATGTATCTTTACGGAATAGATGAATACCTACCCTTATTTTTGTAGTTTAAAGAGCACAAGTAATTATAGCATTCCATAATTGAAAAGTAGACGGGGTGGATTTCTATATTAAATTTCTAAACCTTACTTATTTACGTTATCTTTGGTGGATTTCCTAAAAATTAGGGGTGAGGTGTTGTAACAGAATAACAGATACAAATCACAAGTATTCATAGATACTAGATAACAGTTAATCCTGTGATATATTATCATACATCTGTTATAAGATATTTATATATCCTACTAATCCCTACTTATATAAAATTCGAAAGTAACTCTGTCTGTCTGTTACGCTTTCACGCCTATACTAGTATACTACTACTGAACCGATTTAATGAAAAATTTGGTACGGAGATAGTTTGAACCCTGGGGAAGGACATAGGACTTTTTATCGCGATTAACTAAAGCCCACGCGGGTGAAACCGCGGGGAACAGCTAGTAATCAATTTTTTTTTCTACATACGGCCGGTTTTATTAACCGATCCATCCACGATTTGCTCTACTGGAGATAATAATAATAATAATGCCCGCACAATCACATACATAGCCTCTGACCCCTAACTAGGTTTCCCTGTATCTAGGGTATCAGAAACTACGCGGATCGGGGATCCACAACACCCAGACACAGAACAAATACTTGCGGTTTTTTTTAATGCACAAATATTTGCCCTGTAGCGGGAATCGAACCCGCGACCTCACGCTTCGCAGTCGGCTATCCGCCCATTGCGCCACATCGGTTGTCAAATGATGGTTTGACATAAGCTCCATAGAATAGAAGTAATGTCAAATTTATTCATACCGTGGATAGATCGGTTAAGTATTGAAACCGGCCGACAGTAATATACATACATTACAGAGTAGCGTTTGATATTCACTATAAGTGACGATGTGGTCGAAGACGGCGCGCCACGCTGCACCTGGACTAGGAGCTGGCTCTCATCAAGTAAGGCTGCAGGAACACACCGAACACAATATTTGAATGGGCAGTTTCCTGTAGTTCCTTAACCACGCTAGCGAGCCATGAAGAAATGTTTAACCCCTGACGCAAAAAGAGGGGTGTTATAAGTTTGACGTCGATGTCTGTGTGTGTGTGTCTGTCTTTGGCATCGTAGCTCCCAAACGGATGGACCGATTTTGATGCGGTTTTTTCATTTGAAAGCCAGTTTCCTTGCGGTGTTTCTTAGCTATGTTTGGTTAATAACGGTCCAGCAGTGTAAGAGTATCAGCTCTTTTCCGATATGACATAATGCATTTTTAGCTATGTTTGATGAAAATTGGTCCAAGATGTCTAGGGTTTATTCAATTTTAAATTTAGCAATTATGTTCCATGAAAAAACCTGTCAAGTGCGAGTCGGACTCGTGCACGAAGGGTTTTGTACCATTATCAACAAAATGGAAAAAAAAAATATGTTGTTGTATGGGAGCCCCTTTATATTTTATTTTATTCTGTTTTTTTTGTAGATATTTGTTGTTATAGCGGCAATAGAAATACTTAATCTGTGAAAATGACAACTATTGTATAGTGTGTAACTATCACAGTGCATAAGATACAGCTTGGTGACAGACGGACGGACGGTTGGTCAGCGGAGTCTTAGTATAACTAGCGGCACGAAACTCTAGCGCTCGACGTCATTGCGCAGAAGTCGAAAAACAGGTATCACAGGGGGATAGAGGGACGAAGAGTGCGCGTGCGTAGCGCCGGTTGGCTAGCCGTCGTGTTCCGTCCCCCGCGCCGATACGTCGACCCGCGGACATCTGACTCTACAGGCGCGTTCTAAAGTGAATTGATATTGCCGTTCATTGTTATTGTTTTTTTTGTGTTCATTTTGAGTTCGTTTGTTATTGGTTCTTTTGTCTTAAATAAAAATTGTCAATTTCGTTTTATTTTCTACCCCCAATAAACTAAATCACTCTTTCACATGATCAACTTTGTATAGAAGTCGTTTTTTTCATGCACTCATTTATATAGGAAAGAGGTTAATTTTGAATAGTAAAACAACCTGTTACGAGCTATGCAAAACTTTAATATTAACTATTAAATTCATGTTTGCAAGCGCGACAGTACCTAATATCCTCCAAGTTACGCTCAGTGATAAGACTAACTATTTATTTACAAAAGTTCTTAAAATTATTTGGTTTTATTAATTAAAGTTATTATTTTTATCATGTTCGCGACACATGCGCAGATATCCCCTCCACGTTTCACTCAGCGCTAAACTTCCGTGCCGCTACCTATAATAGGGTCTCGTTTTACCCTTTCGGTACGGAACCCTAAAATGCAAATGCATCGCACGCAGCCACGCCGCCCATACAACTACAACCCATCACGGTTCAGCGGCGGAAGGCCCGAATCTAAATTCCCGCACTTCGGTGCCCGCCGGGTTACCCGCTGCGCTGCAGCCACTGCATGGCCATGGATGGTGGTGCGGGGCGCGGTGGTTGTTTTTTTTTCCATTGGATTGACATTTTAATTTCGTAATATCTTTTGAATGGGCTGTCCAATTTCAACGATTCAAAAAGTAATGTACAGGTATTAAAACAATCTTGAATACGAAATGATTCCTTTGGATAAGGATTAATATAAAAGTATGGCTAACACGGTCTGATTTTAGTCGGCATTTTTATCAACATTTAAAATGTAAAAAAGTAGTTATAGTATGTTATCCTTAAGAGATAGACATTATGCCATCGCGGACTTTTTTGTAGACCTATATAAGACCTACACAATTCCACCATACATCATTTATTATATCTCAAAGGGTTTAGGCAGCGTTTTCGTTGAAAGCTCCCAGACGGCTTATTTTTTTCCGACTCCTCCAACAAATATCGTTACACTAGCTGTTCCCCGCGGTTTCACCCGCGTGGGCTATAGTTTACTAATTGACTTGTGGTCAAACGCTACCCTGTAAGTTTTACTAATTACAGGGTAGCGTTTGACCACAAGTCACTTGATGTTAAGTGACGATGTGGTCGAAGAATGGCGCCACGCTACACCTGGACTGGGAACTGGCTCATTTAAACTTTATAGCGATGATGGCTCAGTGGTAGTGACGTCGGCTTGCGATCCGTAGGACGTGGGTTCGAATCCTACAATGAGCTTGAGCTTTCGGTGAAGGAAAACATCGTGATGAAACCATAGCTTGGTGGTAGGGTATTTTCTAGTACTCGCCTGGCTAGCTACTGTAGCTACGACCACAGTACGAAGGATCCCTAAACTACCACCCTCTTGTTAAGAATCTGTCGCCAAGCACCTATCGGTGTGTTCCGGCAGCCTCACTTGAGAGCCAGTTCCCAGTCCAGGTGTAGCGTGGCGCCATCTTCGACCACATCGTCACTTAACATCAGGTGACTTGTGGTCAAACGCTACCCTGTAAATAGTAAAAAAAAAAAAAAAAAAAATCGGTTCAGTAGTTTAGGCGCAAAAGCGTATATAGGTATTCCGTATACTCCAAAATTATTCCCGCACTTCGGTGCCCCTCACCGCGTTACCTGCTGTATCCATTATCCTATTTTAATTTCTAAGTTAATTTTATTCGGACCGTGCGTTTGAACCGCGCATATAAAGTTCCCTACCTATTTCATAGATTCTCCCGCCTTCAGTAAGACCTCACCGCGTTTCCCGCTGCGCTGCGGTGCGGCGGGTTTATTTTTCTACTACTACTAACATTTTTAAACTCGTGATATCTTTCGAATGGAATGTCCGAATTGAATAATTCAAAAAGTCATGTGAAGGGATTGAAGCAGTTTTAAATATAAAGTAATTTATTTTGATAAGGATTAATACCAAGATAAGAGCCATTTCTAGCGGCGGCATTAAAATTAAAATTTTAAAATAAAAAAAACACTTATTGTGGCATAACTATAATAGTTAGACATATGCTCTCGCGGACTTTTTTGTAGATCTTAATGGGACCTACAAACCCGTAATACATTGTTTCGTTTTATTGTCAATAGTTTTTGCAGCGCACGCAAAAATAGGTTTTCGATTTCATACCTTGGGTTAAAAAATAGCTATTTTCTTACGGATCCCTAATTTTTTTGGAAATAAAATATAGCCTATAGCCTTCCTCGATAAATGGACTATCCAACACTGAAAGAATTTTTCAAATCGGATCAGTAGTTCCTGAGATTAGCGCGTTCAAACAAACAAACAAACAAACTCTGCAGCTTTATAATATTAGTATAGATTTAAGGTGCGTTTTGTTATGTGTGTCAGTGTGTGTATGTGAGTGTGGTGTGCGTGGATGTTAGTTTACACTATTTACAATTGTGCGCTCTCTCGTTACGCACGGTAACGAGAGAGGGCACACAATTTATCATGCTTAATTAGATTTGTAACAAGAGATTTAAAACCTTGTTTCTTACAATTGAAGAGGTCAACCATCCTAAAATATTTATTTAAAGCTTTTTTGCGTTCGACAGATAATCGAGTTCTCATAATAAGGTATGTGTGCAAGGGAGATAGTACAGTGTCTCTTGTGAAAAAATCGTAGAGAAACTTTAGCTAAGTGACCAACCAATGTAACCTATGTTCCAGCAAATAAATAAACATTCATTCATTCGTAAACTAAACTAGAAAATAAAACAAGCCTAAAATTATTTATAAATATATGTTTATTTACATATATAGGCACATATATTGGATTGTTTGAACTAAATAAAGAAGGTCTAAAGATAGTTCAAATTTATGATCCTTGATGTCTGGCAACGTGCCCAAAATGCTAGTCACAAAAGAAGAAACGACATAGTTTATATATTTTATTGCACATTTATCCTGAAATATTAGAAACAAAGAAAGAAAATACACATTTACTTACATGGGATTTACAAAACAAAAATGACAAAAACGAATAAATAATATTCAATGCTGCATGGTGTCATGTCACACTAGGTATTGCTCAACATGCCATTATGGTGCAATATTATATGGTAATTAATTTATGCAACACAACAGAATATTTTTGATTAGTGTGCCTTTTGGCAGCTAGCTGTTACTTTGATATTGTCTCCCATCTTTTGAGATGTCATTCTGCTGTTCTCGTAGAAATGAATGTTGTAATACTTATTCAACTGAGAGTGTGATGATTCATGAACATCTGTATAAAGAAATAAATATTGAGTAAACAAGTTTTATGAAGATGTAGATATAAATAATATTATATGTGATGCAGAACTTGAGCTGATGTATTGTAATCACACCACATTACTCAAGGTATGCATGCTGTGTATACTGGACCAGAGTCAAACACAAATTTACATTTTCATCATAATGTAAACACTTTAAGACAATCAGTGTATTTGTTACCCTGAACAAGCTGATCAGCCCCCCTGCAATAAATAATAAAAGACCAACTTCAGGGATATTAAAGTAGGGGTCTATTGTGATTGCACTCAAGTAAATTTAATGGCTTTCAGAGTATTTTTAGAATATCAGGTAAAGGTTGTCCTCCAAATAATGCATTGTCATCATCATCATTTGCCTTTCACGTTCCCACTGCTGGAACTCTGACATACTCACAGAGAGTGTGGGCCGTAATCTACCACGCTGACCCAGTGCGGGTTGGTAAATGTCGCATGCCCTTGAATGTCATAGTTCTTGGAACGTTTCCTCACGTTGCAAATCCGTACACTTATCAAGTCAAAGGTGCCGTGTGGTCATAGGCTGAGAGGATTCGAACTCGTCGGCGTGTTGTATAACGCACGAGTTACCGTTGGTATACCATCACTTCCATATTATATTATAAGAGTAGTGTTTGGGAGGTTATAGAATCCCCATTAGATCTATAGTCTCTATGGCCTTTCGCTGTACACTTTCTATAGGGTATCTCTGCAGAAGTGATGTTCTTCCTTCTTCCTACTAACTTGTTATATTTTTTCGAATTGACATCCTTTTGTTTGATTACAGTTTTATGGTTTGTTTACCTTTTCGACGAGTTGAATCAAGTTTAAGTTGATGATGATGATAATGAGATGAAGGGATGACGATAGTGTAAAACAAATAGCATGTAAGGTTAAAAGGTGTAAAAGTAAAGTAGTGGCGCTTTACTTAAACTTTGACTTGACTTCTTGATTTATGGCTTCTGTGACTTATTGTCACAATTCTGCCAGTGTCCGTTTCATGGTAGTTTCATAAACCTTTTTGGAGATTGCGTTGTAGACTAAGAATATGATCGGTGATTCAGACGGAGAGACATTTTTGAAGCCACTCGAAAAGTCACTTTCACAACTTTATTTCAATTTCCCACACTCGTACAAATTAACGAACACATAATGGTTAATAATCCACCAATATTACACATTATCACTTGAAGAACAGCAAGTTTTGGAAATAAAAACAAATTTTCACGTAGACATAGTAGACAATTCGATTGCCGCCAAAAAAGTCTCGTTGTTTGCCTTGTTTGTCGATTGTTTGCTAATTCTGACCCAGGGTGACCATTACAAAAATAGAGAATCTGCCGAACACCAAGGAAAGGTAAAATACCATCTAAATATTACTAGCTACTCGCTCCGGCTTTGCACGGGTAGGCAAAAATATTTTAAACTAGTTACACCCCACGGTTTCACCCGCCTTTTTCCGTCATCCCGCAGGAACCATTTTCCGGGATAAAAAGTAGCCAATCTGTTAATCCAGGGTATAAGCTATCTCCATTCCAAAGTTCATCCAAATCGGTTTAGTAGTTAGGGTGATACGTGGTTACAAACATTCACACACACACACATACACAAACTTTCGCATTTATAATAATTATTAGTAGGAAAGGATAGATAATATTTATTTATTTATTTATTTATGCAAATTGTCATAATAACATGACCCTGTTAGGGTATAGCATATCGCCGCTCTAGTTCTTGAATGGCCAACCGACCAGTGAGCAAATTTTACAGGAGATGTTTTTTTTAGTTAGCTAATGATATTATTAGAAATTTACTAAAATCTTTCATGAATTAGAAACATGTGGCATGTCTTTATATAAATGTTAAATTAGTAATTGAAAATAATAATTATAATACTGATTATTTTTCGTTTATTGATGGAGATTGGCCAAAATAACTCAAACAAAATTATGCAGATGGAGATTGAGCATAATGTCATGGACATAGAGCTCTATAATGAAGTGTAAGTTTAGTGCTTGTTTGTCCAAACTACCATCATATACGCTATACAGCATGTTAAATTTTTCTATACAAAACTTAACTCCGAAGAATGTTAGGAGTATAGATAAACAAATAAAAATACAACTGTTAATCAAAGGTTTTAAACCAAAGGTTCAAAGGTTTTAAGGTTTTTTTTTGGGTTGTGTTTTTTTTTTTGGTTTTTGGTTTTGGTAGGGTGTTTTACCCATACGTTTATTTTTCATTTTTTTTTGGCTAATGGCTTCCGTTAATACGTTTTATGATTTTATTTCTTTCCTTTTTTGGCTTTATTTGTAGCATTTTTTAAAATTTTGTTTTGATTTGTTTTCTTGTTTCACAGTTACTGTTTCCTTTGGTTTTTTTTTATATATAATATTATTTAAATCCATCTAGTAGTTTAGAAGATACGAGGTAATAAATAAAATTACATACATACTACATACAAGATACGCGCGAAAAACATAACTCTTCCTTATAGTCAGGTAAAAAAAAACTATCAGCCTGTACGTGACAGACACAAGAAACTTCGAACATTAAAACAAAAGAATATCAATAAAATGCATATATACCTTTCGGAATCCAATTCTGTCAATGTATGTTCTTCAAATGACAATTTTGAAGAACGAAATAGATTAATATTGTTGTAGTTTTCATGTTAGCAGCATTTATTTAATAAATTTGAGAATATAAATTCTTTTTAACAAACAAAATGGCGGAATCGCGCCATTCGCATTTTGGAAAGCTTGTCCGTGATTGGTCGGTCGATGGAGATTGAGCAAACAAGAACGGAGACTGATATTTGGATGCGTTCATTTGAGCTAAATATGGAGTTAGGCTAAACAAGCACTCAAAACAAATTTTATATGGGAGCTTGGACATTTTATTTTTGATAATTAGTGCATGTTACATCCAAAAAAAATAAAAAATAAAAATATTATATAGCGCGTAATCAAGGTCGCTATAGTTTGATATAAAAATATCTATTTTGGTAAATTTGGTCCGTTGGCCATTCAAGAACTAGGGCGGCGATATAGAAACATAATGACATAAAATTCTAGTTACGGACAACACATACATAAAGAAATTATATACTTAAGTAGGTATAGGTACACACAATATTATTTTAGAGTTGGTGAGATTGTGACGCTTTTATCATCACGCCGCTCTAGTTCTTGAATGGCCAACCGACCAGTGAGCAAATTTTAAAGGAGATGTTTTTTTTAGTTAGTTAATGACATTATAAGAAATTTACTAAAATCTTTCATGAATTAGAAACATGTGGCATGTCTTTATATAAATGTTAAATTAGTAATTGAAAATAATAATTATAATACTGATTATTTTTCGTTTATTGATGGAGATTGGCCAAAATGACTCAAACAAAATTATGCAGATGGAGATTGAGCATAATGTCATGGACATAGAGCTCTATAATGAAGTGTAAGTTTAGTGCTTGTTTGTCCAAACTACCATCATATACGCTATACAGCATGTTCAATTTTTCTATACATATCTACGACAAAACTTAACTCCGAAGAATGTTAGGAGTATAGATAAACAAATAAAAATACAGCTATTAATCAAAGGTTTTAAGCCAAAGGTTCAAAGGTTTTAAGGTTTTTTTTGGGTTGGGTTTTTTTTTAGGTTTTTGGTTTTGATAGGGTGTTTTACCCATACGTTTATTTTTCATTTTTTTTTTTGGCTAATGGCTTCCTTTAATACGTTTTATAATTTTATTTCTTTCCTTTTTTGGCTTTATTTGTAGCATTTTTTAAAATTTTGTTTTGATTTGTTTTCTTGTTTCACGGTTACTGTTTCCTTTGGTTTTTTTTTTATATATAAATTTATTTAAATCCATCTAGTAGTTTAGAAGATATGAGGTAATAAATAAAATTACATACATACTACATACAAGATACGCGCGAAAAACATAACTCTTCCTTATAGTCAGGTAAAAAAAACTATCAGCCTGTACGTGACAGACACAAGAAACTTCGAACATTAAAACAAAAGAATATCAATAAAATGCATATATACCTTTCGGAATCCAATTCTGTCAATGTATGTTCTTCAAATGACAATTTTGAAGAACGAAATAGATTAATATTGTTGTAGTTTTCATGTTAGCAGCATTTATTTGATAAATTTGAGAATATAAATTCTTTAACAAACAAAATGGCGGAATCGCGCCATTCGCATTTTGGAAAGCTTGTCCGTGATTGGTCGGTCGATGGAGATTGAGCAAACAAGAACGGAGACTGATATTTGGATGCGTTCATTTGAGCTAAATATGGAGTTAGGCTAAACAAGCACTCAAAACAAATTTTATATGGGAGCTTGGACATTTTATTTTTGATAATTAGTGCATGTTACATCCAAAAAAAATAAAAAACAAAAATATTATATAGCGCGTAATCAAGGTCGCTATAGTTTGATATAAAAATGTCTATTTTGGTAAATTTGGTCCGTTGGCCATTCAAGAACTAGGGCGGCGATCAATGAATTCTTGAATTGTATAATAACATTTATGAATTAATAAATTTTTAAGTTTTATCTGAAATTTTTTTTTTTTTTTTCATTTCTTTGTTCAACCGGTAGTTTATTAAATTTTTTAGTAATTTTCTAAAAACCATTTTAAAAAATGATATGCGTCGTCTTCTTTTTTGCTCTGGTTGCATCTATTTGGCTTCGTCATAGTACGTATTCTTCTTCCACCCTCTCGTCATCACTTCATTCCCCCTTTCACTCATATTGGCCCGGAAATTACACAATCCATCTATCTATTTTTGTTTTGCCTCTTCCCTTGCATCCATAAACATTCACATTTATTACATTCTTGGCAAATGTGACTTTCATCATTGCTCTTAATAATGTTCCTATGTACCAATTACTAAGCCAAATGTTTCCTTTTCAGCTCTTATAACACTGGTGCTACTTTCATACTTTCTCAGATATACTCGTACCTTATTTTAATCAATTCTCTTCACTCCACACATTCTCATCCCCGATGCCTGCAATTCCTTTTCATCCGTCTTCTGCGTGGCCAAGCATTCCTAATATGTCTTAGTAGGGTTAATAATAATTTTCTAAATCCGTTAACTACTTAACCAGACTACATGTAAAGTTTAAAAAAAGCAAATTAATTATTGGTACTTTCAATAGGTAAGGTAAGGTAAAAAAGCCAAATCCTCCCACTTTTGTAATTCGTCAAGGTAATAGAGTGAAAATTTAAGAGCTAAAATTTCCAAACTGGCAGGCTTCTGTCAGATATGGTCACACTGTTCGGAACAGTGAACGAGAATCTGTAAATTCTAGGAAAACACAATAGCAGTCTGTGGTCTGAGGGCGCTGGAATACGCACAAACGAAGCATGGACTATGACATTCTATATAATCTGTGGTGATGTACACGTATTATTGGGTGTGTATTATTTGGTTGCGTATTATCGGCCGTGTATTATCGCCTGTACCAAAATTGCACACCCGATAATACGCAACCAATATTACGCAGCCAAATATTACGAGACCATCAGATGACGTCATTTTTTGGCTTCGTATTATTGCCTGTGCAGAAACTGACACGGGCGATAATACACGGTCAATAATACGCAACCAAATATTACACACCCAAATATTACGAGACCAAATGGTCGCGTATTATCGGGTGTGTAATATTTGGCTGCGTATTATTGGCCGTGTAATATAGGGACCCGATTTGTTTGGCTTTGACATTGACAATGACATTTGTGGAAATTTGGACTTTGGTTTTTTTTTTTGTTTTGTTATGGCGTCACACGATTAGTGTATTTGCCAGTGTCAAGTATAAAAATATTTCAAACTCAGAGAGTTGAATCAAGTTTAAATGATGATGGTGATGATGATGATAAGATGATGGGATGAGGATATTGTTTAAGTAAAGTAGTGGCGCTTTACTTAAACTTTACACGGACTTTATTGGAGCAACTAGAAAAGTCACTTTCACAACTTTATTTCAATTTTCCACACTTGTACACATTAACGAACACATAATGGTTAATAATCCACCAATATTACACATTATCACTCGAAGAAACACAAGTTTTGGAAATAAAAACACTACTTTACTTAAACACTATCCTCATCCCTTCATCTCATCGTCATCATCGTCATCATTTAAACTTGATTCAACTCTCCGAGTTTGAAATATTTTATACTTGACACTGGCAAATACACTAAACGTATGATGCCACAAAAAAAAAAAGTGATCAAGTGACAAGTCAAGACAGTATTCAAAAATTTCAATCACTTTTTTGGCGGCAATCGAATTGTCAACGTGAAAATTTTGTTTTTATTTCCTAAACTTGTGTTTCTTCGAGTGATAATGTGTAAAGTTGGTGGATTATTAACCATTATGTGTTCGTTAATGTGTACGAGTGTGGGAAATTGAAATAAAGTTGTGAAAGTGACTTTTCGAGTTGCTCCAAAAAAGTCCGTGTAAAGTTTAAGTAAAGCGCCACTACTTTACTTAAACACAATCCTCATCCCATCATCTCCTCACCATCATCATCATCATCATCATCATCATCATCACCATCATTGAAACTTGATTCAACTCTTTGAGTTTGAAATATTATATTGTATACTTGACACTGGCAAATACACAAATCGTGTGACGCCACAAAAAAAAAAAAAAAAAAAAAAAAAATATTTCAAAATAGTTCAATTCAATTGTCTTTTCTTCGTCAATCTCGTCGACACAAAATTTCGGCCTGGTGTTACATTTTTAATTTAGCTTTTTATTACATACTCCACATAGATGTGACTTGTGATTTGAATGTGAAAACTAATCTCTGTGAACTGATGAACTGTTTCCATCTGGAATTATTATCTTATAACCTAAACCTTTAAAACGCCATAGATACTTTCAAGTATAAAATTCATCACACGAGGTTTGTTCTGTTCGAAAATATTTCGTTGCATATACTAAAGTATCTTGCAACAGTTGCAGTATACATTACGACCGAAGATCTCATTCAAGTTCACTAACCGACAACCATGGCTGGACGTACTAAAAAAACGCAGCTTCCTAAAGCAGTATTGGATATGAAATTTATGAAAAAAACCAGAGAACGGCTACAAAAAGAGAAAGTTAACACAGAAAACCATGGAAACTTGTACTCCAAAGAAATTACAACTGAGATGCGTAGTGTTACAGGCAATTACATTACCGAGGCGAGTTTTATATACTGCGAAGAATTGATGGAAGGTAGACTTTCCTTTAGAGGGATGAATCCAGAAATTGAGCGTATAATGGAACAATGCAACGTAAAAGAGGAACCTGATGATGGTGAAATGACGAAAGATGTATCCGATGAAATATTAGCAAAGAAAATGGATGCGTTCAACAAAAAGAAACGATCTTGCAGTAGCCCAAGTAATTATGTGGCCAAGAGAAAGAAATAATTTAGGGCAAGGAATGGTTGAAACGCTGATGCTCTTGATATAATTTATAATTACAGAAGTTAAATTATTTTATAAGTTTTTGTGTCTTTGAAATGGTATGCATTTTAGTTAAAGGATAGTTATTGATTTTGTAAGTAATAACATCTGATTTTATGTACCTATGTATATAAACTTTTTTTTACCTTTTATACACAGAATGTTTGAAATGAAGTCCTTGATGTTTTTGTGGCTATGTGCGTGTCCACAGTTGACCTTAACAATGCAAAGTAGTACTTCAACCTAGATCTAGTTATTATGTTTCCCTAGAATGGAGTTGTTCTTGTAATAAGGATGGGATCATGAGTTTATTACCATTTATGTCATCAATAGTCAAACTTTAAATTAATGGTAGATCTAAACTCTATCATTATAACAGACATATTATGAGACTTGTATGATATAGGTATGTTATTATAAACAAAACATTTATGTATTGTAATATATGTATATAATTTTATACTTACATTTAGTTTTATTAAAGGAAACATCAATTTCCAACTTTAACAAGTCGCATCTAACAAATAACTGAGAGTTTCCTCCACTTAGTGATTTCAAGACTTGAGTCTCTTTTTTGAACCTGCTGTTTAACCCATAGTCAAGAGTAACAAATGTATTGAAAATTAAACTATTATCAATTTTCTTCATTAATCATCATATTGGCTATTAGTTGTTAATTTTGACTATGCATCAAACAACAAAGACCACACCATATATTATGGAAAGTACTTTTCCTCTAAAACTGATTAATTTTCTTAATTTTGTCAAAAAACAATTGAACTGGTTTTTGTAGAGATTAATCAATGTTTTACACAACACTTCCTAAAGGTCACAGGCAAGGTATGTTTCATACACTACTGTATGGTATAAAAATGGAAGAAAATCACAAAAAAGAATCTTTAGTTGCTATATAATGTTAGATTAAAGGATTTGATCCTTATTAGCAACATGTATGCAAATGGGCGCAATACAAGTGCTCTGTTTTAAATGAATGAGTTAGATTCTCTGCTCCGAAAACGAGTTTTTCAAAAATATAACAATGCTTTTTTAGTTGTCATCAAAATTGACTTCGACATAGCATTTTTCGGTATTAGTCATAGATTTGCCCAGCCTCGGCCACTTGAAAAACCCGCCTGTATTGTCAAACTATTCACTGTTATAATGAAATTCATCGCAAACAAAGTTGCTGACACAATTAGTGTTTAATAAAATTTATCAGCTCTCGTATGTAGTTATTATAATTCATTACAATATTTTTAAGCATAAAACTGTCACTGAGCCTCCTCTGTATATCTAAGTTTTTTAATTAAAATGTCAGTGAACACGATGGAATTCTATTTTATTGTTACCTATTAACTCTGAAATCAATGGAGCACTGGACGGATTTTGGGGTTTGATATGTTTCAACTCAACCGGTATTTGTCATAGCACTGCCGAGTTATCGACTACAAAGTCTCTCGGAGAATGTTAGTATTTTATGTTTAAGTACATTGTCCACGTTATTGTATTTTTATATTCTCATGTGCGTCAGTCAAGTCCTTGTTGCATGAGATTGTGGAGGTCTCGGAAGGCCGCCCCGAGCCGCCCCTGCAGGGTCTGCCGCTTGAGGAGGAAGGCGCGAACTTCGAGTAGGAGTCGGTGTATCTGCATGCACTTGGCGTACCGCTCCTCGCGCGGGATGTCCACGCCGAGCGTGCGGACCGGCGCGCTCACGTTAGCACGCACCACGGACGAAAAGTTACGAACTATCAGTCTTAACGCATTGCAACCGCATTGCATGTACCTGTAACAATTGGTACATTTTATCTTTCAGAAGCACTTAAACATTGCGTCGATTCTTTCGAGCAATACTTACGATTCATACTTGCTCTGCAACAATTCATATATTTTAGGCAGTATCAACAGACAAATGTCTAAGTTCCACAACGATCTGGAAATAATGGAAAACAAATAGATTTCAATTACGTTATGAACATTTTAAAATTATAAAAAAACAGTGTTAACTTTTAAACAACTTTAATTGTAACTTACGGTTTATGGGCCATCACATTCAAAATGTCCAGAATAACTGATGTGTCTTCCAAATTTATCACAGAATCCAAGGCCATTTTTAGATTTTTGTTCATTCTCACAGAATGGAATATCTGTAAAAAGACAAACTTATATATATTACTATCTGTTCCCCGCGGTTTCACCCGCGTGGGCTACAGTTTATCGCGATAAAAAGTAGCCTGTGTCCTCTCTCAGGCTCTAGACTATCTCTGTACCAAATTTCATTTAAATCGATTCAGTTGTTTAGACGTGAAAGCGAGATAGACAGATAGGCTACTTTTTATCGCGACTATAAACCGCGGGGAACAGTTAAAAATGATTGTCTTAGGCCGTATGTGTAGTCCCGCGACGCAACTCACGTGCAGCACGCGCAGCCTGGCGGTGAGCACGGCCATCATGGAGTCGTGTCCGCGCATCATCACGCCGAGCACCTCCTGCTCGCTGGGCTCCGCGCACGCGCCGCGCCCGCCGCGCCGCGCCGCGCCACTCAGTGCGCCGCGCTGCAATACATCTCCTTATTTCAACGAAAGCAAATTGACAATAGTCTTACGCCCGAAATTAATAATCGATCCTGATCCGATATCCGCGGTTTTGGATCAATATGTCATTTAGTATTATGTCAAGCCTAGTAAAGATATAAATTTGACACTTAGTTCCATATAAGTAATGTCATTTCTATCAATAATAATAGGACAAACCGTGGATAGATAGGTTATTGAAACCGGCCGTTAGGGACATGCGCGGCACCCCTTGCAAAAGGTGTAAACTAGTATAGGTACATGTTTTTGAATGAATAAATAAATAAATAGTTATTTGATAAGTAATGTTGCAATAGTAGATTGTATGACAAGGGAGCAAAATAATATTTTTACGGCGATGGAGCTATTTTGAATCCCTCTGGATTCAAAATAGCTCGAAGGGAAGGATTCTAGAATAGAATCCTGAACGTAGCGAGAGATTCAAAGCATGGAAAAATATTTTTGCTCTTGAGACATTTTATTTTATTTATTTATGTAATCCAACAATGTAAAGTTGAACGCAGAAAAAATTTGATGCCGAGCGAAACACAAGTTTTCACCTCACTACAGCGAAAAAAAAGATGGGTTGCAAGAAAAACAAAACGGATAAAATAAGTTTTTTTTAATACGGTCGTCGCCATTCATTGATCAATCATTTATGTAGCAAGTATGTACCTAAGTATTAATATGGTTGAGTAAAACGTGTTACTCACAGGTAGAAACTCATCGAGGTCGAGACCAACCGGCCTGTCTGTGAGGCACGGCACAAACTCAGGCTCCGGTTCCCTGTCGGCCGCGTCCACGCTCCGGTTCACGGTGAGGGTGTCGCGGCCGCCGCCGCCGCTGTCCACTCTCCTTCTAAAAAAAACGGGTTGCACTCCGGGAGTGCCGGCAGAAGTGAAAACTGCAAACCTGCGCCGCTTAAACGAAACAGCAGGAGCAGGCATACATTTTCGCCGCGTGGTAGAAAGAGAGGGGGATATTATTTCCTCTCCTCCGCCGCACCGGCGGCGTACCTCCCTCCGTCTTACCAATTTTCGATCAGGTCACGTGTCCTGACGCTAGTTTAACATTTTTTACCAATCCAAAAAAATAAAACCAGCGACGCTAAAGAAGTTTTCACTTCAAAAATATTTACAGTTAAATCAGGGAACAAAAGGGTTCTCTCTTCGTTCGAACAATTGCGCTAGTCGTCAGATATTTTCGATTTCTCGTTTGGAGGAGTTGAGAGGAAACTAAAACCTATATAGGTATACCCAAACCTATGCCATGAAGCACTTATAATTTTTTTTTTATTCATGTGTTTCGTCAGATTTGTAAATTGGATATGGTAACATAATAATAATAAATCAACTTGATTACATAATCGAATTTAATTTTTTTGCCAAGCAAGCAGAGAGGAACATACAAATTCGTTCCAAATGTGACTGTGGCTGATGGCACCTTCTGTCAGTTAAGTATATTTTTAAAACACTTTTATTAGCTTGACTTGTAACTAACTAACTAACTAACAATGTAATCAAATCTTAGAAGTCAATTTTCACCTACTTCTAATTATCGTATCGACTTGAAACTTTGTATGTGTATGTAATCTCGGTGACAATGCAATAATTTGGTATCATCGACCTGATCTGATGATGCAGCCGGAAGGTGGGTAGGGCATCTCTGCGCTGGCTACTAGTAAACCCCTCGTGTTTGGGCTCATAAGAATCGTCTTGATGAGTACAATAGATTGGAGTTAGTGACAATAGTGACGAGGGTCTGATGATGCAACCGGAAGGTGGGTAGGGGATCTCTGCAGTGGCTACTAGTAAACCCCTCGTGTTTGGGCTCATATGAATCGTCTTGATGAGTCCAATAGATTGAACTTGGTGACGAGGGTCTGATGATGCAACCGAAAGGTGGGTAGAGGATCTCTGCAGTGGCTACTAGTAAACCCCTCGTGTTTGGGCTCATATGATTCCTTTTGATGAGTCCGATAGATTGGACTTGGTAACAAAAGACTAAAAAGTAAAAAAATAAAAATATATAGTTTAAAAAAACTAAAAAAAACACTTTAAAAACGCACTCAAAAATATAAAATAATTAAATTGACTTGTATTAGTTACGATATAATGGTGAATTCAAAAAGTGTGGAGCGCTTCTTTTACTGGGTAAATAAAAGTACACACAACCAAAAAGTGCTCCACACTTTTTGAATTAACCATTATATCGTAACTAATACAAGTCAATTTAATTATTTTATATTTTTGAGTGCGTTTTTAAAGTGTTTTTTTTAGTTTTTTAAACTATATATTTTTTATGTATAGCTGATTGACATAACTATCAATCGCTGATGGTAATCATCGCGATTGCTCATTACAGTTCAGTACCACTCAGAATTGAACTTACACAGTTCAAAACCCTGAGGGATAATGTATTGCTCTCGTTACCCGAATATATTAGACGTTGAATCTTTTTATGCCCTAGGCTATAACACATTTTTTTTAAACATTTGTTTACATACCTTGAGGTCTCTGGCGCTCTTGTGAAGGATAAAGACCTGGGTCCTAATGACGGTGGTCCTAAAGATACTTCGCTGTTGCTCTGTCGGAGATTGCTTGTCGCTGAAATACAACATGTAAGTATCTAAAGTAGTCTAGTATTATGATGTAGGAAAGTAAAGGATTGGTTTGCGTTGAGCGGTGGTGACCGAAAGGTAACATTGCAGATATCAAAGAATACAACTACCCGGCCAACTGAGCTTATCATGTTCGATTCCAACAATCCATACTCTTTCTCTCTGCGAGGTCCGAGTCCCAAGGTTGAGAACGCAATAGGCTGATGACGATGCAATGCTTTGTTACGAGTTAAAAAGGTATTTAATTACTGAGTTACTTAATTATGCGTGGATTTGCAAGGTAAAATGTTAATACCAACTAACGCCCCATTTGATCGCGAGGCGAATATAAGATCTTCATTTGAACGCGTGTATGTATCTGTGTGGTGTGTCCGTAGAATGAATAAAAGAGATGTTACAACTTACCGATTTCGGTAGTAGACTTCGTCTCTTTGTATGAGTTATGTCGGTTAAGCGAGTGGGCTGTGATTGGGCTGGCGGCGTAGTCCCGTATTACCGGCGTCGGAGCTGTAGCAAATATGTTATCCTATTTATTGTTATCCTACACCGCTGGATTAGGTAAAGCCGCCATGAATAGTCAGCAATTTCTTTAGCACATTAGAGTTAAAATAGTAAAAAAGAACAAATTAAAATAGTACATGCATAATTATGATATGCAGTAACAGACACCATGTAAAGATGAATACAGTAGTCAGGCATAGATGTAGCGGTGATTAGAAATTTATCAGTAAGTAAAATGAGTGTAAATAGAATATTTTATAGTTAGGTATATGTTTCCAGGCACCGGGCACCCGAAGCAAAATTAAAGGCCTATGCCTCCCACTCGGTTTAAGAGTAACTTTTATTTACTACGAAATATAAATAGAATCTGCGGGGAATAAGCATATATAATATAAAGACTCTGATATTAATAACAACTTAATAATATGCTAACATAGATTATTTAAAGTGTTAAAAGTAAATGATTAAAGCATAACATTACTAACGATTAAATTATAGAATCGAAACAGTAATATCAAAAACGACCGCTGATCACTGTTTCACCAAAACCATTTAAATAAATAGAATAAAATCTAGCGCGTTACGTTTTATCTTTCATCATTGGTTACAACTCACTAGTAAAGAGTTCTGCTTTCTTGTCGACAACAGTGTAGTGTTCCTTGGTCGAGGTGGGTATGCGCGAGTAGTCGGGCCGCTGCCGCTGCGGCGGTGACGGCTGCGGCGGCGGCCGCGGCGGCGCCTCCTCTGACACCAGCTCCCGGAGGGAAGTGCTGGCATGCATCTCCGACTTTTCGTGAGGATCTTGCACTGATAAAGCAAAGAAAAAAAATATTGCCACTACACAGAGCTTATTACAATATAAAGTACGCTTGAAGTTACCTGACCAGAGGGATGAAAACAGTACTTTTCGTCCTTAGGGACGAATATTGGGCATTAGGGTGTGTGTGTGTGATTGAAGCATACGCTTCTTTTTATCCCGGAATAAGTTTCCAGCGGGATATCGTGATAACCGCGGGGTGCAGTTTGTAATTATTACAATTACTTCTACTAATTTTATATAATTATATTTACGAACCCGACAGCGAATAATCTTCAGAAGACAAGCTGGTAGCCGGTGGCGGTGTGCGATTCACTGTAAAATTAAAACGAAAAGATATACCTTTTACATTTGTTTTTACGCGTGGTGTCGTTAAAAATTCGTTGTAACAGCATATTCTCATTGCAATGCCGTGCATCGTTATCACCAAAAATAAGCTTGCAGTGACAATGCAACTTTAATCAAAATTCGTGAAGCAGTCCCACCCAAGAAGCGTACAGTCAGACCAGCTCTTTCACTTTCAAGGGTATAATGTATATTATTATATACATCTAGGGATATGCGTGATGTATACCTGTATTATTTGCACTACTTACATGCTCTAGAAGGACGGAATATTTCAGTGTAGTCATTAAAATTTGATATAACGGCACCTGCATCCTCGTCTGCTTCTGTGCCGGACGTTGACTCTTCGGCGGTCCTTTCATCGAGGAGCGTTGGACGGTGCATAACTGCATTGATAAATACAATTGTTACTATTTTAGTGTACAAGTCATCTTATGTGGCTACATTGCCACATCAGATGACTAATTGTAGACGAGGGTGGCACCATACTATGTTTGGACTGGGAACTGACTCTCGACTGAGGCTGCCGGAACACACCAACAGGTGCTTGGTGACAGATTTTTTACTTTACGATAGAAGCTAGCTAGTCAAACACTTAAGAATGCCCTACTTCCAAGCATTATTTTAAAGGTAACTGAGATTTTTGTAAACAATAAGTATCACAACACTACAGGATAAAATTGTAAGTTTTAGGTATAAAAACCCAGACATTGTTGTCGATTCGGTTTTGCATTCTCTAAAACTAAACTTAGTTTGACAGGTCTAATAGTATTGCTGTCTTTTTATAACCACTGAAGTAAAAAAGGACAGCATTACTTTTAGACCTGTCAAACTTTGTTTGGTTTTAGACAAAGCAAAACCAAATCAACACCATTGTATAACATTATGTATTAGTGTGTAACCTTTGTGAATGTTTTATAGCCTCGGGTAGAATGCAGGGAATGAAATATAGCATAGATAGGAACTACAGTTCAATTATATTACCTTCTTTAGGTGGTTTTTCCTTTGAAAAGCTTTTACGGACAGAGTGCCCTTTTTGGAATGGTGACAGATCTCTGACGATGGGCGGCGACGACGGGGGCGGCCCTCCAAAAGGGTGCACCTTGCTGAGATCCACAACGGACAATACCACATATGTGGAGTGAAATGATCCAGCTATCTGTTCAAACAATACAGTTGAATGATAATTTTATGTACACCATACCTACTTTTTACTAACCTATTGGAAAAATATTTTTTTTTGTACATATCCCATGTTGGTAGATCAGCCCTAGACCATAATTTAGGGATGTAAATTGATCTATCTTGTCACTCTTTCACATTTTGTAGCTGAGGCCCTAGTATGTTGCTCAGCCCAAGGTTTGCTGCACTGCGATTTCACTCGCATCATATTACCATAGGATTTTTATCACATTTGACTCATCACAAACTTTACCCCTTTATTATATTAGTGTAGAAGTGCAGTAACTTTTGTATCATTTTAATAACAAATGAGAAGTCAATTCAGAACTGCCCAGAACTGTCATAGTTCTGTGTCAGAAGCCCAATGTTACTTACAAGTTGAGTCTGTGCTACGGTGATGTCGTGGATTTGGCCCCAGTGCCCAGACACTGTGTCTAGCACCCTGGCAGGCTCCCATCCCACCACATGCAGTCCATCATTGGCGCATCCAAGCAATGTCGCTCCATCATCACTGAATGCCATATGCCTGGAGAAAATATGTTTGATGAATTGATTTGTTAAAAGTTTTATCTTGCATATAGATAGATAGATAGATAACGCTTTATTGTTTCACCACAACAACAGAAAAATAAAACAACATAAAAGGAGAGATCTTAGAGCTAGTGTTACAATGGGCGGTCTAATCGCTTAGAGCGATTTCTACCAGACAACCTTTGGATGGACAGAAGTATATAATATAATAATATAATATATTCTGTACAAAAACTGCAGGTGCAGGTGTACCATGATACCACCAGCATACTTGTGACTTGTGATCAAATACTACACTATAAAAAGTTTTAAAAAAGTAAAGTAGGAACTGCCATCAAAAAGAGAGATAAATTTAATTTTTATTATAAACAGTATGTTGCCCGGATTATTGCCAGCATTAACTAATATACATAAATAATACAAATTAATACTAATATATATGTGTCAAAGAAAACAGTTTCTATTTTAGATTAGTCTTACCTAATAGAAGTATTATCTTTGTCAAACTTTGATACTAATTGGAACTTCTCCATATCCCAGAAGTTTACTGTTCTGTCACTTCCACAGCTTGCAAGTAAGAATTCATGTGGATGGAATTTCACACACGTCACTGCTGATGTGTGTTCAATAAACTCTTGCAGTACTTTACCCACTCGGACATCCCACACTTTAACTATACCTAAAAGGCATACACAATAAATGTCAAATGAGAGCTGTATCATGTATCTACCTTCTGATTAAAGTTTCCTTAGTAAAATAAACCTGGGTATTTTCTTATGAAAAAAATAATTAAAGCTAATGCACAGTTACTTTTATAATAACCTGTGCATTTCCATAAAGGTGATAGTGAAGATTGAAAATAGAACTCGCATATTATCTAGATAGATTTTTTTTGTATATATTTGCTTTTCACAGACTTTGAATCTACTGGATGGATTTGGGGGTGGTGGCTTTCAGGTTTGATACCTGAAGTTTTCCCTTACATAGGAGCCTGAAATACTTTTAGGGGATTTTAATAAATGCAGACAAAAGCTAGCAAGACAACAAAATGTAGACTTGATGTAAAATTTCAATACATACTTCGATTTGGTTATTAGTGTTGTATAATAATATTAAATGTTGTACACACAATAAAAGAGGACAAAATCTTACTTACCATCTTCGCAAGCAGAAGCAATCCATTGCCCATCAGGACTAAACTGTAAACTGTTAACAGCAAGTCTATGGCTAGAATAAGTCACAATGCAACCTCGCTTTCTGGTATCCCACAATTTAACAGTGCTGTCACTAGAGCCTGTAGTCAAATAGTCACCATATGGGTGGAAGTCCATACATCTTATGGCACCTTTGTGACCTGTGAATGTTCTTAACAATTTTGCAGCTTCCAAATCCCAAATCTTTAGAGTACCAGTCTGTGAGCCAGCGCAGACTAAATCTTCAGAATGGCCAAAACATACACATTCTACAGGTGTTGTATGTCCACTTAAACTCTGAAAAGGTTAAACTCTCTAATTAAAAACTTACACATGATAAACTAAACTTTATTAAAAATTTGTTAACTTTGATACATACTAGGATGGATGTGACTTCTGGATTTGTGATAAGCATCGCTAGAAATTGAAAACCTTGGAATAATAATGCAAATGCAAAACTTTACATTACCAGAGTTGTAATGTAAACCTGACTAACATTGTGTATGTATTTAAGTATGAGAAAACCAACCATCAAACAGCTCTGTCTTCCAATTGCCCATAAATTGACCTTTTTGTCATCACCTCCTGTAGCCAGGACTTGATGGGACTTGTGTCCCATTGCCAAGCAGTTAACATTTGACTTATGTGCAACAAACTCTTCTGTAAATAATAAATCAACACTTATATGCTTTTTCTGGGTAATTTGCTAGCAATGTATCAGTTAAAGGACAAACAACTTACGCAATTTCCATGATCTTCGAATGCTCTCCATCGTAAATTCCTATTCATGTATTTTTGCCATGTACGGTGAGCCAACCTTATTCTTGTAGAGCAGACATACGACAAAAGCAAAACCGAACTAATAATTTGTTAGATGTAATTCCGAGTATAACTTAACATTAAACTCTGGCTATATGGCTTCTGTTCTGTGTAATTTGTTTATTTTCTTGATACTTATTCAATTTAACTTTCAACAAACTTCAAGGTACTTATCTATTTTTATTATTTTAATAAAATATCTAGTTTCCATAGACTCTCAATCATAAAATCGCTGACACTGACAACCGTGACAAAACACTGGCCATCAAAGTCATCAAACTCCATTGACCTATTTCTATCTCAATGTCAAACTCTAATAGATAAAATTGCAAGCACAACAAAAACATACTCTGTGGAAGGGAATGCACATCTATATTGCCTCAGCTCGTGTTTAATTTAATTATTGTTCGTTATCTTGCATAACTTAGCCCTTCTCCCTTTAGGTCCTCGTCAGTGGCCTCAGGCGCTCACGCACGCTTGGCCAATCATATCTTTCTATATATCATATATCGTTCTTTCATCATTGATATTGGTGGTTTTAGAGCTTCGTTCTAAGTCTTTGCTTCGTTTAATCTGTGCGTTAGCATAACTGTCACAGTCAGAGTGTCAGAAACTCAGAATCAGAAAACTTATTGGGATATAAAGATATAACCAACCCAACCCAAAAAATTATATAAAAAAAATTACAAATACCTGCGATCTACAGAAACATAGAAAAATATTTATACTAAATCTGTATGAAAATGCTTTTAAAATGTCGCTGCTTGATAGCTAATACAAAAATAATTTTAGAGTCAATGCGATTATCAAGAAGGTTGCACTATGTCCAAGGTCAAGAACCTGAACCAAAAATTAGAGAGTATTTTTATTACATTGATCATCAAGGCATGGTATGTGGTAAATGCGCGACTTTTTGATAGTTATATCATGTAATATTAAAACCTAAATATATAATTATTTTCAGTTGTTTTTAGATGATTCTAAAATGAAGAATTTTACTTCTTGCTTCAAGGAAAAGAAGTTTTTGGAATTCTTTTTTAAGAGAGTACGACTCAATAATACTGGGAGATATCAAGAATTTCCATTTCTGTCTTTGTGTGGAAGGGAAAGAAATTTTATTAGATGCGATGATGTGCCAATTGTGTATACAAACCTTATAGTAGCAAAAAATAACGAAGTCCATTTAAGTTATGGGTATGCTGATGATCGACTATCAACAATTTTTATGCCAGAAAAAATTTATATGTTACCTCTAACTGGAAGAGTTTATCACCCAGCTGATGATAAATATGGTGGTGTTGGATTGATTAAATCAAAACTTGCCATAGAGTTAAGCAAAAATTTTGAATTTCGCAATGGGGAAGTACAACCACCTACTCATTTCATATGGAAAAATGAAACATATGAATTAGATCAGCTTTGGTTCAACTGCAAGGTTAAACAATTTAATCTCAAGATAAATAGTACATCTGATTAGATATAATTAAACAGTTGGTCCTTACCTTATACAGATTATTACAATGTTGTTATGGTCAAAATCACAAATAAAAAAATAAATATGGCCAAGAGACTAAATAGGTATGCATTAGATATTATTATGTACATTAATCTAAATGTTATTTATAATAATCATATACATAACTACTTAGGGTTTAATATACTTGTGTTTGTACTGTAAATATTTTTATCATCAATGTGAATTTAATTAAAGTAATCATCACAGTATTATTTTATTTATGCTGCTTCTTCTTTAGAGAATGGATGATATGAACCTGGTTGAACCCAGGACGTCCCTTGGTTCATGCCTTCGTTAGGTTTTGGAGGTTTTAACATCATCTCTTTGGCAGCATCATGGATGCTGGGATCATAAGGCTTAAATGTAATGTAATGTTTGTCATCTGAAGGTGGGTCATCGTAAATATGGTCAATACTGGATACTATACATTCTCTTACTTTTTCCATAAATAGTTTTTTATTTGTTTTGTATCTGAAAAAACAAATATACATGTCATCATAACAAATATTGTGAAGTCTATAGAGAATAATGGTAAAGTTAGGGCTCGCACAGAATAGAGCAGACTGCTTCGCAAACCATTACTGAACCTTTTTCAAACATCAAATTAATGAAAGAGATACATGTTTTGGGGTGCGGGCCGCCTAAAATGTGCAGGAGGTTTTAAGGTTACTTACGCAACAGAGGCTTCAACATTAACAGGCACTTTGACGTTTACATTGTTAAATACACACAGTAGGTACTTGAATATTTGCCAGATATGATCCTTCTTTCGATCCCACTGTGGAAAAACTTCATTCAAGTTTAGGACTCCTGAATTACTGTCTACTGCTGGGTGAAACAGGTGGGTTGGGAATGTTACAACCTGGAAATAAGATTCATTAGTGAAAATATTTTCATTTAAATAACCAAAAACAAAATTTAAACAGAAATCATAATATCACTACAATAAACTAAAGGTTTACTGCAATATACTTACCGGTACTTCATCATCAGGGAACTTTTCAGGCAGAGTCAGGGTAAACCTGAATATTCCTCCTTCATAGAACCCAGAGCGAACAAATATGACTCCATACCACACTGTATGAAGAAAAGCATATATTAGGTGAAGACTAAGCACTTTACAGTGACTATAAACTAAACATAATTAGTTAGTTATTAGTAGTTTATGTAATCAGAAGCAGAAAATGTTGGTAAGTTGGTTTTTTCTCGTTTCTGGCCTGTCTGTCTTGCTTAATGTTACATCATAAAACTCATTTAGATTAACTCTGCAAGTTATTTTCTGTTGTTTTCTATACCTATGGTTATAAGACAGCAGCGAAAGTGGTTGTAATCTATATGCCTTCAATCAAAGCATGAAACAATATGGTTCAAAAGTACTTACGAAAAGAGTTTTCATACGATGGTATCGTATAAATTCCTTCTAAGTTTTCCGTTTGTAACATTCGGCTAAAATAAAAAGAAAAAGATGAGAATGATAACTTTATGAGAAGATTTCAACTTTTTCCCAAAGCAACTTACTATTCTGCCATAATTATATATTCTTGGCGATACATTGAATATAGTTCCCTATTTTCTTTAATATTACCACTGTTATCGTCAGTCATGATGATTTGTTAATAAAATTAAATATTATACTCAACAAAATCTCATATTTTTTCCTTGACACAAGTCACAAAATGAAAACAAAAACAAAATATATTTTTTACACAGACCACAGGGACCACAGGGTAGAACGTACAGAGCTATGTAGTATGTACCGGTCGTTTGTTCGGTTCTCGCTGGTCCGTGAGTAGTAGATAAAGCGCTCGACTTGGCGGGGGCACTGCCGTGCCCCTCGATATAGTAAAATAATCACATGAACTGTTTGGTTTAGCTACTCGCCACAAGATGGCGCTAAATAAATTACAGCGAGCTAGAAGTTTAGTATTCTCTTGAAATACTTACTTACATACCCATCTTGTATTTTTTTGTGTGATGATGTTTTTCCTATTCCTACAGAATCAGATATTCAGATATTTAAAATAAAGGTATTTGTTTGTGTAGGTATATGAATATTTATCAAGAATATGTGTAAGAAATTATGACTAGATTTATTTTACATTGATCTGTAATTTTGTTTAGGTACTGTAAGTAAGTATATATTTCTTTTTATGTACTTACACTTTTCATTACCAGCCGCATTTTATTTCATACTACTGTCCTTTCAAAGGTTGTCCGGTAGAAATAGCTCCAAGCGACAAGGCTCCCCATTGTAGATCTTTCTTGCTAAGTTTTTCTAAGTATTTCTCTGTTGTTGTGGTGAAACAATAAAGCGTTATCTATCCATCTAGATTCCTAGATAGAAGTGGTAGCCTGCCAAAATCCTACTACTAGTACTAGTACTACTAGTAGGTACTAAATAGATAGGTTATTGAAACTGGCCGTAGGTAAGTATGTAATAAGTACTATAATATTGTAGTATCAACACTGATGTCCCCGCAGGATAGAACATCACAATTTTCAACTGTTAAACCAGAAAACGGTTTCAAATTATGTCCAGTAGTGTCAGATTCGGAATTAATATCTTTATATTCTATCAGATCAACTGTACCTACTTGCGATACGACAGCTCTACGATGTAAGTAGTTATAACTAATTTCCTGAATTCCCATAGACATCGGTATTAGAAAATAAAATAGAAATGAATGAGTAAGATAGTTAACAGGGCTCACCAGTCACGAATGTGGGATTTAGTAGAGAGCACGGGGGTGCGACGATGAGCACCTGATGATCCCGGGATCAGCGGCGCGCGCTCTCAATTAGCCGGGATTATCCCACACGTGCCACAGGATTTTAGATTTCGCAATAACCCACTTCTAAATTCTATACCTGCACTAGTTAATTATATTTAATATCGATGCACCTCAATTTTATTCGTTTTAACTTTTATACGTACCTAACTAGTGTCCCACCCCGACTTCGCTCGTAAGATTTTAACAACCGGCAGTTGTCTCAAAACCGTTAATAACCCGTTGAATATAAATGGTAGATATTTAGTACTGGAAGCCTACTACATTTCTTTCCTACATAACAAAAATTCTAGTTGCCCAATCTTTGCAAACATGTAGGTAGGTAGAAGTCTATTTCTAGACGCACAAAAAAATGTGAAATAACCTTTTACCTAAGAAAAATACCTGTTTTAGCAAAAGATAAGGCTGGCGATGACATGGCTATTATGAAAGAGTATTAATTATCTAACATTCTCAATTTTTTAAAATTTATATAGCCACGCACCGCTTTTGCAGTAAAACCATAGGCGCCATTTTCGAAACCCCACGTACCGTCGCAGATCGGATGAAACCTATGTTCTTTTTATTATAAACAAACAGTCAATAATGTTTTACGTAGGGAGAATGTATAACGAGTTTTATGACAGTCGTTTTCTTCGTAGAAAACAGACGTTAATTCAAGGAAACATATGGGAGTAATGACGCTACTCGGTTTCAAAGTGCCGCTGGCTGCGCGTCGCTCATAAAACTCAAACATTTGATGTATCTGCAGTCCAGTGATTAAGCCTGCTTGTATAAACAAACAGCTTTATATGTTTTACAATTTGCTGTAGTAAAAATGATGTCCTATTTATTTTTTCTCACCGCGTACTGAATTTTACCAAACAACTGACTGGAAAAGAATTGCTAAGTACGACATAGTTACTTTTATCGCCTTTAATAAATTTAATTAACTCACTTCTCGTACACCAACAATTTGTATGTTTATTCATAGCAACTATAGAGGAAATTCGGTAAATTTATTTGCTGACATTCCGAACTGCTGAACTTCCCAAAAAAATACTAAAACTATAAACTAAGTAAGTGTAGGAGAGAGCTGTAACTTGTAGAGCATCACAAAATTAGTGGGACACAGTGAGTTCAGTTCATTGTTAATGCAAGTAGGTACCTACATAAGTTTGTATCTATTTGAATCGAGAATTTCATTTTCAATGCGTGTGTAATGTAGGCAGACATCAACTTGGAGAAGTTGAAAGTCTATCCCACGGAGTCATAAGGCTTCCTCGGGACACGTGAGATTGACACTGCATGCCTGCGGCTTCTCTGCGCACCTACAGATCTAACCACAATATGAACATGTTTCTCCATTTTATCCCATCAAAAAAAATATCAAAAAATTCTACAGTACTTTATACCTAGGTGTTAGAGTAAAATAACTGTCGGTATTAGCCATGCAAAGAACATAGGTATTTTTTTATACCAAATAGCCTTCCATTTGATCGCTATCTCGCCCGTTGCCAATCGATGATACGTTGAAGCGCGCATACTACCTCCATAGAAGGTATAATTTTATATTAAGTAATCTATTGGTATCATATTCAGCAAAATACTCGAGATTATTGGCTGGACGCTGATATAAAGTAACTAAGTACCTACGACAAGATGCACTAGATATAACTGAGTATATAGCTAGCTAGTTTTGTCTTCTCCACTAAGTATAGGTGCAAAAATAACTTTCACCAAAATCGTCTGTTCCATCATGCACATTATTGCATTTCTGAACCTGAAAATTTCCATTGAAATAACCTAGTCAGTATTACCATTCATGTAGTCGCTTGCTAGGTAAGCAAGGTTTTCTATTCCATGCCTAAGACTACAGTCTAAGATAGTTGGAATTCATCAAAGTAGAATAAGGTTGCATAACACCTAACTCTGTGAATGAGTAAGAAACAAAGAGTAGAAGTTTGGCGAAACGAAAACAAGTCTTGAAAATAAATTCTATACATATAAAAATAACCTATGGACTCGGTCCTGTAGCCGATTCTAGTACGATTTTCAAGTTTTGATAGAATAGGTCTCAACTTAAAAAAATACGGTAATATGTGTTATTGCACCTTGATTTCAAAATGCTGATATATCCTTGAGAACGCGTAATAAGTAGTTACGCGTGGACGTGGACGCTATAATCTATTCTAACACTTACTAAAATTATGAGAGTAAAATCTTATCACCCGTGTGACGATCCTGTAGTCCAGGTAAGGTCGCTGGCAACTGCTACTATCTACTAAGTAATACACTTTTAGCGTAATGTAGTCGGCGGAATATCTTGCGTCGTTCCCACGGTCTGCGCGGATTACACAAAATGCCCTTTTGGTGCTTCGCTCCTACACTGACCTGAGCTTTTTGCGCAAAAAGAATTTGTCGATAAATCACGGGTTTATTGTAAGCAGGATCACGTTCTTCGCTATACGCATTGTAAAAACTTTTTGTGGCATCGATCAGAGTAGGACGATGTCCAATAAAGCGAGTACCTGCTCAATTTTGACGGTCAAGGTGCCGTACGTCACAATAAAAACTAAGATAACATCGCATCGCATCGCATGTCATAATGCTCAGTTCCGCATAGGGAATCATGTTATCCGCGATAGTGATAACAGATAAGCAGAATGATATATCAGTTTTTTCTATAGTTTCGGTACGACCGGTAACAGGTAGGCAATTCTATGAAAATACGAGTAAGCCTAAGCTTCACTATGCCTTTTTCCCGTTCCATTTTGTAGGAACGCTTTCCTAATAACAGGAGATATTTAGGTTCAGTAATCTCTACATAGCTAAACCCAATAATTATGTAGGTACTTATTAATCATGAGATGTGTGCAATTGACACTGCTACCTTCGAATATCGACAATACGACACACCCTTAAAATAACTATGTACATAAATAAAAACATTCAAAAAAGTCAGTAAGTAAGTATGTAATATAATTATGTGCTTTTATAAAAGTGAATAAGTACACACCTACATAAAGGAAAATAGTTTGTTTGAGTAGACTATTTCCTGCAATAAGCTTGAGAGCTTTCGGTGAACTAAACATGAAACCGCAAGGTATGGTCGTAGGGTATTTTCTAGTGTTCGCCAGACTAGCTACAACCCTTAACTTAAGAATCTGTCACCAAGCACCTATCAGTGTGACGCCGCCTTCTACCTGATCTTCGTTTATCATCAGGTGAAATGTGCATACTCGTAATAAAGATAGTCCATTCCAAAATATTTTCACATCGGAAAAACGGAAACGCTATTAGCAGATTATTTGTGCTCGTAAAATTTACTACACCATTCAAGAATAATCACCGTGAGCCGTGGGCCGTGCCGTGTCCAGTGAGCATGAATTTGAGCGTTTCCTTTCGGTAAAATGGGTAAATTGCATATAATGATAAGGAGGGCGTGCGCGGGCGGCGCAGGCACGGCCATCCGAGCTCTGGTCGTCACAGGTGCGCCGCGCGTGCTTCGTTTGCGGCACAGTACTTATTAAACCAGTACCCATAATATGATTTTCATAAACTGGACTAGCTGTAGAGTATCGTAAAATATTTGGATGATAAAGATGCACACGCGGTAGTGGTAAAAACTATACGTTACTAAAATTTTCATACAATTTTTCTTTACGTTGGTCGATATCGAGCAGGTACAGTTGCGGAGCACTATCTCTACTTTTTATATCATAAACAAAAGGTAAAATGAAAAACTTACGTTCTGCTTTGCTTATGCAGTTTTCGTATTGGGAAGATTTCAATATATTATTACAAGATCGTTTTCCTTGTTGATACATGTAGGAATAATGATTTAGCTCTTTGAATTGAAGCGTTTCCTATGAATAGTGAAAGTAAGAACCACATTCAATTACCATACATATCTAGTTTGTTCACTAACGATTCAAGAAAAAAACATTAGTACCTAGCTGACGTTGCTTTGTCAGTGAAGGTTATGCGCAGAAGATGGCATAACACCATTTTTTCCCGTTCAGAGATATACAAATTACCTACATACAATGTTCATATAAATAGGTGCCAGTTCAACGTTCAAACTCAGTGTGTTTAAAGATTATGTACTGTGTTGTGTATTATGTGAAGGGTTCATGACGACTAGCGCGTTAAACAACAACATACAAAGGACGGTTAATTACATTTAATTTTACTTTAATAGCCACTGTTAAAAAGGGATCGCCACCCCCCTGTTATACACCTCACTGCACCGAAACCTTGTCAATTTTAACGGAACACTATTTGTGTCTAGTGTCGCTTGAATGCATGTCCCTGTATCAGCAGAGGAGGTACGTACCTTATACCGATCTGGGGGCAACGAAAAGGTTAAAAATGAATCATGTCAACTTTTGCGTACATCAGCTTGAAGGCCCTTTGAGTAGGTAATTATATTGTATTTTAATCATTATTAACAAGCCCTTGTCAGAGTAGGAAAATATAAAAATAACCCTTGAAACCAATGAAAAACTATAGCACTTAGAATATTTGGACGTATTTTTTTAAATGAAGGCTGTTTATCGTGTAGATGCTTCAAACATTTCTTGTTTCTTATTTAGACAATTGCAGAGAAAAAAGGTTACAATACAATTAATTAGACACGTAGTTTTTCAGCTATCTTGCAGGAACCCTTTTCCGGGTAAAAAATAGCCTATGGGTTTGTAAGGGGGTTTATGCTATCTCCAATCCAAATTTCACTAAAATCGAATGAGCCAATTCGGTATTAAATATGATAAAAACAAATACCTACTTTCTTCGCATTGATATTTAATTGTGTAAGATCTAACATCGGACATTATCTAAAGATATCTGTTATCAAGGAGGCAGGAAGTTTTGTGTAATGAAAGTTGCAGTTTTGATTAAAGTACCTATATTGATTTATTTACATTTACTATCACAATAGCTTTTATGGTTAATAATTTTGTCACATAAAATCAAACTTAAAATTAATTAACACGTATGAAGTAGTAACCTATGAAAAACTAAACAAGAAACAATGATAATCTAATATACGACAGATTAGTATGTCTAATGACAAACATAGAGTTTAAATTCGAGCGAAATCTAAAACAATAGCATACATTATAGAAAAAAAGGATTTGTAAATTTGTGTACCTATTGTGTATTTTTAAGATCACAACTAAATTTTTTGTTGTTACTTGCTTTAATATTTATAATTTGGTTGCACTGTTAATTTGCTTGCTATGTAGGTTTTAAAATACACGTTAAACAGGTACTATTATACTTAATTAGATTTTAAACACCCCCACTCTGATTACACCTTAAAACAAATTAGTGTATCTAAGTAGTAGAGATAAATCAACTCTACAGCAAAATAAAAATAACCGTTTATCATTATACAGTTACATCAGTGAAAATAAACAAACACTTCAATTGTCTACGTTAAATACACGTATTTATGTTTAACATGCATTGTTAATTTGGAATTCTTGCTAAGTAGTTTTAAAATACAATACTTACATGATAAACTAGTTCTGTATTAATTACATCTTAATCACCTCAACTTTGATTGCACCTTAAATTAAATTAGAAATAAAATATAACATAGCAGAGAAAATAACTTTATAATGAAATAAAAAATACTTTCTTATATCATTCAGTTACAAAAGTGAATATAAAATAGCATTCCTGTTGGGGATTGAGAAATACAGTTGATTAAGCCCAAGTTAAGTTTTGTACTTAAATAATTATAAAACTAAATTATGTGTGTAACTTTTTCAAAAAACCAACCTTTAGCAAGTAATCGAAGGTTTTCTAAGACCAGAAATGTCTCTTACAACAAAAGGATAGCCGCTCTTATAATGCTCCTTCATTGAGCGCCATTCTATACCTAATACAATATAATATTATAATATATTCATGATTTAGGCTTGCTTGCACAATAAGTTAAACCTTGTTTTAATATGGGCTTAACTAAATTTTCCATATGATTTTACAAGTGAATTTTGTTAAACTGAGATTTAAATCGGTTGCGCAAGTGAGCCTAAGTTACAAACTAGGGTTTACTTTAAATGGATTTAGCACTATCTATCAGAATCGATTTTTTATGTAGATTCTGCTCATACATCGCTTGAGCGCTCAGTATAATAGTTTTATATTTCTGTTAACTAATATTGCAACACCGCCCCGCGGCTTTCCCATTATTCCACAGGAAGCAATTTCCTGGATAAAAAGTGGCCTATGTGTTAATGTTTCATTGTGATAAAAATCATGCAAAAATCTCCACGTGGGTAAAACCACGGGGCGCAGCTAGTTAACACACCTATCTTGAAAGTTTCAAACGCCTATATTCAGAGCGGTCAAGATCTGTTGCGTGTACTGTACCTAGGACACACATTTAGGACACCGATAAGGTACGGGATCGTTGGTATGGAAACCGGTGAACCTTACAAATTATTAAAATTTAACCTTACATGCAACGTAGGTACTTAAAAAATCCTTAATTTGTATGTCATACTAGCTGTTCCTCTGCGGGGGCAACAGTTTCTCGCAGTAAAAGTATCCTATGTCCTTCTCCAGGTTCCCGTTCTATTATATATCGATGACTGACAATTAAGTATAATTACTTTAATTTCAACAGGTTGCACTTCTCTTAGATAACGTAGTTTCTACAAAACACATATATGTATGGTAGCAGTATTAATTTTGGCACGTCATGCATCTCTACAATAGTTAGGCATGGCTTGTGATGGTGAGCAGACGCATCATGTTACTACTTTAGATAGGTAATATTTATGATAGGTTTTTCCAGGTGGTAAGGTAAAATACCAATAAGTACATGTTCTTGAATTCAAATGTTGCACGCGTTGATGTCTTTTGCAGGCGATAAGAACTCTCGTAGCACGTAGCGGCACAGATGAATTGATTTTTATAACTGTAATGATTATGTGCTATTAGGTAGTAGATTTTTCGCCGATAGACGTTAGTTTAGGAAATGAGAGCACCTTGTGAGTGTGGTTTGATGTGGACAGGGTGCGGCGGGTGAGGGTGGGAAGGGTGCGCGCCGTGCGGCGGCTGGCGCGGCTGGTGGCAGCGCTGCGCGTGGACGTGCGAGTGTCTCAACTCCTCGCCATGCTCGCGGTACGCACGCTGCTTATCTTCGAAGTCCCGCAGCCGCTGGTTGTACCTCTCGATCTGATCGCGCAGTGCTGCGTCTTCGATACCCGCGCGCTCGTCGTCAAACTCCAGGCAGCCGGCGCCGTCTAGACGCTCCAGGTCGATCCAACCCCGCCACCTCACGCACACGCCGTTCATGATAAATCGGGATACAATGTGGGCCTGTTAACAAAAAAAACAGATTTAAGCAAAAAATGGGAGCACCCGCGCCGTTGGTGGTAAAAGGTCATTTTCGGATGACATATGGCACGGAAGTAATCTTTCTCAAATTCAGGTAGATACTTTGAAAGAAAAAGGTCTATGTTAGCTACATAAAAATTAAATTTGACTTTCATATTTATGATTAGTAGTTAGTAGGATGTATTTTATTATTGGGCTAGATTGTGTTTCCAGTAAGCGATTGCTTTTAAAAAGGCAAAATATCTGTTAGTAATTATAGCAACCGCTGCGGTCAGACAGACGGACAGAGTGACAGGCGGCAGACGAGACAAGAGGCCTGAGATCGCGTGCGCTTTGTTCCGGCATCCGCCTCGAACAAACCTTTAATTGCACCAGACACTATACGCAACATGCAATTTTAGTAATAACCTCTCTTTCTTTGAGTTTTTGTATCACCACAAAACTACGCTTGCCGTATGCTTTCCAAAAAAATGGTCTGTATAGATGTCTACATACAGCAAACACTTATTCAGAACACCTGTATATGTGTATAATAAGTGCTAAAAAATATTCAAGTGAGAATCTTGTCTTGTTAGTGAGCCATAATCACTCCCAAAGTCAAGTCCCAATCATAGAAACTACAATCCCGGGGACACACAATAATGCAAACAGTGTTCTTGTAATCAAAAAATCAATTAAACCTTGACGATACAGTACATAAATGACTTAAACATATTAACACTTAACGTACAGACCTATACAGTAAAAAATATTATCTTATAGGTACTGAGTCACAAGAAAGTGCAACAATATTTCAGGACCGAATCGAAATTTCCGCAATATTCCGCATGTAGGACCACGTTCATGGTTTTTCTATTGTGTCTAGAAATTCTGGATCAGTATTTATATCTGTATTTGCGACCCACACCGATAATTCACATTGTCATGTCTTCCTGAAAAACATAGGCCCGCTCCGGCTTTTCTCGGGAGGGCAAAAAAATAGTTTTAGTCTGAAGTTAATAGAGAAAAAATAGTGTATTTTAAAACACTTTTATTAGCTTGACTTGTAACTAACAATGTAATCAAATCTTAGAAGCCAATTTTCACCCACTTCTAATTGTCGTATCGACTTGAAACTTTGTATGTGTATGTAATCTCGGTGACAATGCAATAATTTGGTATCATCGACCTGATCTGATGATGCAACCGGAAGGTGGGTAGGGGATCTCTGCAGTGGCTACTAGCAAACCCGTCGTGTTTGGGCTCATATGAATCGTCTTGATGAGTCCAATAGATTGAACTTGGTGACGAGAGTCTGATGATTCAACCGGAAGGTGGGTAGGGGATCTCTGCAGTGCCTACTAGTAAACCCCTCGAGTTTGGGCTCATATGATTCGTCTTGATGAGTCAAAGAGATTGGACTTGGTAACAAACGACTAAAAAGTAAAAAATAATGATATATAGTTTAAAAAACTAAGAAAAACACTTTAAACACGCACTGAAAAATATAAATTAATTAAATTGACTTGAGTTACGATATAATGGTTACTTCAAAAAGTGTGGAGCGCTTTTTGGTTGTGTGTACTTTTATTTACCCAGTAAAAGAAGCGCTCCACACTTATTATTCCTTGTTAAATGTTACTATATTATGTTAATCTACGTGGCTTATTCATATTTTATATGCAAAATTTTAATAAAGATGTTTAGCTGTTTTGGCTTGACTATTATGAGTTATTGTAATTTAATGTCTGTAATGTCTGCGGGTAGAACCATAGGCAAATGTTAGTAATGAAAAGAACCTGCACCGATTTAAAGCTGAAAAGTGACAAAGTAACCTGAACGCTGAACGGCTGAACGCTACGAAGTAAACAAGAAAAAAAAGCATTATTACTGTTACTTATTATATCATGTACTCGAGGCAAATATCCAACAATCGCTGCTAAAAGTAGCAAGTGTTTAGACTTGATTTGAAGTGAAAAGTACGTGACGTATGTGACGCATGTCACATCTATGTTACTTGTATTTTACTACCAAACTACTGTCCATAGATCCAATTAGTCGTCCTCGTAGGGAGAACAGGGAGAGGCAAAGCTGCTGGCGGCCATGTTGTGGGGCGGGAGACGCGCGTCGCGACGCCCTCCAATGGCGAGCACTTTCTCGCTATCGATCTCGGGGGAAATGATTTTCCCTATGCCCCCATGAAAACCTGCTTCGGCATTATCCCGTTCTTTATGTTGCAGGGTTTATTTTCTCGTTCATAATATATTTTTGGTTGTTTAGGAGTCATTTTTATTCAAACTACAGCATTACGAGACGGACTTAAGAATAAACGAAAATCATGTGGCGGACATTTAGTTGAACCTAATGGATCATAAGAAAGTAGAGGCCACCCACCTGGCGGTCAAATATAAGAGAGTCAAGCAGACTTGCCAGAATCAACTAACCTAGGTAAAAACTGAGGAAAATTAACCTTAAATAACGGGACCACACAGCATTACGAGACGGACTTACTAAATATGTTAAAAGACTAAACGAAAATCATGTGGCGGACATTTCGTTGAACCTAATGGATCATAAGAAAGTAGAGGCCACCCACCTGGTGGTCAAATATAAGAGAGTCAAGAAGACTTGCCAGAATCAACTAACCTAAATAGATAGTTTCACGTAAAAACTGAGGAAATTAACCTTAAATAACGGGACCACCAGGGATGGATGCGGAAGAATAAGAAAATGCAATGAATTAATAAAACATCTCAAAGTAACGCTCTCCACTATTACGAGTAAACTTCTATAACCAACAAATCTTGGAACAATTCCGTATGTAACTCAAAATGGGCGCAGTTGCATAGCTTTATGAATCACTATAAAATAACGTATAATAAGATGAGCACTCGAGTGTGCTCAAGCGCATTGTTAAATGAAGCGTATGTAAATAAATATAAGTATTAATACGGGAACGCAGCAGGCGGCCTCTCATGTATCTGAGGGGGCAAATTCAATAAGCAGTACGGCCAGCACCGAACGGCTTCTTCTTGTATATTGGATAGCTGGATACCCTTCTAGGCGCGAAAGTATTGAATGTAAACTAAAATGATAATATGTAGTATTTAATTACATTCATGCCTTTTCCTATATTTAACAGTGTTTTTAGCACAATATAAACATGCTTTGGCTTTTTCGGACTTGCTTCCGGTGCGTAAGTAGTTTTTCACGTTTTCGTTTTGAATAGTCTGAACTATGAAACCCTACTGCAACTAAATACTGATTGTTTCTTTGTTCATTATTTTATTATTTTTTCATCAATTTTAGGAAAAATATTTATGTAATCCTCAATAGATTAGATGCAAAAACATGTTGCGCTTATTAATACTGGCATTCTATTTCTATTAACATTTTATGAATTTGGTAGGTATGACTTAAAATGAAATGAACTTGTACATAATATTTCAAGGGAATGTCTAAACATGCGAATATTTGAATAAAAATTTGTTTAAGAAAGCAATTATATCATAGGCACAGGAAAGAGAAACTGTATCAAATTTCTTTAGTACATGTGTAGTAGTAGAAATAATTAGGTACCTACTTCACCTTATCAAAACCGCATCTTCTAAATGTATGCATTGCCATGTTTCAAGTCAATAAATGGTCAGTGGCAGACAGTACGAACACATTAGTTGACCGAATAATGCGATGTAGAAAAAGTTGTCATTCACTCAACACGTTGCATTAAGCCAAGGCACAGCGTGACCAGCACGTTATGTGGAGCGCCTTTATTGTATCATTAGACGCATACACGTTATTTATGTCTTAATTATCGTTATGGAAATGTGGGCCGGAAGCATCGAGCGCTGAGGAGGCGCTGGTGAATGCGCCGCGTATAAAGTGACGAATGTGTAAATTAGTTGTTTTGACCGTGAAGTTAGTTACATAACGTAACTAGAAAGAAATAGCTGCAAAAAAGAGCAGGTACTAAGAATTATATATCGAGAAAAAGAGGTAGGTACTTACCTAAATAAATCAATAAAAATATTCTTATTCTGTGTGAAAGTGTGAACCCTTCCTTTTAATTCAAGGTTCACACTACAGATTTTGTGGTGTGAACCTTCAAATAGAGATTAAATAACTTGTCAACGAGGAAATATTTAGTTTTTTAGAATGAAAGTTTTCCAATGTACAACCTAGCTATCTATTGTATCAAAAACTCTGTAATACAGTGAAACTTGGTTAAGTGGGACCTGGATAAGTGAGAAACCTCCATTACTGGTACTCATGCTGAGGTCCCACCACTTTGGCACTGAATTACCCCTGTTAGTGGGACGAAGCAAACCTCTATATCTGGGATTCAATCTTTCGATTTTATCGTCATAGTTACCTCTATAAATGAAACAGCAAGGGAGTTTTATATGCATTAACCTCTATAACTGAGATATAACATCGTTATGTTTGTTTACTTATTCTTTTTCTAGCCACTTATTCCGTGCTTAACTAATTTTGAGCCTTAATAACCTGCAGTTTTAGTTTTGCCTTACTTTATCATACGGATGTTTATTTGAAAAATGCCGAAATAAAGGCTCAAATCGTTATCAGTACGTGAAAAACTGAAGTTAATATCCGTTTCTGAAAGTGGGAAGATACGCGATGAAGTCTAATTCGAATGTATGTGCCAAAATCTACTCTTTCAAGAATCATTCAGAATTTTTCTGAAGGACTACGAAAACTAGGACGTGTACGTTTATCAGAATATCCTGAACATTTAATTACATAATACGTTATTTTATTTAATAATCACACCTCTATAACTGAAATAACCTGTATTCTGACCTCTATTAATGGAACCCTCTGTTAATGAGACAGATATTTATTTATACCTGTATATCTGAGACACTGGGTAAGTGGAATACCTCTATAAATGAGACAAATTTGCAGGTCCCTTGAGATCTCACTTAACCAGGTTTCACTGTAATAACATCACAAGTGAAAGCCGTTAAACAATTTTATTACTGAAAACTCTGTACATTGGGAACTAGGTGTACCTATTAATAAAATGATCTAAGGAGGAGTGCCCAACTTTTTCTGTACACTGCGCCCTTACAGATTTAGTATTTTTCATGGCGCTCTAGCCGCAGAGCTATATACACCTAGGTTTGCATTCAATATTCGTATTCGTATTAATTAGGTAAAAAAAGAAATAAAAGTCATATTTGAAAAGCACTGGACAGACAAATAATGTTTTACTTCTATATATTAATTAGAGTCGGCTAGAAAAGTTGATATGAAATCATGCAAATTAATCTAACAAAACTAGCTGATCATACTAGATTTTCCGAATGTGTTTTAGATCAGTAATGATAGTCTTTTTCATTCTAAAGGAAGCTTTTTGACAAAAACTTATCAGACTTAATTTTAGGTGATGATGTGGTCAAAGGTTGGTTTTTAAGATGATGAGGGTAATCGGAAAATGTGTTATTGTTCAGCGACTTTAGTCGTTGACTGAACAGAGATGGCCTAAAAGACGAATCCAAACCAAAAAACAAATCCTATGTAGATATATGGAGCTATACCTATCTATAATAAGAACACGGTTGATAGAGGGCCTCATAAATTTTCCTCATTCTCTACAGAAAACGAATATTGCAGTTGATGTTCTATAAGTCTAGAGATAGATTTAGATACAAAACAACGTTAAATGCAATGCAGCTTTAATTCACTACCTTTTTTTATCTTAGTAATGTTCAGCAAGTAGCATTTATTACTTGTTGTTCGTTGCACTTCATTCCATAAAACAACAGCAGATGTAGGATGACGTTAGTACAAAATAGAGAAATAGTTTATGCCGAAAAACCTATCAACTGAATCACGTGACAATGACTTCACAACGGACCACCATTGACAAAGTCATAATAATTGCTCCTTGTTGAGAGTCACTAATTGAACCATAACCTAAAGTAAAAGGAAATTCAGCACGAACCCAAATCGAATTGCATTTATTGCGTTATTATACGCTTGTAAAGTATAATTTTATTTTGAAGATACATAATATAACCTTTGCACACGATCTTTCGAGAAAGACGTTAAAGATAAAGTATACACAGAAAAAACTGCTCTAAGACAGAAGTAAAGAACATCATATCAATAACAAGTCCGAAGTATTGAAGTACGGATTTTGTTTCAATCAATCAATCATAATCAACTCGCTTCAGTCCACTGCTAGACATAGGCCTCTCCCAAAGCACGCCACTGAGCCCGATCTTCGGCTCCCCCATCCAACTGCTGCCAGCCATTTTGCGTATGTCATCGCTCCACCTAGCCGGAGGGCGTCCTACACTACGTCTGCCGAGACGGGGTCTCCACTTGAGAACACGTTTGAGCCGAGACGTGGACACTCACGGTACTAGACTACTATCATCATCAGCTGGAAGAAGTCCACTGCTGAGCATAGGCCTTCCCCTTGAGCGGCTATTAGCCATTTGGATCCATCGGCTCTCTGCGACCGACTCTTGCAAAGGTTCTTGAGTGGCGTCCACGAACCGGAAGACGTTTTGTAGTTAGGCTCCCCACTAGGTGGACTGACGACATTGTAAGACTACACGGAGAAAAAAGACCTTCCGAACTACCGTTTTACTTAACTTTTTACAGAAGGGAAGGAATTGTGATTCAGAAGGAAAACTAATACAAAATACGGCAGGAATCGGTCTTGGAAGGTAAAGACTCAGAAGGAAAGTCAGATTTTTTTTCTCAGTGTATTATACTTGTAGGTATTACCGATCCTAATAGTAGTGATGATTTTCGCCTCGTTTCTAAAATTCAAAAATAAAAACAAGACCTGTCTGTTCTTTTTGACCAACCCTTTGGGTTGAAGGCTGGATGTACCTACAAGCACTGTATCTAGCGTAATTTACGTTTGCAAAGGTTATATGTAATTGTGTACTGTCATGAATGTCTCTTAGAATTTTTTAGGGTTCCGAACCCAAATGGTAAAACGGTACCCTATTACTAAGACTCCGCTGTCTGTCCGTCAGTCACCAGGCTGTATCTCATGAACAGTGTGTGATAGTTGAAATTTTCACAGATTATGTAGGTAGGTATTTCTGTTGCCGCTATAACAACAAATACTAAAAAAACAGAATAAAAGAAATGTTTAAAGTCCCATACAACAATAAACGTGATTTTTTGCCAAATGGTACGGAACCCTTCGTGTGCGAGTCCGACTCGCACTTGGCCGGTTTTTAAATTACAAATAGGCATGCATTTGACCGCCATCCCGCCTGTTACCAAACGATGATGCGGTCGACGGTGTAGCACGTATACCTAGAAGGTCCCCAAATTGTAGCGGTCGAATCTTGAACTTACCTTGCCGTTTTCTTTCTGGAAGTCGCAGCCTCGGTTGTTGTAAGGTGAGTGGTCGAACACCAGTTGAAGGTTTGTGCCGGTAGCAGTGAAGGCTATCTCCGTGTGGCCCTCCCTGCAGCCGCTCGTGAACCTCATCTGGCGCTCCTCGGGTGGACGGTCGCGGTACCCAGTGTACCGTACCTAGGACAAAAGAAGTACCTACACTGAGAAAAATAATCTGACTTTCCTTCTGAGTCTTACCTACCAAGACCGATTCCTTCCTTATTTTACCTTAGTTTTCCTTCTAAATCACAATTCCTTTCCTCTTGACTCAGAAGGAAAACGGTATGTCGGAAGGTCTTTTTTCTCCATGTAATAAGTTATTTTTTCAGGTCGGTATCACTTTCTTGGTTAAATTAGTAACGTCACTCAATAAGGCAATAAAAACTCGGTTTAGGAAGAGGCTGTATCTACTTTGTTCTTAGGTGTATTTGGAACCGCGAATTAGAAAACATATTTAACGGATCACTTATTTAGGTATACTACATGTCGAACTGAATTATTGTTTAAACGTATTTAATTCCTGGTTTTACAATTCTGTGTTTCTGATTCAGGGAAGGAAGAGGTTGTAATTATTATAAAATTTGTGCCATTTTACCTCACTAATACGTAAGTAGATTTGTTTTATTTTATCAGAACTATTTAAATATTATTAGTCATTTATATGTCACTACCCCGCTATTTTTTTTTTCATAAGAGTTTGGCAAGCATTTGACCTCAGTCTCACCTGATGGTAAGTGATGACGAGGATGAGAGATGAGTGATGTATTTTACCGGCGCGCAGCGTTTTTTTTCCTGAAGTAACTGCATTTATCCGGAATAAAAGCCTACGTCACTCTCTAACCCCTAAGTATGAAGAGGAGAAGGAAGAGATTTCACAAGTTTAAACACAAATTCACAATTTAAAAACAGTTTACGTATTAATTCGTTTACTATTGACGTTCAACCACGATCTAATAAAATTTAACATTTTCCTGTTAACTATAAACCTAACAATGGTTTCATAATAATCAAGACATTAATTGGTTTAATAAACATATTGTTTTGTTAATAATGTTAACTATTTGGGTATAATATAAAGTTTATAACGTACCTCACTTTCTCTGCTCAGTCTTTTGAAGAGATCATCAGATTCAAATTTACCCTTCTGGTCGGGAACAACGCGCGGCATTTTGAAGATAAATCGCTGTTTAGGCTGTTCATACAGTCCGATAGAGTCAAAGGGAAGTATTCCAGCCAGAGCTGCAGGATCACTCATTGCGTGCATCGCTTAAACACTATGGATGCACAAGGATACTGTTCACCATCACTCAATATGCGCGCTGCACTGACTCAACGCTATCGATGATTCAGAAACGTTACTTCGAATAGGCCCTCGGCTTAACGGGGTACGACGCGACTACCTTTCTCGGCGACGACCGTCGACTGAATAAACGCTGAATGCTCGTCTAACCGCTCGGGGAGAGTTTCCATCAGGGCGGAGCCACCACGTGGTGGGGAACCATCGGCCAATGGCGGTGCCCCACGGTGCCGCCCGCCGCCTCCTCGACGCGCTTTCGGGAGCTTTCAAGCGAAAAGAGGGTTTTCCCCCTTGGAATGTTTCAAAATAAATACTGTAAACGACAAAAGCACATGAATGTATAATGATGGGCATTATCCTCTTTTGACGTTTGAAGTGTTTTATGTACTCGTATCATCGTTTTGTTCCTTTGTAACGAGAAAAAATGTGCGCTAAGTATATATATATTGTATTATTATTTTATAAAGGGGAGCTCAGGATGCGATCGATGTTGCGATTGAAACGTGATATTTTGTAAGCCATGAAAGTTGCATTTACTGGACGTATAGTATAAATCTCAATGGAAGGGTCTCATACGCACTAATTATTATTATTTGTAAGTTGGGAGTATTTGTATAGGGCAGACATTTTGTAAACGATATACGAGTAGTGTAGGTACCTATCTATACTATAATATTATAAAGCTGCAGAGTTTGTTTGTTTGTTTGTTTGAACGCGCTAATCTCAGGAACTACTGGTCCGATTTGAAAAATTCTTTCTGTGTTGGATAGCCCATTTATCGAGGAAGGCTATAGGTTATATTTTATTTCCAAAAAAATTAGGGATCTGTAAGAAAATTGCTATTTTGCAACCCAAGGTGTGAAATCGAAAATCTATTTTTGCGTGCGCTGCAAAAACTATTGACACTAGAACAAAACAATATATTACGGGTTTGTAGGTCTCATTAAGATCTACAAAAAAATCCGCGAGAGCATATGTTTAAATATTATAGTTTTGCCACAATAAGTGTTTTTTTTTATTTTAAAAATTTAATTTTCAAGCCGCCGCTAGAAAAGGCTCTTTATTTGTAAGCAAAGAAAGTCTTCTTTGCTAGTATTTTACCTACGTAGTACTTACATACTTGTAGCTTTCCTTTGACAATCGTGTTAAATATCACGTTGCAAAACTGTCGAAAGTACATTGTTTTAATAATATATCTACCTGTGAAGAGTTTCATCAATTAGCCGATAGCTTCTGCGAGAGATCAAAGCGTATCATATTCCTAATAGATAGTAAGTACCTAGAAAAGGGCAACAATCCAATTTATCAGTGCGATCCACACTTAAATGTGACTATTCTTAAATAATGGGCGGCAGTCCTTGTGAAATGTATCAAGTGTTGTTAAAAGTATCGGTGATTCTGTTGATAGCAGCTGTTAAGTGACGCCATTGTCGTTACATTTAAGGAAACAACCTCTCAAACGAGCCGCGTTTTTATGGTGTTTGCTGATAAAAGCCTCAGATAACAAGGTATGTTCAGTAATTGCTTACAATACAGAATTCTTAAATTCATCGTCATAAGAAATAATGGCCGGTAAGTAAATACGTAACAATAAAAACAAGGTTCTAGACATCATTTTGCAATTTTGCAATAGATTTATTTTTAATTAATATTTGTATGACAAGCATTAATATTAAATTTCATCAAAAGGGTTCTCCCTTGATGAGTATGAATAGTTCAGATAAATGCCTACCATCAATACTATATCAATAGTCGCTACGCCCTTTCGGGTCTGATGACTTTTGCATTTTAACGTATTTTAAGACCTGTCCTTATAGCAAAAAATAAATATGTTTGACTATAATAATAAATTATAATCGTATTTTTGTATCATAGTGTTAATAACTTTAACAAAACTCAGTTCAGAGGCGCCGTTAGTGAATATTACAGATAAGAAAATGATTACAAGCATGGAATAAAAAATATATTTTTTCCATTGATATTTATTTTGTCACGTATCGTTTTATTGTCGTAGTTATGTGCACGTGTCACTTAGCGTCGGTGTTTGATCTCGAGTGAGAGTGGGACAGGGACTCAGCACATCACACAGAGGGACGTCACGCGCCCCCTGAACTATAAAATTATATTAAAACATCCATTCGAAATCGAAAAGTACTCGTTTGTTCGTTTTGTTTAAATTTTCATTGCATGAAATATTGAAAAGTAATTTATACTAAAAACAGAAAGCCTTATTTACATACCACCAGTGTATATTTTTTGCTACTGAGGATTCTATAAACAACATTTATAGTATGAAGATAGATATACTCAGATGCTGTAATGATAATAATTCTGTTAATTATAAACGTTCAAGCGCTATAATATTATATCACTATTGCACGAATAAGTGATGTACAAAACGATAACTTCTTTCTTTTATTTTAAAAAAGAAATGATAATGATGATGATGATAATTTGCTATAAATTATTACATGGTTTTATAAAATTCCAACCTTATTAAGTAGTCTTTAGTACTTGCCTACTGACTCAGTTATATACCTATAGATAAGTATGTAAGTAGATGTAACAATTCCCACAAAAATTCTCCCACACCCACACATTTTTCGCCAGTAGTGGTATCAGCACAATGTACTTAGATAAATAGGTAGGCATATTGTACATATGACTGTACCTATCTACAGTACAACAACAGAATTTTAAAGTAACCTACAATGTAATGACTTTTCTTGATTTCACAAATTACCTGATGTTGAGTGACGTGGTTGAAACTGACGCCACGCAACAAAAAAAGCTATTCTTGCCGTATCATCTATAAAAACTACAAAATTGATAAGATAATAATTAGCTGTGTTCGTACGAGGAATGAAATTCCTTATCAAATCAAACCACATCCTTATGATAAAAAGCATACAACTGGGCATCTACTAACTTACAGTTATTGTTAAATATTCTTTACATGCTTTCATGAAACTGAACATTCATTGTTTTTATCTGGCTGTACCCGCGTAGGCTAAATGTTCTAAATTGTAACAAATTATTGGAATTAGTGATTCGGTAAAAGAAAAGCTTGAGATTGTATGTACAGTCAACGACAAAAGTCGCTAAACAATCACACTTTTTTCTATTATCCTCATCATCTTAGACACCAATTTTTGACCTCATCATCACCTAAAATCAGGTGTGTTATGTTGTGGTCAAAATGATACCATGTAAAATGTAAAAAAAACAATAATAATTACTGTTTTGAAACAAATTTGGAAAATCGAGAACGATCAGCTACTTTTGTCGCTGACTGTACCTAGTGAACTTGCTCCAATGCAATCAATTAGTATATAGTACGATTAAAATTGTTTAAATTGATTAAAATTCAAAAGTCCATACGCGACGGTGACCGCTTACCATCAGGCAGGCTGTCTGCTTGTCTGCCACTTCATTACGTAAAATTAACGTAACTTTTATCTCTCACGAATTCTTTCATTCTAAGGTATTAAAGGAGGAGGATACGCTGTCATTATGCCAATTTGTATCAATATTGGTCTAATAGTTTTAGCAATTTTTTAATTAGTACTTAGTAGTTTTAACTGCTATAAAGACAACACTGTTTAAAAATGTTTTTTGTTTCAGTCACATATTTATTATAAGTTACTCGTATGTACCTAACTTACGGCTGTTAACTTGAGACTATCGTGTAGTTTATGTACCTACAATAGTAAAGAAAACATTAATTTAAAGTAACTCAGTAAGTACGTTACATTAAAAAGTAGGCCAACACCATTGTGTTGCTTCATAGGGAATCGAGCATTGTTTAGGGAGCGTTCAAGCAACTGTCAACGTCATAAACAATCCACAATAATTCTTACCTTGCCTTTGTAGCCCAATAAATCATAGCATTGTTACTTCTACTTCATTTCCATATTTGCGCAACGACAATGACCGTACAGACATTTAATTAATTGACGTACAAACCTTTTCAAAGTAAAAAGTACACATTGACCCCCGAATAAAACAATACGAGCAAGCATAAAGGAAGGGTTGCTATTTATATGTGAGGCGCCCGGGCAGCTCAGTCATTTGTTACGATCTTTTATTTTACCGCTACCCTTTGAAACAGTTGTTTAATCCCTAATTTCTTTAATGGACACGCCTATTCCAAATTTAGATTAATTTTTGTTTTTGTAGTGAATGTAGACGTAGGTACCTCAACCTACCTCACCATAGCAGACTAGCAGTTTGTTTATTTCCAAAGAACAATACGCAGTGCAACTATTTCAACCAGGTCTAGGTACTTTTTAAACCTCATTGAGGTTTAACTTATAAAACAAATTAAAGCCCTAAATAAATTTCATTTAGGAATGAACATGTGCAATTTGAAGGCAGTCCGGCTGCAAAAGTAGCTAAGTCCGTCGTAAACAAAGACGCAGTCAATACCTAATAGCCGTCAAACAATGTTTATGCGAACGATTCCGGTCATCGCTTTGTCTTTCGCCGCGCGGCCTTAGGACGACACCCTAATAAAAGGCGTGGCAAAAAAGGCCCTAATAGCTGTTGATCCTATTTTAAGGCAATAAAATGCAACAAAATTATCTTTTGTTACATTTAGACCTGTAAACGTCCAAATTGCAGACAGTTACGGACAAACCGAACCAGCTTCAACTTTTCATAACGACACAATTGTTTTATGGGTGCTACTTTCATTCAGCTATTGTTGTATAGTGACGATACAACAACTAGCGGCAACTTTTCTCCGTAATAATTTTATTGCATAGGAATATACTTTGGTTTTGTTCAAATTCAAAGGATAAGCAGGTAATCAGGTATGTGTACCTAAATTGTTAACGGTAACTGCCTTGTCTCAAATATTTTATCTTACCCATCGACATCACTGGCCCCCACCGCAATTCTCTTTATTTGCACGAACCGGGTAAAATTAGTCTTGTTTCATAAGATAGTAAAATAGCCGTATAGAGTTATAGACTGCTATTTCTGGCTGTTTCATTGTTCTCTACCTCTTAGGCTATCCGCTGCTTCTGGAAAGGGAAAAAAATCCTTCTTTTTTCTTTTCTGTAGTAAGCACTTGGTAAGGCAGCCACTTAGTAAGCCTTGATTATCATGAGTTTTCTCATGATAATCATGAGATTAGGTACATTTGTTATGTAATGAATACCTACACTACATTCTGCAGTTCATTTGAGTGTATTAGTTACGTAGTATTCCTATTTGTATTTTTCATCAACATGTATTGAAGGCTTATTATTATATCCTTCGTCATTGACTTGATACATTTTTGACTTTGAATATGGATGAAACAACTTAAAATATCGTATGTGTCATACAACATACCAAATGTTTTGTTGGACAAACGTATTTCCCATTTCATTGATCTGTTGCAAACTACAATAATCGAGTATGCCTTATCTGATTCGGTGTAGTGTAGAATAATAATGTGATAATGCTATGGAAGGAACCGGTTTGGCGTTCGCTTGACGTCAGCCCCGTCACAGAGTTGCTGCAGTGACGTTGGCCGTCGTCGTCGATAGCGTACACGGGAAGTTACCTTATCTGTTCTAATCATCTGCACATCAATTTTTAACTATTAGGTGTTCATCTTATTAATGTATCCAATAATATTCGTTTCTTTTCCATAAGAATTGTGTCCGTTCTAAACTCAACTATTTGTACCATAAACTTATCTGGCCCGGTGGCCAAAATTGGAACTAACGATAGTCGTGATAAGATAGCGAGAAGTTAAATGCGTAAACTCGATGACAGCGCCACCGTCATCAGACGAGATAAGTTTGTGACTCTGTAAATGTAGGCTGATCCGTCTGAGGACAGTTTATGCCAATAAAGTGTGTACCTCTTCTCTTAGTTCCAAAGAGAGCTTGAGTAAATACTCAGATAAATCAGTTGGCCTTACGGCGAATGATCAAACAATTCGTGAAGTGATAAAGCAGAGGGGCAGAGGTGTGTGACCTTGAGATAGGTTAGTCACTAACGGCCGGGGATAGAAATTTGGCATAAGCTCCACACAGAAGTACTTAATTTCAAATTTCTATCTCTAGTAAGGCAAACTGTAGATAGATCGGTTATTTTAAACGTCCGTAAGTCAGCATTGTATTTTTAAGGCCCCGTGCCTTAAAAATGCCGTTAAGACGTACGATTTAGTGAGGATCATAGTCGGGTTCGGTCAAGTGATAAACACGAAGATGCTAAAATATTCTGTGGATATATGTTGTATACGTAGTTAGGCATCAGGTATTTCCTCATCAAACGCTTACTCATAATGCTATTGACATAATAAACGTGTGTCGAATGAGTCAATGATCTTATACATCGGCGCATGGTTATGTGTGCTGTTTACTAATCGAGGCAAAAATAAATGCTATCTGCAAAGTAACTACCTTCTTTCACTTAGACAGATGGTCCAAAGAGTATATATTATTGTGTATGCGAGATATTATGTCGTGCGTGATACTTCGCGTTTTAGCTTTGTTTGATTCCATGTAATACGGAATAACAGAACACTCAACTTTTTCACCACTTTATTAACATCTGACAGGGTAGCCTTTGATCATAAAGTAGTACTATTATCTATTCTGTGTCATAATAAGTCACCTGATATTATGTGATAATGTGGTCGAAGGTGGCGCCATCGACAGTGATGTTCTTTTAGGTTGTTACATTGTAATATTGTATTATCTAAGCAGACAGTAAGTTTATGTTCTGAAATTAGAGACACACAGTAACAGTAGCAGTAGTATCTCAATCAGTCACTCCAAAAAATACTTTTATTTCGATATAATACGTACTGGAGATGGCCTGAGGTTGCGGGAATCGAGATATCTGGCAAGAAATGGGGAAGGCCTTTGCCTACCAGTGGGACAGTATAGGTAAAAAAATGTACTTACAAGAAAATAATAACCATATTCAGTTTCAATGTTCAATTAGTCTTCTATGTCGTCACACGTGTATGGCATCATGACTGGCTCTAGGTCTTTCCTATAAATTGTTTATGTTACAAATAGCAGTGATTTTAATATATGTACAATGTACATACATATAACTCGTTTTGAAGGCTACTGGATTGGGAATACCAGTTGATTGCAAGGCTTGGAAAATACGTTTGAGATGTTATGTTTAGAAATTATTATGGAGTACTTAATATGTATATTCATCTATTTTGGTTTTGATTTTGTGCTCCGTCATTGTATTACAAATGAGTTTGATTTCTTATGTTTTGTTTTTTGTTGTTCTGATCTACAATAGACTAAAATCTAAAAGATTCCGTAACCAATACTATGTTCTAAAAGATTAGTTTTAAATGTTGTTGTTCTAGTTTTAAACTTATCTGTATTGTGGTGTACCAATAATGAGTAACGGCCGCTTTCAATAACCTGTCTATCCACGGTTTGCCTTACTGGAGATAGAAATTTGACAAAAGTTCCATAGAAGTAATGTCAATAGATAGAGTAATTCAAGAGGAAGGTTTATAATTGTGTATAATATAATACATACATATTGTAGTACAGAAAAGTCAAAAAATTCAAAGATTTGTAAAATAATGTCCCGTATTATCTATCTACAAATCTACATTGCACCCATGCGAAGACGGGGCGGGTCGCTGGTACAGAATAAAAGTGTGTTAAAAATGGTCAAAGACGAGTCTCATGAGCCGATGAGTCCAATAATTTTGTTGTAAAGGGTTTAGACAGTTTACCCAATTATATTTTATTTGTTCAAATAAGGAAAACATCGCTTGCTCTTTACGAGTTTCTCAGAAACCGTGTCAAACCTTCGATAGACCTCGGCGCGTAGATTGCGTCAAGTCTACATCGGAAATGCCTGATCGTGACTACTCTGCGCGGCCGCTCTCCGACCTCCGCGATCACCCCACCACGCGCCATGGCTACTGTCGTCAAGTGAGCTCCGGATTTTCCGTTGCCAATATTAAAATGCCAGCCTATCGCACTTTATATCGGTTTTTCCAACCACCAGCCAATGCCAACTTTTTAGCACTATTCGTCTCTATGAAATAAACCAATTTAAATTTTCATAAATCACTTTCCATAAGCGGATTTGCTGTTATCCTTAGCGTATAAACTATCATTAATCAACGCTTTTTAGTTGCTCTCCAGGCGGGTCGCTTACACGTTATTACAGAAGCTTATTTTGTTAGGAGCGGACGACACCGTTTATAAAGCGTTATCTTCGAATGAGCACAATAACAAGTTTAATAATGGACGTGATTAATGTGCTCGCAGGATGACGCGCACTTCGCGCCGAGGGCTGCGGAAGGCGCGAACACGACACTGCGCAACTCTGCGCTCCCGGACCCGCCCGCCCCAAATGACCAGACATTATTTAATTGAAATGAAAGTAAAAGGGTGACAATTGTAATAGAAAACAAAAAGGGTTCTTTTTTGCGACTCGATGAAATATTGCGCCAGCCGCGCATTGTAACATTTTGTCCTTTATGATTGACTCTACGTGCGAATATTTTTTAATAGACGAATTATGTGTAGGTAGGTAGTTAACTCTACAACAAAAAACATTTTATTATAGATTTCATTTTACGCATGGATTAAGAATATACTCGTTGAAATGTAAGTTTATATACGAAATTAAATTGCAATTAATTAGGTAAGTTAATGGTTAATGCTTAAATTATAAATTAAAATGTATCACGAAGTATACTCATGTAAAATACAAAATAAATGTTTAGTTGCGATCTGACTAACTCACGGTTAAAGGAAGCCATAAATCGAGATCTAAGTTGTTTACTTGTGGAGTTTAACTTCTTGTAAAGTAAAGGCAAATGTTTGAGTTACGAATGTAATAGAATCGAGCTTGACATTCTCTAACTAATGATCCCGTGTCACAATGCCCGCTCGCTCCCTGTCGAGCGTCTTGAAAGCGTATTGTTGTTGAAATTTTTTAACACTTCAATGTTTGCATTTGGCGAATTTGCGACATTTGACAGAGAAAAAAAAATCAATTGATATGTCACGTTTTTATCGCTGTTTGCATTGTTACCTGGATCTTGTGTCAAGAAAAAATGGGTGTGTTGGGTCGCGTCGACAGTCGTGGCCTTTCACGCCGCTCGACGAGGATATATGACAGTTTCATAGAAGAGTCGTTGACTTCATTGTGCTATAAAACATATCATGACGGCAGAAAATCGAAGCTCGTTCGCAGAATTCCACTATACATTTACATTCACAAGTGTTAACTCATACTTCATGCATGAGCTCTTGACGTATGTTCAATAGCAAATACTTAGAAAAATAGACATAGGTAATACATGTGAATTACACTCACTGTAATTAGGTATGTTTTCATACTTTTTATAAATAAAAATATTCAGATTAATATTCCAACATTGGTTACACCGACGAAGCGGGCCCTATATCTAATGAATGGCGAGGCGTGAAATCAAATTGTCAACGCGGACTCTAGCGAACATATTGATATTTTAATTAGATTTACAAAGTCGAATCCATGCACTGCCGGCGACACCCAACTCTTTGAGCCGCTCTAATGGCACCCCGCGGACTGCATTCAAGGGTTGTCGGACCCGGCTTTGTGTCTACTCAATATTTACTCCCAAATGGATTACTGTAACAATACTAACTTAGTTTTTTAAGTTTTCGTAGCAGCTTCCGCGTTATCGTTTTCAATGGCTTTAGAAATGTCACTCACGACGTAATTATAGAGCAGCGCAGCAGGTAGCTCCGCACCAAAGTAGCAACTGCGAACAAAATCGTAATTGCCGATTCGTCTATAGGTGTAAGTTATAAAAGCTTTTTGTGAACACCTTTTGTTGTTACTACTAGTAAAATTCACGGAAAAAAATTAATTACTTAACGAAACAGGATACATATTATTTTGATACGTCTAAAGTTTTTATCACTCCTATAGTTTCTATGAGGTCATTGATCAAGAATTCTTCCAAATGTATATACCGTTTAGTGACGTACAAAAAATATTAAAAACAAAAGGCAAATATTAGTTTTTTTTGTAGAAATGTGTCAATATTAGGAAACAATGCGTCTCTATACATCTGCAAAACAATTTTCTTTTCAAAACAACGCGTACAATTTGTCAGAATATGAAATGAGGCAGGGCGCGGGCCCGCTGCGGACCCCGCGGCGCGCGCCGCCTCACGCTGCGTCCGACTGTGACGTCGGCATACAGAACTCTAATTGACACACTAAAATACGTCATGTCGCACAAAAGCGCTTATGCCCTTCAATTTTCTGCCTCTAAGTTTTCTGGTAATGTTTTTAATAACGTCTCGGCATAGGTACGTTACTTTTCTGATGAGTGCATTATAAAATGCTATGCAGATTTTTATTTCAATAGGTTAGTATTTTTTTTATAATACAAAACAGTTGTTCCTTACTGACTGACTGAGTGACATCAACCCAGAGCCTAAACCGTTTGTCCTAGAAACATATATGTTTAGAGAGTAGGTACTATTTTAAACGTAGTAGGCGCGTAGTAACTAAGAAAGGAGTTTCGAAATTACAGCTTCAAGTGACATGAGGTTTTAATATTTGTAGAGAAAAATTGCATCATTCATACGGGCAAAGTCAAGGGGGTAGATTACTCTGTAGTGTATTTAAAATGTATACATTATACATCAGTGCAGTGTGTATGCTGTATGTATGCCTAAGTACTATATTTTTCATATTCGTATAATGTATGGTATAAGTTCAAATATGTTGGTAAGGTATTAACAATATAAAAATATTTTTTGTTTTTTTTAGCACACTTGAAGATACTCTAGAAATAAGTATGTATATATATTTGAGATATAGTCATACCAGAGCACATTCAGAAAAGCCCCCTGACTATCAATTGTCGGCTCGCTCCCGGGGTCTCCCTCGAATGCCGGCGGCAAATATCTGCAGAATGCGTGTAATTATTTATTTGCCCTCGCAGCGCCCACTCCATCGCTTCAATGGCCAAACAAGCAAATGCAAAGAGAACACAATAGTAGAGCGAAATTCAAGGAATGCGCTCTTGTATTTTCTAAATCTACCCTAGGAACATATCTGGACGGGCGGCCTAGTATGCAACGATTTTTTTTATTTCTAATGAGTTTGGTCAATCCACATTTTTATATTCATGTGACAAATACAGAGTATATTATCCGAGTTTAGTTCTCAGATATAAGTTTGTTAAAATATTGCGTTACTACAACAGGATGGGAAGGTCACAAGCAGGTAGTCAAAGCGAGTTGTTTAACAGTTTACATTTTTAAATGAATAAAGGGCTTAAACTGTTTCGTTTTTCATGCGAGTTGTAAAGAATGGAGAGTACACAATGGCGTCTGATAAATCCGGAGACAAATACCTCCTCGCACTGCGTCGCTACTATTTTGACATTTTAATTTCACCCTTGCTCGAAATCCGTTTTGAATGGTGACGGGGGCGCGACGCGACGGGCTGAGCTCTCTCGATACATGTATCACTGACATCACGGGCGCACGAGAAACTTGATTGACGTTTATCGCTGGGATTAAAATACAATTAAAATTTATTTTTCAACTGAGCACAATACTTTTTTCTAACACATGAGCAGTTTGCTTAACGAAAGACTTCAACGCGCTCGTTCTTTGGCTGCAAATTGCTCCAAACAAATTTAATGGCCTAGCAAAAAGGTCACCGTCGAAAACTTGTAAATATTTGCACCAAATGGCGTTAACACTCTACCAATGCGTTTAAATTTATGGATTCGAGCTCGTTTGTACCGGCCCTCGATTAGAGGTAATTTGTGTCAATCACGCATCGGTTGTATTGTGCAGCCACGTCCGCCTCCGTTTTAGACCATTTGCCCTAATTAAAAATGGAGCCCTTCCACACAAAAGTCAATCGCAGGATTAATGTTTGACGTGAAAGAACCATTTTGGATTGCACTTTTGTGCTTATTTCGGATGTATTAAAGGCCTGTATTACGAAATCAATCCATTAAACTTCCGTTTTGTTTGATCTCTAATTGATATCGCCATTTCTATAACAATATACGAATTTAATCTGTGCGTATAGTTATCACCCATTACCATTAGGTACCTATATTCAAGTTTTGTAAAAATCACTGCGGTGGTGGTGAATTATATGGATGAAAGGGTATTTAGCTGGCTTTTTCTAGCTCACTTCGGATTTGGATTCCCACAGATGACGAATCTAAAATCATAACTTTATTGCGTTCCAGTTCTATTTACAAAGGGATCGTAGTGGTAGTGGACCGTGGTGTGACATTTTCATTTCGTATAATGGCCCATATTTATACACACACAAAACCAATTTCATGTCCGAATTTGTTTGCATTTTCGATTTGCACAATTCTTGATTTGCGGTGTATATCTTTATTATGCAGTGTTCGCCATCCTTGTTCAGCATAGGACGTTACACAAAAGTGTGAAAGGGATAGGGGAAGTTGCGTTGTGGGATTTTGAACATCTCACATAGGGCAATGGCAACCCTTTCGTTTAGGCTGTGACTGGTAGACGATAATTTGATTTCACGCGCGTCTGATGATTAATGCCGTTGCCTTATCGCTCCATATTTTACCGATTTAGTGCGATGTTCTTTTATGTCGTCCCTTTACTACGTGTGAACACGGCTTAATGCCTAGTTTAAACATAGATATTGCTTTTTATAACGTGGCAAGTTCTATTCAATGGGGCAACTCGTGTATGAAACTAAAAATATGAATTAAAATGTTTGTAAAAGATAGACAAAGCTCATTAAACTTCTTTTTTAATTATAAGCATTTATTTCTAATTTAATTTTTTCGTTAATGATTGGATTATTTCTGTCATCAACAAAAGGGTTAATTGGGAACATGAATGAATATATCAAGATAACAGTAATGGCTTGTTTGAATATTTAAATTGGCAAAAGGACACGTGTCGTAAATCGACCGTGAGTGTTATGAATTTAGTTGAATATACAACTTAGGAAATAGTATGAAAGGCTTGATTGTAATGTTCCTAGAATAACTTGATGATTATTGTAATTTACTATGCTATGCCCTACGCTTAGGTGTAGTCGCGGTTTATCGGTTTTCTATAGGTAGGTACTAGGTACTTACGTAAGATAGTTTCTTACGTATAGTAGGTACTCAATGTACAATTAAGTAATAATTTGCTCTATATTCACATTGAAACGCAATTAGAGACTAACATATGATATTTTATAGCGATGATGGCTCAGTGGTAGTGACGTCGGCTTGCGATCCGTAGGACGTGGGTTCGAAACTTGTGTAGGCCTGTACTGTGAACAGCTGCAGAATACAGCTAATGATAAATTACATATTCATTTTTTTTTACTATTTACAGGGTAGCGTTTGACCACAAGTCACCTGATGTTAAGTGACGATGTGGTAGAAGATGGCGCCACGCTACACCTGGACTGGGAACTGGCTCTCAAGTGAGGCTGCCGGAACACACCAATAGGTGCTTTGCGACAGATTCTTAACAAGAGGGTGGTAGCTAGCCAGGCGAGTACTAGAAAATACCCTACCAACAAGCTATGGTTTCATCACGATGTTTTCGTTCACCGAAAGCTCAAACTCATTGTAGGACTCGAACCCACGTCCTACAGATCGCAAGCCGACGACACTACCACTGAGCCATCATCGCTATAAAAATGTTTGTTGTTATAGCAGCAAAAGAATAACATCATCTGTGACAATTTCAAATGTCTAACTATGTCTGTCTATGGTTCATGAGATACAGCCTGGTGACAGACGGACAGACGGAAGGACGGACGGATGGACGGACGGACGGACAGCGGAGTCTTAGTAATAGGGTCTCAATTTACCCTTTGGGTACGGAACCCTAAAAACAGTGAGTACCTACTCCTATAGGAGCATGTCATGTCAACCCCGGTATTGATCGTAGCACCGCGCCCGCCAGCGTAGTCTACGTAGCACGCAGGCGCGGTAGAGATTAACTACATTGTACCACTTCTTTGCCTTATGTTTCCTTGGTACTTTGCTGTTAAAATATTTTTATCAGTACTAAGTGACTGATTAGACCTAGACCTAGGTAACAATCTGTGGGATTATTAATTAATTTAATTATTAAATCAGTTTACATATATTGGTCAATTTCAATTAAATTTATTTATTTACTGTAAAAACAAATTATATGTTACATGTATGAAATTAAACGTCTTAAAGTTTAATGAGTAAAATATAAAATTTGCAAAATAGCAAGTGATAGTTAATCTGGATAAAGATAAGATAATAAATAATGTTCTTCAAAAAGTCTAAACAAAAAAATAAAAGTCAGAAACAATCAAAAAAGAGCTAAGAGCATCCAGAGCCGACATCTTCATCATCATCATCATCCGAAATCTTCATTTTCCATTAATATTTTTTGCATATAAAATTAATAATATAACAGTATTACCAGCTCCTCATGTACCTATTATGCACGAGTTCCATTAAATTCAAGTATGAAGTTATTGAACAAAATTTGTTTAGGTCGCTTCAACACACTTAAATCCTCTTAAGTTAAAGATGCTGCTTTTGTTATGAGAAAGGAGAATCCGTCTATAGTGTCTATAGTGTTTTGATATCATGTGTATGTGTTTAAGTAATCAAATAACGTTAATTCCTATCCTAATCCAGGATAATGCCTTTGTTCGCCAGCTTCGTGCTCCGCTACGCAATCGCTCAAATATTTGTTTATCTTTTACTTACCTACTTTTATCGCGATCTATGGACCTTTGTTAAAAACTGGGTGTAGTTTTCTGCTAAATGTTGCTTTTTTATCAAAAAATTGCCCGGCTCGTAAGCACGTGGCGAGTGATCGATCACTAAGCCTGCTGCTATTGTTACCATATCTGTTCGATGATGGATGAACTCGTAAGATATCACATTAGGTGGTAATGCGATATCTTACGGTAATGGCAAATTCCTTACATCATTGTCTTAGACAGATTAATTTGCTGTTATTACCACCGTATTCTGTGTAAGTTCTTTATGAACCGATGTGGCGCGATGAGCGAACAGCCGACTTCGAAGCGTGAGGTTGTGGCTTCGATTCCAGCTATGGAATAAATATTTGCCCGTTAAAAAATTCCGCGAGTATTGTTCCGTGTCTGTGTGTTAAATTCCGAAAGTCCTACCATCGTTCAAACTACGCTAAGAATCATAGGTATCTTCATCATCAGTATTTTCTCACCCTACTCCCCCCCCCCATATACACACACACCCACACACACACACTACCACAAAACTACTTCCCAAAATTGCAACCATTGTAATTATTATATAGTAATCATTATTTTTCTTCTTGTGCCATATTCTAATAATTTTAATGTGAAATTTTTTAATTGGCCTTACAATGTAGGTATAATATTCTCTATTCAATATAATTGTATTACGCTGTTGAGTTTCTTAATAAATAAATAAATAAAGGTAATCGTTTCTTATACCTTACATAAAGGGATACCCTACATATGTTTGTTTCGGCGTTATTGTATTATAATATTTAACAAAATCGACGAACTCTTGCTGTTTCCATATCGTGAATATTTAATCATTTATCCCATTAGATTCAATTCAAGGCTTAGCGAGCTTACATCGATCTACAGCTATGGGTTATTCACGCGATCCCTAAGTGTGAACATCTGTATTTGCGTATGGCGCTCCCACTCTTGCGACGATTGATACAAAGCCGTATTCAAATAACTTTAATCGTTTAAGTACACAAATCCATTCTCGCTACTAACGAATTATAATTATTCATAGGCGACGACAGCGCAATCCTTTCCACCTACGGGCCCATGTTTGCATAATGCCACCGACACTGATTTACTGCAAAAATTATGTTCAAAAACCCTTTGGTATACACGATCTCTGCAAAATAATTGTAACTTTGCCTTTTTGTAAACTTTTTTTTTTAAACATAACTAATATTTCATTTACACTAAACTTGTTTTCAATAAAGCACCGATATAAATTAATCAAAACGCACAAAGCGAGAAATAACAATTATAACCCTTTTCAATTGAACTTTTTTATTGAATTAAGACAAGCATGCGTATTAGGTGATCAATAAAATGATCTGCGCTCACGCTTCTCGCGGGCAATCGCGTGTAAATGTTAAAGCGGGCTTCGTCATTTCACGTGCGGCGGAGCGGCTCCGCGACGTGTTATCGTGTGACATACACTCTGGTCTGACAGACCACGGCTCATTGCACCTGTCACTCATACTTCATACATTATTGCAACGGATCGTGATTGTTGTCAATCTCCATCTAACTTATAAAAAATATACCGCGGTTTCCTACAAATAATTTAAATAGTGCAGCTGTGGATGAGAACGGGGGTTCTTATAACTTAATTTATTTTTTTTATATCACTGAACTAGCCAGGTCAATCAACAAAGGAAAAATTAAATATTGTTTTATTTAGGTATAAAACTTTTATTTATTGCCACTAAACTGAGAGTATTATTACAGTAGGTAGGTACTAGGTTTATAACGGTGTCGATTCGGTTTTGCATTCTCTAAAACTAAACTTAGTTTCACAGGTCTAAAAGTATTGCTGTCGTTACCTGACCACGGACAAGCATGGACAGCATTAATTTTAGACCTGTCAAATAGTTTACTTTTAGAAAATGCAAAACAGAATTGATATCTACTAATAACTATATAAGCATAGCGCTGTACCCAAAAAAGGTACTTACATAATTATAGGTACCTATTAAACCAAAGATATTAAGTCCACATTATAGAAATAAAATCTTTTGTACATTTCTTTGTCTGTAATTCTGCATGCTCTGTGTGCTTTTGCAATAAATAAAAAGAGAAAACGGAATTGGCAATACATTAAGGCACGACAAACAATTGCCTTTTCTTTTTCACCAGATGTGCGATAAACGTTATCAAGAGGGTTAACCATGACCTCATAAAAAGCGGAATTTATTACATCTCACGACCCTTGCCCCGAAACTAAGACAGCGGAGGAAATAATAGAAAAATATCGTAATTAAAATCCAACCCTTCCTGTTGTTGTGCCTTTTTATGGAGGGATAAAATTGGAACGAGGCGCGCGTGACCGATTCGATAATATAGTGGAGTCCTGTAGACGGGCTGCGAGGGCGGGCTTGTGGGGCCGCGCGCTGGCTGTGACGGGTTAAGCGATCTTTAATGACTCTGTTACCTCTTAAATTAAAATGTTAACATATGACGATTACAATTAAGCTTACAAAACTGTTCTTTCCGGTTGTTTTTGTAATGTCTGCAAGTGTTTAACGGTTACTTAGTGAAAACTAAAATATATGATAGGTAAGTAGATACAGTATTTACGTAATTACCCTAAAGTAACATTTGTGGACTAAAAATCACAAGCAGACTTATATATCAGGATCCGCTTGTTACCTGGAGTGAAGTAGGCCTACTGTGAAATGTAAATACTAATGGCCTCCAGAAAAAGAAATATTAGACGGGAAATAACTTCAATTTACAAACAATAGTAGTCAGTAGACGCTAATTTCCAGCAGGATGGTATTATGGATAATGTTGTGGTAATACTGGCAAATAATGGAAGCTCGTATGACAGTGACTAATCTTTAACAGTCACCACGAAGTATGGCTAAACACGACTGATAAGATGAAAGCAACCCTAAAATCAAATTAAGGTTTATATTTTAATGTGTAAATACATGAACAGGAATAATTTCACTCAATTAATTTTGTCTAACTGTGGCCCTTTCCTCTTCAATGTGTAAATCGATCGCTTTCTAAAAATGGCATGAGCTTTATCACTGCCTCTAGATAATTATAGTGTAGAAGCTGGGCCCAGGCGTCTTGGCTGAAGTGAGACGTGACTGGGCGGAGTCGCCGGCGAGTTCTCCGACTCGGATCATCACGTTTTATATTGCGCACAATTATGAAGCGTAAACTGGCAGCCAAATGTGATGAGCTGTCTTTCATTAGATGGCGCTTTGTATCCAAGTGTTTTACAGTTAACTATTTCGACATATTTGAGCAACACATTGAACTAATTGATGGTACTTTGTAATAAACATTATTTTTACTACTTCTACTAAGCACCTAATGTTGGCCAACTCTGCAATCCCTTTACATATATTTTTTTGATCCTTCACGACTAAATAGCTGGACCAATTGTGTTGAAATTTTGCATGCAAATAATGCATAAGCTACTTAATATTCTTGAAAATACAGGGTCACAAATACTCATTGATTTGAAAATATATGTATATACTTTCTGAGGAACAAATTAGAAAAATAAAAGCTTACGTATATAAAAACTTTACTCGCCTATCCGAAGCGGCTACAGGCAAATCGCTGGTATAGTAATAAAACTTAGGTACTGAGGAACTCGAAGCATCACATGCAATTCTATGATCCACGTGATTCAGCTCTTTAGCAGCTTCAGCTCTTTAGCAGCTTCAGCCCGAATGGAGCTTGGCGACAACAATGTGAGTCTTCTGGTGGAGTTGCAGACCAGTAGTATTATAGTTTGTACTAGATCATCCTGAACAGTTTATCCCGAAACAGGATATATACCCGGTAACCTATTAAATAGAAAAAGTGTTCAAATTCTCAATTACATTTCTTAAAAGGAGCCATCATTGTAAAATGTATTCAAAGATTTCTTTTATCGAATTACTGACATAGAGCCAAACATTTCAATAAAACTTTTTATAAAACTTGAACTTGTACAATAGATTAGCTAAGAAAGGAGAAGTAACATTACCTTGTATCATGATATGCCGCCTCCATCCCAACCTTGAACAGAACTATTTTAAACCTTGTCGCTAAAGAATACAGGGTTTCATTTGGGTTACGGTTTTTTTGAGTGGAGCGTATAGGGATTGAGGTGCGATGCGCGAGTTACAATATTGTTTGTTGTTTGTTAAAGTATGCGTGAACAAGAGATCTTCAGACAAATATTGATTGGTATTCAATAGCAGTGCCATGAATGGCCCTTTGACAATGCGATCTGCAGCTTAACGTAGGTTTATTTTATTTATAAACATTAATGCATTTAGAGAAAACTTTAACTTACTTCACTTTGCATTTACATGTTACAAATATGTTATAAAAACTAAAAAGAAAAGGCAGAAAGGACAATATTTTAGAAATGTTTGAATTACCTTCTCATTGAGGTAATATAGAATAATGAATACCTACACTAACAAAAAATATAATAAAATAAGTATGTAAAAAAATTAAGATTGAGGGTCCTGACATGTCAGGTCATTACTGCTATTACAAAATTAATCCCGGGAACCTGTAGAGTGTGCAATATTTGGAAGCAGCGTTCTGAACTAACGTATTGGATTAGCAGCAAAAGGAACAACACTACCAGCTAGAGCGGTGTGGATATCGACTACATAGAACAACTACGCTCGACTGCCTCGCAAAGCTGCCGCCAACTCCGGTGGTCTCCGCGCTCGCTACCCTTCAATATCATCACCATTCTCGTGCAACTGAAGCTCTCTTTTACTAAACAATCAATGAAAGATACGTTCATTGTTCATTAACATTATTGTAACATTGTAACACATTGTAAAGCATTTATCTGGATCTCAATCGAGTGCATTCTACCGTGCTGCACTCTAGTCCGGCAGACAACTTGACGTCGGACCTTTGTTGGTGTTTGTTAGGATAGATTATTTCTTTGAGACGCATTTAATGCGTCTAACTAAATGTTATTTTTTTCTCTCTCTCCTTTATTTTACTAACTTTACTAGAGGCGCCGCAGTTATGTTATTTTCCAGGGAACTCATCTTTTGCATGCGACATAAAAGTAGTTATGCTTTTTTGTGATAGACCATATCAATGTGTATTCTTTAAATTCGGTTTAGACGTAGTATCTGTGAAATAAACAGTAAGCATATTAATATTTTATCACGGGATCGTATGACTTATTATTTTATGACCATGAAACGAAATGACCGATTTAAATAAATTATAGCAAATAACCTATATAAGAAAACAAAAAATTGTGCAAACATAGCAAGAGACCACGAACCGGAAAACGTTCTGTAGGTAGGCTCCCCACTAGTTGGACCGACGACATTGTAAGAGTCGCAGGGAGCCTATGGATGCAAATGGCTAATAGCCGTTTATGGTGGCTTACAAAGGGGGAGGCCTACGTTCAGCAGTGGACTTCTTCCGGCTAATGATAATGATGATGAATAAGATGTGTGACATATAAGTAGTGGGCACAATAAACCAACGTATAAAAAGTGTATTAAAAATACAAAATCCTGTAACGAAATATCGTTAGTTGGTTATCTATATCTACCTTTCCATGCGGCTGATGCTATAAAAATATATTGACGTTTGAAGGCGATAAATCATTCTCAAAAATGTATATTTATTGTTTTGTTTTTACAAATATACCCTTCTATTGAATCTGCTGAGTTCTACTCGAAAATTTGATTTCATGACGTACCTACCGAAAAACTAACTGGCAGCTCATACATTGGACAGAATCTAAAGGACGTGGAGTGACAGAGCAAGGGAGGGCAGGGACAACAATGCAACGCGTAGTGAGGTCGGTGGCCCGTCGCGCACGCGCCATACGATACCTATTACTGATTTAGTACAGCAGCCTACATCTCATTTATTAACGTGAAGGAAACATAGTTGGCAGGACACTCATATTTTAGTTTTTATTAAATAACATTAAGGCGTTAGGACATTTTAGTGCAAAGTTGTCGTGTCCCTATCTGTCCGCCAATTTCATAGATTTTTTTTTTCTTTTCAAGTTTTTGGGTGTGCGTGCTACACCGTCGACCGCATCATCGCTTGGCAACAAGCGGGATGGCGGTCAAACGCACACCTATTAGCAATAAAAAAAAAAATGTTTTGTTCGCTTTACGTAAAATGTATTTTCTGTATCAATTCGTAAAACAGTTTGCTTTTTTACCTTGTAACATAATGCAACAAATCACAGAACAAAGAAAATCGTAGCGAAATGTTATGTTAGATGCGAAAGTTTTATATGTTTATAGTATTAAGGCTCTTTGATTTGGAGAATAGGATAGGTAACCTAGAAGTATCTAGGTGTAACAAAAGATTTGTGAGACTTGTGGTCAAACGCAACCCTGCAGTAAAAAAAGACTGCAGCAGCTGTTCCAAACCGGAGTTAGTAGATGTAGGTATAGCTTAGGTTACGCTGGCAGTCACGGCTGTATCAGTAGTAGTAAAGCCATCGGAGCCTTCGGCACAGAATAAAGAGGCTTTGGGTGACCTGAAAACTCCAACACTAGAGTTGAGCACTGATACGGAAAAAAGAGAAGATGAATAAGACTAAGCTTAAAATGTCTGAAACTTTAGTAGGTAAATGGACAGTAACACAAGGGAGTACGCCCCGTGAACGTGATGGAACCAAGCGGGCGCTCCCTCACTAGTTCGTTAGCGACGCACTACCAAAGCACATTCTCTAGAGTGTAGTAAGTACTCTACGACAATGCGTTAAAACAATACTACCGTACGTTGCCATTATGCTAATTGCACACCATGAGTTTTGTTTACTTTACTCTTCAATGGAGCGCGTGCGGGGAATATTTAGCGAAATTAATTAATAACGGCAGAAAAGAATATACCTACTGCATCTTTCAATCTGTTGTAGGATTTTAGCAAGTTTATTTTGGTCCTTAATTTATTAGGTATTGTACCTAGGAGGTAGAAAAGTATTTAAGTATAACAGTAAAATTGAGTGTAAGAATTTAAGCAATTCTTTTCTCTAAAAAATTTAGTAATAATAACACATATAGAGCAATTGAACATTATAAAAATATACCTAAGAAGGTACACCTATATGTTGGTAGGTATACACAACTTTTGACTACAGAAAAAACTTTATTCTCAAATAGTATTATTTGAAAGAAATTTTACGAATTATTTATCGTCCAGCATCTAAATTAGCTATCAATTAAATTTTACATCTATCCTATTGTGATGAGACTGAACGACACGCGCACGACAATGTGTCGGCAATTAAGGACCGGCGCAGGCGCATTAACGGCTAATGCGTCTATTAACGAATGTATTTGCCGTGTTCGAGCGCTCGTAAATTCCTACGGAACAGCTTGGAACAGTTGCCTCTTGTCGCCGGTAAACGTGTAGGTATTATATCAATCAAGTTTTAAAATGTCCAAACAAGATCTTCTGTGAGTTCTGTGACACATTTTATATTTTCCACTTAAATTAAAAGCGTTTTGAACATGTCAGTTTGAAAACGATGATATAATGAGCAATCTTCATTGATGCTTAGGTGAGTTTCTATACCTAGTATTAATTAAAAAATAGGTGAGCTGTTCTTGAGACAATATTAAAGTCATTATTAAATTGGAAAGTAATGTTCCAAGAAATAAAGGTGTGCAAACTTTTGTCATTTGCTTTCACGAAGGTACGTGTATCTCCAAGATTTAGGCTATCTTGACAAAAACAGCATTCCGTCAATTTCCGTCCTCGCCGGCCGTGTGCCGCCGGCAATTTATCTCCTGTCAGGCTGGAACGCGCCACCCACGCGCCCTTTTTCTTCTATGCTAATAACGTACCCCCTTTTGTTTTTGTACCGAACGAAAGCTCTCCCGGCTTATTTACGAGATCAAGTGATTATGCCATGACACGAATGTCGCCTGATATTTACGTTCAATAGTAGGATTTCTCTTAATAGAGCAGTCGTCGTTCTCGTATCACTGTTTTACATCTCTTTTAACACAGAAGTTAATTTATATAAATCTGTACAGATACGCCCTTCTTTGTTTGTTAAGTATTACACTAATATTATAAATGCGAGAGTTTGTTAGTGAGTGAGTATTGAGTAGGTACCCTAACATGGTAAATTCAGACTCAGGCTCAGACTCCACTTGAATTTTCATATCCCATCCAAATTATCAGCATATTGTATCATATTTTGTGCACCCCTGCAAAGCTATTAAACTAAATTAATTTTGAAGTGTAAACAGAAGCATCGCTAAAAGTTTTCAATTTTATTTGAGCGGGCCCCCTCCGGTAATGAGATGCTACATGTACAGTTGAAGAGTCCATTGAATTGTTGAAAATATTCATTACACACGTCAATCGAATGTTCGGGCGAGTGTCGCATTGCTTGTCATTTAAATATTGCCGTACAAAACAGAGTGACACATCGTGACGGGCTATTGTCATTGTTGCATTTAATTTTGTATTTGTGCAGAAACTTCTTCACACGAGTGCTTAGATACCAAATAGAAGTCACCAGTTATCGATTATTTACGCTTGGAGTAGGTTAACATTGGTATTGGCTATTTTACCTATAGGTAAATATATTTTGAGAATGTAGGTAAATTATGATTATTAAAAGTCTCAAAATAAAACTAGAAAAAAGCATAGGTACAGTCGCCTGCAATAATAAGTATATATTTTATAACTTTTACATAAAGTGAAGAAAGAAGAAATCTATATCTATACTAATATTATAAAGACGAAAGATTTGATTGTTTGTTTGTTTGTTTGTCTGCATCGAATAGGCCTCGAAACTACTGAACCGATTTGAAAAGTTCTTTCGTTGTTAAAAAGCTACACTATCTGCGCGGGCAAAGGCTAGGTATATATTATATTTTTTTACGGGAGGAAGGATTTATGGGTGTGTATTACAATTTTTAATTCTGAAATTCCCTTTAAGTACCCGTGCGAAGCTGGGGCAGTCCACTAGTAAATAATAGAATTTGTCATACGGTCGAAACAAAATTTAAAAAAATGCGAATGTTTGTTAGTTGGTTTGTCCTTTTTTCGGGCAGTAAGCAACAGAGCTATCGGATCGACGTGTTTTTTGCGTAGGTTACGGGCCGGAGGCTACTTTTAATCGATATTTATTTTTCGCAAAAACATATTGCCTTGATTGTTTTAGCGTTTTTTAACGTTTTCGTTACTACCAGAGAAGCTGATTGCGGGAAGAAGTTACTAAGACCAGCCCTACCTGTATTGATACCCAGTGTAAGGCGTGGAGTGATATTAAAATTCTGAGTGAAGATCATGTTTCCACGAGCACGACGAATGGTAATGGATGGATGTGCTCATCGAAACTAAGTAGGTAATCGTAGTTTGTAATGGTCGTAATATCCAATCCAATAATTTTGATAACATATTTTGAAGTGTTAATTCCCGTAATAGGCATAAGTATATACCTTTGTTCATCACACAATCGAATCAAACCTGAATTTAAACTTACGACCATTACAAACTACGATTACCTACTTAGTTTCGATGAGCACACCAAGAACGGTTTTTATGCGGGTCCATCCATGGTTCCAAGATATGTTTGCCGTCTGCCCAGAATAGCTTGTGGTTTGTTCCTCGTCCGCCATGCCTTCAAAGAGGGCTACTAACTGTTAGGCATTCTGTGGCTATGGGAATCGACGGACGCTGTTCGTAGTAATTTCGCGGTTTCCGACATGCAGACATTACCTACGCAAGGCATGCGGTTGTAAATCAAAAAACTCATTAGTTTATTCACCTCAAAAGCCGAGATGTCATCACCGCAGTTACAAAGTAACATGTTTTCGACTAAAACTAATGATTTTGTGGTAACGTCGGCGAACTCAATGAAGACACGGCCCCTTTGATATTATATTAGAAACAGTATGTTATAGTTATTTTTAGAAAGTAATGCTAGGTCAGACTTGCACAAAAACATATGATTCAAACTAGACCACAGCTGGGTCACAACTTCACAAGTACCTACTCAGTTTGTTTTTATCCATTAAAGGACTGAGTCAGTCTTCTGACTTATGAAATAGCCTACAATCTTTTCAATGACGTAGTTAGAAAATGTTTCTCTTCTTAACCAACAACCACACAGTTACGGAAGCAAACACCTAATTACCTACACACGAGTGAATATCTTGATTCGAGTGAAATCTGACGCTGAACTATACGTCTCGTTGATATTGGTAAGATTGACGACCACACGCGTGGAACATATCAATTCTTCAACATTTTCCGCTTCACAGTGGCTGTAGTGTCAAGTTGCGTCCAAAGCTGCGTGTGTAAGTACATAGGTAGTTAGGTACCTATATATGCGGTAGAATGACTCGCAAACTGCTGCTATCATTATTATGCGTGTAGAGTGCGTAGACGCTGCAAGGTAAATCAAGCCAGAATAACAGAATAATTGGTTAAGAAATAACTTTAAATCTGAATCTAGTACATTGACGTCTGATGTGTTTATCTCAGCTTTTTGTGGATGGACGAAACATAACCTGACCAAGTGCGAGTCGAGCCTCGCTTTAACAAGTTTCAATTTTTCGCTGGAATGGGTCTGCAAAGATGTATGTCACGCAGAAAGTTATTCAGAACTAGCTGGAACCCGCGGCTTCGCCCGCGTGGAGGTCGGTTATCGCGACCAAAAGTAATCAAGAAATTTTGATCCCGTTCCCGAAACCCATGGGAACCTTTTCCAGGTATAAAAAGTAGCATATGTATTATTCCAGGCTATAATCTATTCCTGTACCAAATTTCAGCTAGATGAATTTCTGAAGTTATCCCGAAGAAAATCGAATTCATTCATTTTTCAAACAATCTCGAAAACTTTGGACTTAGTGTAACATCACTAACAGCCACGGCCACTATCAATTTGCAAACAAATATGCTTATTTTTTAATAAGCTGGTAGGTAAATTCTGCTAAAGGTACCTAGGTAGGTAAGATCTTTGATTTTTTTACCCAATAGGTTTACCAAATAGGTAAGTAAGTAGGTCACAGAATAAGTATTTATAGTAGGTACCTTCTTCGGTTACATAGGCTAGAGTTTAACCACAAATATAAGTAGTAGAGGATTTATGTATACGTAAGTAGGTAGGTAACACATAGCTTTTCCAAGATACTAACCACTATGTAATATAAATTTACCTCTATGTTATTTAGCACGGTAGGTAAAGGCAAAAGAGGTAATAAGTAATTGAACTATTGCAGTAAGAAACTGTGGGAGTCGACCCCAACTGTCCTAACAGTAACGGATAGGACAGTGATTTTTCATTACTTATATTTTGTTAGCGATGTAGCGAGTTGTCTTGACATACCTTGGCCATATTCTAGAAATGTATTTTATATCTGATGTAAACGAACACAGTTCAAAGTTATGAAGTTTAGGTAGGTAGATGTAGTCGCGGTCGCCGCAGGAAACCGCAAACGATCAATATAAAATAATAATATAAGCTACTCTACACTGTCGGATTTTCCACATCAGTGTCTGCATTCCAATGAACCAATAAATATTTTTTACTTACTTGATGATAGTAGGATGATGTAGAAACGTAAAAAGTGTTTTAATATAGTTTAAAAAACTAAAAAAAACACTTTAAAAACGCACTGAGAAATATAAAATAATTAAATCGACTTCTATTAGTTACGATATAATGGTTAATTAAAAAAGTGTGGAGCGCTTTTTGGTTGTGTGTACTTTTATTTACACAGTAAAAGAAGCGCTCCACACTTTTTTAATTAACTTAAGTTTTTTAAACTATATATTTTTATTTTTTTACATTTTAGTCTTTTGTTACCAAGTCCAATCTATTTGACTCATCAAGACGAATCATATGAGCCCAAACACGAGAGGTTTACTAGTAGCCACTGCAGAGATCCCCTACCCACCTTCCGGTTGCATCATCAGACCCTCGTCACCAAGTTCAATCTAGTGGACTCATCAAGCCGAATCATATGAGTCCAAACACGAGGGGATTACTAGTAGCCACTACAGAGATGCCCTATCCACCTTCCGGCTGCATCATCAGATCAGGTCGATGATACCAAATTATTGCATTGTCACCGAGATTACATACACATACAAAGTTTCAAGTCGATATGACAATTAGAAGTAGGTGAAAATTGACTTCTAAGATTTGATTACATTGTTAGTTAGTTAGTTAGTTAGTTAGTTAGTTACAAGTCAAGCTAATAAAAGTGTTTTAAAAAGAAGGGCGACTGACCAAGAACGTCCGTAAAACACAATAAGATATTATAGCTTAAAGTCGAATGTAACATGGGTGATAATCAAGTCGCTACGCTAACCAGCATGCTGGATAAACCTTCTGTGCGACTGGCAATGGCTAATTCTTTGGATTTTTTAAATACTATTAAGGGCGGTGTAGTTGATTATTTATCAGCTTTAGCATAGTAGTTTTTGTTTCTATATTTTAAGAACTGCTAAAAACGTATGTTCGTTATGAAAATCATCTCATTAGTCGTACTCAAGCAATGCACTGAATTCAACGCCATCTATCAACGAGTAGAAGAAATATATACAAACTTGGGCGTTATGGTTTTTAGTCTGTGGTTATTTGTACTCACCACTCATTGACATTGACTTTAGTTATTTTATGACATTAGTAGAACTATAGTGTAGTTTTATTGACAATCTTGTATCTGTGGTATCATCAATTTACGGCCGTTCCCAATAACCGATCTATCCACGGTTTGCCCTATTATTCTAGATAAACATTTGACTTGATATAAGTAATGTCAAATTTCTATCTCTATCTTTATTAGGGCAAACCGTGGAGTTCTATTATAATATAACTGCAGCATTTGACAGACTTTTTTGGCGGCAATTGAGTTGTCAACGTGAAAATTTTGTTTTAATTTCCAAAACTTGTGTTTCTTCGAGTGATAATGTGTAATATTGGTGGATTATTAACCATTATGTGTTCGTTAATGTGTACGAGTGTGGGAAATTGAAATAAAGTTGTGAAAGTGACTTTTCAAGTTGCTCCAAAAAAGTCCGTGTAAAGTTTAAGTAAAGCACCACTACTTTACTTAAACACTATCCTCATCCTATCATCTCATCATCATCATCACCATCATCATTTAAACTTGATTCAACTCTCTGAGTTTGAAATCTTTTATACTTGACACTGGCAAATACACTAATCGTGTGACGCCATAACAAAGAAAAAAAAAAAAAAATAATATAACTGGATAGATCGGTTATCGGTTATTGGGAACGGCCGTTAGCAAATAGCAGTGGTCAGTTAGCAATTTCGTTTTTCTTTTGCCGAAACCATTATTAGTTACTTCCTCTATTTACTCGTCCTCATAATCAACCCTAGTCTCTTAACTCCAAACAGGTGAAATTTAAACGTATATAATTTACGTGTAAAGTGCAACACATAAACTCTGTAATAACATTATTTTAAGTGCCATGGAAAAGTGCCCTACCCCGAATTTACCTACCACTAAACATATTCTAGAAGATATTGCGGATCCTGCATTCATATCTGAGGAATATCCTAAGAAGCTGCTTTTAGAAGATGAGCAATTAAATAATGCATATTCATGCTTTATTAACCTCAAGCAATTAGAAGGGGACCTAAATAAGCAAAGCGAGCTGAAATGTAAACTTGAAGAGCTGAACAAGACATTAATTGAAAACATTGCTAGCTTAAAAACGCAAGCATCAACACAGGGTAAATGATCTTTTCAAAGTCAGAGAAATCTTTAAAACTCCTATCCCACCATTTGGAATTTGAAATAAGAAAATGAACCCATATTCAACATTTGTAAATATTACATATTTATATTGATTTAATTTATTGAAGCATTAAAAAATATTAAGTATTTCAATAATTATTTTATTATACTCCCAAATTGAACTAATTCTTCTTCTGATACCAAACCTAGATGGTACAAACATACTAAAGCAGCACCTTGTTCTGCAAACTTTTTATTTTTTTCCCAGAAGGATGATGTGTATTTCTTTCCATTAAATGTAATTATAGTGCGAAATAACTTTTCTATTTGTTGTGTGTCATACATTGGATGTGTGTGTCCATTTTTCCCAGCCCAGGTGTGAAGTCTTGCTTTCGGCAAGTTGAGGTCATTAAAGTTAGCTCTGATAAAGCATACCTGAAAAGAAATCAACTATAATTTCATTCCAGAACTTTGATTTTAGTAATATAAATATGTTAAAATTAGTGATTTTTACCTTCATCTGAGTGACATCAACAAGCTCTGTATCAGTGAGCTTATTTTTCTTCCGAGGTGGTTCCAAGTCATCTGGGTTCACCTGCCACCTTCCTCGAATCCCCAGCTTTTGGTAGTGTGACTGCTTTTCTCTACAATATTCTTCTAGATCCCAAATAGCGCTGTAGAATAGATCATTTTGATATAGTTAGGTTATTTTTTAATAAGGATCATTTTACAAGTAAGATGATGTACCTATCCACTCAAACCCACTCTTGGTGTAATTGAAATAAAACTTTATTCAACTTTACAGTCTAAATTAATCTCCAATTTCAATTTTACATTTGGTGTACTTTGTTGAGATTCAAAACGCTTGGGTTATGCATGATTTAAATGGGTGATGCCTATATAGTTTCAAATCATACTACTTAGATGTAAGGAAACAAATTGGACACATACCATATTTGTTCTAAAGTTTGACAATCCAAGAATTGCCTTCCTCTAGGTGTCTCTTGCAAATCTCTCAATATATTTTGAATACAGTATTTTGTATTCGAAGGAGAGTTGTCATACTGAACTGCTAATTTCAAATACTCATTTATGACAGTGTCCATCGGAAGCATCCCTTCTTTTCTGAAAATAGTGCAGTTCCATTCAGCTGCTCTTGCTAGCATTACACTTGTACAACCGGTCATGCTTTTGAATTTACAAATGTCACTGTGTTTTTCTATTTCCTTAGAACCTCCACTAAAACAAATGTTAAGACTGAGATATTTTCAACTTTGGTTCCCTATAAATTTTACAGATTAATTTTACTATTTCATACTTAGCAATAACTGGGATAGATATCCTCTCAGCCACATATTTGATGATGTCAGTATGCACTGCATGTTGTGGTCGCTCATGTCGAGTCCTGCCATGAATTGCAATTGCCTTTATACCAGTACTAATCAGCTTCTTTACAAGACTAAGAGTGTCTTCTGCAGTATCAAGTATTCTAATTTTACAACTCACGGGTATAGAAACATTTGTCACCAATGTTCTCAGAATGTTACAAGCCTTTTCTGGTTGCTCTAGTAGTGCAACACCCATACCACCTTTTATTGAAAACGCTTTAGGGCAGCCCATGTTAATATCAATTGCAGCTACATCATTCTCTCTGTAGACAATATTAAAGAAAGATTAGAATTATATAACAATTTGTTTGATCAAATAACTGTAATGTAATAAATTGTATTTACATGAATTTAGCAACTTTCAGTGCACGTTCTGCATCACATGTACCAAGCTGTAATACAACTTTTTCTTTTTCTTCAGCACACGTCCGAAAAACTATTGTGCCATCGGTTTGGTCTATGTAATCAATTGTGTTGAGTATTTCTAAAAACAAAGTTCATTGTGTTAATCTGGATTGATTAATTGATAAATCTTTCAATACATGTAGGAAATTAAATGTGATATTGTCAAAAATAATTCAAATGTAAGATACCAATTTGTTTAGGTCTTGTTCTCACCATTAACTCTGCGCTTTGATCTCAAGAATTTCCAGTCAATTAATTCTTCGGTATAAACGATATCTGCACCATAACGAAGTGATAGTAAACGCATTGGTAATGTACCAATCCGCACCATCGGTGCAAGAATTAATTTATTTTCGTAAGTCAGCATCATAAAAGTTTACAATTTCTAGTGGTAAATGGGCGTAACCACATATCCAGCGTAACGTAACGTGTTTAATACTAGGTACTCTTTTTAGTTTACTTATAATAACCTATTACCTTCTCTCACTTTTTTTTTTTTTTTTTTTTTTTTGTTTTGTTATGGCGTCACACGATTAGTGTATTTGCCAGTGTCAAGTATAAAATATTTCAAACTCGGAGAGTTGAATCAAGTATAAATGATGATGATGATGATGAGATGATGGGATGAGGATAGTGTTTAAGTAAAGTAGTGGAGCTTTACTTAAACTTTACACGGACTTTTTTGGAGCAACTAGAAAAGTCACTTTCACAACTTCATTTCAATTTCCCACACTCGTACACATTAACGAACACATAATGGTTAATAATCCACCAATATTACACATTATCACTCGAAGAAACACAAGTTTTGGAAATAAAAATAAAATCTATATGTTGACAGTTCAATTGCCGCCAAAAAAGTCCTTCTCTCACTTCTCGCATAAGTCGCGTTTCAATAACCTGAATAACCTAGTGATGGGATTGGAGTTGCTTTTCTCTCGAGTGACTCGAGTAGTTCTTATATTACTCGCACTCGAGTTAAATTTTTGATAACTCGAGTTTCGAGTTACTCGACTCGACTCGAGACTGAGAAATTCAAGTTGTGACAAGTTTACCCACTGTAGGTTTTCTTTGAAATTACGTAGAAATCTGGTTGTGTGAGTTGTTAGTTTTGGTTATTTATCACTGTATTATTAGTAAGTGGTGAACATGAGTAAAATATTTTTTGAGTAGCTTTTACAATAATGCGAAAATGAATACACATTTCTATGTAAAATTAATATTGTTTTATTCTTCTTTTGGTCACTCGAGTTTTATATTCCGAGTGACTCGAGTGAAAAAAAATCACTCGAGTCCCATCACTAGAATAACCGATCTATCCACGATTTGCTCTAAATTAACTAAATTTGGACTTTTTTGGCGGCAATCGAATTGTCAACGTGAAAATTTTGTTTTTATTTCCAAAACTTGTGTTTCTTCGAGTGATAATGTGTAATATTGGTGGATTATTAACCATTATGTGTTCGTTAATGTGTACGAGTGTGGGAAATTGAAATAAAGTTGTGAAAGTGACTTTTCAAGTTGCTCCAAAAAAGTCCGTGTAAAGTTTAAGTAAAGCACCACTACTTTACTTAAACACTATCCTCATCCCATCATCTCATCATCATCATCACCATCATCTCATCATCATCATCACCATCATCATTTAAACTTGATTCAACTCTCTGAGTTTGAAATCTTTTATACTTGACACTGGCAAATACACTAATCGTGTGACGCCATAACAAAGCAAAAAAAAAAATAAACTAAATTTGACATAGGCTCCATAGAAGTAATGTCAAATTTATGTCAATTATCAATCCGTGGATAGATCGGTTCTTCTTTATTTTTTTTTTGTTATGGCTTCACACGATTAGTTTATTTGCCTGTGTCAAGTATAAAATATTGGGGACTGGACTTTTTTGGCGGCAATCGAATTGTCAACGTGAAAATTTTGTTTTTATTTCCAAAACTTGTCTTTCTTCGAGTGATAATGTGTAATATTGGTGGATTATTAACCATTATGTGTTCGTTAATGTGTACGAGTGTGGGAAATTGAAATAAAGTTGTGCAAGTGACTTTTCTAGTTGCTCCAAAAAAGTCCGTGTAAAGTTTAAGTAAAGCGCCACTACTTTACTTAAACACTGTCCTCATCCCATCATCTCATCGTCATCATCATCATCATCACTTGATTCAACTCTCTGAGTTTTAAATATTTTATACTTGACACTGGCAAATACACTAATCGTGTGACGCCATAACAAACAAAAATATATAAAAAAATAAAAAAAATAAAATGTATAAAATATTTCAAACTTAGAGAGTTGAATCAAGTATTTTATAAATTATGATGATGATGATGAGATGAAGGGATGAGGATAGTGTTTAAGTAAAGTAGTGGCGCTTTACTTAAACTTTACACGGACTTTTTTGGAACAATAATCCACCAATATTACACATTATCACTCGAAGAAACACAAGTTTTGGAAATGAAAACAAAAATATTACCAATATTACACATTATCACTCAAAGATACACAAGTTTTGGAAATAAAAACAAAATTTTCACGTTGACAATTCGATTGCCGCCAAAAAGTCTCTAGATCGGTTCTCATTCTCACTTCTCTCCTATCAGTTTTTTTTTGTAGTGTGTCTGACAGTCACACTGTCACAAGATTAGTGTATTTGCTACATTGACCTATTCTATCTCAATGATTTGCTAGTGTCAAGTATTATATATTTCAAACTCAGAGAGTAGAATCAAGTATTAATGATGATGATGACATGATGATAATGATGAGATGATGGGACACAGCAACAAGCCGGGTCAAAGAGGATAAAGTAAAGTAGTGGAACTATATGTTATGGAAATAATTTCATGTTTGACTTTTTTGGCAATCGAATTGTCAACGTGAAAATTTTGTTTTTATTTCCAAAACTTGTGTATCTTTGAGTGATAATGTGTAATATTGGTGGATTATTAACCATTATGTGTTCGTTAATGTGTACGAGTGTGGGAAATTGAAATAAAGTTGTGAAAGTGACTTTTCAAGTTGCTCCAAAAAAGTCCGTGTAAAGTTTAAGTAAAGCGCCACTACTTTACTTAAACACTGTCCTCATCCCATCATCTCATCATCATCATCACCATTCACCATCATCATTTAAACTTGATTCAACTCTCTGAGTTTGAAATCTTTTATACTTGACACTGGCAAATACACTAATCGTGTGATGCCATAACAAAACAAAAAAAATAATTTCATGTTGACAGTTCAATTGCCGCCAAAAACCATCAAAAAAAGTCATAGCTCATAGAGAGTTTTTTTTTTTTTGTTTTGTTATGGCGTCACACGATTAGTGTATTTGCCAGTGTCAAGTATAAAAGATTTCAAACTCAAAGAGTTGAATCAAGTTTAAATGATGATGGTGATGATGATGATGAGATGATGGGATGAGGATAGTGTTTAAGTAAAGTAGTGGTGCTTTACTTAAACTTTACACGGACTTTTTTGGAGCAACTTGAAAAGTCACTTTCACAACTTTATTTCATTTTCCCATACTCGTACACATTAACGAACACATAATGGTTAATAATCCACCAATATTACACATTATAACTCGAAGAAACACAAGTTTTGGAAATAAAAACAAAATTTTCACGTTGACAACTCAATTGCCGCCAAAAAAGTCCAAATAGAGAGTTGACTTGTGGAATTTTGGATTTGATTACGTATCTATACTTAATATATATATATAATATTATAAAGCTGCAGAGTTTGTTTGTTTGTTTGAACGCGCTAATCTCAGGAACTACTGATCCGATTTGAAAAATTCTTTCAGTGTTGGATAGTCCATTTATCGAGGAAGGCTATAGGCTATATTTTATTTCCAAAAAAATTAGGGTTCCGTAAGAAAATTGCTATTTTTTAACCCAAGGTATGAAATCGAAAACCTATTTTTGCGTGCGCTGCAAAAACTATTGACACTAGAACGAAACAATGTATTACGGGTTTGTAGGTCCCATTAAGATCTACAAAAAAGTCCGCGAGAGCATATGTCTAACTATTATAGCTATGCCACAATATGTGTTTTTTTTATTTTTAAAATGTAATTTTAATGCCGCCGCTAGAAAAGGCTCTTTATTTGTATCTTGGTATTAATCCTTATCAAAATATAACTTTTTGAATTGTTCAATTCGGACATTCCATTCGAAAGATATCACGAGTTTAAAAATGTAAGTAGTAGTAGAAAAATAAACCCGCTGCACCGCAGTGCCGCGGGAAACGCGGTGAGGTGAGGGGGGACCGAAGGCGGGAGAATATTCTATAAAATAGGTAAAATGCGGTCGCAATTTGCAAACCAGGAAGACCTAGCTTAGCTGCGCGGTTCAAACGTGCGGTCAAAAAAAAATTAAAATTAAAATAGGATAATGGATACAGCAGGTAACGCGGTGAGGGGCACCGAAGTGCGGGAATAATTTTGGAGTATACGGAATATATACGCTTTCGCGCCTAAACTACTGGACCGATTTAAATGAAATTTGGTATAGAGATAGTTTGAGCCCTGGGGCAGGACATAGGATACTTTTTATCGCGATAAACTGTAGCCCACGCGGGTGAAACCGCAGGGAACAGCTAGTTATATATAAAGATGTGATAAACGGCTTAAAATTGACAACGCGCTTAAAGCGTTCCGCTTATATCCGCTTTTTGTTGAATTAAATGGACACATGCTTAATAGCGACTAGTGACAAAAGCCGAGAGTTAAAAAAAGCGTTTAATGATTCGTGGCTTTTTAACGTTGTTACTAGCTTAAATAAATTTGTTATTATTATGTTGTAATTTAGAATAGTTTTTTTTATATTATATTTTTAATTTTTTTATCTTATTAAATAAATACTTTAGACTACAAAGTAACAATATTTATGAATTAATTAACTTCCCTTCGTACATATCAGGCGACTGTCTGAAATGAATTATCAATCCATTAATCACTGGGTTTCATTTCAGGCGTACTTAGAAGTTCATTGATTTTATTTACATCATGTATTATTTATACTTGTTTTCACTACGGTATATTTACATTCTTGTTTTATATATACATGAATAATGCCTTTTTGTTGTTTTTTTGTGTTTTTTTAAAACACTTTTATTAGCTTGACTTGTAACTAACTAACTAACTAACTGACAATGTAATCAAATCTTAGAAGTCAATTTTCACCTACTTCTAATTGTCGTATCGACTTGAAACTTTGTATATGTATGTAATCTCGGTGACAATGCAATAATTTGGTATCATCGACCTGATCTGATGATGCAATCGGAAGGTGGGTAGGGAATCTCTGCGCTGGCTACTAGTAAACCCATCGTGTTTGGGCTCATATGAATCGTCTTGATGAGTACAATAGATTGGACTTGGTGACAAGGGTCTGATGATGTAACCGGAAGGTGGGTAGGGGATCTCTGCAGTGGCTACTAGTAAACCCCTCGTGTTTGGGCTCATATGAATCGTCTTGATTAGTCCAATAGATTGAACTTGGTGACGAGGGTCTGATGATGCAACTGGAAGGTGGGTAGAGGATCTCTGCAGTGGCTACTAGTAAACCCCTCGTGCTTGGGCTCATATGATTCCTTTTGATGATACCGATAGATTCGACTTGGTAACAAAAGACTAAAACGTAAAGAAATAAAAATATATAGTTTAAAAAACTAAAAAAAAAACACTTTAAAAACGCACTCAAATATATAAAATAATTAAATTGACTTGTATTAGTTACGATATAATGGTTTATTCAAAAAGTGTGGAGCGCTTCTTTTACTGGGTAAATAAAAGTACATACAACCAAAAAGCGCTCCACACTTTTTGAATTAATCATTATATCGTAACTAATACAAGTCAATTTAATTATTTTATATGTTTGAGTGCGTTTTTAAAGTGTTTTTTTTTAGTTTTTTAAACTATATATTTTTGTTACATAACACATAAGTCTCGAAGCTCACTCGCGCGCGTAATGTAAATAAACAAATTAAGCCCTCGCTGAACTTAATTTGTCAACAACAAAAAGCGAACTAGAGAAAATTAAATGGAAGACGGAGGAACATTTCGGTTTCGTTGTAAAACACTAACCAACTAAACACAAGGCGTTGCCAGTCCCCCACAAATATTACGTAAATAAGCAGAACGTAATTTAGCCGCGTAATATGACATCTAATTCAATTAATATCGCGCCTTCATTGCATAGAAATAAGGTTGAAATAATGTGAATCCAATACAATTAAAAATCTTTATTTTGAGTCTTACGCTTATAACAATCAGATTTTATTTTGAAATGTATAGGTACCTATCGGAATAAGGTTTGCATTTGTTTGGACTTTGGAAAAAAGTCGTCAACGTTTAAACGGAGTCGGCTTATTTTCATCAGGCCGCGACCCGCTTATGCGCTTATTTTGAAGAGCGATGATTTTCAGTTGTATCTGTATCAGAATAAGGTTTGCATTTGTTTGGACTTAGGAAAAAAAACCTTCAACGTTTAAACGGCGTTTTTAAACCGCTTTTCGTTAATCGCCCACCTCTAAATTTATATAGTCTATTTAATCTATGATTTGATTATTGACGTCTTGAACTAAACATGGGCGCTATCAGCAATTTCTGGCAACGGCTATCTAACCGTTAATTGGTTTTAATATCGATACTGATAACCGTTGCCGGATATCCGGATCAAAGCGGGTTTTTTTTTTTTGTTTTGTTATGGCGTCACACGATTAGTGTATTTGCCAGTGTCAAGTATAAATATTTCAAACTCAGAGAGTTGAATCAAGTTTAAATGATGATGATGATGATGAGATGATGGGATGAGGATAGTGTTTAAGTAAAGTAGTGGCGCTTTACTTAAACTTCACACGGACTTTTTTGGAGCAATTAGAAAAGTCACTTTCACAACTTTATTTCAATTTCCCACACTCGTACACATTAACGAACACATAATGGTTAATAATCCACCAATATTACACATTATCACTCGAAGAAACACAAGTTTTGGAAATAAAAACAAAATTTTCACCTTGACAATTCGATTGCCGCCAAAAAAGTCCCAAAGCGGGTTTTCAACTAACGAATGCGATCGTTTTCGTTAACTCGATAATGTAAATAATTATATGCCTTACTGTCTTGTCGAACTAAAGTACCTACTCGTATTACTCGACGTGTGAGTGCACAGATTAGAATAAGACCTTTCCCTGACATTTTTCTAAATCACAGAAAAGTTCAATAATAAATAGTTTTGTACACGACTTATAAATAACACTAACCCTACTTAACTACTTTCTAAAATAAAACTTTTTTTATATTTACACTCTATCACAACCTAACTTACTATTTTTTAAAATTAAATCATCTCAATGCGAAGAACAAAAAACTTTAAGGAACGCACAAGAAAAAAAAGTAAACAAACTTAACTTCTATCTAGCGGTCTAATAATTCCACCTGCGCGCGGTTGTTTCATAATAAACCAATTCTACATGTCATGAATATCGCATATTTTGTAAAGTAATCACGACCTTAAATCAATGAGCACAAAGTTTAACTATATTAACCCTTTAGAGGTCAAATTATAATAAACAGTTCCCGGCTTCCAGCGCATGCGCTCTAGCAACAAACCACTGTCCATTATAGTTTGATCTATCAATATTCAATTCCTCTCTGTTTTACATATCACGAATGATAGAGAGGGCATGGTTATTGGTCGTTCGGTTACCGCAACCTAGCGAAACTAGCGATAGCGAAACGTCACGAGAATCGAAACCAACTAGCCAACAAAACAACTGTGTGTCAGTTAGTTGGCAACGTCGCGTCCCCGTCAGTTGATAAAATGGATATCTGATAGCCGCTGCTAACCATATCAATATCGGTTGGGTACGTTAGAGGCACGGCAACCGTTTTCAGTTACGTTTCGCTATAGCGGACACATGTTTATCTTGAACTAAACTAATGTCATTGGGTGGGACTGGGAGCAAAAGCAATAGCAATATGTAAGTTCTATCTACACCATAGATTAAGTAGACTATATACTACGTAATACGTATCTACACTACAAATACAAACAGTGGGGCAGTTAAATTCACTTTCATAAATATATCACGGACTTTTTTGGCGGCAATCGAATTGTCAACGTGAAAATTTTGTTTTTATTTCCAAAACTTGTGTTTCTTCGAGTGATAATGTGTAATATTGGTGGATTATTAACCATTATGTGTTCGTTAATGTGTACGAGTGTGGGAAATTGAAATAAAGTTGTGAAAGTGACTTTTCAAGTTGCTCCAAAAAAGTCCGTGTAAAGTTTAAGTAAAGCACCACTACTTTACTTAAACACTATCCTCATCCCATCATCTCATCATCATCATCACCATCATCATTTAAACTTGATTCAACTCTCTGGGTTTGAAATCTTTTATACTTGACACTGGCAAATACACTAATCGTGTGACGCCATAACAAAACAAAAAAAAAAAAATATATCACGTTTTACGATGTGCAGTAACTTCGATATCGTTTTCATATTTTATTATAATACTGCTAAACAGATCGTGATATACCCAACGTTACACCAGTTATTTGAGAGAAACAATCGAACTCAGTCATATACAAATTACACAGGAATAGGAAAAAACATTAAAAATGAAGCCTGCTGTTGCTGCTGACGAGATGTTCCCTGAAGGTGTGGGACCCTATATGGATTTGGAAGAGGTTCTTTACTGAATATTAATGCCAATGCTATCTCTTTAAAACCTTGCATTTCGAATTTACTACTTTAACTAATTTATTGATACTGTTTTCAGGCAGGAGGACCATCAAATCTTCTGATGGATCTCGCTGCAAATGAAAAAGCTGTCCACGCAGACTTCTTTAATGGTAAGTTATAATTAGTTTTTCAAAAATACTAAGTGCTACTGAGCTGCCTCAAGCGCTCGATTTTGCTACTTTCTTATCAGAAACACATTTTCCTTGGTAAAAATTTTACTACAACTAATGTTCACAGGTCTAAAATTAATATTACCCTTATTTAAACACTGGTTTTAAGTAACTGTTCTTTGCAGCATTGCTAATTTAAATAGACTAAGCGATCAAAAGAAATAAACTAGATATGTACTTTGATAGATAAAATATATTTTTCAAATATGGTAAAAGAATGTAGATTTAAAATCGGCTAAATTGATTCCAACAACTTTTTTTCTATCTTTAACATTGTGAAGAGATTAAAAGACTTAAGGTTTTAAAAAGCTTCTCGACTGTATTTAGAATTTGATAAAATGGGTGGAGGGAACACCGTATAAATAATTTCTGAGTCTTGGATATTTCTATCTATATAAGTATTTATTTCTCTATATAAGTATGTATATCGTTGTCTAGTACCCATAACACAAGTTTCGAGCTTAATTTGGGGCTAGGTCAATTTGTGTGCAATGGTCCCTGATAATTATCTTATCTAATATTATTTGCTGCAATTATTGCTGCTTTAATATCTAATATAATTGGCTGCCAAATAATATCTCATATTATTTGCTGCATTACAATTTTATTTGTTCATATAGTGTTTGGTTTTTGCAAGAGAACTTGGAACTGAAAGAAAGCCACATTGTTCTACACATGTATGAAATCCTATTATATTATAAATGTGAAAGTTTGTGTGTGTGAATGTTTGTTACCACATATCACCGTAATTACTTAACCAATTTTGATGAAATTTGGAATGAAGATAGCTTATACCCTGGATTAACACATAGGCAACACTTTTTATCTCGGAAAAGGGTTCCTGTGGGATAACGGGACAACGCGGGTGAAACTGCGGGGTGCAACTAGTTATTTATAAACTAGCCTTTATACATGGCATTGCAGGATTGCTAAAAATTAATATTTACATTATTGTTTCAGATTTTGAAGACTTGTTTGATGATGATGATTTAAAATGATATTTTCATTTTAATGTAAGTATAATAGTAATATGTACTTTTAAATAAAACAAAGAAGATGGATATTGGCCATTTTATTTTTATCAATTTAAACAACCAGTATAAATACAATTCGCTAAATTGATATTTTAATTAACTATTCCTACTCTAAAAACTTAATGTAAATCTTGAGTTACCAGATTTTACTGTAATAATAAATTTATATTGCTATAAACTATAAGGATAAGATTCCAAGCGCAAGCATATGTCGATTTCTGCTCTCCCGGCTGTACTTCCTTCTATGGGGGAGAGTATATTATACACCGTTCCAACCATGAGTCAACCCCACCATAAGACATCATTTCCACATAGTGAATGCAAGGCTGTGAACAAAGCCACAATCGATGATATGATTGCAAGTTGCAATGCCTGAATGTTGAATAAAACCGGTCAAGCATTGGAAACATATTCATTTTAATAATAATTCATCACAATAAACAATTAACAGTGTAGTGTCGAAGATAAAAAAAGAGGACATGTCACAAAATGAGTGTCTTTAGATAAGATTGTATAACACGGGAGCAAAATGATATTTTTACGGCGATGGGCGCTATTTTGAATCCAGAGCGCAGGGGGGATTCAATATACAACGCCAGAGGAAAAATAATTTTGCGGCCGAGTGATATGATACACTCTACTTTTCATTTCCCTCTAAGAAAAAAAAATATACCGGTCAATAACTTTTAACATACAATATTTTCGTTGGATCTCTTTGGATTCATGTTCCAAATTCAAAAAATCATGCCTGTCCTCTATGAGTCTCTTGAAAAAAGACCTACTTTGCTTGCACATAATGAAGAATTAAGATTGTTTTTTTGAATAATGAGATGAACATTAAATTTTGACATGAACACCAAAACTCCAAAAATAGCTTTAGAAACACAATAACAGAAAGTAAACAATGCCACAAGTAAAGAGAACGAAACTATAAAAATAGAAACCTGGCGCTAAGCAAAGGTCTGTGACGAAATGTTCTTGCTAGCTGCTACTTACATAAATGGCTGTTACATTATTTCGTAATAAGAATTACATTCTCTTATATTATTGCTATAGGCTTCTAACAACTAAAGTCACAAATTATTTACTATTTAAAATATGTAGTATCTCATTAACAAAGTCCCTTAGTTATATTTTAACATATTGGCTGGTTTTCTTATCGGTCATACAATTACATTCATCTTTCAGGCATCTGTAAAAAGAAGCAATCACATGAAACTGACATAATACATATTGCATTTTCATTCAAAATTATTTTAAGATTATTGCCTACTTATGCCATAATCCAGTGTTAATTATGGCCATTTTAGTGTCTGAACAGTTCCATCTTACGCATTAGCTTGGGCTTCAACACATGTAATTAACAAAACACAGGATGGTTGCCTGGCAGAGTTTTTTTATGTGCATGCATAGGTGTTATTTTACCATATATTATTTTACTTTAACTAGCATTAAAACGTCTTTTTTGCATGGATGTTGACAAGATTTAATGCTAGTTAGCATTAATCAACATCTGAGTAGGGCAGTCAAGAGCCGTTTAAAAACTTATTATTTTTATAATACAAAAATATTATATCATTTATTATGTTGATTATGAATGAACCTCTTCCTTTTGTTCTTCTTCGGTTACATTTTTTATTACAAATACCCATTGAATTGTTTTTAAAACACAAACAGCTCAAACAGAAAATACAACAGATATTATAATACATATTATAATAATGCTCTTTCGCATGCAATAATGAAGCAATTCAGATTAAATGTCGACTTCACTTTTTAGGACTATTGGAGCTAATCCAATGTTGCAAATGAAATGTCTCACTAGTAGTCTGATACAAAAGGTAATGTTTTAATATCAACCAAGAAGCGTTATTGACTAACTTATAGATGGTGTACTAAAATTTGGAGAAACCTTGTTAAATACTATGTTAATGAAACATAACAAAAATAAGCATAGAAAACCCATACCAATACCGCTTTGTCAACACTTGATTAGTGTTGACAATGGTTCAAAGATGCTATTACATATCAAAACAACTTAAAGGTTATTATAATTAAGTCACGTAAAGTGTAAACTTACTGCACAAAACGAATTGTGCGTTATTGTTGGGGGTTATCTACCGAATTCTTCATTTATACTGCTGTTTAAATAAGACAAAATGTTATTTCAGGTCTTAGTATAAACTATAAACAATTCATGAAGTCCTAGCTATCGCTAAACATCTACGTCGCTGCTGTCATCGCTGTATTCATTCCCTTCTTGGTCATCAGGCTCATCTTCTGCTTCTCCTTCTTCTTGAATGTCTTCTTCTTCATCAGCCTCTTCCTCATATTGTTCTTCCAATAAAGTTGTTATGGTGCTCAGATCGCCTTTAGCCATTTCTGGAAATATATAACACATATGATAACATTTCTGTACATCTAAACAGAGTGAGTGATATTGAGTTATGATGACATCTTCATATCTAATTTTTTGTGATTGGAAAGTACAAGTAAAAAATGAAACGCAGGGCAATCTTTGAAACGCACGATGTAGCAGTCGCGCCTGCGAAGCTGAGACGGATCGATAGCTAGTAGAAATTGAAATTTAATATCTCGCATAATTTTACTTTTTTGTGTTTTTTTATTATTCAGAAAGCTTAAACGCAATGAAAACTATGTATGTATATAGAACAAGATCAATGAATCAAGACTTCGCGAGGCACGTGATCGCTCGAGATCGGGATTGCATTCTCCACTAATGCTATGCACCCATTGAATTAATTATAATATTAATTTCTGTAGATATTTCTGAAGAACGAACTAGAATCCACTACATATTGATAATTAAGACACTTTGACTTATACACGGACATCGCCCAAAAAATGACCTGCCGGGGTTTCTTGTCTGTTATTTTGCCGCGGCGTAAGGAGGTTGTAACAGGGATAGCTAGTTTTAAGTGGTATCCTATATTTTGATTTTGATAACGCATAGGTACGAATCACGCAGAAAATGCTATATTATTATTACTTATTACACACCTTGATCTATGATTTAGGTTAAGTTTCAATAACTTAATTTTATCATAGCTAGCTGTTCCCCGCGGTTTCACCCGCGTGGGCTACAGTTTATCGCGATAAAAAGTATCCTTCCCCAGGGTTCAAACTATCTCTACCATTTAAATCGGTTCAGTAGTTTAGGCATGAAAGCGTATAATATGTATATTCCGTATACTCTACTCCAAAATTATTCCCGCTCTTCGGTACCCTTCTCCCCCCCCTCCCATTCACAAAAAAATAAATAAAACCTTCCTCGAGAACCACTCTATCAATTGGTGAAAACAGTATGAAAATCGGTGCAGTAGTTATTTGACTTTACCGCGAACAAACAGACGCGGCGCAAGGGACTTGTTTTATAATATGTAGCGAATAACTTGACAAATCGATACTCACGCGCAACATATGTTTCTAACGATTTCGGAACCATCGTTTTGGCCCTCTCAATATCTTCTCTTGAACATTCACCTTTATCTAAACCTGAAACGAAGATCATTAAAAATATATTTTATGAAGCAATACTTCCTAATAAGTCATCTGAGCAGGAGCCTTACATGTAGAGGATTCGATCCCGGTTGATTTTTCTAATCCCGGGATTTCGGGATTATCTACAGTCAATCCCGGGATTGTATTAGTAATGGAAAGTGGTACCAATAATATCAAAATCATTACTTTTATACATCGAAAATTTAAGTTTTTAGTCTTCAAAAAGGTGGGTAATCAAAATTATACTTTCTTCTTATAAAATAAACAAACTAGATACTTCTGTGTGTGTACTTGTGATACTTAAATAAACTGAAAAAAAATTATCTTCTCTTAGAGTTAATTAGATAAACTATAAATAAAGACTATAATAATAAATAGATCAGTGTCTATAGAAACTTCCTTTTAACTTTGCAGATGGGCACCCCAACACGGTACAATCAATTTTGCTTACAAACTAAATTGTCTAAATATCTGATTAAAAAAAAGGTTTACTAGTCAAGAGTAAGAAGTTTATTTGTGATCATATTTGTAGGAAAGTAATTTTTAATTATCATGTCTTACACTTCATGATATTATAGTGTTGTTGTGAGTTTAAGAATGTTTGCTGGCAACAAAATTATACTAATTAACATTGTTACTGCATGCAAAATTTAGAACAGTGCTTGTGACCCATAATTTTCTTTCTCTGAGAGAAGGCCTGAAAGTCAGTTTTGGGAGCATAATGTACAATGATGAAAGAATTTAAGTTAGGCACTTACCAAACAACAAGCCCATTCTTTTTAAAATATCGATGTCATCATGAATTTGGAATCTTTTGTTAAAGTTGAACATATACTCTGTCCTGTAAAGATAAAGATAAATTGTTTTAGCCTCAAGCATTAAACTTGATTTGAAAATGCACATACATAAAATAATACTTACTTATCATTAGAAATACTGCAATCAATCAAAGCTTTATCACTAGTGTTCACCACAATAAATGGTAAATGAATAGCTGATGATGGAGATGGTTTGATTCCTTTGCTTTCTGCATCTTTATTTCTCTCTATTAAACTTTTGAATGAAATATGCTGAAAATAAATAAGAGGGTTTAAACTTTTGAAATGCTAGTGCATAGAATAACTTTTTTACAGCAACAGTCTAACAGAGTTGGGTTAAATAAAAGTGTTTTAAAAATTACAAATACATAATAAATATTAATTGTTACCTGCAATATTAATTCTTGTAACTGTTGAGTCTTTTTCTGTATCTCATCAATTTTGGTTTGTTTCTCTTTCTCTAAAGCATTACACTCTTGAACACTATTTGTAGGAAGCCCAAGCCATCGGATCTCTTTCTTTTCTTTAGATATAATATTCATTGCCATTAAAACGTTTAAAGCGTCATAAACTCTTCTACGTATGTTCTTTTGATCATACTGCTGAAAGATTCAATAATCTGAATTGTACTATGATATATTATTATTATAAATTCGCTTAATTTATTTTTGCGTATATGTTTTTTACAATAATTTTATAAAATAATACTGTAAAAACTTAAACCTAGAGTGCCACCGGTTAGCGGGGCAGGACTCAAGCTACCGGTAGTCAGGGCTGCAGAGTGAGGAATATTCTGAGGAATGTTATTAAATTTAAGTTAATGTTCATGTTTTTAGTCGATGGGCCAGAAGGAGGGCAAGATTCGATAATGTGAATTGTAGGTACAATAGATAGAAAATCAATAGATGGCGCTGCTATGGTAAATCTACGAACGTGTCATATAAGCTATTATAAAATTTAATTAAAATTTCCACAATTTCCTACACTTTTTCAATAGTTGTACAAATTTTTTTTTTATTGTTTTTATTTAACCTCTATTAAAAAATATTTAGCACTTATTATTTCAATGTGCTATGATAACAAGTTTTTCAGATTTTTTTTCTTATATTTAAACGATTAAATTAGTATTTTAATTCTTATTGAAATTATTATTAAATACCATCTGTGTGAAAAAGCATAGTGGATTCCGTGACTGATGTTCTCTTATTGTTCCTCTTAGATTGTTTACTATAATGTAATATAACAAAAACTTTAGCCACAGCAACGCGTGGCCGGGTCAGCTAGTGTACATATATATACGAAAAAATATCTTAACTAAAACATTATCTTCTTGGTTTTTTGTGATTTATTTGAAATGTGTTCACATCCCCCGTGTACACACATAGGTGTTTGTTTCAGATAGCATTGCGCTGAGACTTCGGCGCACACCTCTAATATACTCACACATACAGCTCAAAATAAAATGCTAATTAATAAATAATTTTATTTAAGAGAACTGCGTGGTTAGCCATACATTTCTGCATGTAATCTCTCGTACACTCTGCTGTAAGCTAAAATAATACTTACTTGACTGTCAGCAGAACCATGCATTCCAGCAGCGAATTCCAGAACTAGCTCATCCGCGACTTCGTTGTAAGAAGTTAAACCTTTATTTCTCACTTTTTCACACACTTTCATTGAGAAATGTCTTAGTCCTTTTCCAACTTTGTCAGCATGCTTGCGGCGCTTTGTTGTGCTGAAGGAAAGAAACAATGAATAAATATTTTTCTATATGCTTGCATTTTATCACTATCTCGATTGATAACAGCGATGGTGTGTCAACAATAGTAAGTAAATAACGCACTTCTTATAGTACTCAAGTTTAGCTACTACAACTGGAAAGACTTATTGCTAAGTTTGGCTACAAATTTTCAACTTGAAACAAGGTAGAATTTGAATTCTGAAATTAAGCTCATCATTCTGGCATCCATTTGCACTACTGAGCCACCATCACTTCAGTAATGAAATATAACTAAAAAGATATGGAATCCTTGTTATTGTTATTATTTTGGTTATTCATTTTAAAAGCAAAATATAGACTATCCTACTAATACTATAAACATGAAAGTCTGTGAGTATGGATGGATGGATGTTAGTTACTCTTTCAGGCAAAAACTACTGAATGAATCTGAATGCAATTTGGAATGGAGATAATTTATACCTTGGATTAACACTTAGGCTACTTTTAATCCCGGGAAAAGGTTCCTGAGGGATAACGGGAAGACGCGGGTGAAACCGCGGGGCGCAACTAGTCAACTAGTTATACATAATTTACTTACTATTCTACTGGAGGATCATTATCGGAGTCATGTCGCCGCCTGGTGCCATGTGACATACTTGAGGAAAGCTCCCTTGTTGACTTTTCTCCACTGGTTACCACAATTTCAGTACTATTTGATGTGGGAGCCAATTTTACAGGCGTTATGTAGGTCAGCTCTGCGAGTTGGCTGTGTTCTGGCTGTAACTGAGAGGCATTTAATATTAAAAACAAAACACTTTTCAAAGAAATAAATCATTTTAAGGTGGCAAGTGTTGTGAAAGATTTACATAAGTTTGATGAAACTTAGCCGAACCATAGAGTAAAATGTGCAGTGAGTGTTTAGCCTTAACAAACAGAACCAATTTTCAGCTTTTTAAGTTTTGTAAATTTACTGGACGCAGCCCAAAGATCATTCCATATTTTGCCTGTATGTCCATATACATGAAACAAGCGGTGTCGCAAGAGACTCATGCATCTACATATAATGTGGATGAGCTTTCTTGTGATGACTAGAGCAAGATGCGTGAAGCAAAGCTGGTATGAGGTAAAAAAATCTCTTTGGAGAATTGCTTATACAGCCATAAAATATGTGCGTTTAAACATATTCATTGAACAGACGAATTCACATATATACAACTTTATTCTGCTGGTACATCCATCAATAAGTTAAAAATTTTAAAATTTCTCATTACTTACTTTTTTTTCTTCAGTTTCTGTTGCCTCTACTTTAGGGACCACTTTAGTATTTTTTTTTAAAGCATCACTTGACACTTGCAGTATTTCTGAAAACAACAGAATTAAATACCAAATTTCATGTAGGCTTTAAATTTTCTGCGCAACAGCCTAATTCTTTTTGGTTTAAATAAATTTAGCCTAAGTTACTACTTATAACATCAGCTATGTACCTGTGAAAGTCCTGTCAAAATAGGCCATTTAGAGATTAGCCTGAATAAACCGACAAGACAAACCAACATTTTTTTAGAAACTGAGTATTGTTAGAAGTATTCTATTTATATGCATTTAGTAAACATCTGTTATTTTGATATTACCAACAGACACATAAATTTTATTTATTTGTATAGATAAAAGCACATTTGGTTCGTAAACTAGGCTTGTGTTGTGTGGCCTGAAATCAGCCCCCAAGCTTGTTTTGACAAAGAGCATTTGAATTCCAGTTATACAACTACTAATATGTTGGTAAGTATACATAATCCTACTAATATTGTAAATGTGAAAGTTTGCGAGTATGGATGGATGTTTGTTACTCTTTCACGCAGAAACTTTGAATGGATCTGAGAAAAAGACACCATAATAAAAAATCCTAAACAAGCCAGCTTGCATATAAACACAAGCACTGAGCGTAAGCCACTAAAATGTTGGTTCTAAAAATACCAAATCAAAATCAAACTTGCAAAATTAATATAAAAATTTATTTATTTACATTACATATTACTATTATTAAAACATGTTTGTATCTCTATTTATACTGCCGTAGATTTCTCTAACTCAGAACCTACAACAAATTCTATTGAACATCACTTAGAACAACCCATAACTACATTAACAGACAACTAACATTTGCCAAGTTTGATTTCAATTCAGCAAGTTGTTTGAAGATTAAAGCAAAACTATTTTTGTTTAAAAGTTAAGAGCTTAAAACTGCGTAGTAGAGATCCTTTTAATGCACTCATTAACATATATCACCATTATATTTGTTTCAACTAGTATGAATCAAAATACTTATTAATTTAATAGAGCTTTACATAATAAATAAGCAATGTTCGTTTTTTTTTGTATAAGTGTTTACTAGAATTAACAATTAACAGTGTTATACCATAATAAGTGTATGCTAATTGCAGGTTAAATAATAAATAATAATAATAATTGTAAGTTGTAAACAAAAAAAAAAAATACATACGTTGTCCGCTTTTGATACTGCTCAACTTCACAGCCTTATAAATAGGTACCTGAAATAACAGACATGTTAGGTTTATGAAAAAAATCTTAGAAAATCCAAACATACCTTATTACTTTACATTACCTATATAATACCACTTTTTTTATAATACTAGCTTTGACTTGCAGTTTAATCCGCTGCATGGAGATTCTTACTGGATTTTTATTACAATAAACCTATGACAATCAGAAATAATGTAGCTATCTGACAAATACAGGATTTTAGAATCGGATCAGCAGTTCTAGAGATTAGAAGTGACAAACTTTACCTCGGTATAATATCAGTATAGATTATATTTAACCAAGTATATTGCAGCATAAGAAAATACAATAAGATTGATAATATCACTTGCTATTTCAATTCAAATTAATTGTTAATATTATTGCAAATAGCATATAATATTTAGTTCCTGGTCAAAGTAATAGAGTTGTATGAAACATGTGGTAGAGGATGCTCTAGTGATGGTTATAAAAAAGTGAACTGGTTTAGTTTACATAACATACAAAGTTTACAGTTACAGAAATTGGAGACATAACATACCTTTCCTTCTTGAAAAACTGGAAGTCTTATCACTTTCACAGGATTAGGACTGACTTTTATTTGTGGGACTATTTGATTGGTCGTATTTTGCACAACTCTTACGACTTGTGGATGCCCTAAAATATCATAAAAACATTTATATTCAATGAATGCTTTTTTATACTGTAACTAGGTGTTTTTACATTAAAGTCTAAATTATAATTGGGTACAGAGTTGATTTTTATATCATTAGAAAGACCACAAATTAAAAATAAACATCCGGCATCAAAACTTCGAGGCCCAACGAAAACGAACGCTATCTAACCTCGTACTGCGAACGAGACTAATGCCCGTGCACGAATTAAACATAATAACGAATTCAACTAAAATCACGTTACTCGTCAATACTAATTCAGATGGTTTGGTGTCTTTTAAAAGTTATCAAGACCAAAAAAGCACTAAATAAAACTATGTTGTGCCCGCAAAGTAGCGTCACTCACTACTAACCATTGGCGTCATGGATAAGGAAATTTATTGCACTATCGGCCTGAGACATTTCCTCCGAATTTGCCGTAATCGTTTATCCATTTATTTATGCACTTGAACAACTTTTAAAATGTGTTGACGACCAAACTAAATAGGAATACCTACTCAAAATAAATGGTCACAAAATCACAGGGTCAAAATGGCGACATACTGATATATTTTGTATTTGAAAGCAATTGAATTGATTGGTCTAATTAACAATTTAACTTTTTAGGTTTACAGCAAACTCATTTTAGTAAAAATGTTAAATAATTTACAAATTAAAACAAGTAAATTAAATAGCGTAGTCGAAATCGGAATTGTGGCGGGCTCGAGTTTTACCAGCTGATAAAAAAGCGAAGTTGATTGGTTCAGTTCAGATTCAAACAAACTTCAACTTCAAACATATTTTATTTACACGTGGTATCTGTCAAGTGAATGTGTCACTGTCAGCTAACAGGTAACCTTCAACTCTGTGGTGTAGCTTTTTTTTTTTTTTCTTTGTTATGGCGTCACACGATTAGTGTATTTGCCAGTGTCAAGTATTAAAGATTTCAAACTCAGAGAGTTGAATCAAGTTTAAATGATGATGGTGATGATGAAGATGAGATGATAGGATGAGGATAGTGTTTAAGTAAAGTAGTGGTGCTTTACTTAAACTTTACACGTACTTTTTTGGAGCAACTTGAAAAGTCACTTTCACAACTTTATTTCAATTTCCCACACTCGTACACATTAACGAACACATAATGGTTAATAATCCACCAATATTACACATTATCACTCGGAGAAACACAAGTTTTGGAAATAAAAACAAAATTTTCACGTTGACAACTCAATTGCCGCCAAAAAAGTCCAATGTTGTGTAGCTTATTAGCTATTTAACCTGTCTGTGGATCTGACTGATCTGTAGCCAAACCCAACCTCTAAGCTCTTCTCTTTGTCCGAGGTGTTTTCTGGTATGCAATTTAAATTTATCATAGCGTTATCAGAAAATTAGTTTCTAAAACAAACAAGATGGCGTTTCTTAGAAATTAAAATCCGTTCATTTCATCCTATGACAATGAATGGTGACGACAAAATCAATTTTTCTTCAAGGTCCATCATAGAAGAAGAATAGGTCAAAACGATGAAGATTATTGTATGCATGCAACATAATATGGTCTTTTTGACGTACATGACAAATCTGACAATTGGACGTTTTTAGCGGCAATCGAATTGTCAACGTGAAAATTTTGTTTTTTATTTCCAAAACTTGTGTTTATTCGAGTGATAATGTGTAATATTGGTGGATTATTAACCATTATGTGTTCGTTAATGTGTACGAGTGTGGGAAATTGAAGTAAAGTTGTGAAAGTGAATTTTCTAGCTGCTCCAAATAAGTCCGTGTAAAGTTTAAGTAAAGCGCCACTACTTTGCTTAAACACTATCCTCATCCCATCATCATCATCATCATCGTCATCATCATCATTTAAACTTGATTCAACTCTCTGAGTTTGAAATATTGTATACTTGACACTGGCAAATACACTAATCATGTGACGCCATAACAAAAAAAAAATATCTGACAATTGACACTGGCAAAACAATAATGTCAAAATATTGATACCAGAAAAATAAACTATTCTGTAAACACTGCTTGAGAATTTGAAATAGAATTAGGTTAATTGAAAATTCAGCAGTTTCTTCATTGTATTTGCGGGTTGTAAAATGTATTTTAAATTAGTAATAATTAGTCTTATGTTATTATATGACAATATATTATCGATTTCCATCAACGAATTGAATATACCGCATCAACACGTTAAGTATGTTTTCAACAACTTTGAGGAACTCGCCATCTCGTGTGCAGCAGATTCTCAGTGTCCATACAGTAAAGATTTGATCGAATCAAATGCGTGCTGGGGTTATGAAGAAAATTGTAACGTTAGTACATCGTATGAAGTGAAACCTATCTGCCCAGGAGACCACCGAGGTTGGGTAAAGACAAAACAAGCTCAATATGATACTTTTTATACCCAAGCTGATTTTGGTAAGTTTTTATACTTATCATTTTATTTCAGTAATTATTATTACATAAAATATTATGAGTTGTGATGTCTGTCTTGTTCATAGTGTAGTAGTACATTTATGTAAAATATGGAAGTTATAATCAGTTTAACAATCATTTCATTGAAATTCGAATTGGTGTTAAATCATAACTAATTTCTCATCCTTTTGCCTTTTAGAACATCATCGGTGTTTGTGTGGCATGGCAGCCATGTCGATAGAGATGGACTCCATGGACTTTTTACCCACAAAATGCTGGTAGGTTTTTCACCATTGTCAATTAATGAGATTGTCAGCCCCTCCCACCATCAATTTACAATTGCTGTTGGAATTAGGGAAGCTCATGATGGTGGCAAATGTCCTGATAGCATAACTTTTCCCCTGGGGTGTGACATGTGTTAGTAAGCAGGCATTGTCTTACATCAATGGCATTGTTTGAAGATTTGGAACTGCGGCAGAGACTGCTAAGGATGCCAAGTAGTGTAAGCATGAGTTGTTGCCAAGCAATTTTATATTTATGCTGCTTTGCATTAAAACTTTTGGTCCATGGGGTCCCAGTATAAAAAAAAATACCCTTACCTAGCCAGCGTTGTTAGTAACAAGTAGTCTTGACTGAATGTAGTTGGCATTTTTGGCACCTTGCCACATGGACACCACACTCTAAGCAATTTTTTTATATAATGTTTAAATTTACCATTTCTTGCAAACAGTGTTGAATTGTTAGCATAAGTTTGTCTCCAGTTGCAATGCAATGTTTCAAGTATGTATATCTGTTTGTGGTAAGAAAATATTTTTTAAATCATTTTGTCCCTACATAGGGAATAAGTGAAGCGAAGTAATAGTGATGAATTATAATGTAATGTCATGGTTTTTACTAATGATTTATATCAGCTATTTGATGGTATAAATCAGGTTTCCAAGGTTATTTTGTCTACTGACCACTTAGAGAATCGAGAATAAATTATATTTTAGCACCCCTATTAAGCTTAACCTTCCCTTTTTCCCGCCCCCTGCAGCGCCCACAAGAGAGTGTTATCGCCCACTTTGGGAAAGACTGGTATTAATGAATAATTAACAATATTGTTTATCCCTTTCAGGTTATGTAAAAGAACAAATACAAGAACTGATGGTAATGTGCGAAGCTTCACAACCAGATGATACGTCTTTGGAATGTTCAAAATATTTAAGGTAACTTTTACATTGATCTTCAGGTGCTTTATGGAGGCTGAATGCTCAAGATCCAATGCGTACTGATATTCCAATGAATGCACACTCTTTAGTTGTGAGCTTCTACACTTGGAGATTTGGTTGGTGTTATGAATAATACATCATGCAACCATCAAATGATTTGTTTTTCGGCAACAGAAAATGTTTCAGATAAGGATTTCTATTTACACTATTAAGGTTGAGTTTTTTAGGTTGAATAGACCTGGCTCACGGTCCATGTGAACGTATTTTTGTGTGTTGCCTTGACTAAAGTTTAATTAATACAATTAATTTATGATTATAATATGTATAATTATAACGTTTCAGATTCTGCCGTGGGCGAAACATGATGCTGAATTTCACTGGGCTCATTGGGCGAGGTGATAATCTGCGCTATAAAATGGACATACTTGGTCCAGGACAGATAGGTAACCTAATGTTCTATTAACATAAATTTCATTTTTGAGTTATGTAATCAATCATTTAATTATTCACGATGGTGATTGTTTAAGTCGGGAAACCATATCAAAATCCGTTTAGTAGTATCCAAAACTATATGTAATGGCAGCACTTCTACCACGCAATACGCAATATACCACGCTTGTCACACTAAGATATTAGATGTTAAGTCTCTTTATGCCCTGTAATTTTACTGTTATCATTGAGATCTATAACCGTGTTTAATTTTGTAATTTTTTATATTTCCAGGTGGACATTGCAAGTTCCATTCAAAGAGGTTAATGGCTGAGGCAGAGCATATGAGTGCATTGCAGTCCTGGGCACCTGAACTTGTGAATTTTGTTGCCACTCCTCAAAGGCCAATAGCTGATGGCTTGTGTGACATTGTCATTAACAAACCAACTTTCATCATGAAAATTGACGCCAGTAAGTCATTACTTCTTGCTTATGAAAATAATTAGTAAAGATTTATTTGCCACAGGTCACTTGTTTGGGATATTTTAAATACATATCTGACTGCATTAACCCCTTCTTTTATTAGTCAATTTAATATGAGGTTATGATTTTTATGTTTGTTTACATATTGATTCAGATGATCTGTATTTTTTTCTGTTTTCGAGGTTTGGGGTTTCTTAGGTTTCAACTATTGATATAGTATCTAATCGCGCTTAGACATCAATAAATCAGAGATGTAATACGTACATAGTCGTGCAGGAAATGGTTTAAGGCTACACACTGAATTGTGTCGAAAAAATTGCAGAATTATGTATTGTGTTTTTTTGTTACAGCTGTAAATATGTATCATCATTTTTGTGATTTCTTCAATCTGTATGCATCTCTTCACGTGAATTCTACTCATCCAAGTACATTTTCAAGAGACAATCAAATCTTGGTCTGGGAGACATTCACTTATGAATCACTATTCAAAGATGCTTTCAAAGCATTCACTGTTAACCCTATATGGGATTTGAAAACATTCAGGGGGAAAACTGTCTGTTTCAAAAATGTTGTGTTACCTCTGTTGCCTAGAATGATCTTTGGACTCTATTATAATACTCCTTTGGTAAGTTTTATTTCTTTGGTAAAGTTTTGTATGGTGGTGGTCAACAAGCTTTTACGTACAGAGCTGGCTTTAGTGTATTTGGCGTCCTTTGGAACATGCTTTCACATCAAGTAATTATATTTCTGTGTCTGTTAAATAATTGATAATAAATAAAACGCCACCCTTTTTCCATGGATGGGACATATTCCCTATTTTACTTTCCACTTGGCGCAAAGAGCGGCCTCTCCCGTCTCTCTGCCTCAGGGCTGGCGCTGTTTTTCTTTACTTAGTGTTAAATCTGTTTCTAATATTGATTTTAAAGAAGAAGACTTCTTTGCCCAGCACATATCATGGATATTATAATAAAAACATATACTGTTGTCATTACAGATTTATGGATGTGAAAATAGTGGACTTTTTCACGCCTTTTCAAAACATATGCTGCATTCATTAAACATAAAGCTTCATCCTCGTAAAGATGACAGAGTAAGAGTCACTCTACTGTCTAGGGGCACCACTTACAGACAAATATTAAATGAAAAGGAAATCCTATATGCTCTTTCGAAAATCAAAGGACTGGACGTCCAAAGCGTTGTCTATGACAGAAAAGTGCCGTTTGTGAAGCAGATTGAGATTACCCACAATTCTGATGTGTTTATTGGGATGCATGGAGCTGGTCTAACACACTTACTGTTTCTGCCTGATTGGGCGGCTGTTTTTGAAGTGTATGTATCTACTGTTACATATTTTTATTTTTTTTTGCTTAAATGTAAATAATGCATTATGGCAACAATTTTTAACATCAACTTACATAGCGATTACTGCTATCTATAACTGTCCTAAAATATAACAAACCGGCTTTTATTTTACAGATACAACTGTGAAGATCCCAACTGCTACAAAGATCTTTCGCGACTACGAGGCTTGAAGTATGTGACATGGGAAAACAAGGCACTGCTTGTTCAACAAGATCAAGTAAGTATGTGACGATAATGCATGGTAGATTTAAGGCACATTAGAGCTGGCCGCGCCGCAACTCATTACTCTTTCAAACAATAAATCAACGACAGAGATGCAAGATGTTTTGCGGCGCAGCCCGCCCGTTGTGTGCACATTGCTTTGTGATTCATGTTTTGATGCAATCATGATAGTAGTAGGACGGATGTCAAAAAATCTGGGGTTTGAACTTTGCAGAAAGCTTGTGCGTCTTGCGGCCGGTTTCAATAACCGATCTATCCACGGTTTGACATAAATTTGACATTACTTCTATGGAGCTTATGTCAAATTTCCATCTCCAGTAGGGCGAATCGTGGATAGATCGGTTATTGAAACCGGCCCTTAGTGCTCTTTTGGCTAGCTACCATCAATACTGCTATATGTAATAAGTGTGTTTTCGTAAGCAGTTATTGAGAACAAGTTGCAAGTCCGTTCTAGGCTTAGCGGGTTAATAACCATACTCGATCACATCATAAACTAACATCAGATGAGATAGTGGTGAATCGCTGGTCTATAACAAAGACTAAAATCCTTTTAAAATAGAAATCGTAATTCTTGTCTATGGAAATACTTAGCTGCTTATATAATTAATTAGCTGCATTAATTAATTATGTATATAATAAGTTAAAAATAAGGATTACCTAAACTCGTTTTGACGCTTATGGTTTATACGTGGTATGAGGCTGTGACTAGAAATGTAGGCTTTCACAAACTTCTCAGTCATTGCTATTAAGAATAACCAATAGGATAAGTAAATGCTTATTTCTCAATTGCTTTTGTTTTTAGGGTCACGGGCCCGGTGGTGTGTCACACGCGAAATTCACCAACTATTCGTTTGACGTCAAAGAGTTTGTGAGACTGGTCCAAAAGTGCGCTGAACATGTACGTAAGCAAAAAGAGTTCCAAGAGTTCGTGAAGAGTACAGCACAACATGAAGAACTGTGATGATCAGGAATCTGCAACTAACAATAGTAACTACAAGCTAGATACGTTTATAATATTACTATGTACACAAATGTGATTTTAAATTCCCGTTTGGATTTAATTACAGTATGGACTATTAGCCGTCACCCGTGCTTTCAAACGCGTGTAGTGCACAGTTCATCGCGATAAAAAAATATTCTTCCCCGGGTTCGAGTTATTTCCGTACCTACACCAAGATCTGTTTAGGGGGTTTTAGGCGTGAAAAGGTAATAAACAGACAGAGAGTTACTTTCGCAGTTATAATATTATTATGGATCAAAGTCTTTAGTGAAATATTTATAAGTGTATGTGCTAGATCTCAGCTAGACTTTTCGCCTCAAACACTGATCTCGATTGATCTTTTAGGGTTCTGTACCCAATTTTTTATATAGAACAGTGCAGATTCAGAAGGGTGTCCGACGTCCGTTCAAAAGGGCGGAGCGGAGCACGAATATATATTTTTTCGTTAAACAAACAAATGGAAGTCAAATGCATTTATCTTATAAACCATAGTCAAAGATTAATTATTAATTAGCCATTAGTCAGTTCTATACATTTTTGATTATAGTTAATTTTGACTACGGAACATAGAACTTACTCACACATAAAAGTTTTTCAGATTTTTGATGTACCTAGGACCAATTTAAATTTTACTTGAGCCTTTTACGGAACTTTGAATTTGTGATTGCATTAAATGCAAGGGCAATCTTCATCATCATTGATTGCACTGTAAATTGATAGCGAATTATTCTTCATCGCAGCTGGAACTAAAATTTAAATTTTTATTTGGACTGGATGACTTTTTCCTAGTTATGCACACTTTTTGTAAAAGATTATTTTTACCACAGTTCCACACTCTTTTCCGTATGCTGGACATGCGCCTCTTTTGGATGGTAAATTCGATGGTAGGAATCACCATAGAATTTTCTTTATTTTCTGTTCTGCTCTTATATTTTTTCAATTCCTGAACCACTAGGGATCTTTGTTCTAACTAAAGATTTGAGCTGTATATCTGTGACCTTGACAGAACGGCAGTCACTCGTAATTGCTACTTTTACTTTTTATCTACTTACATTTCGTTCTTTGACTTCATTCGTAAACAACGTCGTATTACTCTAAAATACTTTTTGCTCCTTCATTGCCACTGATGTTCATAGTTCAAACAATGCAACATACAAAGGACTATAGGTACCAGAGATGAGTGTGCGCGTCACTCCTTGTCCTAGTGTTAGGACAATTTTTATAGCACGAACTTCAATCTTTAAACTCTTGAGTTTGCTAGGTAGTTGCGGGCCATTTATCAAACGCATTATGTCAATCCATACAAAAGTCCAGCGACTAACAAACAATAACTGATAACAACAACTAACTGATACTCCTTATTTTACGCTTTAGGAGTTCGTAAAACAACTTAAAATTGGCCAGTTATAAAGTTGAGCCTACGAAGCGTTATTTGTGTAGGTACAAATTAAAATTTCTTTAACACTGAATGTCTTGACAAATGACCGCGAACGTTGATGTAATCCGGTTTATTTATTAATCCCGAATGCACCGCTAGTTTAATTGTATCATCGTCGTCGAGTCCCAAGTTCGTAATTACAGCTCGCGATACTCAGATAAATGGTTCGAAAGAACAGCGGAGGGCGCACGTCTGCTTGAATTATTGACAGTTAATCCGAGAATGTTCCAAATAGCTGCATATGGTGTAAGATATTGTTATGTGGGTTATTCTTTACTAGCTGCGCCCCGCGGTTCCTGTTTTCCTGCGGACACTCATTTTTGGGATAAAAGTACATATCTTGAGCATGTACATAGGTGCTAAAGGACATTGGCCGCTTTTCATACTGCCTTGGACCTGACCGCAAAATATTTTGTATAAAAATTACGAATAGTCTATTGAAGTGATACAACCGGCCTATAACAGTTTTTGGTGTGTGAGATTTAGTCAGGTTCAGAACAAGAAAAAGGAGTAGGTACAAACAAAAATAGTAGAATAGTATCGTAGCAAAAGCATACAAAGGTTACGGTTAGGGTTGCCTGATCTTCCGAAAGATTAATATCGAAAAAAACAATTTCATTTTTCCTGGACCGTTTTCATACAAGCTCAGGTCCGTTTTTGCCATTGTTCTTTCGTGAAATTCTCCTGAGCCGTTACGGAGCTAAGTGGTGACAAACTTACACGTACAAACACAAACGCACGTATGCACGATCGGTCACAAAAAAAAGTTAGATCTATTTATTATCCATGTGTTAAAATCAACGCTGTTTGTCTTAATATGCAATTATTATGATTGTGTTAATCATAACTTGAATAACAGTTATTGACGTTATGTAACGGAACAGTAACTCTTATTTCATTTTTATTTTAATATATTTTTTTAATGTTTAGTTAAAACTTACTGGCGCTTACTTAACTGCGGCGTTGCTTACCAAGTTACCAACAGCCGATGAGATATCGTCAATCCCAGGCCCATTCATAAAAAATAACCCTAACAAATCGAAAAGGATTAAAATACTATGTTATTTACCTAATTGGTTGTGTCAAGTCTGTCATCAAAAATTTTACTGGTCGCGATATTTTCGACTTGTTGACGACGAAAGTGACTTAAGTTTAGTTATACATATATGTATAAGTAATGTAGTTACGAAACTCATTGTAACTTTAGGTAAATTGATGTGATAATAATAATTTAATAAGCTTTTCATGTTTTTGTAAAGTTCTTTTTCGTTTTTGTTGGGACGTTTAAAGCTTTATGATAAATAAATATGTATAACGAAAGATTATCTATTTAGTTTACATTCGAACATTTTATTTTATAATCAACAAAAAAAAACTATAGGTACCAAATATTAAACTGTATATTCGTAAACCAATCCCATATTTTGGTACGATCTTAAAGCAGTCACATTATATTGGAATCAATATTTACACATGGAAATTAATGGGTACACCCGCGCACGCCCCGGGCTTCGTGCGCATAACTTTTAGCGTGTAACGAGATCGTATCGCGCGAATAACAATGAAACTGTTAATTGAAATTATTTTAAGACGCCTTTAAATTCAACAAGATCTTTTTTGAGAGAGCGGTACATGTTTGATGAAAAAGCAATAAGACCACGGATCACCGAACCTTATTACTGTATGTAATAATGTATTTGTGTTGTATGCACAATACAAGGCGATCTTACTTAGTATTTTTATGTAGCTCTCGGAGCTCAAGAATTAATATTTTCTTATGTAAAAAAAATATACAAAATATCGATTAGAAATTATGTCAGGAAGCTTGTTAGGGCACTTATTAATTTTAATCATAATTAAAGTATGTACTTACAAAATTGCACAGAACCTAGTCTTATTAACATTTCATTAGAAAATAATAATGATAAGTATATAAAGACACGTAATAATAAAATAAAATCATGTAATATACCTAATAATTATACCTAAGTATTTTCTAATAAAACCATTAAAAACATTTATGATTTTCTCTTGTAAACCTGAACAATCCTAAAAGTCATCATTTGAAACTTTTAAAGATGATAGGCCATCAGTATGGCTATTGAATGAAATGCAAATAAATCGTATAGGGGTTTTATTAAGTTTTATCTTTTAGCGTGTGTTGCCGCTGGCGCATCTAGCAGTAGGTGCAGGCAATGGGAGGGTGGCCGGCGCCGGCGCCTCGGCCGGCTAGCCGAGTGGGCCCAGTAGGCAAGGCCGATGGCTGCGCGAGCCCGGTGGTCGCCGCTGACGAACGATCTGTGTCCGATAGCGATGCGCCGGCGCCCACCTCCCTCTATTTACTGCATTTATCGCCAAGATTCGCACCACACTTGAATTAAACTAAGCCTTCCATGCAATTTTCACCCAAGTCGCTGTCTCGGAAGATTATTGATCACTTCATTATGTTACCGCTATTACTAGTTTTAATAAGCGGTAATTTTGAGAATATTACAACGATTCATAGCAATAAAATGTCTTAATCATAAAAAGGTAACTCGACCCTAACGGTTAAGGTTATAGATAATAGCGGGCTTGGTAATTGGCAAACAATTCAATTTCTCTACAGGTACTTGCTGCTAGACGATAAATTGAAACTATCCCAAAGCCAGTTACACAACGAATTGAAGCATGTTTACTGTGTCAAGTGGATTAACGGCACCTGAGAATGCCAACTGTTACTACAACAGAAAGAATTAATCTTAAGTCTACGAGCATTTATTTGTATAATAGCAGCGCGAATTAAGGCAACAAGTTCAAGATTAACAATAGCAACAAACAAACAGAAGGTAACAGAAAGAAGAGAAACATTCGTGGCTCTTTCAAAGACGCACAATAGTCGTCATCAATTACAGGCAATAGATCGCCCAATATCATTTGTCCGTCCGTTACTCGACTGGGGCATTCCCACGGCTCTCGGGACGATCGTGTTTGTTGTCGGAATATGTCCAATGAGAAATACTAATAGAAAATTGTTTGTGATTGCTTCGCTCTCTACTTGCACCAGTCCTACTCTACTCTACTTGCCTTCTTGTGACCCGTGTTTTCATTTCTACGTTATTGGTCGTTTTCGATCGATTACCCAATCTACACTAATAGGTATAATAAAGAGGTAAAGTTTTTATGTATGTACCTACCTATGTTAGTAGGGAAGTACTTTTCCGATTTTAATTCGTTTTTATATGATGTTAAAACTACACCAGGAGGTTTTCATGTGATACACATTTGTGTTTTTAACAACTCACTATATTTATAAAAATGTCAGTAACAATATATTATTATCTAGCTTTTAATACTTATGTAACGGGGTATGAATGGTTTTGAAATCTACCTACTGTCTGAAATCTACCACGGCAAAGCCGGGGCAGGTCGCTAGTCTGAAATATGATGAACAAAACGAAAGGCACATTGCGTTGCAATAACTTGAAGCCTTATAAATCTTATTAATCTTTTAGCTTTCACGATAAAAGTTACCCATAGCCATATCGCAAACTTGAAGATTAAATTCTCGGTTTATAATTATGCAGAACGATGCATACCGTTGTTCTCTCGATGTTATCAAGAACAAGGCCGAAGAGAAATTGCTCCGATCAAAAGATAATCTCCCCGGAACCAAAACTGATCATTGATAGTCAGAGGCGCGGGAGCACGTCCTGCGCCCGCGCCTCCTGCCACCAGCCCACGCCCTTCGCAAATGTTAAATCTTTTTAATAACACTAACTTTGTATAATATATGCTATTCACATGTTATTTGATTTCAATAACACCTGATGCCATGATGCTTCATCATAGGCGCGATTCCATCAAATGAAATGATTAATTTTATTTACGTCTCAAAGAAGATGGTCGAGTTGTGCGGCATTTTCATTTAATCTACCCATACGTAAAGAATGAATGTGATTAAGTTTTGCTTTATAATTGCTACGTTCAATCTTTTGCTACAAATGAAAACTTAATTTATAGGTAGGTGTAGTGTACGGCTCTAAAAATGTATAGGAATAGGTATACCTATAGACAGGTTGGCGACGTGAACAGTGGCAATACGTATTCCAACACAAACATTCGTATCAGTTAAACACATCACTAAAATGTCTTTAAACTTCGGTAAGTAATTTCGAGAAATCAAAGACAATTTGTACCTATACCTACATTCTGCGCCGATCCCAAATAGATGGTACCTACCAAGGCAAAAAGAAGAAGTAATTTAGAGAATTAGAGTCGTTCTTGTTTACGCGCAGCATGCCTATGCTGAAAAAAAGTAAGTACCTAGGTAGGTAGATGGTGAAGAGACATGGCGACTGCGTTGTAGAAATTAAGGATATTTTGATGATGTTAGGAATAAAAAAAATTATTAATATATTAATTGATTTGTATCGTCTATCACCTGCATGTTCATCTATCTTCTAAATATATATAACTCAAAGGTGACTGACTGACATAGTGATCTATCAACGCACAGCCCAAACCACTGGACGGATCAGGCAGAAATTTGGCATGCGGCATGCAGGTAGATGTTATGACGTAGGCATCCGCTAAGAAACGATTTTCCAAAATACTTACTTAGTCGAAACAATCGTAATTTCTTTTATTTTTATTTGTTTTAAAATTTATTTTAGTTTATGATGAAATAAACGAAATATGTCAAGCTCTTTGTAGGATTCGAATCCACGTCCTACGGATTGCAAGTAGGGATTGCAATCCCGCAACGCGCGGGATCCCGCATCTTTGAAATTATTCTACAAAATCAAATTGAACCAACAGGTTTTTGTGTAAAAATTAACTAACGGCCGTTCTCAATAACTTAAAGAAATAGTTTCTATTGCTTAGTGTAAGAAATGTTTAATGAAAGTTAGGTAATTTTTACTTTTTACACCAAAATCTGTAGGTTCAATTTGATTTTATAACATAATTTAAAAGATGCGGGATTGCAATTCCTAATTGCAAGCCAACGTCACTTCCACTGAGCCATCATCTCTATCGACTTTACAACGCAACTGCGACTTTGTTTTATACTATGTACCTAGCGATAGCAAAATTAATAACGTAAAAAATTAAAAATCCTATTAGAACCATTTTCAACTTCTACGCGGACGAAGTCACGGGCTTAAGCTAGTATGTCTATAAAAAACGCATTCATATTTACTTGTGACGCTTTATATTTATGCATTTCAGAAAGTCTTCGTCAAAGTTTGTTATAAGTATGAGAAGCTGAGCTGGATGCTGCGCATTTCTATCTGCACACATTATTAGTTTCCACATTTAGGCCACCTCTCAGAACAGTCTCATTCGATCTCTCGGTCAATAAATATCAGATTAAAGTGCCGCTATTGTAGCCTTCACGCACAAACTAGTACCGTGGCTTTCAATAACGGTTCGCACTATGCAGATTATCACTAGGGCGATAACCACGACGTGAAAGCGATAGCGGCGACACGATGCAGCGGAGCGGGTGGCGGAGTGTCCCGTCGCGGCGCAAGTGCCTCACGAGGCAACCACGCAAGACCGCTGGCTCCAACAGGGACGCGTGACATGCCTCAGCCTAACCGACATCGTCCACTGATCTTTCAGTCGCTTCCAATAACTTCATGCCTGCCTGTCTTTAGTTATCTGTTGGTTAACGCACCACGAGGGCTGTGCCTGTGCATGCACGCCTTGAAACTTAACGAAGCTCAAAGTTTTCTTGTTAGTCTAGTCTAGTGCCTCCGGTGAATGATATTTAGTCTCTGGAAAATCGGCTTTAAATTGGCACAAGTGATGGAACCATGCAATTTTACAGAGATAACTAGCCAGCCAGTTGGCCTGGTGCTGGTGTGTTAACGAGGTAGACAAGAATTACAAGATATACTAATGGAAAAATCAGTAACTTTATATTCTTAACTAACTATAGGAAATTTATGACATGGTCCCTAAATTCACATGCACATTTTTGGTCATAGACGATGTGGCAAGAAATAGGTAAACGCAACTCTTAGTTTCACAAGACTATGTTTATAATGGTCGAGATTGACATCTAGCCTAGAACTTATCAGTAACTCGGCGCCAAAAAGGTAATGAGGTTCATTGAAAAGAGTCATTCAAGTTGTGATGTGTAAGTGTTGCAATGAATGTCTACCTGCCTATTCAAACGCACATGTTCTGTCAATTGTAGTTTGTTATGATGAAATGGGCTTGAACATTTCAATAAACATCCTGGCATGCACTTAGGAAGGTACCTACTTAAAGCTATGCTCCATAATTTAATAAAAAAAAGACTTTGAAAAAGTAAAATCTATCATCGTAGGTCAAAAGAATGCATTGGCAAAAATGCGTGTAGCGAGAAGAACGAGTAGAAATTAAATCGTGTGAGAAAATTATCTATCGGTCACAGTATTGTATGGAAAACAAAACAAATGGGGAAAAACGCGAATGGGACTAAAACATTGGGAAAAAATAATTTTGGCTCATTCACCTATACAGTCAATGTATGTACCTATATATATTATACATATGTATATATGTATATTTCGTTAGAAGTAGGTGGGTACCTACCTACCTATGCGTAGAAGTCAAAACTTTTAAATTAAAATAAAAATTACTTTGCTTGATTAAAGTGACTTGTTGTTGAAAAAAATTTAATCGTATGTATCAATTGATGATTTTGTTAAGGCTATTCGGTACAAAGAAAAGTCTATCAATGCATTCAAAAAGATCAAAGGTGAGCGTTGCTATGATTTTGTAGCAGTCAGCTTTTGATATATCTATGTCTTGGCAAAAACTCAGTGATTGACCCCAAGTGTCAAGGTGGGTATCGGCATATCCCAATAACTGTCTGTGTAAGTAGCACTCAATTAAACAGACAAGGTCGCACTACTGTCAAATTCTTAGAAAGCATTCACATGTTGATTGTAAGGTGCCCTATTAAGTGCCATTGTGAATATCCATACAAATAATCCTGTTGTATGTTTATATTGATGGTTGATGGTGATGAAATTTGTTAATACGAATTAAATATTGGGTAATAGGTTTTGCTCACAACTCAGAAACATTGCAACACATCAACTAACATAGCTATTCTAGTTAATTGTAGGGATGCCCAAAAAAGTGTATTGTATCGATATATCGCATCGTAACTGTATCGATATTGGTTGTATCGATACGCGATATTATCGATTTCCTTTGTATCGATATATCGTATCGTAACCGTATCGCATGCCTTTCAATTAATATGCGATACATATCGTGAAAAGGGTTATCTTTTTAGTAGTTTTACAATATTCTTTTATGCTTTAAAAACAAAGTCTAAAGATTTATTTAAATCTACCTCCAAGTCTAAACAAAAGCCGGCTGTTGTTGTTCCACAATTTTGTCGACGTTATCATTCTCTTATTACTAATAACAATATATTCAATGGCACTGTCTATTATCGTTTAGTGATGATGTAATAGGAACTTTAAAATTATACAAATTAATCACCGACATAGTTTGATACGATACGGTAATGCGATATTTTTATAAGAATGCGATATATCGAAGCGTATCGTATGGTCAAAATATCGCATCAAATATCGCTATATCGTATAGTGCTGTATCGATATTCCAATATATCGTATCGTAACGGGCATCCCTAGTTAATTGAAATTAGTGTTTTTTCTTGATATGACAGGCTGTTATCACAAATTTTTTTGTATTCACTTTATCAACGAATATTTTTTTTCTAGGATATATAGTAATCTAAGCCACTCTCTGGACCATAAACTATCTCTATAAATAACGTTGATGCCTTGTTCCGTTGCCATGTGAAAGAAGAGCAAATCGACAAACCAACAAACACACTTTCGCATTTCGATAAGTGTAGTAGGGATAGTCAAAACTGTTATGGATGCCTGTAAGATACATACCTAAATATGCCTACAATGAATGCTTAAAATAATTTAAATAATGGAACTACACGGACATTGATTCCAGGAAAGTAACCATATCTATACATTTTATATGCCTGTCTATAAGTATAGGTTTCGAATGCTATGTGGGTTTCAATAACATTTAAAGCTTTTGTCCACGAACGAGTCACCAAATAGAGCATTGTGTGTGATGCATCCAAGTGTCAGTTCTTAGAGTAACATAAGTGTTATCCTAGCTTAAGTAAGTGTTCTCGCTGAGAGCCTCTCAGTATAGTTTTGAAATGCGATATGTACTTGTACAGGTACTGATAGACCGATATGCCTGGCGATTGGTTAGTAGGTACGAAAATTTTATTTTATTTTTATTTTATTTTATTTTTACTTTTCAGGAAAACAAACAGCCTTAATTAACAAAGTTAGAATACTTGAATTGAATACAATTGGCCTTTAACAGTTTTCACAAATAGAATATATGTATTTATGCTCATGTCCAAAGACAAGAAAAGAAAAGAAGAAGAAAACTTATACAAATAAAGAAAAAAAAAATGTTAAAAAGAATAACTCAAAGAAATCAAAGCAATATTTACAATAATTACTCGATGGCCTTTTTGTGTGTTTCATAGTTTACCATTACTGTTGCATCTGCAAGTCCTTGTTACTATATTTAGAGTAAGACAAAATCGCCCGAAACCAGTAAAAAGGGTTTTAATTATAACTAATATAATATGTTTTTTCAATTAAAGTTACTTACACGAAAGAATTGTTTTGTAATTATTACCAATTTTTAATATAAGTTTAATCTTGTAGCTAGTTAGTCTTATGTTTTTATTTTATTTTGATAGAAATGTTATAATTAAAAGCATAAAACATAGAGGTGCAAAATTAAAATATTCATATAAAATAATCTCTAGTAGATATCTCACAAGCGTAGGAAGTGTGACGAGATTTTAATTTACTGTTGCTGATACGTTTGATTATTATATGTAGATTTAATTTAACTTATGTATCTGTGTGACTTATTGTGCATTGTCAGGTGGTATCGATTTTAGTGTCTCGATCGAAGCTCGAGTGCCTGAATAGGACTTTCACCCGACGTCGACGTGATGATTCATTCTATTAATGCAGTGTTCCTATAACTAGTTACAACACTTGTAAAAATGCATTTCGATATTATGTTTTCATAATTGGTGTGACATAAAGTGTAGGTACCAAAAATACGTGGCCGTTTTGATACTTTGTAAATACGAATAGTGTTTATTTCATCGCTAATTATTGTTAATATCAAAAGGTTCGGTAAATTAAAAACAATTCCAGCTGACTGCATCAAGCACGTGTAATGGCTAGTGATGGCAGTGTTGTGAAGATTAGAAGCTGTTTTCATGCAGACGTTATTAGAATGAAACACTGTACGAACAAATATAAAGCATTGCTAGTGTTTGGTGGACAAGATATCGCAAGATAAGACGGGGGCCCGCGCGTGTCCTGCGAAGAGTCTAATGGCCGACTCTGCCGCAGGCGCAACGTGTCTCACAGTTTAAATTGAACGTCAAGCTATCGATTTGCATAAATCACAACGTTACCATTTTCAATTATTTGACTGAGATCTATGTATTCGCGCATAATGGACCATCAGGCGGTGTTGTTGAACTAAATAATATTTAACTTTTTTTATTTTCTATACAGGCATGTATGGTAGGTAGGAGGTACCTAAATCGACTAGGCAGTAGCAGTACTCAGCCAACGTTTCACAAACTAGACCTAGGTATACTCAATTGACAAAATAATAACTGGAAAAGATTTCTCTCTTCGTAAATGTCTCGGAATGTAAAACAAATAACACATTCTAGAAATTGTATTTTCCGTAACGTTTTTTACCCTATACCTAGTAGCTTATAATTATATATACCTATAGGTAGATATATATTAATATGTAGGTAGGTTTTTGTGTTTTTATATTCGATAGAAGTCTACTATGATCACGTAACTTCTACCTAAAAGGTTTCCTTTTATACTGATGTACCTCTACTTACCTACTATAAACTTTTTCCTGTTATATTAAGAACTGGTACTATACATTTTTTCCTCTTATTAAATGAGAAAGAGCAAAATGTATATTTTTAAATATTCATGTATGACATGGGCATTTAAGGGAAAGCTGACGATGTGAATAATTTTTTATTACGTCGCTTCATTTATTATTGTTGCTTCGACATCACAAATAACCCTTTATTTTGCCAATATTCGTAAGTGAGATATTTTGAGTGATACATTCGATTACTGTAAAGCTTATTCTTCATTATTTTCATAATCTTTTCATATAAGCATGTTTTTGGTTGACACTGATGTTGGTGCATTATGGCGTCAATATGTTTGTCTTAAGACACCATGTGCTCTCTAGCATACCTTAAAGACTTGGATGTATAAGGTCTACCAGAATCTGATGGCAAAAAAAAAGTTTAATAAATAGTGATTTTCATATGGCAACGAAAAATTTCGAGGAATTGTTTATGGTTTGGCTTCAAATTAGTAAGAATGACAAGTCTTGATACTTTAGTTTATTGCATCTTTCGTGTGAACTGAAGAAGCTTTCTCTCGAATAGGGATCGATGAATGGCGAAAATCTTGTGAACATGTAATAAAAATTGAAAATCAGTTCATAGAACAAGATCGATTGAGATGCCGGAGGAAAGGTTTACCATGAATACTGCGTCTTCCTCGTCTTCATCTACCGTTGAAGACTTTTTTATGTATTTGGAACCATTTTCAAGTTCTGATAGCCTTTAATTAATAAATAAACTCATGGACAGAGTAATTGGAGTTTTCATCTAAATTTCGAACCCCACATTCGCTACAGTAATATTTTCAAAAATTATCCTTTATCATTGGATAAATTTTTATATTTGCATGTATCACACACAGAATTTTGGGAAAAAAAGTATCAAAACGTTTTACTCCAATTTCCCCTAGTATTGCTAGCGTCAATTTCTTTTTTCCCTTTTTGCCATCAGATTCTGGTAGACCTACATTAATTATTGTATCAACATTTTCCCTTTAATCTCACCTACCTAGAACAGGTGTGTGAAAATCAATTGCTTGCGATTTGTCTAATCTTTGGCTAACATTTTGTGGTGTTTAGATATAAATTAATATGATTCAAGAGCATGATTATACACGTTTTCAAATGTTTTAGTCCCCGTATGTTGAAGCGCGCGAGTTCAGAAACAATGGACCGGGTCTACAATACAAGCTTTCTGGTAGAGTCGCGCGGCCACGCCTGCCGCTTTCCGCGAACAACTTGACGGCTCTGATGAACGTGTTAACTTTTGACTACGTTAAGCAGATTCACATTTTTTAAATTATACCTCTTCACGAAACCATAGTAATCTAGGGGAATATTAAACTCAAGTTGTGTCTACGGACAGTTTTAACTCTTAATGATTGAAACCGCCTTGTGAAAGATTTTCTCAGGGAATATTTCCAACATAACGGTGGTGCGAGAATGTTACTCCTTGCATAATACAACACACATTTAAAATAACCTCTTTACAATAATTTTGAAACGTAAACTAAAAAGAAAAGTTTTGTGGTATTTATAATATTTGTAGGTAAGTATTTTTTTATACAGTAACTATGTAACACATTGTAACACTAGCTCTAAAATCTTTTCATTTTTTGTTCTTTCTATTTTTCTGTTGCTGTGGTATAACAATAAAGAGTTATCTATCTATCTATGTAAATAATTTAATTATGTGCACTTGAAATCAACATTTAACTGCCTTCAAAGTACCTAGCAACTAATCTAGACAGATTTCAACTTTAGCAATTCGCTACGGAGCATAATATTATGATACTTAAACCTACTTATAGGTATATAACGTCCTATTAACGTGGTCAAACTTCTGTACCTTTTTAATATTTATGAATGCGACCCATTTGGTACCTCGTCATTGAATGATAACATAATTAAGACAGCGGTACTTATTATGCAGGTTTGGCTTCACAAGCGTTTTCTACGATGACAAAGCTGTATTATTAATCAGACTGGCTTATTATTAAATAGTATTTCACGCGCAACCTTATCAGGGGTTTATCTCAACTCAACATCATTACGCCATAAAATATACTACACCTTTTATATCGCCTATTTAATCCTGAAAACCGCATCAAAATCTGTTTAGTAGTTACCGAGTCTATATCGGTGACAAACAAACAGACGAAAATTCTAAAACCAAAGATTTGGGTTCAGTGACCGCTAACTATCGATCCCATTCCCTTTTCAAAAATATCTAGGAATGACAATTCATATAGTTTTAGATTTACAAGAAAATAGAATATGTAGGACAAGTAATATTAGGTACCTAACTATAGAGGAAATATTTAGCGATCCAGCGTGGCGCCACCTTAGACCAAAAGGTCACCAGGTGACTTGTGGTCAAAATTTCCCAGTAAAAAAATGCCAGGATAAATAAAAAGTATTAAAAAACTAAACAATCCCGTGACCATCTTGTGAAGACACAAAATAGATAATATTATTAATTATTTAAAGATCGCAAAACCAGATTAGCATGTTTTGCGACCGAATTTTAGTCCGTGTAGTCTGTGACCTCGAAGTAAAGGGGCTACTTACTACCCCTCTTGCTTTTTATAGGTATAATGGTATATATGCATGTGGGTACTCTTCAATACGTAAACACAATCACAAACACAGCTCTGATCCTTAACTAAGACTCCCTGTGTCCCTGTGTCTGTGTATTTTTCAATGTCGGTATCGGGAATCCACCACTCGGTGGACATTGAAAAATACTCGCGCTTTTTTTGATGCATTAATATTTTTCCCGTAGCGGGAATCAAAACCGCGACCTCACGCTTCGCAGTTGCTTCTACACTTCTACTTCTGTAGTTCGCAGACTGCGCGCACATTGCACAACATTGATAGTCTATACCGTTGCTCTGATTTTCAGTGCCGGTTTTCCCTTTCCAATAAAGTAGTTATATTAAACGAAACAAATAGAGTGTTCGCTTAAAAGGGTCTTAATTGTTTACACTTTCTTGAAATCTGGTATAGCGGTAGCAAGCCGAGTTAATTGCGGTCGAGCACGCGACCGCCGCCGCCGTAGCCTCCCGCCTGCGCCCGAGCCGCAAACCACGTTTCTAATATAAAGTAACCTTTAATCATCCTGATAAAATGAAAGCTAAGAAAGTAATAAGATACCAAAATATATTATAGACTTGAACACAATATTATTTAAAAGCACATTGTAGAAATTTTTGATTAATAAAATATGTTACTACTCAATAGAAGACTTTTGAATGACAATTTTAATAATGTATTGGGCATAATAACATTTTACTCTAACTTTTAGTTTTATTAACATGAATTTTACTTTACAATTATTTTCAATTTCTTTTAAATTTATTTAAATGACATCACACTTTATTTTATTTTTCTATATTTAATCTTATTATAATTGTGTGTGTAACTGATTGGACTGTGTCTAGTTGTCTACATAATGAATTGATGTGTTTTTTGATTTTTATTTTATTTTATGTTACTAATTCTATTTTGCATGCAACATATAAATTTGTACGCCAATTAAGGCCAAAAAAGTGTGTGTATATGCAAATTAATACAATGTATATTACCACCTTGAGCGTTGAAATTTGGTAAGAGCGTAGCCTATAATATTAGGTCCTGGAATAAGACATCCAATATTTTTCTGTTATTTATGTCCGAGTGCCTGCGGGCATTGCTAGTTTCAAATATGTAGTTCCAAGATGGTTCAAGGAAAACTTAGGTACCTTACCTTATGCTTTCCTTGAACATTTTTAACACTATTCTAAGGATAAATTTACTGATTCGATGGAATGGAGTCTCTGTTCTTTAACAGCAGTGCACTGAGCCGAGACCAGACGCATTCTCACTTAATCTATGCCGATTAGCGTACTTGGGAAATTAGCTAAGAAGCATGCCGCTCGGCCCTGCTCGGAGAACGCAATTAAAGCAATCATAATTCTTAAACAAAACGAGAATAATGTCTACTTAAACTTAAACACCGTCGTTTAAACACTATAATAATAATCATGCGACGACATTTCCGTAAATACTGCCGAGTACTGCCAACATCTGAGCGTTTGATACTTAGGTCCTCTCAAGTTCAGCATTGTGGCCGTGTTAAAGGTGAGATGCTATCTCAAGCTAAATACTTTACACCGAGTTATGTATGGCTAATTGACGCTAAAACAATGAGATTAGCTGAGATGGCTTTGCTTTGTTAATGCACTCCTAAGCTACTTTACTTCGCTTCTGCTTAATAGGGAGCTAGCTGTAATCAGTAGATGCTTAGTTTTTTGTTTGGTTGCTTTAATAAACCTTTTACCTAGAACTCAAAAGATTGTGAAATAAAGTGCTAACTAAGTTTATTTTGCACAAAAGTTACGCCATAGTTAGTTGATATTCCACCGGTAACAAACCCGAGCACTCGTTATTATTTAAAGAACGGTTATGATTTAAATTTCGTTAAGCCTCCCAGTTTCTGTTTACCGGCCATTGTTTGAGACATTACGGGCCGAATACGGCGTGCGCAGCCGCACACCTGTTAGCGCTAGCCGATAGCATACTAACTTAACCCACTTTATTTAACTTTAATAAAATGTATGACTAGTTTACTTAGTTAAGCGAGAAAGCCTGCGCGTTGTATTGTACCACTACCGCACTCCGTTTTACACAAAGGGCTCGGTGATATGGTTAGCAACCAAACCATTTATTTACTATTATTGTGATTTTATGTAAGTACATGTTTTGTTAAAAACTTATCCATTTTCAATATAATATACAATTATACACTTAATGTATACTTTTTAGGGTATTGATTTTGGTTTAACGGCATGCGTATTAAGTTTGTTCTTTTTTTACTTCATAAGTAGTGATTATGAAAACGAAAAACAAAAACCCGCACAAATTTCAATGATTTAGTTTGCTGACGGTAATACCACGGCTGGCAACACTGTCTTCCTTAATTTCAACGTTCCAAATAGAATCCAATATAGGTTCCTTCCAGAAAAGGAGCGTGTACATTTTGCAACGTGCTCTTAAATTGGACGTGCGTGAGGAGGTATTGCCCGATATGTGGCGGAGATGTCGATTTGGGTGCCGTTACAATATTGTGTCGTGTAGCGCAGCGTTGTGGGTCTCCGGCGGCGGCGGCGCGGTGGTCGAGGTGCGACAAGGGCGTGCGACGGACCGTTCCAATTTACAGGTCACGAGCGGACCACTTGCGCGCCGACCTATCTGCCTTTACTCCATAATTGAATACAATGGCGTGGGAGACTCCACACAAACAAATGAAATATTCCATATCTCCGTAATTGTTAGTCTTGTCAAAGTAATACTTTTAGGCTTCATAAAAGTAGGGAATACATAAGCTGAATTTATTTTAATTTTAATGGCAAATACATGTGAATATTTGAAATTATACCCTACCAATTGTACATACCAATTGAGATAATAATTGCACTTACTGTTTGTATTCTGATAAACGGTTATTTATAAAATACTTATCAAAAGTTCTCAAACCACAACTAAATTATTAACAACGTAAGTTCTACGGCTTTCTAAAATTAGCTATGTATTCTTTTTTGTAGTTATTTTATTAATTACCGTGTATATTATGCCGTTATTAGCTTTACTCAGTCATGTTACTTGATGATTCATGCTCAAAATATAATCGAGACAATATGTAATAAAAGCACCATGTAAAATTTGAAGACAATTCTGCATTCAATTTTCATTCAGACTCTGAATATGAACATAGTCCAAATTTGTTCTCGTATATTTTACATCCAAATAAGAATAATGTCCTAAAACGGCATTTAGGCCAGCGGGCGAACTTGTAGTGTTAGCTTACAGAGGTAGTAAGCCTTTTTTGAAAGTGCGTCGGCGTCGGCGCCACTCCGGCGCGGCGCAGGTGCGCGCGAGTGGCTCGGATCGGTCGCCGATAACGCCGGCATTAAACTTAAATACGAGATCAAACTGCGAACACTTGTGTTCTACGCTATTGCAATTGATTACTTGTAAAATTGCCCAGCCATTTATCTTTAAGTGTCCCGAGGTTTAACACTTGGTTATTATATTACGGTCTGTTTATGGAAATGATTATGTTACTTTAATTGAGCATTTTGCTATAAACGTAATCTATTTTTCGTTAAACTTGGTAGTTGGACATATATGTATAAGATTGAAAGAATTATAGTCGTACTTTATCTCTTACAATAGATATATAGCTTTCCGCCGCTTTTGGTACTGGACTTCTCCTTAGAAGCTTTTAATAGTAAAATGTTTCCGAAGACCCTTAGGGTATATTTTTTCTTAATTGTATGGAAGTAGCTATTGCTCCAAATTTAGACAAAAGCTGCAGCCGTTAAAGCGTGTATGGAGAGCGCATTATAAGGCGCATAAACCGCGATACGGCCGCCGGTAAGGTTAAGGGCACAAGACACCACGTGGGAGGTGCCAGTTTAAGAAACCTGAGATCCTGTCTTGTTCACAAATGGCGTCCATTTTCACTGCAACTTTGGTCCTGGAAGTGCATTAAGCAGGTACTTTACTTCATTTTATGTAAAGATGTTACATCCTCAACATATTTTATCTCTTGTGGAGTCATTTTAATGTGTGTTGTAAGGAGTCCTCATCGCCACACTGTATCTGTTTAAGTGAAACAGTGTCAGATACAAACGAAACTACGACAAGCGTCAAGTACGAACTCTGGCGTGAAGGATCACCACTAGAGCCATATTTCAATAAGATCAAAATCAATAGTCAAGTTTTTCACTTTTTCCGAAATAACTTATTGTAGAATGTTTTACGTTGCAGTAATAACTGAAATTGCAAATTCTCCACTATCTCATATTTACCACAAAAAAGGTAACGTTCACATACATCCAAATTTCACAAGTAAGGGTGTTTTATATGGCAAACTGTGAGTGTTGCACGACTCTCTCAGGCGCGGATAGTGGATTACGTGTGAGTGCGCAAGCGCAGTCGTGCACACGAGTCGGTTCATTATCGCGCGTGATGCATTCGCGCCCGCCGCCCACCCTCGCCCGATACTTGCGCTCTCGACACTCCAAGTCTCGAACACAACTAAATCATTGCTGATTTCGCATACACCTTCCACTGTTGGCATTATGATGTTAAATAGACTCGGCGCAAATGCAAACACCTTGTTCGTTTCACGAATTTCCTTTGCAACTGGATAGGCACTAGTGTCCATATTGTTACCTACGATGCCATCTATTTTTACCACGTCATTCTGAGCTCTCACTTGTCCACCAGCTTGTTATGTTACTTTACTACAGCTGTCTTCAAGATTGAGAGGGATACTCAAGATAAAGAGGGAATGATTTAATGCAAAAATATCATGATGATGATTAATGATTGAGTTATCTGAAGTTGATGAAAATTAGAGATCCTCGCTTTCTTCTGGGGAAATGATACGGCTGATGGGGACACCCACCTCGACTGATTTGATTATCTACCTGAACGTAAACAACATTCTTGGGAACGTCTTCACAACAGGATGTGCTTGAATATCTAGAGATAAATAATGTATTAACTATAACCCAAACTGAAAAACGTAAACAACTGTAGCCAACTTACATATATATAACAATATTGTTTTCAAAGACAGGTAGGCTTTTAGGGCTGTCAAAGACTAAAGGCATGGGCACATTTTTCGCATACACTTTGCCCATGACGATGGTTTCATGAAGCAAGATGCACTTGCTAAGCACATACACAGCTCACCACACACATCCAAGACTAACACAGACCGTTTATGACACAAAGCAACTGCAACAGTCATATCGAACTGTGAGATATCAGCAATGGTTGAGATACGAAGAACTGTGGTATATGTCCATCCATCCATTCGTAAATAGGAATCAATGCTAAATTATTGAATTTGTCTTTTCTTTTGTTTATAAGTCTTATTAGTTACACAAAAAACGAATTAACTGATTTTAATCCGATGTTCGGAGTTATTTAAGACCACGTAATCCTATTAGTTTTGTATTTAGATAATGTGCTACACAAAAATCAAGTAAGTAACTTTTAAATAAAAATAAAGTATTAATAAATTTACTGCCTCTTTGCAGAGTTTTATTATGGTACTTACCTGTGACATATTTTGACCTACCGCTATTCTCATAAAATATGTATAATAATTTAATGAACTTCAGCATTTTTTTATGTCGCATTCACATAATAATTATGCGAGCGCAGCGCTGTTTTTCAAACTACCGCTATGCTTGGATTTGCTTTTTGCGCCTTAAAAATTGGTAACAAGTGGTAATTTGGTTTTTAAATATGTAAATACTATTCATTACGTATTGGGTGCGTGTATAGGTATGTAGTGCAATGAGGGTGCAAGTGTGCATATAACTAATACGTTTATGTTGTATGAGTAATATCTGCGCCTATATGGGTGTGTATGCGTGGTATGTGTATCTTTTATACAATCTACAGGGATTATAGTTGTCTATTGTACAATTCTTTTTACAAACGTTTTATGAGCAACCCTTATTTGTGGCTGTCTTCAAATTATTCAACAACATCATTTCCAATGCTAAGTGTGACACATGATAATGAACGAGGAAAACGACACAGTATAATATAGTAAACGATTATTTACGTTCACGAATAGTCTTCTTCACTGCGTACCTACTCTCAAAATGTCAATGAGCGCGGCCTGTTCGAAACAGATATGTAATTTTACTACCACAAATTGGAATAGTTTCTTTTATAGCTACTTTACTTATACAAAGAACATGAACTTTATAAGTACATACATCGTAAATCGTAAATACGAGTGTCGTGAGGCGCACAATCTCTGACTATTATTAAGGACTTCGTCAACAAATCTCGAGGAGCCGATTCACCGCGGTCTTAATTCCGATCGGTGATTTACAACTTGTTAATAATACCGCAAATATAAACTGCACACACATAAATCAAGATCTGAACTGTAGCTTAAATGAAAATATTGATTGTAATGCCCTGGTTTACGTGCTTTCAACTTACGAGTAACTGATTTTTGAATCGAGTAGAGTTTATGATGTAACGGTACATCGGCCCTATAATCCTTCTTTAATTGAATCTGAAAGCGACTTGATTGTTATGGAAAAACGCAAAAATATTCGACTTATGTTTCACTGATCTTTACAAAATGAATGATCATTGAACTCGATTCCTTGGGTATGATAAAACTGATCAGTAAAAGCTTATTTATTTTTAAATTGTTTATGACATGATGAATTAATTCTTTTCTGTATATAATTTTGGGGCTGACCGTAATTATACAAATCCGAGGATCTCATTTGCGTGTAGTTTTGGCGGGGCCATTAAACCTGCTCGTATGTTTTCACATACTAATTGATTTTTCGACGCATTAGACGGTATCAAGAGCGGTATAGTAGGTAATTACCGCAGAGACAGATGGATGTAATAAATACAATTTTAACACGGTCACAAGTGAATAATTTATACTTGAGAAGAAATATCCGCGTCAGACATAATTAGTAACGCAGGTGTAATTTGTGTTTTGATGGGCGTTCTGCCTTATTGGTGTTTCTAATTACTAAAGTTAATTTAACTGCTTCAAATATCGCGCTACGGCTTTGAGAATATCTACAATAATCGGTCCATTGGAATTGGTGTTATAACTAGTCGTGTAATTTGTTTAGATTAATGAAATCTGTTTCATGTTTGTATTCTGCTTGTATACGCTACGTATTTAGCTAGACTAGCTGTTAATAGCTTATGGTATCACTTCTGGAGTTTACATGATATTTTTGAAAGTAAGATAATCTTGTGCAGTAATTACTTAGATGTGACCTAGTGACCTGTACGATAGATTTTTACGCCTGTTTCTTCTTATAAAGTTAGATTTCGACCTGTCAAAGTCAAAGACCTGTCTGTACGTTATGTTTTTTTTAATTTAATTTTGTGATAATAAGAGCCACATGGCTTTGAATTACAAAACGATATAATCAATCTATTAGAATGAAAGTTTGATAATATCATTACACGGACGCGACTAGATAAATCTTAGATAAATAAAACGTTTGTTTTTCGTTTGTGAATCAATAGAGATCATAGATGAGACTTGTGTTGGGTGGTGGAACAATGAGATCTGTGAGCTGTGGAGGGTTGCCATAAGTCTATTTTTTCTCGGATAGTATGAGCTCGTGTGTACGTATATAGTATTAGTATGAGGTTCTCAATATTTAAATGATACAGAAAACGTCGACTCCAGGAGCAAGATTTTTATGCCAAGAAATAAGAAATAGACACAACTATGTAAATACGTATAGAGACAAAACATGTTTTGATTTGAAAATTTATTCTACCAGCTTGGCTGACTGGTATATAAAAAAAAATAACAGCTCGTAAGATCTCTTGCCAATTTGGATCTTGTGAAAGGAAACGAATTATCGGAACATGGTTAAAGAGGCCAGCTTTGCGAATCTAATTCACTCGGAATTTCTTCCGACCACGGATTCGGAAAAGTTTCCGCGAGAATTTACAAATCTGAATTCAGAAACTGACACTTCATTTGACAAACCAGCTGTTCAATCACGGAAAAGTTTCCGACAATTATTTGTTCGCGGAAAACGTTTCCGCGAAGCGAAAGTGGCGTCAAATCCAACATGGAATCTTTCCGAGGGAATTAGAATCGCACTGCTGGTCCTAGTTCCAAGAGACGTGATGGTACCCTTCAGTAGAGCTCCGATGCGCCCGCGCCCGTGAGGTGAGCCCGGGGCTCCGGGGTCACTGCTCTGACCTGCGCGTGGGCGCGCCCGTTTCCGCCCGCGAAACCAAATCATTGCGCCCCACACTTACAATCTTCAACGATATTGCACCTCACGCTTCTCATACACAACAAACAACAAGCACGACAACCGCTTGCTGATTGCACCTACTTTATCATTTTATAACGAACAATTTCCTAACGCATATAAAATTTTATTCCTAAGTTATAAATTGTTCTGGGCTACCTTTACGACGAATATTAATGGTTCTATCACAAGACGGCAACGATTTGTCATAACAATTGTGAGCTGGTTTCAAATGTAATCTGATCCGAGCTACTAAATTCGGCTAGTTAACTGGGTATAAATAGGTCACACATTGTTTTCTAAAGAACATTTTTTTATATGGTATGGATACGTCATACTGAGTTTATATTGGTTGTTACCTTTGTGTAAGGTTGCGCACTAGTAATTATTGTTTCGTATATTTATAATAGCGTAAACATGATATGATTCAGCCCAAAATTTACTACACACAGTAGGTAAAGGTAGGTACGCTGTGAGTTTTGACTTCCATTATCAGTACAGTCCTAAACAAATTTATTTTACACAGAATGCGTATAATTATTGTTAATATACAACAACCACTAACTCTACATCAACAACTATCGGTGTGTTCCAGCAGCTTCGCTTGAGAGCCAGATCTCAGCAGGCGTAGCGTGGTGGCACCTTCAACTGCATCAAACGCCCTGTAAGGTGGAAAACTACAACAACTCCTAAACCGATGCACCCTATATCAAAACTAAACATGACGAACATAATCTGTCTTCAAAATATTTGGTACTAACATACGAAGAATGAAATGTGAGGCAATAATTTATCTTTAAAGAGGCGAAACCTTACATCAGCACGGCGTTTTTCCGGTTTCATTGTTAGTTAGTGCGTGCATTGTTTCCTGGCACTATCGGTACAATTAATAGTTTAAAACAAAAGCTCCGTTAGTTCACTCGATCTGCGTCAAGAGCTCTCGCCGAAATATGTTTATCGGTCATCGCCAGATCGAGCACTTGCAAGTCCTAAGAGGTCGCTAAATAAGTGAAGAGAGTGGTTCTTTATATTTTTAATTAAATATTTTTTACCATCTTATTTATTGATACGACATTTAAACTTAAATTATATAGGCCATGTGCACTTATATACTCCTCTCATAACTTAACATTGTTGGATTTCTTTAGATGATTCTTTGATTTAAGGATTGAGTTGCTTTTGAAATAATAATTAAACCGCGGGGCGAAACTAGTTATTATATAAAAATAAAAATGGAAATGTTTGTCGTTCAAAAAAAAACTACCAATACAATCGTAGAACGTGACAAAATTAATATTTTAATGCGAAAAGATGTCATGGTAAAATATTTATGAGCCCATTAAGTGATTTGTCATTTAATTATGCAAATACGTAGTTTAGATATCATTTTTATAGATTACAATACAGAAATATGTAAGCGTAGGTGGATCATTTCGATTTGTATGAGTTAACAACGAATCGCTCTTTATATTACTGTATCTGAGGCAGATTTATAAAAAGCCACATTTGCATACACATGTAGGAATCACAATGGTCGATTTAATTACGGTTCATTTTTTGTAAGAATTAATAGCAGGTCTAAATGCGAGAGAGCTGTCTGCGGCCGTCGACGATGCAAAGGCACTGTTATTCAGGTAGGTTAGGTTACTTTCCAGTGACATTTAAATGCCAAATATGTACTCTACTTTCGTTAACAAACTAGAGTAAGTAGGCAAATAATAAGTACCTATGCATGGAATATACCTAGTACCTATCTTGACTCATTATCAGCCATTCACGTTCCCACTGCTGGGACTCCGGCCTTCTCTCAGAGAGAGAGTATGGGCTGTAATCTACCACGCTGGCCCAGTGCGGGTTGGTAGATGTCGCATGCCCTTGAATGTTGGTTTCCTCACGATGTTTTCCTTTACCAGTTTGAGCTATGGCAAATCCGCACATAACTTATTAAGTCATAGGTGCGGGGCCGAGAGGATTCGAACTCGGTGTCGGCGTCTTGTAAGTTGCACGCCTAAACCGTTCGGCCACCATCGCTTTACTTGACTATCTAGAGAAAATACAATAAAATATATAAAATACAAGAGGTTATTGTCACTGACTGACCACATGAAGTATCAATGTAGTGACTAAAACCCTGGTGCTAGAAACCTGAAAATTATAGGGTGTGTTGGCTTTTATAACGTATAGCGAGAACAAAGACTTTTTTTTTAATTTAAATTTCTAAATGAAATAAATGGAGTCTTAAAGTTTGATTGGAAACATTCGCCAACATACGAATGATCTGATTTATAAACCCAAAAGTTGGCACTGCAAAGTCCTGCGCACTACACACACAGAGCGCGGCCGGGCCTCCTGTGACATCGATAATTTCACTCAAAATCTAATGCTTATAAAGTTACGTTTCGTTATCTTCTTACAGAAATTTGTATCATGTTTTAATTTTTATAACGCTCTTATTATAGATACTTTATTTTGTATAATAAATATCTCACCAAAATTTACTCGTTAAAATTCCTTTTCAAATAGATAATAAAATAATAATAATGCAAGAGAGAACTTTCATAAACGCGTTCGTGGTAAGCGTTTACAGTCCAATATTTTTGGCACCGAGCCATTGTATGCAAATGAAGTAATGAATGTTTTCACTGCAACAAAACACGAGTAACGGTTCCATTGAGTGAAGATTTGTCGGCCAATAATAATTATCACCGGCTTGTAACAAATCCACGAGTGTGTTCGAGTCTACCTACTTATCAACTCAAATGAAGTGTGGGTTTGTATGGTAATGCCTCTCCCGATTCCAAGTTGAATAAATTAAAACTGTTTGTTGGAGCGAACAGAACACCTGCAACAGTGAGTAACTTGGTTTTCATTCATTCATGAAACCAGCGTGGTTGTATGTAGTATGTACTAGTTTATGTCCACGGTTCTGCCCGTGCATTGATTAAATTCTCCTAATCATATCACCACCCGCATTTCATACATATATTTCACCACTCGGATCAGCACCATACAATACCTACATAGTATTTATTACATACCATAATTTATAATTAAAATTCTACCCTTAAAAAATCCAGCTCAAAATTCAGGCTTAGAGTGGTGCTACCTTTGACGACTCCGTAGCTTAACACCAAGTGACTTGAGATCAAAACAAGCAAAACTTTAAAAAAAAAAGTTGAAAGAACTTCATTCGGATTGCTAGTGAAAATTTTGTATTAAGTGATAAGTAGGTAGGTGGTACCTGTCTTTGGAAAATATTTTTATCCTAACATCGTTACTAAACCCATTTCCATCATCTAATATTCACAGTGCTCAGTGATGACTGATGACTTGCCACGCTGACACTTTTATAAAGGTAACAATGAAATTGTATCCGGAATTAACGGCTTGCCTTATCTCTCAAAGCTCCATTATAGATATGCGCCAATACTGAGCCGGTGTCTACTTCCGAAAGTACTCCAAGTTATTTGCTCCGGTTGATAATCTTATAGTTATCGAGTGTCTATGGGCCGGTTCGGGCATCCCCCTATCGCGGTTTCATCGGGGATTCCTGGAAATCTGTCGGTGCGATAACGCGGAAGAAATCATAATTTCGTCAACTAAGTGATGTTGTGCTATGGTGACCAAGTTTTTAGCTCACAGAATAATTAATATGAAAAAAATACTCAGTTGTACATCCGTAATAGCATGGAAGTGCTTCATGGAGTGGACTTCTATATAAGTCCACACATAATACTGCTCACTAACGGAGAACACAATATTAAAATTAAGTTTAATGTAATATCTATACTAGCTGCGCCCCGCGGTTTCACCCGCGCGGACTGCCGTTTATCGCAAAAAAACGAACTTTTTCAATTTATCTTTTTAAAAGAACCTTCTCCTCGCATAATAACAAACACAAAAAAAAAAGAATTACCTAGTGAAATCGGTCCAGCCGTTCACGTGTGATGTGACGACCAAGGGAAATAGGGATTTTTAAATGTAAGAAGAAGAAGAAAAGCTAGGCGTGATTGTTCTGATTTTGAATTGATGTTAAATTGGTTTCATATGATGAATGACATGAACGAATGGAAACATAATATGAAAAATTTATAAATATTTTATCTCGGCTCAAGGTTTAGGTTAGGTTACTTTATTATTAAATTGTGGGTATAATTAATAATAACTCTTGATTTCTATTTTAATTTGGAGACCCTACACCTAATGGTAGTGGCGATGACTGGCGACTGATTCAATTAGTGATTGCGTTCACTTGTCGCCGGTCGCGGCTGCGCAGGCGCGGAAGCGGCGCGCGGCTGCTGCGTACCGCTCTCGGCGCGATATGATCTACTTTCAAGACAATGTCGTGATGTTTTAAGCTGCGATCTAAAAAAAGCGAACGGTTGATGTTTTAAGCTACCATTAGCCTGTATTGTTGAGTTTAAAAGTCTTAAAAAATCAATCGCAATTTTCTGGACGTATCTAGGCAATGGTTGTTTTAGTCTTGTCACTCCAAGCTGTTGATATGACTTATTATAAGTTCCATACCTAACCCACCGACATCTTGTAATTAAACTACCTCATAATTTATTTATTAAAATAATATATGATAGTTTGCTTTCTTATTACCTCTTCTTGGTCGAGATACTTATGTTAGCTATTATTATTCTAAAACGTTTTGAATGCTTTAACGGTCTCCAAATTATTAGGTTAGCATCTCATCACTATCCAATGCTCTCGTAATTGATGGAGTTATGTCCACTGATTTCGATAATTGCACGCCAAATATTTATAGATTATTTATTTGTTTGGGTTTTTTTCACTTGTAGGTAAGTATAAGTTTCACAGAGTTGTGCTAATTTCTGATTTAGATTAAATCTCTACCTAAGAATGAAGTGATTGTGACAAATGAAGTTTTATTATGGAAGATTCCCGATCGTGCAGTAGTGAGGGTCTACAGTAGAATTGTTTGTCTATCATCAGTGCTAACATAAATTTGTCCGTGGAGATATATGTAGCGCGTCGTACCCTGGCCAGGACAATTATTGTCTTGTCACTCCGCCGAAGTTACGCGCTCCATCCGCCCGGAACATTGCTTTATGTGAGATCACCCATCGCAGATCTATCTACCTATATTTGCCTGAAACATGAACGCTGGACTAAACAATCAAATGATACGTTATGCGGATGTATCGGAAATACGAGTAGAAATGAAGAGAAAATATGACCAAAATTGGCGCTCGTGGAAGATCCCATGTTTTCTGCCTAGTTGTCGAAGATCGAAACCTAAGGCCGATCCAAACCAAAGTATTATGTACTTTGCAAAACACATGAATACCGCACCACCGCGGTGATATATTGTTCTGCCGCCAAGCAGTTAGTGTGCAAACTAAGGCATTTATGACAACCATTTCAATACTATGTTCCGGTTTGAAGGTTGATGAAGGGCAATGTAGGTGGGTGAGGTACCTAGTTACTGAAATTACAGCGTAAATGATTAACGAGCACAATCAAGTTTTGGGTGGTGCTTAAAATGTTATGGCCCGGCGTGACTCTTACTTACAATCAGGTGAAAGACCTGCTAGTCTCGTCAATCAGTTATATATAAAAAAAGCCACGTCTGGAGTACAAAGATGTTTATTGGCAATACTAACAAAAATGAGCCATTACGGTTCAAACCTATAATAAAGATAATAGTCAAAATGCGGCCCACTAAGTATAGTGCTGTAATTTGCTTTTGTGAGGTTGTCAGAGATGGTGACCTCACGGCGCAAGAGCACTCGTGGGCGGGACCGTTTTGACTTTTGGTAATTACATTTGGACACCTTAGACGGACATTTGGATGAAATAGGCAATTATTATGTTTCATAATGTGTATTGTACTCGCTTTTTTTGGCCAAAGTGTTGTGTGTCAGGTATTTTTATAATAGGTATGTCAATGCATAGTACCTACACATACCTACAATATAATGTGATTATGTCAAAGTAACTGGAAGATCATCACCTGTTAATCAATGGCCGTCTCAGTTATCGTCACAATTAGTTATTTGTAATTTGTTAATAAAGAGATAATACATTATTTATAGGCTGATTATGATTATGATGATGATGACATTATTTACTAATATAATCTTCATCTTTCGTGTGAGCTATTGGCCAACCGCAGGCCGCCCGAAGGCCTCCGACATGGCTTTACTACTGATACATTTGGGTCTGACAGATTAACGTGTCCTCCAAAGCACGGTAGAGCTCAGTTGGAATTACCACTAAACGATCACCCATCTTTTTTATTATTTCAGTCTGTAGAAACTCTAGAGGCTCATTATAAATATTTAGCATTGAAGTTACATTTTATGTTACAAAAACACTAAAAAATGCTATGTTGTGGCCATAAATTAACTCTCCAATTGGAGTTCGGCGAAACATAATAAATTAGATATGATCTAAAATAGTTCAAGGGATCGAATAAGCAAAACGAGAAGCTTCAAATTAAAACATATAAATTACAACATTAGAAATCAGTAAGTTCTCGGCTGTATAAGCGCTGCATCGATCTCCTTTGTTTCACAACACGAACAATAGGAAAGGTTAACATGAAATCGTTTTACACTTTTTAGTTTTTAATACACACACTTTCACCACTATACTTCGTTTTTAACAATGACAACATCAATTTTTACAATTGGAAACGTTTCCGTAAAATGAATGAAAAACGTTGTCACTTTGATTTTAATGATTTAGAAAGTGTCATTGAAGTACCACCTTAGTCACTAGGTGTGTGTAGTCACCTGAATAGTTAGATAACTTAATTTTTGAAAGGATTAAAATTCAGATTTTTGTATAATACCTAAGTACCCAACACATAACAACAATGTCGACTAATGTCGTCGCTGATCGAACCTCTCTTCGTAGTTTCGTAAGTATTAAATCTGAAGGAGTTCTTTAAAAACTCCCCTTCATCATCAGCTGAATGATGTCCACTACTGAAGATCAAAATCAGGTGCCTCCCAAATTGAGCATGATATGGAATGGTTGCTAACCGTTTGCATCCACATATTCCGTGTCTCTCATCACTTCGTTGGTCTGTCAGTCGAATTTTTATTTGAATTTCCTCGTTCCAGATTATTTGTTGCGTAACTGAAACTGAAGGCATGCTTTCCTCAGCTCGTATACCAATCTTAGTGCCAGACATCATCTTCTCTTATATATAAAAATCAATTGCTGTTTGTTAGTCTCGCTAAAACTCGAGAACGGCTGGACCGATTTGGCTAATTTTGATATTGAAATATTTGTGGGAGTTCAGGGAAGGTAGGTGACTTTTATTGGCGATACGAAGTTCGCCGGGTCAGCTAGTCATCTTATATATAAAAATCGATTGCTGTTCGTTAGTCTCGCTAAAACTCGAGAATGGCTGGACCGATTTGGATAATTTTGATCTTGAAATATTTGTGGAAGTTCAGGGAAGGTTTAAAAGGTGAGAAAAATTTGAATAATGGCCGGGAAAACCCTAAAAACAGCGCTTTTCTTTTTCCCATATAAACTTTCTCTAAATAAAATGTAGACTCAATTTGAACTTTATTGCTATTCAATATTGATTGATTTTTTGATTTTTCGATTGAGGCAGTACGAAGTCTGCCGGGTCAGCTAGTCATTGATAAAAAACATTGTAAGCTGTTGCCACTAGAGTCATTTCAGACGAGATGGTTTTATAGCTTCCTCTGGACTTCCAAGTTGAATTCATCGTGTAACCTACTTGTCAAAGAAACACAATAGAGTTTCCGAACCATAACAGTTTTTGAAGATGCCAGTGCAGTTGTAATAAGTAGAGTAAAATTCGGGCATATTATCGGCGAAGGCCGCGGGCGCGCGCCGGTCGTGCCGCGTGCGCTGGCTCCGACCGACGAGCGTGCCCCGCGGCCTGCGACCAACACACGATCTATTTCCAATCGATCCGCAGTTCACTTCATTTGCATGCTTTGTCTACAACTGTAATGGTAATCGCATTTGGGTATACATTACCTGTACCTCTTTTCGAGGAAATAGCTTGCCATGAATTGATTATCAACATGATTGATTGAGCTTGTTTTATTACTACTACTACTGCTTGTACTATTATATACTATTACACTGAAAACACTTGTATGTATTAGATGTATGGCTGGATGGATATTTGTAACTCTTTCACGCAAAAACTACAGAACGAATCTAAATGAAATTTGGAATGGAGATAGTTTATACCCTGGATTAACACATAGCCTACTATTATCCCGAAAAAAGGTTCCTGCGGATAAAGGGAAGACAACTAGTTTTAGTTATAAATTTTATTGATAATAAGTAGGATACCACTTTCCAATGTCAATTTACAACGCACTCATTAATTAAACATTGGTGACAGCTGAATAGAAAATTATCAATTTTGGAGACATTGTATAACAAGGCATTTAAGTATTAAAATACCAGATGGAACAAGCTTCTAAGAATTCAAACAAAGAATCGCGTCGTCTACATCATTTTGAAAATCTAACCTATATTATTAGCAACTTGTTTTGATCTTCACAGAACTTCGTCTAACATACCTACATAATTATAGGTAAGTGACATTTTGAGAGGTCAAATAGTTACGGAAATATCACAATGTATGCTCATTATAAAATATCTGAAAGAAATATTTGAGAATCGTCATTTCAAAGAGGCCGAAACCCACTGTAGTGCCGACTCTACCTTAAATTTCTACGAATATCTAAGCAACATAGGATTCATAATTAATTTGGATTCTCAGAGACATAAACAGGTTCAACAGCGTGATTTACGTGAGAGTCCTTTTATAAAATAAAACTTAACAGAGTAAAATAGTATATAACTGAGTACCTTGATCTCTTCAGAATATTGGCGGGTGGCAAAATATAGGTAAATTTCTAGTGTACTCTGAGTGATGTACCTACTTATATTAATAATTGTTTAATAAGTATATTTCATCATCATCATCATCATCATCAGCCGGAAGAAGTCCACTGCTGAACAAAGGCCTCCCCCCTTGAACGCCACCATGAACGGCTATTAGCCATTTGCATCCATCGGCTCCCCGTGACTCTTACAATGTCGTCGGTCCACCTAGTGGGGTATGTAAGTATGTTTATAAAATGTAAATCCGTTATTGGCTTTATGTATAGTTATAATTATTAAATGTTGTCAGTTTAGATGTTTGAGCTGTGGATTTTATAATAAAAAAAAATGATGTACCTATGTCTTAGGTACATCTTTAGAAACACTAGGTAAGTATGTTATAATTATAAATCGGATAACGGCAGGCAGCGCTGTCTAATTGTTTATTAATAGGTGCTTACATATTTAGATATTGTAATAGCTTGTCTTATTTTGAAATCGGTTAAAATTCAGGTGCACAAACAGCGAGTGAGTCAGGCACCCTGAGTCAAGGCAATACGAACATGCGCCTTCTAGCTCGACCGTTTGTAGCACTTTATTAGATTAATTTATACAAATTATCAAATCAAATGAAATAAATGTTTATTAACATAAGTGGGTGATACATTGGCATGAGACCATAGACCCCTGAACTAGTGTGAACACACAGCAGCCAAAACTCTTCCATCGTGTAAATTATAAAACAATGTTAGTCAAAAAAAAACTTTTTATCAACAATACAATTTATCAGAATTGCCAATAGTGAAGAGCGTAGAACTAGAAATTTCAACGATTTTGTTGAGTAAATAAATTCGATACGTAGGTAGGTCAGTCTGTAGGTCTAACACATAAAAAGTTCAATAAATTCAAAGTTTAGATTAAAACATAATATTTCCTAAACAAGTGTAAGCCTTCCTTCGCTCGCGTCGGTAATATAGATCTTCCCACGATTTATGCCGATGCCGAACCACCTTGGTTTTCTTCTTGCGGACCTCCAACTATGTGGGAAACGGACTATTGAACTGCAGAGTAGTGATTTGTACGATACGTTTCGGTAAGAAATAAGGAAGCATCGTCATTAGAATATTTTTCACATGTCGATGTAGGATATAACATAGGTACACTTACCTACTACTAAGTTAAATTAACAGTAGCTACTTACTGTGAATATTTTTACAAATTATAGAACACAATATGCGTCTATCCGTTTGTGTAACACGAGCGGAGCGACGGATATCTATAGCTATAGTAATCAATAAAATTTTATTTCAGTATATAGGTACTAGGTATTCATAATAGCTATTTTTTCGTGCACTAATAAAATTTAATATAAAGTTTTGATATACAGTTAATGTCATCTAAATTTTAATGAGATATTCAGATTGAACTCACATCTGAAATCGATTTACCTATTCCTAAGAATACATACTATGTTACTACACTCGTTTTCATTAGTAGCAACAAAAATAAATAACTCTACAACATTTCTGTTCTAAAGTGTCTGTTGTAAAGCAATAGGCACTAGCTAACAGTAACCAAATACGTAATGGCTCAAACGATATCTTTTCTACAGACATCGCCTTTACTGGCGCACGCATTTGTCTACGACCACTAAATGCTCATAATTATGTTGTAAAAGCCATCTGATTAGGAACACTAACTTTATATGCACAAACAGTGCAGGTAATTTGATTCCAATTTATTAAATGGTATTTAGGTGATTTTATCGTGAGGGGTTGTCGATTTATTACCTTGGCATGGAGTTTTAGTTGATGAGATATATTTATATATAGTGAGCACAAATTTATTCTAGGCGTTCTAAGACTTCTATATAGGGGCTCATTTTTATGTGCATCCTTACTTATTTACTTTTTACTTATTAATATTATAAATACGAAAGTAACTCTGTCTGTCTGTCTGTCTGTCTGTCACGCTTTCACGCCTAAACTGCAGAACCGATTTAAATGAAATTTGGTACAGAGATAGTCTAGAGCCTGAGAAAGGCTATTTTTTTATCGCGATAAACTGTAACCCACGCGGGTGAAACCGCGGGGAACAGCTAGTATATAACATGTTGATCATAGTTTTCTAACATGAAACACAGAGATCAAGCAGGATATATATTAGATCCTTCATGAAATAAATATCTCGCTAATGATCTGTGACGTTGCCATAAATTCGACTACGTGTACATTGCCATACATGTATGTTTGACTGTGTTCTCGAGGAGTTATTTTTTTTGTTACTGGACATGTGAGACTTATAACTGATATCTCCCGATGACAAGATAAAGTTATTGAGATTTAGATCCTGTTCGTTCATCTTCGCACGCAAAATCACTGTTTTGTTCTTACGTAATTTTCGCGATGTTAAATCGATAAAGCTAAACGTGACTTGGCCAACTCTGTTACTTAACACGATACACGGTTTTGATACAAAAGAGTTGTACTTCACCAATCATAACTCATTTGAGTACGCCATTAATTTTAAATATGATTTAATGGACCTTTATGAGGCGTTAATGAATTGCTGAACTTTAAGCTTAGCATTTTGTTGTTTTGATCTCATTAAGATGCACTTAAAGATAATGTTATCGTTTTCACGTGCACTAAACTAAATCATTACAATCATTGTTGTGGTTAATTTAGTAATTATGTTTTTAAATACCCACTAATTAACTGTTTATTAATGTTGTGAGTTTTTGGTTCATAAATGGCTGAGCACAGTTAAGTTTTAGATCTTCCCGGGATGAAAAGTAACCGTGTTACGCCAAAGTTACTTTAAGACATTTCAGCGAAATTCGTACAGCCGTTTGTGCGAGATTGATTAACAAACACCCAAACGAGCAATAATATAATCAAACATAAAGCTACGTATTTACTCTGTTATCTGTCTATCTATCTATATATATAAGAATCAAAGTTCTGACTGACTGATATCAACGCACAGCTCAAACCGCTGGTAGTAGAAATTTGGAGGGTATGTTTGTCTTGATGCATAAGGATGTATAAGAAAGGATTTTTCAAATTTAACCCTTAGGGGTTGAAAATGGGAAACTTTAGCCCATGCAACCGCGGGGAACAGCTAGCTTTCGTTTGGTGTTTTGCATGCTTTTAAACTTTTGAAAACGCAATAATAATTGTATTTATTATTATTGAATAACAAGGACGTGTTTTGACGTGAGTGTTTGCTGAAAGCGTTTTCAAAAGTTTCGTTTGGTGTTTTGCATGCTTTGCATACCTTTATGAAAGTTTATCGAGTTCAGCAGGATGTACAGTACACGGAGAGAAAAGACCTTCCGAAATATGGAACGAATTTCCTTGCATTTTGAATCAGAAAGAAAACTAAGGTATAATACGGGAGGAAAAGGTTACATTTTGGAAGGAATCGGTCTTGGAAGGTAAGACTCAGAAGGAACGTCAGGTTTTTCTCAGTGTATGCAAACGCAGCGATGTGGGTGAGCAAATCAAGTAGCGGACGGCACTCGAGTTTCGTTCCGGCTTGGGCCGCATGCCGGGCCGTTGATCACCGTTGCTGCGGTCGCTGCCGCTAGACCACCGATACCCTACACTAATTGAACACTATCGGTGCGGGTAGAGTTCGCCCACTGCACCGCTTTCTCTGATACGCGAGACGCAGATCAATCGGAGTAGTAGGTATCTGAGTATCAGGTGACTGAAAACGGTAATTCTACAGCAAAAGGCAAGTTTTCAACATTTTCTCGAAAGAAATAGTAGAAATTGTGAAAGAAACAAATTTCAAACTAGGCTTTCCGGTAAGTAACCGATTTTCCAGGCTTTTTTCAATTAATCGATTCCCTAGGCATGAAACAGCTATAATGGTTTATATGCAGATCTCATATTTAGCTTACGAACGAATGACGACAGTGAATTAGTAAGTTATTTGATCCGTTTAGTGCAAGTATTTGATGAAAATAAAGTGCATAGTTATCTACGTACTAAGCTAAACAAAGTTCGCAGTTTTAAATGGTCTTCAACGGTTAGCCAAATTTCATATCTTATTAACATAGATTATAAAATCATTATGTAACAAAATAAAAAATACTAATAAATAATATTTCATAGCCAGGCAGCGGTAGATTGATGAGCTGCACATGAATTGCAGGCTCAACCTCAACTCTGTATATAACAGCTTCTTACATCAAAATTATTGTGTTTACATAATGCTCGATACAAATATATCTTGTAGGTAACTGCATTGCTCACACTGATTCTATAATGTCTGCTAATCCGAACGTAAGGCTCGATAAACATCGCGAGTCCTGTATTTAACGCCACCTGAATGACATGAAAGTCATCGGTCCATCATATTAACGACGACAGTGTTAAAGGAAGGTTTTACGATCACCTCCAATGCAATGCAGCCTTCCTTTTCAATGCTAAATCAACAACAAAGTTAGTAAAGGCAGACGTATTCTTTCGGTTAAAGACATATCGTATCACATTCTTCAAGGAGTCTGCCCATATGTAGGTACTAACACGAAATTCTACCGCAGAATGTAATTTCTATGAAACGACTATTTTTGCAGTAGGTACAGTAAAATCTATGCTACACACTTACATACGGGTTAAATTATAAGTTTATGAAAATATTATAGTTATATGTATCTATAAAATTAAGTGCTTAAATCAAATGTCATCACATCACCAATATATAAAAAAGCTTGGCCAAATCACTGTGATCTTTATAACGGTCCCAGTCCAGTACGAGTGCGGTGAACAGAGTTCACGACTCAAGTTAGTATGATAATGATAGTTTACCGTGTTCTTGGGCTAGAACTCAAATAGATGTCGATCACAGCACTATAACTGAATTCCTTTAGCAACTGCCAGCTGTAATAGCTCACGCCGCCCGCGCCGCTCCAATCAATAACGAGGGCGAATATTTTTGAATAACTAACAAATATTCGTGTATCGAACGAAGCCATCTACAGAAACTAACGAATGTCTAACTCTAGCGTCTTGAGCCTTCACTGTTTCTATTTTGAATCACATGTTGCATTATTAGGTACCATATTGAGACATTCACAACTCATGTAACCTGTGATGTCACATCCTGCTTGTGTATTTCACTTATTCTTGAGTATGAGTAACTGTATTTGTGATAAAATACTGCAATCTATCATAATTAATCACACGGCTATTAAAGGGAAAATATGTATATTAATTTATGCGCATTTTTATTCGGAGGAGATGTTAAGCTACGCATCCATTGATATTTAACGCAACAACAACGTTGCATCACATGACGTTTCGATGCGACACGATGCACCGAGAGAAAACGTTGCATAATTTACAACTTCAGAATAATAAGCTCACAACAAATATAAAAAAACCTAAGTAGCAGCATTGTCTTGTTTCCGCTCACGATACAGATAAAAAAAAAATATTTTGGTTTAAAATTCGGTTGATATCCTATGCCTACCTAATTAGTTACCAAAAATCTATTAAATTTACCAGTATATATATCACATTATTACGAGGCGGTCTTGTAGTCAAACAGAAGTAACAACATTGTTAACATTGCCTAGCTGATTGGTTAATGGTAACAAGGGCTTGTAAATCAGTCTAGTTAATATTTAGTAGAGCACTTTCTCAATTAATTAGGTGGATAACGGGCTAGCTAAAAGTTAGGTGCCTATACATTAATGTAGATTGATGTCTGCATGTAAAAATGTTGCACAGTAATGCACTGACGACAATAAGACGACAAAATACTGGTGTGCCCTGGAGGCAATGGCCTCGGGCTTGCTCTCTTTACAATGTTTGCATCTACAATCGTTGATTTGCGGCTTGCCCTCGAATAAAATTAATCATACGATTTCATTCGAAGCTGAATTAAATTACCTACAGTCAGTAAAACGAAACGTATAGGATGTTGCTGAGCTATACAATGCTATATAATATGTTATGGCAAACATATCTAGATTATAAATAACAATTAGTGTTATGTCGTGATAAATGCTAAAAGACGATGGTGTAGCATTGGTAGACTAACGTCATTAAATTAATAAGTACTTATCCCTAATAACTATTGTAAAACTGTAACTAAGCCATTCCAGTATATTGATATTTTGAAATTGAACCCAAGTCTATGTAAGTCAATTTTTGTTTGACCGATTTGTATGAAATTTTTTATGCATATCGGGTAGGTTTGAGAATCGGCCAACACCTATTTTTTATATTATTTTTTTTATCGCGATTAAGTGTGGTCCACGCGGGTGAAACCGCGGGGCGCAGCTAGTATGTATATAAAAAACCTTGCTGGCTGAGGGAAACAAAAACACATAGACTAAAAGGTGCTATAGAAAGTGAGAATTTCGAGTGCATGTTATTTAGTAACGCCTACATTATGCACTAAGAAAGAATCGCATTCATTTTCCGTTCAGCTTCAAATAAATATCATTTCTTCGACTTTTTAAGAATCTTAAATCTGAGCTTAGCTAAAGACGTAAAAATGCAAGAGACCTAATTTATTTTATATATTTCTTACCTGTTAGTATTTATCGAGGCCATCACCTGCGTTATGAATGTTATGATATCAGGTAAACCAATTGGATACAACAACTAAACACATTTACGACGGATTACACAAAAGTATGACACCAAAAGAAATTCAATCATAAATCACGGTCATAAATACCGCCTTTTTTATAGATGTATTACCTACTCGAATTCGTTCCTGAATGAGATAATAAAGATAACAGTTTTTTATGTGTATCGGGAGAGCTCGTGCCACCCATGGTATGGTGATGTTGTACGCCGGTCACGTCGGACATAACATTATTGTTTGAAACGTTTGTTGTGTGTACGTAACCGACATTAGTAACATTGTGTAATTGAGTGTAAACGTATCTACGATGTTGTGGGCTGCGGATATCTTCCGGTCAGCGACAGTGGAATTAATACTCCAATGAGCTCTGTAAATCAAAGCGTTTATGAGTCATTCAAGTCTCGAGCGTACGAGCGCGACCTCCGCACTCATTTGCGATCTCGACGACTTGATCCCGGGTCCACCACTTCCCTCGCTCTTGACTTATCTCTACTCTAATGGAAGATGCATTTACGTTGGTAATGTCTTCATCATAAAGAAGAGGAAACATGCATGAATCAAATGTGTCCTGTGTTAAATATATTACTCAGCATGTACCTTTATTTTTAAAGCATATTCGTAGTACATACTATATCTTTTCTGTGGCATAGTGTAATAATTCATCGGTACGAATGCGAAACTATTGTTAGTAGATTTATAACAAAATAAACGATTTAAATTGCATCTCATCTATGGGTCGTGCTATTAAGAAGTTGCTGTCCATGTCATCTCACGAATATGTTTGATCGTCATGGTCTTTTTGTATGTAATGTTGTGTGGATATTAGCTTCCAATTTAGGAAGAGAGGTTCGCTGCATGAATATGTAAGCGAGGTTCATTAGTGCACGCACTTGTTGGAAGGAAGCGGGCGTGGCGGGATGACGTGCGGCATGAGCACACGAGTCTGGCTCATCATCCAATTCAAATCATTTATTGGAACAATGCAGTGATCACATAGAGATGATAATTATTAAATAAATCGGTCAAAGGTTACTTTTTGTTTTATTATTATATGACGACCGATTTGGTGCAATGGGGGAACAGTCGACTGCAAAGCGTGAGATCGCGGGTTCATCATTATCAGCCTTTCACGTTCCCACTGCTGGGACTCTGGCCTTCTCTCAAAGAGTGAGTATGGGCTGTAATCTACCACGCTGGCCCAGTGCGGTTTGGTAGATATCGCATGCCCTTGAATGTTGCGGTTCTTGGGCATGTCGGTTTCCTCACGATGATCGTGGGTTTGATTCTCTCTAAATATTAATTGTGTATTGGAAAAAAAGCGGAAGTGGATCTCCATCCCATCCGTATAGTTTCTGATATCCTAGATACGGATTCCAAATTAGGGGTTAGGCCATGTATATTGTATATGATTGTGTGGGAGTTATTGTTATTAAAAGTGCGCATCTTACTATATACCTATACTCAGCTTTGCTATCTAAGTTTCATATATTATATCCAACTTTATTTGAACAATAATCCAGTATGCCGACAGGTTCTAAAAATATAGCCTAAGGGTTTTCAATAACTAAATTGAAAACTAATTTACTGTCAAAATGTTGTTCGTCTGTCCAATTGTTTGTTGTTACCTGCTGAACCAACCAAAAGAGACGGAGTAGTTACAAATTACGCCAGGTCTGGGCCACGTCTCGCCGCTGCCACGTCTCGCCACTACCACGTCTCGCCACTGCTAGTGTCATAATGATCTAAGTTTCGTTGAATCAGGAAAACACACCAGATGCCGTCCTACCTAGTCTTTCTTCCAAGTATTTTCTAAATGGCAGTTACAAGAACAGCTGCAGTCTGAATAACGCATGTCTAGTTATGTCATAGATACTACGCCTTATTCTTAAGGGACTTTAAACAGTTTTCAAGTTCTTTACATTAATGTTAAAGGTACTTTAAATTAATTAATTATCGAAATAGGTGGAGACAGGTATAATAAGCCGTTTTTATTAATAAAATTTAAAGAATTTTTAATTTGAATTTGCTTTATCTTGGACTCGTGAAATACGTATGTACATAATATATAGATACATATGAGTAAATTATAAGGATAAACATCCAAACATGAAACAATCGCAGCTTTCGAGCTAAGTGCTTATCGTCGATAATAAACTATAAATGACTGTTCAATGAGCTTTCACACTGTTATTATTCATCACAACATTATCTGCTGTTAACTAGACAAACCACCGCGAATTCATTGCCATTGTTCCGGCGACGAAATGAAAGTTTTTATTTGCATATCTTAAACGCTCCGGTTATCGGGTCAGCCATCGCTGTAGTGCCAACCTACCTTATGTGTTATATTTTATTATTGCTGCCTTCAAATATTTTATTAATAGCCATATATCTGTTCGCTATTGATATAAATACTCTGATATAAAAGCTCTGAGTTTTATTAACTTTATATCAAATGTAGATGCTTTCAAATTGTATTACAATGAAGCCTCTAGGAATGTGTTCCTAGTATAAATAACAGACAACTTAATAAATAATGCCAAAAGAGAACGCATTAACTTACCATGTATAATAACTCTATCTAAAGATTATTATCGATGTGAACTTCGAGCTTAAATCGCCAATTAGGATTGGTAACCATCGTTCTTGTTATCAATAATTACAATAAGCGCACGTTTTATACATCAAATTAGTATAAGTAAAGGTATCTGCGATGATCCATAAAAATAATGTATCACGACAGTTGTAGGTAACGAGATCACGGCATAAAGGCTTCGGGTCGATATATATAACTTGTTGTCGAAGCATGCGGCCTGTGGCGGGCGAGACGCGTGCCTTATTGTTGTTCGACATGATGAGTTCTTGACGTTGGCTTATTACAATTGTGAAAGTAAGATATTTAAGCGGTGGAGCGTTGTACCGTTGACATGGACAAGGCGCTGGGACGCGTGGGCGCCGCCGCCGGCTCCCGTACTCCGCCCCGACAATACGTGTACGCCACCGACGACACCAACTGCGCCCCGTCCCAACCATCACTAAATCAACAAACCTATTGTTTATCAACACAGTTTTTCTACTATGCATTGCTGATTTATCCACAACAAAGTGACTTATACAGTTCCATCGTTTACTCCACCAGCCTAGTAGCCTGGTTTATGTTATTAGCAAATCTTTAAAATACCGTATAGAGAAAAATATCTATGTTATATCTTGTATGTATACCACTTGTAAATGCTACGGAATTGCATAGCGGTCGACATTCGTAACCGACCAGTCAAAACATAAAAGAGGATGTTCATCAGATGCGAGCCCATAAAACGAGCCCTAAAATGTTAAACGACTGCTCAAAATTGGTGGTAAAAAGAAATTACAAAATAAAAGGACGAGATTACGGTACCTCGAACGATTTTTGAGAGTCTTAACCTATATTTCACTTTATGAGTGAACGATTTTACAGCTTTCTTACGGACAATCCAAATGAATGCTACGGCTGCTCTTTAGAAAGTTTCTGAAATCGTTACAAAATCGTCTGTCGATTGTGTCTGTCTACTTTTCCTTGTTTACCCTTTGTTCAGGTTAAAAATCATTTCGTTTCGATGATAAATATAAAACGATTTATTTTTGTATTCAACCAGTGTTATTGCTCTCGCCTCGTGCAGACCTGTCGTAGGTCACTGCACTTGTCGTACACATCATCCGCGTCCATAAAGGTGGTCCATATTTGTAGCTGCATAGATTCATATTAAAGAGACGCGTTATAGGGTTTATTAGGCTAAGATGTTTACGCACGGTTGTCAGAGAAGCAGCTCGGTCGGTTCGCGGCTTGTAGTAGTTTAACAAATCGGAGCAGCCTGACAAAGCGTGTCGGCCGGTGATAGACGCGCGTCGTTGTCGCACGGCTCTTTATGACAAACCCAACTCTATGAGTGATTGTGTCCGTCCGTCGCTCGGCACTCGATCTCTTTGTGTTCTCAAATAATCCGCTGCGTCGTGATCTGGAGTCTAACGGTGCAGGTCTGCGAGCCTATTGAGTGCGCTCTCTGTAATAGGCACAATTTTTCAAGCTTTCACATAAGTCCACACTAATTCCACGCTAATAGGTACCTGTTACCTGTAAAGCCAAAACATACATTATTTACTGAATAGATTTCCAATCAACGTTAGCGATTGCTACATAAATATGGTCGTTAATTGAGTCACGTGGTACTTAGGTGTAGTTGACATTTGGGGCCGTAGCACATAATATCTAACTATGTAGTAACATAATTAGATATACATAATTAAATTAGTCTACATACGTATAAGTATTGTTAATGTTTCATGTTTAAATTTATGTGTTTGGATTTCAAGGCAAAATAAAATCGCTTTAAATATAAAGAGTTATGCATAAAAACTAATTTTATGTTGGTTTTGTATGGTATCGCTCAAAATGTGGAAGGAAAATATCGAGAGGAAACACAGTACTCAAGGGCATGCGAAATCTACCAACCCGCACTGAGCCATCATGGTATATAGCCCATACTTTGTGTGAGAGAAGACCTGTTTTTGAGCAGTGGGAACGTCATATGCTGATGATGATAGTATCATACTACTACTACTACTACTACTACTTGGTATTAAAAACCCTTATTATTATTTTTTATTGACCTTAGTCACTTTCTAAGCACAGGCATGCAGTCTTATTGCTTCTTATTTGTACATACACTATTTTTCATAGATACACACTATTTTTCATGTTTAATGAAATGTTTCAGATTGTAAAAAAATAAACTAAATTAAATAATAAATTGATATTATAATATAATTAATTAATTAATTATTTACTATAATATAATATAATATAATTGATTGTAAACATGAATACTTATCTGGTCAAAACTGAGTCTATCAAGAAAAAACTTAGACACCCAAAATAATTTTCAATTTTAAATTCTACGCATTGAACTAACCTAACCCTTCAATCTGAAATATATACGAAAAAGCAACGGCTTTCGACTAAAATATACTTATTTACCTCCTTATTAATCACTTGGTTTTTTGTTACAAAAATCTGGAAATACAGTAGGCAGAATGCGTAATTTTTCACACTAATTTGAACCTGATGCGAGTTAAAATCTCAGGTCTCACCTGCACCGCCGAGCCAAGCCACCTGTTAACTGCAACTTGGCAATATAAAAAAAGAAAAGGAGCGAGCGCCAGGCAGTGCAAAAAACGAGAATCCAAGACGACACGTTTGGAAAATAAAAAAAGCTCTCGCCCACCAGATGGTCGCCTCGACGTGTCGAGAAACCCGCTCTTGAGCAGGTTGTGACTTACCACGCATATTCATTTGCGCTTTTGAATGTGGAGAAAATTGAATAACAAACACGATTAATTGCATCCAACTACAAATAGGTCTCTAAATGGAGACTACAATAATCCGACTCTCTAGCTATTGCTAACGGGCCAGAAGCTACTCTTTATTGTAGGGAAGAAAAAGACGATATTTATTACATAGAGTGAAATAGCTGGAATATTTAATTGACGAGTAATCTTATATTTGCAGATAATTTTTGTTCCAGCACAAAGTTGACGATAGACATATTTAAGTACCTATTGATTGTGCTCACATAATCTTCTCCTAGAGAGAGAGAGAGAGAGAGTAGAGTTAGACACTGATCCTAATTAAAAAACCGATTAAAATCCTTTGACCGCAAAGGCTGTGTGGAACTGCAGACCTGCTTTATTTATTTATTTTATAATTTATTACACTATACAATCCTAAAGCATCTTCATATTCAGCCACACATAGTACATAGAAAGGTTTTGTTTTTATTGCACCTTTTAATTGGTTCCAACTGTGCCCATTTAGTAGAGCTACCTAGCAAATAAATTGACCATATGTTTTTGTAACGTCGTTCATTAAACAGCCTCTTTCAGCGACTCTATGACCCCATATGGTGCAATATTTTTTGTAATCTTGCAAAACAAAAACGAGCTCGAAATATTAAAGCCGACAAAACATTCCAATAACGGATAAAAAAATCGGACGTGCCAACCTGTTTTAAATTTAAATAATGTGTCAAGTCATCTCATCACCTTAGTTCCTGTACCTTCTTTTGTATTAAAATAAACGGTTTTATAAATGATATTTCGGATGAGGCGTCACGCGGAGCTCACGAAGGTGTTAAAATTGGACGTATCGCAATGTTATAAATTGCAATTACACATGCACTCTTACTAAAAGAAGATTATCCATTCATACTATTGGATGTACATAAGGTATTAAAGAGCGATCTGGCGAACAGTTGATCACGCTGCAAGTATTAATTGCTTCAGCACTAGCTGGTAAATCGGCCCGCCTCCGCAATTAGTCCCTTAGCAGTACTAATGCTCGTGTAACTTATTGCCGACGATAGCCGCCGTCGGTCGCATGTCGCTCATTAATAGATAGTTTCCATTACTAATCGGCTCCAAACAACATTTCACATTGTAATTTAAGAGGCAAGCACCTAATTATCTCATTTGGCCGAACGTTATCTCAGGCGGTGTTAGTCAGGCTTTGCATTTAATTTCAAAACAATGATAAGTGGATGTTGGCTAACATTTGACAGAGCGATCCGTGAGGCCCATATAAAAGATAATAATCGTTGGTTTTTCTAACACCCGCAGATCGAAAGTGTTAATCAGCAACATATGTGTAAGCTATTATTATTTTTTGTGGGGTGCATGGTTTTAGCGATGTTGGTCAGTGAGGAACTCAGGTCACAGGTGGAGGAGCATGCGAGGTTACCTGAGCAGGGCGCGTGCGCACCTGTGCCCGCATGCCCGCTTCAATAAATGATGATGCACGCACCCACGCACCATGTCATATAAATGCTACTTATCTCACAAATCTACAACAGCAAGTTACAGTATAAGAATTTAATTTGCACTTGAAATCGTAATCATTAGTTAGACACTATCTGCGTTGGTTGAATATTTTCAAATAAAAATTAATTTGCCCTGATGATGCATTTTTATTGAATTTAGTCCTGGAAATATCGTGATTTCGCAGTGAATTCAAAGGTATTATGTAGCTAAGTACTTATACTTATAAGTGTCTGAAGTTATATAAAAGTAGGGATACAAATGTGTTACGGCATGATTTAAGTTTTCAATATGATATATCTGTAACCTGAATTGAATCAAAAACAAGATCCAATAATACGATAAAATAATAAATGATACCACTCCCGTACATCAACACTTAAGTCGTTAAGGGCACTTCACATTACGGCGCACGCGCTACCGACATGCACTTACGGATCTCACCAGTATATATCTCTTTAAAATGTCGACTCATGAGCTCCCGGTAATTAGTGTTATTGAACATACTGTATGCACTTCTCATGCACACAAAATCCCGGACTGGACTGGATTTGGACTGTTTTCGATTCCTATATTTTTTAATAGTTTCATATTTGTTATATTTTAGGAAACTGTGATGATAGCATTTATTGTGTGAAGGTGGTGTGAATGTACTTCAATGAAGATGTCTGGTTCTTAACTGAGGGACGTGTGGGACGGGTGGTGAGGAGAGGGAGGAAGCCTTCACGACCGCGAGGCTGCGTCGGATCTTATCGCGCTTATCTGCGATATTGATTGCGCCCGTGTCGAAAGCCTCGCCTGGCCAAAAGCGGCGCAAACGCAGATTGAAACCTGAACATATATGATGATTGATTACAACGTAATGGACACTGACGCCTGCCAGCAAATCACCCAATACGGTATTTTAAATACCATTGTAACAATGTTACAAGATATGTATGCTTTCAATCATTTATGATTAAAAAACAAAAGGAAACAAATACCCTAATTAATGTATTATTAGACCTATTCAGAGATACCTCAGACATTGGATTAAGTAAAGATATCTACCACTCTATGGCTCGTATTCTGGAATGATACTCAAGTGCTAATCAATACATGTGTAGCGAAGTAACATATTTTTATGAAATGAGTATGACAGGCAGACTCAAAGTAGAGATTATCGCTTGAGCGCCATTCTGAAATGTATAGGAAAGGTAGTTTCAATTCATAATTTCGTAGTGTAAGTGATATTATAATTATCTCCACTTTCCCAAACAATCTTTAAAAGAAATAAAACTGCTTCTAATAAGTTTTTAAGCTGTAGATATGTTTGTTGGAGGTTCATCACATCAACTAACGAACATGGCGATGGTACCTACTATAAAGATTCTTAGTATGACTACAGAATCCTAAAAACGATTATTATCCCATAAGTCCGTGACCAATTCATGAAGAATGACAAACGACTGACGCCTGAGTGATCAACTTAAAATATTAAACACACTTAAACCTTCCGAAAAATATAAACTGCTTGCATTTTATACATAAATTGACTTTATTACTGACTTCATTTTGTCCAAAATATTAATCTGAAAACGGTCAGGTACCTGAATATTACCAATTACCGAAATTTCACGCTCTTATCGGGTCCATAACGGTGATGTAATGAGTTTTAAAGAGCTTTTTCGATCCTTGGAATTCAAAATCTTTGTAAACACACAGGATCTTAATCTGAAGATTCGAGATCTGCAGCTCAGATACAGCACCGAGCTTGTTTATCGGAGATCCGTATTTTCTCTTAGCGTATTTTCCACGAAACATTCTTCATGGGCGCGTGATTTATGTCCGTATTCCGAAAACGTTTAAAAATTAAATTATCGTCTATAGGTAGTCAAGTGCTAAATAGGTTTATTGAGAAAAAAAATTGTCGTCTCATTTTTTTCTTATGCAAAATTGTATGATGATAAAAGTCACGAATTTTGATGAGGTTAATGCGTTGTCGCGATACGTATACCGTGTTATTAAGAATAATAACGGGTGATAAAGCCGTAAATTGAGAGTGCGTGAGCTCTCGAGCAGGATTCTCCACTCTCTGCGCCAGTGAACGCAACTTTAGTTGATGAATTTAGCTTGCCGTCAAACTTAAAATATTGCAGACATTTGTCAAGAGATATCAAGGACGATCTACTTTACTGGAGGTGTGATATTTACGAGTGGCATTAACAAAGAGGTTAATAAATATATCAAACCGAATACATATGTGATAATTATAGCAATTCCTCGATTGCGAAAAGTGATGTTGTCACCACTTTTCCACTTTCAAACTTTACCTATTTTTCGAAAGTCGAAAGTCCCATGTGAAATGTATTCTTCGCAAATAAAGAGTTCTTGCTTGACGTTCTCTTATCGGGTTGTACGTTGAACTTAGGTCAGTAGGTGTCGGTAGTTACCTAACATAGAAAAATGTCCGGGCGCATGTAACGGCGCGTGACGTCCACCTGTCGTGTGGTGGGCGCGTGCCAGGCCAACTGCCAGCGTGGCTCAACCGTGGCGCTGCACTTGCCGCCCTGTTCCCTGGCCGGGGCCCTGCTGCCCACCACACCGTGGACACTCCGCACCTGACATCCGAGCCCGCTGCGGTATGCTGCCACTACCAGGCCTTGTTGCTATGACAATACTGTTTGGACTGACATTGCTGCTATGCTTCCGGCATTGTTGCCACCTGTAGCTTGTCTCTCACATTATTTGACACGATTGAGAATTACCTCCAGGACTTTTGATGGATATGTATAGTCTCAGATAATTAAGGAGCCATAATCAAATAGTACAGCTATTTTCAATAACGGTTCATATTATAATGAAAGCATTGTATTCATTTATGTTAAACCGTTTAGTCAGAGCACGCCGATAAAGCTTTATCCAATAAGCTCATTTTTTTCAATTTGAGTCACGGATACCATGCTTTTACCATGCTTTTAAATGACTACCTACTCATAATACACACACATATACACATTACATTCATTACATTTCTTATTGTACTACCTACTATGGTAAAAACGTAATCGAGTATTTTATTAAATTACAGATTGCCTCTGCTTAAATCAAGATGCGTAATTGATACTTCACTTTTTGTGACCAGTCGACGTATGATTTTCCAATTAAGGATACGGTTGAACTTGCTATTCAAGTGTGTAATGTAGGAGCAATCAACTAATCATGATTTGAAATCATGCGGGTACAGGACCTGTCAAGCGGCTATACCACCCACCTGTCTATGACTGATACGTCATGCAGGTCCAAGGAACAAAAAAGTAAGTCAAATGCGAGTCTAATTTGCACAGGATCCGGACGGAAAAAAAAAGTGCGCAGAAGGGGTGATGAGCATTGTTCTCAAAAGAAGGTGAATTAAAAAGAGGCGACCCGTTGCTGTACCTGCGTAGTAATTAGAATTCCTTAATCATATCATTTCCTGCTCGATTTCATACGGGATAACGAGATCTCAGCACTCCAAGGCCACAGCGTAAAGAGATGAGAAAAAATATTATTAAAATTTCAAATTAATGGATCAATCAATAATAATAGATTTGGATTTTGAGATTTCTCAGTCCAGTCCAGTCATGAAATATCTCCACAGCAAGCAAGTAGCCAAGAAGTAGAAACAAAAATTAATAAAAATAAAATTTTATAAAAGTCTATATCATAGGGATTCCAAAAAAATCACTGACAACATTTCAAACCAGTCAAGATACGAAAATATGAAGGATAATATCAACACACTGGGTGGCCGGCGGCAAATAAACAACTAGATCGCCTACGCCTTCTTCATTGAGGCAAAGGTTATCAGAGACCGTGCAAAAGATATTACGTAAGTTAAAATTTATCCGGTGCTTGTTATATAAATATCGTTGAGAACGAGTCTAGCTCATCAAATAGAACTAAAATAAGTATTATACACATTAAAGGTCAAAATACTATTTATTTAGTCACTTTTGGATACACAGGCTTAGAAACCATACATTATTAAATCCTTATTATTCTTTCCTAAAAAAAGAGTGCAAAGGTGTTTCGACTGTTTCAAATTCATACCCTTTAAGTTCCATTCGTTACCAATCTGAAGAGTGCGTGATTCTATGACTTATTTTAGACCACAACCTCTTCAGAAGAAGGTTATTGCTCGAGCCTTCAGGTACAGAAGAGATATAGTGTAGAGATATAGATATAGGCTTAATCCAGATTACTCTTTTGAAGATCAACGCCATCTAGTGGGCTTCTGAAATGACAATTACAGACTATTTGACAGTTGTCAACACATTATCCCTGTAGCTCAGTTGTAAGGGTGGGGGCGGCGCAGCGAGCATGGTAACATTTACAAAAATAATTAGTATTTTGTTATAGTACTAGTTTGTCAATTGGTTTACCGTGTTTAAGGGTGGATACATTTTTAAGTGTATTTAGACTAAAAAGATATAAATACAACATCCTTGTTTTATTTTAATTTACAGGGTACCGTTTCACTGCAAGTCATATTATGATGTGGTCGATGTGACGACATGGTCCACGCTATGCCTCAAGGCTGCCAGAACCCGCCTATAAGTGCTTGGCGATTAGTGGTAGCTAGCCAGGCAAACGTTAACAATTGCTCTACTATACCACGACAAATGCGTATACGTCATAGCCATTCATTTTTAGGACCAGACACAAACCCTGCATAAATTGTATAATATATTCTGACTATGTTTAGAAACGAAACGTTATGAATTCAATAGGTATGTATGTGGTGGGCGCGTGCATGTCGTGTGTCGGCGCGTGCGCTGCCACCGCCACGCTACGCTCTGTTGCATTGCACCCTCTACCCCTATCCTCGTGACATTACCACTTTTTACAACAACCTAACTAACACTCTTCTAACCGTCATGTGCACGACAGTTGGACATAGAAGATAACACAATTTATTTCCTGTTAACAAAGCCGTGTAATTAAAACAACTGATGGGTAATGGACACGTGCCTAACTACAAATGCATATTTGGTAACTACTAATGAGAACGGTAAAAATTAATAGCACACCATTTTTTGCCATCAAAGTCATTTTCACTAAAATAAAATGGTCTAAATGATGAAACCATCCTTGCAATACCTACTTTTGCAAAGTAATGCCGTATTGAGTATAAATACTTAGTAGGTATTTGGGGCAACTACATAGTTAACAATCCTTAAAAGAACTTAAATAGCCTATTGTGCTCTAAATGTGGTAGATAGGGTAGTATAAAAATTCGTTCGATGGCTACAGGCAGCATGCGGTGCGAGTCGCGACGCGGGCGCAGGCGATGCGGGGGCGGCGGACGCGCGGTTGGCGTATTTTATTTATATATAATTACGGGCGACGACCTGAGACCCGGACCTGTCGCGATTTCACCTGCTATTATTGCCATTTTATTCATTGTTATTGCATTTATTACGTTGCTTGTTACAGATTTTACTGTCTGTAGGTTTTAACGAATGGCGCTTAATGACGAGAGTATATCTTTGAGCTGATTTCTCCTTGTAAACGCGCACGTGTAACGATCTCATCGCACAGTGAGTGGTGTAGATTTAATTGATATGATTTAAGTTTTTAATGTTCCCTCACTCAAGATACACAATGTAAAAATGAAAGTTAAAGAGTATACCATTAATATTTAACTTTCTTATAATGAATGTTCCTCATCCTTCTGTTAATATTGATGATCCTTTTTATTCATAATTAATGCTGTTGCTAAAACATTTCATAAAAGCTCTGTTCCATGGCTTTTGATTGATAGTACAAGCCGGTGTGGTGTGTAGGAAGCCATTACAGTTTATTGAATGCCGTGATCGTGTGCAATATTGGTGTATGATTAAAAAGCAATGTATCTTAAGACATAGATACACATGTCGCGATTGACGGCGACGCGGGTCGGAGGTGAGCCGCGGAGCGCACGCGCCTCCTACGCGCGGTCCCGTTACACACCGGTTAATTTTTAAGCAGACAGATGATTATTGTATTAACGCCCGCGCCCTCGAACCTCTTACGAGGAAACATCGCCGAAAACAAAGCCAGTTTTATATCGAATCACGCTCGTGTCTCGTACACGCAGCAACTTCGTTTTTTTGCTTTTGTAACTTTGACGGTATTATATTATAACATTAAAATAACATTACTATTTTACAGTTGCAGTGAATCTTAAGGAAGTCGTTGCACATTTGTGATACATTCCTTATTTGGTCAGTGTATGTAATATTGCTTATTAGTTTTTTTTATACATAGATAAAATTCATGGCCGTGGCCATTTTTTCACATATCAATGTACTGCCTCAACTGCTTATCTTACAGACATGACATTTTGGAGATAGCTTTGATACTGAGAGCACATATAAGCAGTTACATAGTTTTCACCGAATATAAATATTTTTACAGTAAAACATATTATGATAGTCTCGTAAACACAATTAACATGATAAGTTATGCAGTTATTGTCTGGTGCATGTTTATGCGGTGACACGACACTGCGTAATTAACATGGGATGCTAATGTCTGCTGCTCGGTGTCGACTGTCGACTCACTTAACTATGTTTTGATTGTGCTGCTTGAAATGCTCAGCTGTGACTCATGTCATGACCGCCTACACAATTTTGAGCTTTAGTTATGTTAGAAATTGCTCTATTGTGTGTATTTTGATTTTAACAAAATTTAATCAGTTTGGAAACATTATCGATTTATATTGCTCACCGATTCCAAGAATTCGCAATACATGTATCACTATTTATCAAATTAATAACTCACTTGGATTATGTATTATTTTTCCAGAAGCAACCTGCGCAATTCTATTCAGCAGTTAACGTTCTACCGGACGGTGCAATCAATGGCAGTAACTTTCCGAAATCTGAAGATAATAATAGCCCCTTCAAGCATTCTTCGTTGTGATTTGGTATTTTTATAATTCCGCAATTTGCTGCGGCTCGGTGGGTTTTGACCAAGTTATGAAAATATATCAACTTAGTATTATGTTATGTTAACTTCCTACACACCTACTTTAAACTTGATAAACACTCATTGAATGAAATAGAGACCCACAATGTAAGTGAATTTCAATGGCGAGCGCTGAGCTCTCGTTGATGTCTTTTGTACGCGCGCAGTGCATCTACGACTCTACGAGCGACGCGCCCGGCGCGGACGCGTAGCGCTTACATAAACCACGATACGAAACTTATGGTAATTTTTATTACCCTGTTACGTTTACATATTTAGTGAAAAACGTATGTTAATTGTTCTTTTGTCCGATATTATGCGGTTTATTGATCAATAACATTTTTTTGTGTTATGTCGGTCGGTAGCTATGTTCCACATGAGACTTTTATTAGGTAAATTACGTATGAACATTGCCATAATTGTGTTATTTTTGAGTTTTGTTTTGACTTCTGCTATATTTTCATAAATTAATTACCTATGCGTGTATTACCCTAATGACAACGGTTTCGCCTGCTGCTTGTAAAGTGCAGTAAGCCAGATAGAACATAAACATCAAAAGCGAACCTGTCAAGCGTAACTTTTCATTGCAATAAACATTTGCTTTATTCCTCTGACTTATCACATCACAAAGGCGAGATTACACAATCGTGGCAGAGAGCTCAGGGATATAAAGCATCGAAATCCATTTACGCGGCGCGGCTTCGCTACCAGGGAAATAATCTTTTCAGAGTTGTTGAAGCGCGACGTCGGCGCCTACGCACCACCGAGAGCCGTTCCTCAGCGGGCCCCGCTGTCGCAGTTATTGGCACTGGATCTCGAGATTTATCACCTCCTGTCGCGCCGCCATCGTACCCTGGCGCTTTGCTGGCACCAATGTACCCGCGCTATTGTGCCGTTTGATATTTCCTTCCTAGACGCTTGCTTTATTTTATGACGGCACTTAAGCTAACTGAATATGGCTAAAGGTTATCTTTATTCTACTCGTTACTTTACACAATTCATTGTATCATAGATTGAAAGGAAAAACAAATGGGTCTTTTCAGATAACCAACTGGATTACAGTGTACAAAGTATTTTTTTCACATCCTACAGAGGAGCGTTTGACCGTAAATCAGCCGATGCTATGCGGTGATGTGATCAAAGGTGTTGTCACGCTGCACCTGAGTGGAGAACTGACTCAAATGAGGCTGCCCAGACATGCCAACAGATACCAACAGATTTTTACTTTCAGGGTGGTAGGTAGCTAGCCAAGCGGTCACTAGATAATCATCTACCACCAAGCTGTGGTTTCAACACGATTATTTTCCTTCACCGAAAGCTCAAGCTCAATAACCTACTATGTATTCAATTTTATTTGTCCATTTTATTTGAACATATTAATCGAGAGAATGCGTCCAACGTTTTGAACGTCACAAAACATGCCATAGTTAAATTACACAGCCATAAATTACAAGTTCCATACGCTTGTAATGTAACAATATTACTCGTAAGTTGGTGCTCACTATAAACCACGAATAAATGTTTAACGGATTGGTTGGGTGGTCACAACAAGCCAATAATCATGTCCATTTTTACAATGTGCTACATGGGTTATATCATAATAAATACTATATTTATTTTATAGGTACTAGTTTTAACTGTAAGAACAGATGTTTAATCTTTCTACATGCATAAATAGCTATTGAAATAAAATTATTTTTTCTAAAACCGGTTTGTACACTGCAGGAATGTATTTTTTTAAGTCATACAGTTCCTGTCTTTTGTTTAATTTAAAATAGATTTTTGGTCGTTAACGAACAGTAAGTAATTATCACTCAAATCTAAGTCTAAAGAAAGCATATTATTGGAATAAAGTTATGTAGGTACATGGTACACAGAAGAGAGTACGTTCGAGTAGCAGACCACATGACACTTCAATTTAAATTAAATTTTAAAATAAGATTTTCTTCAATTGCGTATTTGTATATTTTTTAATTTTAACGTGGTGGTGGGATTAAAAAAAAGAGTTCAAATTTCTGGATGGCACTGTTGTGGACAAACGTGACGATTAGGTAAGCAACTGGCTCATTGCTCAATGAATTGCATAAAAAACTCGTAGATACTCCTGGTTTCCGTTTCACAAATTCCTAACAATTAATATCGATCTGATGCGAGGTTGTCTGCAGAATATGTACCTGACTAGGGTTGTACTCGTATCTAGTTGTATTTATGTAGTCTAGGGCACCTAATGCAGCACTTAGAACTGCGCTCGCTGTTCCCTCGGCGTAATTTATATAAATGTGATTAGTACATGTGACAGCCGCACAGTTTATTGACCATGTTTACGAGTATTAACGTCGCGACATACACGTAGATTCCATTCATTCCAACTCTAATTAACATTTTAAATCAATTGCTGGCCATTATTTTGCATTGCCATTCAACGGGACAATGCGGCCAGCATTTGGGGAACATTCAATACTGGTAGCGGTTAATTAGATGAAAAAGTTAAATTGTTTAGTTTGATTAGTAGTTTTGTTTTTGTTTGTCTATATGATCTAGTTATCAATGTAATCATTCAAGTTCAAGTTTCATTCAAATCCATCCAGTAGATTTAGTGGGATACGTGCCCAAGCTACAGACAGACAAACAAAATTCAAATAAAAACTACTGTTTGGCTTCTATACGAGTATAATAATGTCTCCCCAACACTGGTTTATGATAAGTACAGATTTTAAGGTTTATTTTATTAAGTTTTTTTTCTGTTTTATTTAAGTTTCCTACTTCAATTATTATTTATATATATTGATGCACATAAACAAAAATATCTAGCAGGCGGCTCATTTAATAAATAGATCAATTTAAATCATTGCTATATTATTAAATTACACATTTCATAGAAGTGTTTAACTTAGGCACAAAATATATTGACTACATATATGACTTAGTCCTGTTTAAGCTACGCTACAGCTTATGTTCCATTTAGACTATTTTAGACGAACTACACTTTTAAAATATGCGTTTCATTGTTTATTGACATTAGTGGACTCCATATTCCATAATCTTAGGAAATTCAAGTTCTATCTTCAAATGTAAGCACCAAATATGTGAAGATATTATAAATCTTTGCGTTGTCATATCAAGAGTGGGTTAGGTAATTTATTGAAAGGTGCGCATTGAAATCACATTTATTTGTGCGCACGCGCCGACGCGCGACGTTACAAATCATGCTTATCGCCCGCCACGACTTGGTCCATTGCCTCCGCCAGTCCTAAATCTGCTCGGATCTTGATATTTACCTGCGGAGTAACTTCTTCACCACTCCGCACAGCTGAAGCTCTACACATCGATCTTACTTCGCACATCGTGCATAATTTGGCAAATGGTTTCACATCATAACATAACTATGTATATAATATACGCTCTAGTTATGGTTTTATCTATCGCTGATCTCTATTCATGGCCAACACTAATAATGTTTCTTTCGTTTAAAAGATACAAATAATTAAATATAACAATAACAAAGCTCTTCTCGAACGAGGTCAAATTAATGTTGAAACCAGTTTCGTTATCAATAAGGCGATCGCTTATAAGTAATAGAAAAGTTCAAAGTTCTATTAGACTATTAGGTGTGAACTCTAATTGGTACCGCATTATCGGCGATCGATATCGAATTAGATAATCACGATGCAAATAGGAACAGAATTAATTAATGAGAATGCATTGGATTGGGTTGTGTGCGGGGACCTACCTGCGCACGCGCGCGGACGCGGCTACGTCCGCCGTCGGCAACCAATCGGCTAGAGTCGCGCACGCACTCACGTTCTCTAAACACATCTTCACCTTCCTCCACTAATTGGCACTCGTGTAAGCTGATGTGCGTTATCCGTCTGTAATTAAATGTATTGTATCAGCTGGCACTGATATAGTTAACGTTAACGACACCATTGCCATTAACCGTCTTGTCTTAAAGTTATCTTAATTAGCTCATTGGAATAGGCGATCTAGATGTTCATCGGTGTTGTTGAATGGCTGATCGTGATTTTATCAATGTTATTGAGTGGTCTAGTATTTCACAGGGTTAAATAAAAGATAAGTCTTATTAGCTTTTGGTCAGCTGATCTCTTTATGTCCATTTCGTAACCCATTCTCGATAATATCTTAATTCCATTGGAAACAATTCGATAAAAAGTGCCAATAGTTGTTCGGTCTCTTTTGAGAAACGTGCACTTGTCTGACAGGGTCAGAGGTTAACTGTTAGATGTTTATCTTATTGGACAACTTTCCTATTAGCTAGTAACACGATAGTAGCATTGCGTTTGTACAAACCCTATAGGATTACATTGTCAAGGAATTACATAAATGCTTACTCATTTGCTGAGTCAGTCTCATAACTCCTCTAAACTTTGGACGCAGATAATTCTGTACCAAGACGTGTTTATGACGTTAAATTTATAGGCGCTACTTACTACTTGCGTTTGACGTGTTGTTGAATATTCACTGTTGATGCTAATGTTTGACAAATGTAAGTACAAATTCTCACCAGTTCATATATTTTTTTTTAGGTGATATATCGGTTTTCAGCAAGTTTATTACTTCAAACTAAAAATAACAAAGAAATAAAAACAAATAAATCTAAACTAATAACTAAAATACATTATTAAAAGAAGTCCCTTTAGGCAAGGTACCGAAGATACTGGCAGCGTTCCCCCTTTGAATGGCTAGACTAATTCTTTGGCCCAGGTAGCTGCCAGATCTTCGGTCTCCGGTGATGTCGACTAACCTTTTTGTTATTTCCTTAAAAAGGCTTAAAGCGCTAGAACCCCACGGACCAAGGGTCTCGACACCGAATGGGACAAAATCATATTCGGAGCCTAGACCCCTGTATTTGCATGCCTTCGCTTTTTCAGCCGCTTCACACGCCGCACCAGCTCTGATGTTGGTTCCATATTACATATATTATATATATATTATATTATATTATATATTATAGTTCATATATTACATTATATTTATCACTATTAGATAAACTTGTGCTAGTCCTGTTTACTTTTTACTAGAAACTTTAGTTTTATAGATATGAACTCCAAACTATTAATTGTTTAACACAAAAAGAAAACGCTGTACTTAGATACTGTTCCCTCTGTATTGGTGCAATCCATACGTAGGTACTGTAGCCACATGGGATGGTTCTGAAAAGTACCATTAAACTGTGCTTGACTCTATCAAACGACGCACCATAAAACTTTGGTAAGTGCGCACAAGCAATGCACGAATTGATTCCACCGTCTCTACTTTAATATAGAACTGCAAGGCGCGGAGAGTTGATTCAGCTCTATGTAGTTAGTATTGCTAACAGTCCATATATATAGGTAGCTAATTGACCCTACTACTAATTGTATATTAAAGTGTCATCAGTTAAAGCGTAGGTATCCATATAAATGCGAAACAAGCTTTCGGAAGCTTAAATCCAGATCATTGCGGCAGAGTATAAACAATTACAGTGCACTGTAATAGTTTGCAGTGGATCGGATCGGGTCCCTGTGGTGACCCCGTGGCCGGGTGACCGTCCGTCTCAGTGGCGCCCACAGACTAATGCGACCCACATCTAACCCGCGAGCTATTGTCTCGGTAACTGGCCAGCTTACTGACTGCTAACTAATCTGTGTCACTTCTTAATAACTGTTTTATTGCAGTTTGTTAATTCTGTCGGCACTTAGTTGTTATTATTTCAAGTTGACCGTAGCCGATCAGGCTAGGAAATAACAATATAGTTCAATAAAACCTACTGCTTTCAATGAAGTTGAGCGAGAACAAAAACGGAATCGTATATTTTCATCCTAGTGATTTAAAATTATATCCGCATTCACTCAAAGACAGAAAGACATAATAAAGGAAATTAAGAGGTATTAGTAGTAATCATTATTTCATTGGGTTTATTATTTGGGAAAATGTTTTCACCTAAACTGTTTATATGCATCGTTTCCTTAAAATAAGTTCCTACAAATAATACCAAGTTATCAAGCATTTATTAGGTAGGTACATACTACGACTACGATAAAGCATCAATTGTAAGAACCTTGCACAGGAAAATGATACAACTTTTTTCGTCAAATCAATCATGTTTTATTATTTTCGTAACGGAGGTAACAATAAGGAACGCAATTGGGCCATTGGCTCATCTATAGCCTCTTGAGTAGATACAATCTAAAAATATATTACAAGTCTTTCGTTAATTTTTTTCAAAGAATATATTAGTTATTTATACATACTAAGGCACTTTGTACATGGCTTAGTCCCAAGTTCATCAAACATATAACAGACTCTTATACATTAAAAATAGACGCTCAAAATAATCTGTTAAATTTTATTATTGATGAACTTGGGACTGAGATACGAATATTATATACTTTAATCGTGTAAAACACTTGGCAAATGCCATATGACTAGTAACATCGCGATGTGCGCGATCGGCATACAACTTAAACTATAATTTATTCTATCTTAAATATATAACTACAAGTCTAGCTCTGTATCGGTCCTTAGTATACACACACAAAAGTATTTGAAAACATTTACAAAAATAATTTAAGTACCTATATCTACAATTACGACAAAACCAAATGTTCCTTGTTTTACTGCTAAATAGAGATCGAAGGTTCTGCGAAGGCTCAGTCTTTTCAGTAAGCATGCACGGTGGCCGGCGGCTGGTGCGCATGCGCCGGCAGACCCTCCGGCCTGTATTCGTACGCGGCAGCGCCGGCCGCTGCGCAGCCACCTTCTAGGTGCTTGCTTAGCAAAGACATGCGCGAGAACGTCTTGCCACAACCGGTGCAAGAATATTTTTTGACGTCCGAATGGGTCTGAAGATGAGCTCGGAGGTTTGAGCGGTCCGCGAATGCTCTGCGGCAGTGGTGGCAAGAGAAAGGCTTCTCCCCCGTGTGAGTGCGGATGTGCCCCTGTAGCAGCCATGGCCTGGAGAACGCTTTGCCGCAGAGGTGGCACTTACACGGCAACGTATGAGTGCGAATATGCATTTTCAACGCACCAAGTGAAGTATAGACCTTTGCACAATATTTGCAGCTGAAGCTTTTTCTCGCTAGGCTACCCTCAGCGGCCGCGCAATGATATTGCTGGTGTTTCGAGAGACCGGAATAAGTGGAGTAAGATTTTGCACAATCGGGGCACTGATAGCGTGGGCGTCGAGGAGCCGAGACCGAAACTCCGGAATCAGAGGAGACGGAACCCGGTGAGCGCAAGTCTTCGGGACAGGGTGGTGGCGAAACGGAAGATGGTGGTGACGCCGGTGAATAACGGGGGTAGAGTTGTGGGTGTATAGGAGGTGACAAGGCTGGTGAAGCGGGGTACAGCTCTTCTAGAGGAGCATACGGTGCGTACAAAGTGGGCAAGTAGGCGTACTGTGGCGTGGGGCGGGCGAGCTCGGCGGGCGCGGGCTCGAGGCGCGCGCGGCACGCTGCCAGGTACTCCAGGTGTTCCATTTGCTGGGACCACTCGCGAGGCTCCATTTTCACAGCAGTCGTAGCGACCGGAGAGCATGCTTTGCTCGGGTAATTGCCAGTTTTAGAAAGGTCCTCGGGCTTAGTGCTAAGATTTTCAGGTTCTTCATTTTCTGGAGCATTACCTGAGAAAATAAGAAACGTTTTGTCAGCAATGCTTTCCAAGAAATACAGTGAAACGATCAAAAAATTGCATAGCAAAATTAGTTTATTTTTTCTCAAAGTTGTACACACAATAACAATTAGTACTTTAACCGGTAGCTCTATTTTTTAAATATTGTAACTATTATAGTAACGGCATCATCATTTTACTATTCAAAACAAAGAAATAATAAAAATCAATTGTCTTAAGGAAAATTACTTGGATGTATTTATAATTGAGTACTTACAATGATAATCATAATAGAGAGCGGTGGCAAGGTGGGCGGGGTGCGGCGGCGAGGTGGGCGGCGTCGCCGGCCGCTCCTCCCGTACCAGCACCGGCCGCTTCTTCAGCGGACAGTGTGCATACTTCTTCGACATCGTCACTCGGGAATTCTGGGAGTCTTCCACTAGCATCTTTCTTGTAACACAATTTTCACAATCACTAAAACTGAAGAAATTCTCGAACGAGTTCGTATCAATCACAAAATCACAAATGTAACAGTCCAAACATCGCAAAGTTGCGCCGGAGTGGTATGGAAGTTGTAGCGGAGTTCGTTTTTAGGACGCGACTGACGTGCGCGTTCACTCGTCGGCGTCCGGAGCTCGAGTGGTGCGGCAAGGGGAAGGCCGAGGTTTATAAAGCGCTCCCCGTCAACGGGCGGCCAGGTGGCGGCGCGGGTAGGCCTCGCACGTGCGCCGGGCCCAATCGGTGGAGGGCGCGGGGCTCCGGCCAATGGCGGCGCGGCGCGGCGCGGGGCGGCAGCGGCACCTGCGCCTCCGCACCCGACGGAACCGCTGCCTCTCAGTGCGATATGCCCAGCTTCACTTCACACAACCACCACCGGTTCGAACCGTCTCGTCTCTGTAAATGAACCGATTTTTTGCATAACTCTTGGGGTTAAGCACCTTTGAACTGAGCGATTTCTTTCTTCTTTTTGAATTAGTCTCGACATCTTTGTTCGCTTCCATACTGTATATTTGTCAGAAATCAACAGCTGAATAACTAAAATTATGAAATTTAATATTTCTAAAACTCTTATGACGAGGAGTAAATGTTAAAACATTAATGTACAAGTACCTACGTATAGTAAGGAAATGTTATTTTACACATATTGTGTATATGAATCTCCAAACATTATCTTTTTTTACGGTAGTGAATAGAGCAAAATCGTCCTCTTCATTTTACTATAATGTGAATCTCACAGCGTTCAATATTGGGATCATTTTATCTAGTTAATATTTAAGAACTCTCTTTTCTTTGTAAAAGGCCGCATTGTTTGTAGATGATTCTCAAATTTCACAGACCTTTGTATAAGTATCTACAACGATGCAATCAAAGCAGACTCTCTGTCGCTGAATTGATTTACATTTAGTTAGGTACGTATGGATTATACTGTCATTCTGAAAAACGCTTAATTCTCAGCAGAGGGAACGTGGGTGACGAAATATAATCATGCTACTTCCGCCGTACCTGGTTATTCTGCCGCTAAGCTAAGCTATGTTCAGGATTGAAGGATATGGAACTTAACCAGTGAAATGATAGATAGGCAAATTTACCCAAAGGTTACGGACACTATCTTGTGCTACGTAAGGCCTGTGTATACAAGCATAAGTTCATGAACCAATTGCTTGTTCCATTGCTGTCGTGCAGTTCTAGAAAAAACATCGGTAGGTACTACAGTTCTGATCTGAGTAGGTCATATTATAGTTTAACTATCCAAATATAGGTAACGTATATTTATTATGACCTACATATTCGTAACGGAAAAGGTTTGTCATATAACACTACGATGACACATACGAGTAGGTACCTAGCATCATACCTACAAGTTACTTTGTTAACTTGCTATACATCTAGGGAAGCTATCGTTTTCTCATTGACCTTGTCCTCCTTTTATATAATTCTTGTGTCTTTACCGTGTTAGACTATCTAGACACGCCAAGTTCAAGAATAACTGGCGAACAGCACCGTGTGGAGTTATATACTTGGTGCGCTCAACGACCCCGCCTGCAGCATAGCTTTAATAGAAGTTACTTTACGTAAGTAAAAATCAAAGCCAATAAAGCCGCATTTCGTTTTAAAGAAATCGTCATGTTAGATTTTGGCTCCATTTTATTTTTCCATTATGTTGTTGTTGATATCTTCAAAATACTTATATCTAAGTTTCATACGTAACACCAGCATTCTCTTACTGCTACCCGTTACGCCCCCGAAACGAAGCGCCACTTATATAATAATATCATTAAGTAAAGTTTATGTATATAGGTAAACAATAAGTTATGATGCTCAATAAAATATATAAAAGTAGATAACTCTATTTCGGTAGCGTCTCACTGAAAATATAAAAGCAAAAATAGTGAAAATGGCTTATCAGCGCGATAAGCAATACGCAATACCTAAGTCTTACGGTTTAAAATAAGTACCTATTCAATATCATACACATAAGTACATACAATAAGTTCAATTGTACGAGTGACTTGGACAATGCAAGTGTAAGCCAGATCAGCGTTTACCTTTCCAATGTCGCACAGCACGTCCATTATTAGAGTACGTGTCAGTAACAGCCTACCTTTTGTCTTTTTTGTTATCAAACTGATTCGTTTACGATGTGGTACTTATTGTCACTAGATCAATGACTGATGATTGATATTACTTAGTACCTAATCAAAATCAAAGTGATAAACAAGTATTCTTACAATATAACTCATTCAAAATTAGACCCGCGCGTATGTTTGTTAAGACATCGTTATATCGATGATGGTAATAAATGATTATTTCGAAGCTTTATGAAATATAAATGAATTATCCTCTATTTAGTTCCTTCTTATAAATGTGTACCTAGATACCTACTCAAGCAATAGTAAGATAAAGTCATCACTATCATTATTATCATTTGGTAAATTCTACAGAGAAGAGACCCAAACGTCCAGGACCAAAAATCTCACGTTCACAACGGACGGTTATTCGTAGTAATAATAATGTATGTATATATGTAACCGGAAGGCTGAGAAACCCGTTTACAGTGCTGCAAAACGTGAACAAAAACACTTCCTTGTGTGTATCAAACCAAACAAGATACGTTTGCAACCCCTTCCCAACGCGGAAATATAACGTCCGTAAGTTCTTTGTTATATTTTTATGCGACCAGCGCTAATTCCCACAGGTCACACTGCGCGTAGGGACATATAGGTTTTCTCACAGAACAAGTCCATTTGCAGTCATTCAAGCTCATTATTAGAAATCGTCTGAATAGGGGCTGAATGCTGCCCTACTTTTACAAATAAATGATTTACATTGATTAGTCATTCGCACAAGAAAGGAAGTGTGCATTACATAGAAATTGCACTTTAATAGCAGACTCAGCAAGTTTAAAGCTTAAACAGTTGATCTGATATCACGATGACGAGACGTTGTATGGTGAAATTTACATGACTCAGGCTGCAAATGTGCCAAGGGTTCGACACATAATTGACATCGATTGCTCGATTATGTTTAGTAAAACTGTGACTAATCATCTCGATCGATGGTCAACAATAATATTCAAACCGTAATATGACACCTCTTGTCATTTGTGGCTTTCGACGCCTTATTAAGTGGATTGGTATTGAAGTTCTTATATTATGCTTCTAATAAACAAAACGGCCATCATTACCTAATTACCTTGGGAGCGTGAATGAATACCTTATCTCACATTGACTCCTGGGAAATGTAAACAAATCGGGGAAGGATGGTTGATGGTAAACAACATTAGACAAATCATCCTATCGAAGTGAATGACATTTCGATAACAGATGCGTACTTGGCTCTTGATGATAAGTTTTGAATTGTTGCCTTAACTATTTGACCTACATGCATGTGTATTTCATTGTAGCCGTTTATCATCAACTCGAATCAGCCTATTACGTCCCCACTGCACTGGTCTTCTGTCAAAGAGTATGCCATAAACAACTTCGCTGAAACGCTGTCCAAGAACTAAAATGCCTTTCCAAAGGCTTTTATACTCCTATACAGTTATATGTTTAATTAGTAATTATCTTATGTACTCATAGAAGATTGTTAGATATTTGCCATAGACATCTTGTACTAATAAGTAGTATAATACGGCTTTCTCTACTTAAAATATTATTTTCATTATATATTTTATTGTGGTTACACCAAACTGGATAATTTAGTAGGCTTCAAATTGAAGGCATTTCCGTAAAGTCACGAAATATGTGTTTACTTAGCATATCATTTTGTGGTGTTAAAAGTGTACAGGGTGTCATCACAGCGTAGTTATCATGCAAGTGCAATGTGTCGGGTCGGGCGGCCCGGGACCGGAGTGGGGTGTTCTTAGGGTTGCTACATTTTTGAAATAAAATAAAATATCATTGCTTGAAATAAATCTAATAATATGTAACGTATTTGAATTAAATTATTTACGTGTTTTACTTCGTTAGGAGTTTGTTGGGAGAAAACTTTTTTTAAGTGACTTTTTACATCGTTTTTTATAACGTAACAAAAAATATATTAGCTGTTAATGCCAATGATGAAACACTAGTGTTCTACGTGTGACAATTATTTTAAAAGGATTGTATGGTAAGTGGCGGTATCAACCCTAATCGGGTCGGCCAGGTGTGTAGTCGCGGGGGCCGGGGCGCGTGCGTAACGGTCGCGGCACGAGCGCCGAGCGCTGTCGCTGGCAGGGGCCGTGCGCTATGGCGGAAATAGCGATGGACAGGGGCGCCGCGGGCAGGTGGTGCCATGCCGCCGCCGCGCAGCGCGCTCTCAATGTCGCACAATTGGCGGTTAATTCTTCGCATATATTACCTACGTCTGGACGATCTATAAAAATGACGCCGTAAATTGGAACGAAATTGAGCTGTTTTAATACTTTATTTGTATGTATTGCGATGTCAACAGCCAAGATAGAGCTCCGTTACAAAAAAGGTTTAAGATTATAAATTCCAGTCCTGAACGAAAAATAATTAATCATAATCATTGTCATTAGTCTAATACGGTCCTATTGCTGGAGCTCAGGGCTTCTCATAGACAGAGAGTATGAGCTATGTTTTACTGCTAGCCCTGTGCAGATTATTTGATTTTGGTACAGTCAGCGACAAAAGTAGCTGAACAAAAACAAATTTTCCGATTGTCTTTATCATCTTAAACACTAACCTTTGACTGAATCATCACTTAACATCGGGGGTGTTATGTTGTGGTCAAACGCTACCATGTAACATGTTAAAAAAACGCAAATATTACTGATCTAAAACACATTTAGAAAATCGAGTATGACCAGCTACTTTTGTCGCTGACTGTATTTGAAAATATCGACTTCACGATGTTTTCCTTCACTGTTTTCAGTGATGGGAAATCCGCGCATTACCTACTCATAGGAGTGCAAAAAGTAAGTCGAGATAGGATTCAAACTGGGTATCGGTGCCTTGTAAACGTTGTAAGCAGTGGTAACCGACGAGTAATAATGAATAACTAGTCTGTTAAAGTAATATAGAGCCTTTTCTTGTGCAAGAAGTATTTGCTGAACTAAGAGGCCCTTTACTGGTGTTTCTGGACTAACGGACAGACATTACAAAATAATCGACTAGGTACTTTTATATTTATTGTGGGAAAGTAAATTTCAGTGTTTTTCATATGAGGGCACTCAGAGATAAATTGGCCCAGGTGCAGTAAGCAGATTTGAGATAAAAAGCAATTTGTGATTCGAGAACTTTGATTAACTCTGATTACTTTTAACTCTACTATTAATTTGTCTTAAAACTGAAATAGGTCACTCTGGCTTTGAAGTTTTAGAAAGATGAATGATTTGATGTAAATAACTTGATTATGTTTTTTTTGTGGATTGGGCCAATTTTCCGCTGAGCGCCTCAAATATCGTGGAATTTACGAATCGGTTTGCTTGAAACGTCTTCAGGGTTTAGTCATACTTACGATGAGTACGTATTACGTACTAAAGGTTCCGTACGACGTTAAGTTCCACGTAACTAAAGCAGTATAACTTTTGTTAAGTATTAGTTGTTTGGCTGGCTTAAATTGATACTGGTAATAATAGAGCTGCGATAAATAGGCACACAGAGAGACAAATTTTAGGCTTAATAACAGGAAATATAAAATATCAATGTTTTATTTTATTCTAAACTAAATTGTTCGTACAGACAAGAAATGTCTAAGTTTGCAATCAACTCTTATTATTACAAATTAACGACCAAAAGATCATTGCACACCTGAGCCGCCCCAACTATTGTTGTGTGGATTTGTATCATTGTTTGTTAAGCTTACCTACACATACAATGCAATACAAAAACGAGGCACCCACGAGGTGAGTTCGACCCTGCATTTGTATTGAATCAGTGCACAGCTATGCCGGCAGCTGGTTGCGCGTGCAGAATCACATGTCTGTACCCGAATCGCACATCTGCACCGACCAACCCTCCCTACGTAGAACGACACAACCGCCACGACAGTTCTATGAGTCTACCAAGGGCCGTCGTGTAACTTACTACCTTATATTACTACGTAGCACGATTAGGGTCTCCCCCATTCATTGTTCCTAAATCTCTTTTTAAAAAGGTCGTAACTGCCTGCTCTGCGGAGGTTTCAATGTCCTTTCGTCATGGAAGCAGTGATTTCATTTCGGTTACATTGCCATACACCACGAAAAATAAGCGCACAGCTTTACAACCCTCCAAATATGGTTTAATTTCAAGATTGTGCAATTTTATTCTCACCCCAACGTTCACTTTTGAAACCAAATATAGTATGGATTTACGTCATTTTGGTTTGACAAGCTTTAACCGGCAGGTAGGCGAGTAGTTTAATTTTGAATAATGGCATAGCTGTAGAGTTTCTATATAAAGCGCACAGGGCCATTCAACGCTTTTATAAACACTTTTAATACAGATGGATTGTGTTTTATACAGGTTGATTCAAATATGCCATTAATAATTTAATATTATTATTTATTATTCAAACTTTTTAACGATAATATTGCAGTTGTCAAATCCATCATAATTTAATTACTACATTACTATATATACAGACTAAGTATGTACTTATTAAACATAGTCAATATTCATCAACACTCTTTGTCTACTACTACAAATAGACATCGTAATGTGATTTACTTTAAATAGTGTTTCTAGGTTTCTACACACATTCTTCACAATATAAATGTTACTTTAAAAAAAGCATTATATCACAGATCAACATAGCAATGTTATCGGGTGACTTATGCACAAACGCTAACCTGTAAGAAGTAAAAAAAAAAACAATTAAACAATGGTAATATTTAGTCGGCACTAATATAGGTACAAACAATTTCGCCAAGAAAAAAAAAGTAATATATAATATAATATTATTAAAGTATCATGCTGTATAGTGGCAGGTCGCAGGCGGCACAGCTGAGATTTCGGCACACGCTACGCGGCCGGTGCGTCACCGCGCCACCGCCGCGCCGCGCCGGCCACCTTTCACCCCTCGCGACGGCGCTGCCACCGCGCACCGGTCCGCATATTGCACCAGGTATACAGTACACCAGGCTTCTAATAATACATATACATCACTATATGTTACCTAAAAGTTTTTTTTTTGTATTGGCGTCACACGATTAGTGTTTTTGCCATTTTAATGTAGAGCAAAATACTTAAGGTGAAATGCCAGTGTGGTACCGAATTGACGATCTGCGTTCTGACCATATTATGTAAGCGCCGCTGCATCACACCACTACGGCAAAAGAGCTGGAGAATATCCTAGTGAATACCTAAATAATACGAAAAAATACCTAACCAGCAGGATGCAATTAGCCATGCTTAGTTTGTACAGATTTGCAGCGAAAATAGGAATATTTTTAATAAAATATCATGCCAAAGTATCCGGAAAATAGAACTGAAGATAGACCATAACTACATGCTTGTAAGGACAAAGTAAAAAGTACTAATGGATGGAAATGAATAAGTTAAAGTACGTGCACTATTTATTGACCTTGAGAATAATATGTCGTTCAGGAGAAACATACAAGCATACAGTAGAACACCGCTTCTATTCTACCGCAAATTGTATTAATTTGCTTTGATATGATCTCGTGATAATAGTGTTGTCACCTTTATGTGCAACTAAGGGAAGATTTGACTAAGGAGTTTCATAGTGAAAGAAAATCGTTCGTAGATTAGTTAAATATCATATTCACTCCGTAATTGTTTAATTTGTCTTATCGAATGATAAAATACCTGTTAATTAGTACTATTAAGTCAATTTCATAGCCGATGAAAGAACAAACTGTTTATTACAGAAATTACTCAAGTTGCTGTAATCTGTGGCGACAGTAGTGTACCATGACCAAGCTCGTTAGTATCGGCCGGCGGCGCTGCGCTATCTACGAGGACAACACTGCACTGTAACTTGACTCCGAGTGCCCGCTATCGTAAACCCTACCTAACCTGACAGGATTTGCGGCTGTCTGTTTTGACTATTAACTTCAAACAATCAGAGTTTCTAAACAATAGATAACATACACTTCTGACATGGACCGATTTGGCAATATTAGATTTCTTAGCTAGAAAAGAAACAAGAATGCAAAACATTCGGCAGTGGAACGTTAGCCGGAACAGACAGATATTGGGATGGAGATAGGGCATTGTAATCCGGGTCACTGTGAGAGAGTTACAATAACATTGCGATCTAGGGAAACGAGAACCGTTCGTTTCCCACATTCGGATTTTTTTGAAGAATCTCACCGTTATTGGATATTTTTTGCATTCTTAGTTTCTAAATGTATTTATAGTGTTACGGTATGAAGGGGAATGTAGATCTGGGGTCGCAAGGGCAGCTGCATCCACGGCGGAAAAGTAGATCGCTCGGTGCCGGATTAACACAACCGTAAGCGACGAGTAACGGTTAATTTTTTTTATCTACGTATACTGTAAAAATGCATTGTTGTTATCAATCAAAATTGTCTTCTACCTGATTTTATGTAACTTTGTGTACCACCTATCCTATATACCCATTACCTGTTTAACAGTGAAATTGATTTTTGAACACACATTTTAGATTTTAACTCGAATGCCGATAGCTTTATTTTTTAAAATGTGAAAAAGTATAGGATCACTTTGTTATGCAAAATTAAACCATGATTTTCAGTAATACTGAGACTTGAGTCCACTTTGGTTAGAGATTTACGTAGTCAGTATAAAAAACATTAACAAAACAAAAGACTTCAACGCGCAACTAATAATCAAAATTCCTGTAAGTACTATTTATGTACCTACTTACCTACGGCTGTAACAAAACTCTTGTTGCTTGTTTTGTGGTGGCTAATAATGTGTTTCCTTATTTCTAAACAATTTAATATTACTAACCTATACAGAAAAGTAAAAATTGTGACTATTACTTTTGTTTGATGAACGAGTTCAACGTCATCAATATTGTACACACTTTCTGCTATACAAACAATAATTCATCTCAATAGTTAAATTATTAGTTGACACCTCAGTACCTAACAGAAATCGCTTTAGATTTAATTAAACGACATTAAAAGCTAGAGAAATTATATACCGCAATCTACTATTGTTGTATCAAATATAATGTAATTACTTAGAGTAAACGGCTGGCACACCCGTTCCGGGACACCTTTTCATTTAATGAAAACTTGTTTGCAGACCGAACAAACGCTGTTACGTCCGCGAAGGGCGAGCCGAGCTCCGCCGCCGCCGGTGCCCGGGTGTTGCATGCTTGCACCCGAGCCCCAAACACCGGGTTCGCCGGCGTCGCCACGCCATCTTTTCATAGATCCTTTTTATGTGTATTAAAAGCGCAGCGAGGGTGCGCGCGCGACAACTACGGAGATTGCTCGCACCTGGCCGCGCGCACACTCCGCGCGCATATTATGTGATGATACGCACGTTGTGATCTATTGTTACACACTAATGTATGTACATAGTTTCGTGTATAATTATTTTCTTTACAATAATGTTACAATGAAAGTGACGGAATCGTATTAGATTTTATACTCAACAACCTCAGTTAAAAAAATTGCGTGTATATAAAAAAAATTACATATATAAATTTAACCTCAAAAATTTTGTTCCTAAGTTATTTTCTTAAATTCCTATTAGTTTTGTCATTGACAAAAGTCGCTGAACAATCACACTTTTTCCTATTATCCTCATCATCTTAGACACCAATTTTTGACCTCATCATCACCTTAAATCAGGTGTTAATATGTTGTGGTTAAAATGATACCATGTAAAATGTAAAAAAAAAACAATAATAATTACTGATTTGAAACACATTTGGAAAATCGAAAACGATTAGCTACTTTTGTCGCTGACTGTACTTTATATTATAGGAAGAATAAGAACTTTATTATCGCATACACAATGTTCTGTTGCAAGTTTATAAATAGCCAAATGCTATTGCATGCATGGTATGTAGGATAAGTATATATACATAGCATACTTCATGGTGTTTACTCGTACATAGCATGTTTTATATTACTAATACTTTACTTCTGCTTGGATATATTATTTAAATTCCTATCACTGTAGTTTGACCAACGATAATCTTTTAAAAATAATAATATCTAAAGTAAAATGATATTTACATATTGTAATAACAGAAAAAACCGTGGATCTGCGTTACTTTATCATATATTACATATTTTCTATTGACGAACGTCATCACAAGTATTCCAATAAATCCAAATTATCGGCTGTCTTGGCAGGCAGTAAGACTTGGACCGGTTCACATTTATACATTATAAACTGTATCGCACGTAACCAGTATAGTCGTCAGGGAGGTGCTATCAACAGCAATGGTACCCGGACCACACGGCGCTCCAGCTCGCAGCTATACAATGTCAGAATTTGCACCAAGGATCGCGTGCTATCCGGGCTAGCTATACCACGGTAGATGACGACGCGGCTCATATGTAGCGCAATCACTACAGACCGCCCACAGAGACCTATCCACATGCTCTCATAACATAACATACGAATAATATAAGGTTACCCTAAACATAATGCCCTCGGACGAAGGCGCTGATCCACAGCGAATACCACAAAATCATTAACGACGACAGCTACAAAAATAATATCGACATTTTAATTCCAAGCTATTAAGTTAACACCAATATAAGCAGAAGTAAATACGTGTACGCATTTGTTCAGAACTTCATTTCCCGGACATTAAAATGCAGACGTGAACTTGGTTGAGCTCCAAGTATTCTCGTACGTTTTGTTAAAAATTCTGTTACTCTTCAACCTTGGTAGGTAGTATAGGGTATTTTGCTGTCAGAAAAACAGTTAAGTGAATCCATGTAACCCATGGAATCTGACATCTTCGTTTATAAAAGAAAGCGGCCTTTCAAAGGCACACAAACTTAAAGAAATTTTAAAATCAGCAACTTTCAGCTCTGTTTAACGCTGATTAAAGTTTTCGAATGCTTAGGATAAACATGAAATTATGAGCCCAGCGATCGGAGTGATTTCACAGAATCAATGTGCACGTGAGTAGAGGTCGGCTCCGGCGAGGCGACTGTTGCAATTGTTGCTGTTGTTTCTTTGTCCGGAGGCATCAACGTCGTCCTGGTTGCCGCAGCGCGGAAACAATGCACGGAGTGGCACGGACCACATTCGTGCATCGCGACCGTGGCAGTGTCGTGTTCGGCCGCGGCCGATGTTTGCGCTCATAAAGTGTCATTATGGTAACAGTACCTCTTTGTTGTTTTCGGTGATGGTCGTCTCCCTATTTTCTCCGGTCGTCGTGTAAAAGCTCGACCCGTCACGGCGAGTTATAACCGAAATGGGTTACGACCGACTCTTGCGAAACTTTTACGGGCATCGTCTGCGTCGAAATCTCGTTCGGTTTAATGGCCTTTGAATTTTAAGTGCGAAAGAAAGGTAAATCACTTTGACGTGTCTTGAACTTAAATTCGTGATTTGACGAGGACTCGAATTTTTGAGGCAGCCGTCAAATTACTGCAATCGTCACTGAACAGTTAATTACCGAGAACCTGAAATTCATGGAGCAATTTTGTTTAAAAAAATATACCCGGGTAAAATAAAATTACTCAGAATAAAACATACAAGAGGTTTACGTACGACGAAGTAGAAAATCAGAAGTACATTTTACTAAAATAAACCTTCTGCTATTGACCTCATTAAGCCGTTTCTGCGAATTGCAGATTTCGTTTCGAGGAATGGAACCTAATTCATTTATAAAATCGGGGCCAAACCAGTGTTCTGCAGTCTTGAGTGTCTTTTGTTTTGTTGAATTTTATCGTACCTACAAAATTAATAAATAATAATGACAAAAAAGATACCTATAAATACGTATCTTATCAAAGTTTATTACCTACATTGTTGTTAATAATGTAGGTACCTACTACCTATATATGCAGTGCAATCTCTTTTCATTGACTTATTTGGTGAGAATGTTTATATGAGTTCAACCAATTGATATATAAGGTTTACGTTCCGTGCGTTGTGTGTACATATTTGGGTATGTTATCTCGATTAATTAATGGAGTAGTATAAACAATAGAAAGTACAATCAAACCCACGTACTTTCATTTCACTTCCTACAGTCATGTCGCTTTCAATTGTGTTTAAGAAAATTGTAAGAGAGCCGAAATTATTATTAGCATTGTAATTGCAGCTATTGTTTATGACTCATAAAACAATGATTATTGAAAATCATTATGAAGATGTCAGCTTCTGATCAGAGTTATAATAACAAACGATAAAAGCACGGTTGAACAAACAAGTATAATGGCCCTAATGACATAGAAGACAATGGGTCCTGAAGGCGCGGTGGCGCGGTCGCAGCCGACTGCTGGCCGGAGTACTTACGCATTGCCACTTGACTGGAACTTGACTCGCTCGGATAGACTCGACGCTAGTGCATATAAATGTCTTCCCTTTGTTACGAAGACGTCGGTGATTTATGAAAATGTTCATTTAAGGTACACGAAGGCATTAAAATTAATGAATGTATCTGTAATGTAATTGTTATTATCTAAGAAGCATTTGCTTTATGTAGGTAGGTACTTAACTATTAATAGACGTCCCGTGTTTTTCTCAATCACTGATTTTGACTGAAAACCCTACGTTTTTAGTTTTTTTTCTGGTTTCTGCTACTAAAAAATCGCGATAACTACAGCACGCAGCACGCAGATCGATAAAAAGTACAATTTCTGTTTCATGAATGGTGTCAATTTGAATGATGACAAGAGTAGCGGAAGGAGCGTGGATGTAGCAACAGGGGCGGCTCGTGCACCGCACAAAAACTAGGAAGCGGATATGGCAATCACATTCATTGCGATGCGACTGAATATTCAAAGTAGCATTTTTATTGCTTGCACTGTAATTATTTGTCGCCCGGATTTAATTCACAAAACACATTCATATTTACAACAACACACAAAGAAACACGTATGTAATGTAGTAGCTATGTAGTTATGGCAGCGCTCCTTTGAATTAAGCTACATACTTAACTTATTATAATAATATTTAAACTTTAATGTTTTATTTTAGTATTTTTTTAAACGCGACTTATAATTAAGCTCTTAAGTTGAACAAGTGCGAGTATAAATCAACACGTATCAGTAGAAAACCGGTAATGATTTCAATTAAAATCGTATTGGAACATTTGTTGCGTACGAGTTGATATTGAAATAGGAACAGGTTGTCCAGGTAAGGCTCGGGTTGAATGGAGGTGTAATCAGCGCTATTGAGCCGAGTCGTCACCTGCAGAACTTGTTGTTATTGTGGCCATTCTTGGTAAATTGAATGACGCCGCGGGCGCGGGCCGCGCTGCGCCTTTAGCGTGCTGCGAACTAACGTTATCCTATTCAATTCGTAAAAACCGAACACTCGGGTTATAAATATCGGCAATGTAGTTAAAACTTGCTGTGAGAATATTCCAATTGATAAATTATATTAAACGAGAAAGTCAAATCTTTGCGCAAGATACAATCTAGAAGTATATATATATATATATGTATATGTATAGACAAACTCAAACCACTATAATTTATAAGTTTTTTTGTAAGTAATTTGTAAGTAGTTTACACTACTTATGTACTGGCTCTAATGTGACGTTGCCGGAACTCACTGATGCCGTGCTTTGCGACTGATTATATTATTAACTAGCTAGCCAGACGAGCACTAGATAATGCTCTACCAACCACCAAGCCATGGCTTTATCACAATGTTTTCCTTCACCGAAAGCTCACGCTCTCTGCAGATTCAAACCTATTACCAATGGGTTGCAAGCCAACGTCACTACTGAGCTATCATCACTTATGTTATATAAAAGATAAAAGACATATTTGTTTATCGAAGTTTTTTTATTTAACCCGATCATAAACTATTTCATGACTGCGCGAATTCATGTCGTAAGCGTAACCTACGTAACATCTGTAGTTACTGTAAGGATATTGCTACTTAATTTGCACGAATAATTATGAATAAAGCCCAAATGGATTCGTATATCTATTGAAATGTTGCTCAATCCACCGGATGTGATGTGCCCTGACCGGAAACACTTGTTTGTACTGTACTCTATATGTGCAGGTAAATTTCCATTGATGTAGGGTTGCCATACGATGTAGTATCTTCGTATACATTTGGCCATTTACAGACTAACGCAAAACCTTTGTAGAGTTCAGAGTAGATAGTAACTGTACACTAAAACTACCCCAATTTTGCAAGAGCAATCTAACCTGAAAAAGGTTTTGTTCTCCGGCCGTAACGTATCATTATTAACTAATAAAACTTCTCCTGGAAGTGGAATGTCTGAGATCTTGTTATTGAATTATAATAACATAGTCACCCTGAATTATGTAATAATTCAATTTCGCGAAATATTGGTTGCATTTATATATTTAGAAATATTTGTCGAAGGATGGTGCCCCTACACGTACGTCGATGAGACAAATCTTCAGTAACATCTGAGGAAAGTTCCGCGGGAACCGGGAGTTGGGAACGGACCCTTCCATTGAACACGTGCACCCTTTATGTAGGTAGGTACCTACTTACACTCTTGTCTACTTCTTAGTCAGAACAGGATTTTACTGCGTAGTTGATCTTTCAAGTATATTATTGTGTCTCTAAATAGTCTTTGAGTTTGGAAATCTCAATAGAGAACCGGGTTCATACGTACTCATTTCATTAGGATATGCGTAGTTCCTGCCCTCTTTAATTTTAGATTGTTACTACTCCCAATTAGGTACATTGTTAAGAAACATTAGCATTAACATTATTCGTGAATCCTTTGTATCCTTTATAAAGCCAAGGTAACATTTTAGCTACTTTCGTAATCTCCATAATTTTAATTATATTGTAGGCTACTTGTTTGGCACAAGATACAAGGTTCAAATTAAATTTACAAAATTGGAAATAGTTTGGACTACTTAAATAAAACACAGTTAAATCAAACAATAGGCACGCCTCGAAATAGTGTGTCGGCGAGATGGTAGATAAGAGATCCGGTAGCGGCGCGCAGGCGCGGAGTGGCCTGCTCCTCCTGGCGCGCTACTGTGCGCTCGCCCTCCCTCGCGGCGCTCGCGCTGTGCTGTGACTCATATCGAACACTTCATGTTTATAGTTGAATGCTCCAGAATAATTGAAGAAGTTATTTATAAGTTTCCTCTTTAGAAGCGAATCGTGTGCGCGATCGGAGCCGGATGCCGCCACCCTTCGAAGGGCATACCTTCACAAAGGCATTTAGTCTATTTAAAGACATCCTGCTTAGTGCGGGGGCCGAGTCCGCTCTCGCACGTGCGTCAAGTGTCCTGCGCCTGCCGACCTGTCAATTACTGTCACCCTCGACTATCTCCGCGTCAGAAGCGCCTGTCCGTGCTGATAAACTCGCCGAGTCCATCATTCTGAATCTCGCCCATACAGCGGAATAGCTCGCCTCGCTGACAGCCGTGATTTTACAATACTGGCCACGACATCTTGTACTCGCTAATGCCGCTCGGTGTTCTTCCGTGAACATAATTGGATTATGTTTGTTGTAAGAGCACAGATGTATCTGCGTACGTGATGTTACAACTTTCCATTCCATAAATGTACTTCCTCGACGACTGATTATGAAATAATCTTTCTCCGACTATCAATTCTGACCTTCGATACGACGTGAGTCATATGTTGTAGTCAGTATAACAAAGTCGAGCGAATTTAGTCAAAGTAATCACAAAGAACGTCAGGAAATTGAGAAGGCATCTTGTTCCGCTCAATTGAACAAGTTATTGCTCAACGACGACTAAATTTATCGAAGGAGCATATCCAATATAATGGAGTTGAAAACAATGCTGAGCGATTATAAAGCGCAGTGAAGCGCAGATTATGGCGTTCGTATGAGACAAGCAGGGCGCGGCGTCGTCGGCGGCGCTGACCAAAGAGGCAAATGACTCGGATCCACTTGTTAGCTATCTGCCGGAAAACATTGAACGTAACGTACACGGAGAAGACTTAGGATTTCTTATCCATGATGCAACAATATTTTACCACTGCTTTAAATTATTTTGTATTGAATCTGCTTATGCAAATCATGTTTTGGACTAACGTTATTTAAGCAGTCTCAGCAGATTTATCAAGAAAATTAACAGTACTGATAGCATGTAGGTACAAAGATGGCATCGTTGCTCTACACTCACGTCGTTCCGTTTATTGTTTATTTTACTGCCGATGTCTCTCCGATCGGATAGAACATCAATACAAATCGTAAAACATGAAATTGCGATAAATCATCATCATAACCCTGTCAATAGATGCCATAAAATATAATATTGTAGACGGTAACACTACACACTAGAAGATAACATCGGACTATGATAGTACCTCAACTGAACTGGGGTTAAATACATATGAACATGCCTATATCGCTAGCTCAGGATGATTAAAACACGTAATAATAAACATAAAATTTGAAATATTTGCTAAAATATTGACTAATTCATTATTTACGTCATTCATTTTGGTGTTTCGTATTTAACATATACATATATGTATATAAATAATATAATTAAATGGAACACTGTCATGATTAATTAAACACGTATTAACACGATTTCAATAATTACACTGCCTATAAAAAAAAACTAACTTGTGTAGATCATGATATTAACCTTACAGAGCCTTACGTTTTTTATAGCCTTTGTATCTGTATGAAGGTTTATACAAATTTATTGAATTTGTTGAAATACGTAACCCTAAAAACGCAAGTGCCGACTCGCACTTGTCGTTTTTATTCAAAAGTAATGGTGTAAATATGTGTATGTAATTGTAAAAACCCCCAAGATCATGTGACCCTTTGATGTACAGTCAGCGACAAAAGTAGCTGATCGTTCTCGATTTTCCAAATGTGTTTCAAATCAGTAATTATTATTGTTTTTTTTTACATTTTACATGGTATCATTTCGACCACAACATAACACAACGGATTTTAGGTGATGATGAGGTCAAAAATTGGTGTATAAGATGATGAGGATAATAGAAAAAAGTGTGATTGTTCAGCGACTTTTGTCGTTGACTGTACCATAGCTATAGTTGAGCATTTATGTAACTACATTCTCGAGATAAATGAAAATAATAATTTGTTTTGTATCCAATTATCACTATCCTGTGAGTAATGTAAAACATTAAACCCCCCATTTATTAGAGTAATGAAGGAACAAAAGGAGGGGAGCACTGTTCTAGTTGACAAACCGTCACCTGCGCAGGCGCTTCCCGGAGTGAGACAGACCCAAATCGGCCTTCCTTCACATATCTCACGTAAGCGACATTCCGCCGGCGACAACCCTCTTTAACTTCAAATAGGACAATGACCCCATCGCAGCTTGCTCCCCTCACGAAACTCAAAATATCGGAACCACATGTTCTTGACCTTCCTCATACTTTTTTTTAAGCTTAGAGTAATGTTCTCTTCCGATCCCGATCACATGGCAACAGGGGGATGAAGGTGAACTATATGGAGCTATATAGGTACGCACATTCGGTTTAAGTTATCATTTATTGTTATAATGGCAGTGAATGTTCTAATTTACGTGGGTAATAACACTTTTAACGAAGTATTTCTCAAGGTTTTGTAAACGGAAGGAATGACTTTCATTTCCATTCTTATAAAATAGATAAATTTATGTTGATACTTATTATCTAGTACCTATATATGTACATTCTTTATCTATCCTTATATCATATTAAAGTTCCCAACTAGCGTTTAGCGAGCAGAAGTAAATTACAAGATAGTTCAATTTATGTTATAGGTTCATTCGCCGTCCCTCTGTAATTGTTTAATTGTTAGAAATCTATTATTTTCAATTGACTACTCATATCCTCACACAGCAGCACAGCACTATTGTATAGTAAGTTTGGAATTGAAACATTACACTATAATTTGTTGATCAAAGTAATGGTGGTCATACATCTCAATTTTGTCAGGCAGTTGAACTAGTTCTTAGGGGTCCGCGCAAGGTCACGATCGTGATCACAAATTGGAACACTTTTTTCAGAACAACTAGAACAATCCTCATCATATTGATGAAAAGATATTGAATACACATAATATGATTAGCCCACGAGCAAAATTTATTTTTTTATATGTAGCAATAAAAATGCCTTACGTACGGAATCCCATGCGCACACGTGACTACGAGCACGGGCTGTGTGACCGGTTGCACTGTAGACAAATTGCCGTGCCAGTTCTAATTAATAGCATTCATAATATTAATGTGTAGGCAAGCTACTATTACGTATTTTGTTGTACTCGAAATACGTTTATTATGTTACCTATTTTTTTGCACGTCGATCGGATTAGTTCATTACTTTCAGTTTATAATATAAGCTTTTGACGATGACAGATAAGCAATGTTACACTTCATTAATAACCTACAGACCTGTTTGTAGACTAAATTTAAAGCAAATCAATTATTTACGTTTCGATTACCCGAATGCAGCAGTGACATTATTTCCGGCATCAGTTACGCAAGCGAATCAATCGAGTTCAAATATCGCACAGGCCATCTCATTTTCTAATCGAGTCACTTGCATAATTGGACCGATTTGCACAGTGGCCGCATCGGGCTCGGGCGGTCTGGCGGACATCAGAGAGCGAGCCCTCTTGCGCAATCGCAATAATCGATGCTCCGTCGATGAAACGGTGAAATCTATGCTCCACCATGCCATCAGTTACAGCATCGATTGGTCTACATTCCTTGACATCTTAACTTTATAAGGAAACAACGATCGTTAATTGCCTGAGAATGTTTGCTCTCCACTTTGGAGAAACAAAAAACTTATTACCATGCGCCGACGACGGGAAGAGACCATAAAAATAAGTGCCACATTTTTACGACAGCTAATAAGATGTTTTGGTCGTGGAATGAGGTAAAGTGAAGGGGCAAGCATGAACTTTGCTCTCATGAAGGTAGACTGTAAACGTCGGTCTGGAGCAGTTAGACTAGCCGCACCCTCAGGACCTGCGCAAGTGGACTAAGTACCTCTATATCTTATGATAGTAATTTAACCACACAGAGTGCCTCGGCCAGTGGCCTGCTTCCACTCACTGCGCAATTTCTCGCCACTTGGCAGCTACAAGTGTATGCAAACCTACATTATTCGCATGTCACATTCAATCACTTCAATACGCCTAGAGCCGCTTGCTCGTAAAACGCATTGCGGATAATTAGATCAATATCTTGTCAGTTAATTTTATTTTAAATACATAGGTACATAATGGTGCATAACTATGCTTAAGTTTTCCTAAATGAATTGTTAAGACTTTGCAGGTCATACTTTATTTCATTAACATTATAAAATATTATATAAGTAACCTATTACAAAGCCGTTGTCATCGTTTCGGCACTGTGATTAAGAACCATCATCCTACCTGCTTATGACGTTCGAAAAGAACATCAAACCCGAGATAATTTGACTTTGCACTTTATCAGGAACTCCAGAATTGAAGTTTCAATTTGCAAATCATAAGCTCAATGGCGATAAAGTGAGCCAAGATGGGCAATTACTATCTGTAGATAATGCACTAATTGAGACACTGCTCCAATCTCCGCATCGTGTTTATGACTCCTATATATAGCAAGCTATCAAATAAATTCCGAACATGTAGAAGATACGGCCTCGCGTGTAGCGATTATAACAGGCTCATTTTGTTATCTCAGCATCTTCCAGTCATAATGTAACATTATAGTTTAGAGATCAGAGTCGCCGGTAGTCTGGCAACTATTAAATAAGTAGCATGAAGGCTGTGTGTCGGACAGCGTCCGGCAGCGCAGTGCGCCTGCGCTCGGTGGGTAGGTAGGTACGAGAGTTATTAGGGTTGGTTCGCAGATTGCGTGAATGCGTTCAGTTCACGGTCGCGGCGCTTTGTCGAGCCGTGCTGGGTGGCCGCGTGTCGCGCGCCGCATGCTCCACATTGCACGCCGCAGGTACACCACCACACACCACGTAGGTACCTACCACACCACCACAGATTAGATTACACTCGCCTACACTCAGCACAACCGTATACAAACATGCAGACAATGCATTTTGTGCAATTTGCTGTGCTTTCTTCTTGTTTTGTTAAGAGATCTACTGACGATCACGAAAATAATGTCCCGAAATTGTAATCCATAAGAGTTGTAAGACTTGTAAGTAGGAAAACAGATACCTTAAGAATGGAATCTGTCTATATTATAAGTACCATTCTACTTCTATTATGACCGTAAGTACTGTCTATGCTTAATTAACTCCTAGTTCTACAATGTACCTGTTATTATCATCAAATCGCCATACTTTGATAGTGTTATGTCGGTAATACCTCTCTCCCAATAAACGTTATTGAGCTATGTTGTAAATTAAACACCTATTTAACTCGCTGAATTTACCTACTGTTCTATGAATCAGCAATAATGTTGTTTAATAAATATCTATGTACCCAGTAGAGATAAAACAATAGTGAATTATGCTATCGTAGTAACATGGCGTTTTGTCTACGAAATAAACTAGACAAAGATAATTTCAGTTGTCTTTATAGCCAACCGGTACTGTGAGTCAGCCGTGATTGTTTAATTCAGTGCTTCTAAACGTGTCGGGGACTGTGGACTGTGGCGCATGCTCGCAGTCACAACAACTTTGATTCATAAGTATTATGCATGCGGATTTACCTATGCACTTGGTTTGTTACATCATTCTAATATTAACATTGTGTGAAACATAGCTCTTTCTACCTACGACTGTAAGTAGAGCACAAAGAATATAAATGTTTTTCAAGATTTAGATCTTGTAAAGGAATTGAAAAGAGGCGACCACGCGTCACCTAAACTAGAAGATAATCACGGGGGCATGTACCTGTTGCGTTGCGCGCTCCTTTCATGGAATATTCTTCTTGTTATAGAGAGCACACGACACAAAGCGAGTTTATCTGGCCGCATTATGAGGAGCATCTCCGCTCCCAGATCGCGCGATAATGCTCGTCGTCGACTCACAAAAGTGCTCCGTGGCGCACCGACTCATGAATACTCACGATATGCATAGCGGAGGGCGCGGCGCGGGCAGGCTCGGGCTGGGGCCACAGCTCGGGCTGCGCGATGTAACGTGATCTCGAGCCGCGCTGACCTTTGTGCGCAGTACGGGCACCGTCGATCGTCTTTGTGTCGCGGTCGCGGCGAGCTTGTCAGCGTCCTCACAAGGAGGAACTTTGTTGTCTTTCTCGAAAAGAAAGCGGGTAGAGATATCGATGTAAACCATTGTTCAGCCTTCGAGATAATTCAATATAGCGCTGCTGTCTATCGAACGCCATTTTTGTTTAACATTTGAATAGTCTTATTGTGCTCGCCGTTTGGAGCTCTGAATGGAGAGCAGGTGCATGGTGTGGAGTCGACGGTCGCTGATCCCAGCAATGATGTTGTGGTGCGGATTGAACTGTACCTTGAGGTTTCGTTCTTCGGTCGCGTAAACCAAAGATTTTACGATACCTAACATAAAACTACTCTAATGATATTTTTTTACTTTGAAAATATATCCACCACTCATGTTACCATAGAACTCCAAATTATTAAAGCACTAGATTGTTGTCTACCACTCATACGGCCGGTTTCAATAACCGATCTATCCACGGTTTGACACAAATTTAACATTACTTCCATGGAGCTTATGTCAAATTTCCATCTCCAGTAGGGCAAATCGTGGATAGATCGGTTATTGGAACCGGCTGATAGTAGGTACCGGGACGCATGTTACAACGAAAACAAAATTTAGTATGAAAGTATGTTACGATGAAGGTTATTATTATATTTGCGGAAGCTTCCGAGTCGGAAATGAGAAAATACAATTTTAAACTCTGTAAGTTTTATTGAGTAGATACTTCATCAGGCGAAATAACGTTTTCTTGACACTAGTGTGGGTGACGTGTTAACACAACCTTATTCTTTTTATAATACCTACTAGTGTAAGAACGCCTAGTAGGTATTATAAAAACTTATCATATCACCTAATGTTATTATACGTCTAAAGAATATCCTATCTATACCTTAAATATGATCTTACATTTGTTTGTTTTTATTTTACGATAAATGGCTGGACCGATTTGACACTTTGACAGATAAGTACCTAACGTTGACCACAGACACGAATATAGGAAGATAGATAGATAAATCCCATTCCAAGTATAGCGTGATGCCACCATCGACCATGCACATCGTTATTTTGCATCAGGTGACTTGTGGTCAAATGCTGCCCTGTAAATTGTAAATGTTTTTTTTTATTGGTTACACCACAATGAAACATAAACATATGTTTCTTTTGCCACGGAAAATAAAAATTTTCTGCAGGAAAACGGGATAAAAGCGGCAGCGAAGGCACTAGACAACATTACGTTATCTTATCAACGATCGCACCGTTCACCTTGTAAATCAAGTCCAAATTAGCACCTCAGAAAGAAAACACTTTGGTGACCGACGTTAAAGGAAGTTAGTGGGCTGTTGTGAAGAAAATAAAACCATAAAATGCCATCGGAGATTATTATCGTTCATACGGTCACCCGTTTCCAATGACAGACGCGACTGCGCGATACTCGTACAGCGCGATTGATGAAGGACCCAGGCATTAGGTTTTTTTACTAATTACAGGGTACATAGCAATTGACCATACGTCACCTGATGTTAAGTGATGATGTGGTCGAAGGTGGCATCACGCTACACTTGGATTGGGGTACAAAGATGTCAAATTGATTCTGAACTTTATAAGTCACTACCACTTCCCCGTGGTTTTACCTGTGTGGCCTAATGTTTTTGAAGATCTTTTCAGCGGTTTAAGCGCGAAAGAGGTAACAAAGAGACAAATGGATAGTGAGAGAGAGAGAGTTACTTTCGTATTTATAATTTTGTGTGCATGGATTTTATGTAAAAAGCTGTGAGAGAATTCAGCAATCAATATATGTTGTAATATGTATTGAATAGTGTCTTGCTTCAACAGAGCTTGAACATGAAAAAAGTCAACGAATTCGAAACTATATCTAGGACTTTATTTTCTTCAATAATCATGTTTTCATGAACCGCACCATGTAAGTTAATCATTAAAAAATTAAGTATTATTATAAATACTAATACAGTATTTACAAAACGATATCTCCCAAGCATAAAAAGGCAATAAGGAAATGTTTGCACTACCTTGCATGTGATACATAGTTATGTGAGACACACTTGAAGTAAACATTTTCATACATATGTATTTTTTATATATTTGATACATTCATACGTTTTGATCCCTTATCTTATTTTGTTTAAAACTACAAGCCTGTGTCAGACGGACAGACATAGCGCGTTGCACAGTTGGGTTCTAATTGAACACTTTCGGTATGGAACCATAAAAAATGAAAAACCTGGGATATAACTTTTCTTTAGGTCAATACTTTGTTGATTTAGTAAACACTAAGCTGTCATTTAACAAAGTCGCATTTGGGAGCAGCTATAGTGGGCTCTCTGATTATCAGAAAAGGTTCGCTTTGTCATTCCGTGAGAGCGTCGCGGTATGGCGTGGACGCGCATCCGAATAAAAGCTTATTAAGCTTGATTCAAATCACAAACGCATATGAATGGAGGCTTTATTTCTATTGATTTCCTTAAGACATATCTTGTTTAATCTTTTTTTCGATTATCATGATAATGTCACATACTGTGCAGCTTAATTTCCTACACATACCTACCACACAACTATTTAATATAATTCGAAATAGTCTCATCATTGTGTCTCAAAGCTCGTAGATAACATTTTAGTAAGTTTAAATTAATGAATAATTTTGTTGTTTCCCATTTAAAAAAAAAACTATTTTAATTCTGTTCTCATTTTCGTGATGTGTGTAATTTCAACAACTCCAAACATTTACCGCTTTTTGCGTTGCATTGTCTCCTGAATCTTACCGTGATATATCAAAATACATTTAAAAGGTGACTCAGTCAATAAGTACGAAATCATTCTTTATACATATCTATATTATTTTAATTACTTCAATATTGGCCGTAAAAACAAACGAATGGGATAATAAAACAGTTACCATCGCCTAATCTAGTGCAGATGACGCGAAGCGCGCACCGGCCACACTATTAGACAAGCGAGCCGTGCTGCAACAGATGTGCCAATTTAGCCCATGTCACCACACCTTCCCGTTAACTATTAACTACGTCAATGTATAGAAACGGTCAGCTGGCATCTTTTTTTACTTATCTGAATCAGTTGGACGCCTTTTATACGTCTACTGACCCATACATATGTCTCGAACGTAACGAATTTCACCAGCGTGCTATGTTTAGCCGATGTGAAGTTAGCTGCCTAAACTTAGCCGGAACTACTCGGAGGAGACCAATAGGTAGGTACCCTCTGCCAGACAATAGTTACAGACCTATATATTCGTTAGCTAAACGTCAAGTAAGAAAAATATAAGAAGAAATATTGTGTAATAAAGTCCCTAACAATTCATTCATTCTTAACCACCCAATATTTTACGCGAAAAATTGAATTTAAATATTATACTGTTACTGGCGTGTCCGGTGTCCCCCACAAAGTTGTCCTCGTAAAACAGACAGGAATTTCAAAAATTAAATACATGTGTACCTTCAAGTAAAAAATTGTAGGAGTTTACAAAGTAGTCGCTTACGTACAATACCTGCGCAGACGCAAGCCACAAAGTATTCCGTGAATGTGTAATCAGAGAGTTTATTGATCGCAGGAAGATTAACGCCACTCCGCATTGTCTGACTCGACACGTTTTAAATTTTCCCTTTTTGTGCCAATAAGTTAAGGAATTCACGAATTACTTTTTTCTTCACGTTCATGAATGTCATCATTTATCTTATACAGTCGAAAAGAATTATTCCTTCTTATGTTGCGCTTTCGTAACCGCGTCTCAATTGTAAATTGTAATGTTTTACGACTATCTCTTGTCCCAAAATAGAATGAATATATTTCATCCGTGACCTCGGTGTCACGACGAGGAAGTTCAAACCTGCAAGGATGTTGGGATGTCTTTAAGAATAGTTTATTTGCATGCGTATTGATTTTAAAGCCGTTCTTGGGAGATATTATATGGCATTAATTACACGTGTTGTTTACGAAGATGTTTTTATGTACGTACATAGTAGGGTGTCCTAGAGTGATCGCGCATCCTGCGGTGCACGTGCCATCCACGCGCCGGAAGCGCTCCGGCAGCGGCCCACTTATGACGACCTTCGCCGATATTTATGAAATACACCGAATCCCAGCGGAACAGAAAACAAGACTTTCCCCAACCGGGTACCGCACGGTGACATACTTCAAGGCTATGCACATAGCTACCTCTATGAAGTTTTTTAAATTGTGTCATTTATACATACCTCGGCTTGGGAATCAAAGCCTTCGAAGCACAAGTCTATAACATAGGTACTATATAATAACATACGATTGACTAGTAAAATAAAACTGCTACAAAATTTAAAACTCTGTAGTTTTTCCAGAATTAGCCATATTACCAAGTAAACTGTAAACTGTAACATCCCATATCCCGTAGGAATAAACTGCTTTCTTAATGCGTAACTGGCTAACTGCGTACATTACGATTTCATTCTTCTAACTGTGACGAGAGCGATGATATTTCATGCAGTCAGCCAGTCAATTGGAGTAAATATTATGATTTAGACACTCCCAGAATTTCCTACTAATATAATAGCGACGAAAACTGTCCTTTGTTTGTCGTCTACTACTACGTGACATTGTCAAAATTATGGTATACTAGCTGCGCCCCGCGTCTTCCCGTTATCCCGTAGGAACCTTTTCCGGGATAAAAAGTATTCTATGTCCGTTCCCTGGTCATAAGCTACCTCCCCACCAATTTTCAGCCAAATCGGTTCAGCCGTCCTTGAGTTATAAATAGTGTAACTAACACGACTTTCTTTTATATATATAAGACTAGCTGCGCCCCGCGTCTTTCCGTTATCCCGTAGGAACCTTTCCCAGGATAAAAAGTATCCAATGTCCGTTTCCTGGTCCTACACTGAGAAAAAAATTCTGACTTTCCTTCTGAGTCTTTACCTTCCAAGACCGTTTCCTTCCTTATTTTGTATTAGTTTTCCTTCTGAATCACAATTCCTTCCCTTTTGACTCAGAAGGTAAACGGTATTTCGGAAAGTCTTTTTTCTCCGTGTAAACTACCTCCCCACCAATTTTCAGCCCAATCGGTTCAGCTGTTCTTGAGTTATAAATAGTGTAACTAACACGACTTTCTTTTATATATATATAGATGTGTCCATAAGATAACTTACCTACATTATACACTAGATAGCCGACAAGATAGCTATATACTAAAAGAAGTTCTCTTTATTTCTTAGCTCTTGTTGACCGCGAGTTAGCCCGAATATATTACGTAGGTACAGAAAACGTTGGTCGGTATCGTAACTAATACGGTCAATGTCATTGTCAATACCTGCCACTGGAAAAGGTAACAGCTATAAACAAATTGAGCCACGATTTACAATTCGATGACAAACTCCGTGCACGTTTTCCTTATTTATTCATATATCTCTGAATATAGAGTTGGGATAACTCGGAACGAAACAGCTCCAATCGATTGATTACAATACCTATATCATTATAGGAATTTAGTAAATTACCGCGTCTTCTGACTAATCACTGTCCTAAATTTTGGAATACCGATATTTAAAAATACTAGTAGGTACTATGTTATACAGATACAAATCCGTAACCTTGATTTCGTGATGTGTATAATGTTGTTTATGTAAGTGTTATGTAACGCATCATGAGCATCGAAAAAGTTATCGGAATCCTATTTGCATAGGTACTGTTGACAGACCTTAGGCTCCAAGATAATAAGACAGGTTGGGCTTATCTGTGGTCGCGGACATCCGCACGCTGTGGCAGTGTGCTGTGGACGTGCGCTATCCAACTAACACACTTTTATTATCTCACGCACCCCTCTGCTCGATTGTGATCTCTGCATATCGAATGAACGCCTGATAAAATGGTCCTACACAATACCTATTTATATTACCTTATAATGGAGCAGTTAAATAAATTATCGTAGCTTTTGGTGATTTAATCATAGGTACCTATAATAATATTATCAGTTCAATATTGTATATTGTATTTTTTAAGTTGCCAGTCAAGCAAGGAACAATTGTATAGCAAGTGTACCAAGCACGTTCGATTAAAACGTGCTATTCGCTGAATTATTATTGTGCGCATTACGTGAATCAGCAAAATCAAGATACTGCAATATAAGCAGATAACTTTGCAAATCTTATAGAACGAAGCACGTGATACGCTCACAGAAGTGTAATATTGTATTATGCATCTTTAGAGGTCAATCGTATTATGACCCCGCATTTTATTTAAACATAGAAGGAAACATGACTTAGGATAAGTTCAACAAACAATACTCTAGTTTGCTGTTCTGCATTATGCAATGAATAAAATAACAAATAATGAACCAGTTTACAGGTAAACCATACAACGCAGTTTGTCATGGTCTAACTGATAACAAAACTGCGATTGTTTGTCTGTGCAGCAGAAAGCATACACAATGACCTGTTCGAGAGAGCTTCGATTTTTTTCCAAAATCTTCTTTTATTCGTATTCAAAAAGTTTAATGGAATTTACATTGCGCCTGTCGGCGTATTGTAACAACGGCACAGCATGTGGATAAAATCACCAACGCACTAAATCATTATATCATATAAGTAGTGGTGTAAATATAATATTTAAATGTATAGTATGTCTAGAGAAAAATACGGGGAAAATTGTATATTTTTGTGGACGGGATTTAGGTAGTCGGGAGTAAACAGCGCGATGAGGCGCGGAGCAACGCGGCGGGGCTGACGTAGGTGGATGCGTGTTTTGCAAATCGTAGTGGGTTTATTGCACTTTGGACTTGTCGGCGGTATAGGTGCTCAGGCTGCAAGTAGTGTTAGAAGACATGTGCATAAATCTGAAGTGCAGCGCGGTGCGGGAAGTGGTGAAGATCTGTGTACACGCCTACGAAAGCGCGCGGTGGCGGCGCGGGCAGGCGCAGAGAGCGCGGGCGCACGCTCGGAGATCTGCACGTTCTTAGCATATCTGAATCTGTACACACGCGGCGGCACACCACCGCCACCAGATATGGGCAAAAATTGAAACACGGAACGCACATATCTGAGTGGGCCTCTGCCTACACATAAAGTGTTTCGTTCGTGCTTTCTTTATGTTCCGCCCCTGTATGGTAAGGAAAATAAAATCTTGTCGACGATCTGAATACCTTACCGGTTATCATCAAACCACAACAATTTTTGACATATAAACAATAAATATTTGACTTGAGCTCTAATAATAACGTTTACTGGATAGAAAAACTGCTAATAAAAATGAGAATCGTAGTCTAACCATATTTTTTGCCATAAATACTAGAATGAGAGTAGGTGATTTTGTTCATCATCATCAGCCGGATAAAATTCACTGCTGAACATAGGCCTCTACCTTTGAACGCCACCATGAACGATTCTAACGTGAATCTGTTGATTTATTTCAATAAGTAATCTGTGTTAGTAAGTAGTGAAGCTTTTTCAAGTAGGTAATAAAGGGCCATAAATTTATATTAAAATGCAGGCTTAGTATCATCATCACCTATTCCGTATCCACTACTGAGAAACAGACCTTCTCACAGAGAGTGAGAGAGAGTATGGGCCATATTCTACCACGATGGCCCATCACATACAAGATGCTAACCTTTGTTGTGGTCCTTCTGGAACAAAACTAAGAAAAGTTTTCAGTCACGTAGATTAGAATCCTCTAAATTGTGTAATATACATTTCCAGTGATCAACGAAACGGAGATTTCCAAGAAGGTATTCGGTCAATCTTGGTTCACATGAGCAAGTACAATATGAGCATTATGTTGGTTTTTGCGCATCTCGTTACCTGCTACTCGGGTACCGGGTGTGGGCGCGGCGGCGGCGGCGGCGCCTCGACAGGTGCGCACCTGAGCCAGACGAGCTTTTTCATTACGAACGTACGAGCAAACAAAACGAATAGCTCGTTCAGAATGGTGGCCCGATTCATTCATCCTTCGACGTGGAATGCCTTTATGTGTATTGATCGAACTAGATATTATTTTATTGTCTTGCTCCGGTTTGGCACTTATAGCGTGTAAGTACCTGTTTTTCGGTTTAGAAACCTACCTATCTACGCATTTACATTGTCCTTAAATTTAACTATTACTTTACGAATACAAGTACTAGATTTTTAATAAGAACAGATTTATACATATATAAATAACTTATATGTATAGGTATATATAGATAATCTCGTTAAATAAAATTAGTGGCTAGCATGGGTTATTTTACTATATTTAATGTGTTTTCCGCTAAATCTTTTTTTATGTGAGATAGGTAAGCATTTGATCCCAGTCTCACCTAATGTTAAGTGATACCTATTCACTCTTGATGTTGTTATAGAATTATAGATAGATGTATCTAAGTGTCTATTTATTAGTGTAAACTTAACTGAAGCTTACTTGTAGCTTTACTTTGACAAGTTATGACTTACTTTAGTGTATGGCGTAAGTACATTTATTATTACAAAACTACTAAATTTAGCTACACTCGACATCGAACATTAGTCACACAGCTCAGCAGTCAGGAACAATACAACTGCACCACTGTGTCGTTACTTGGAGACCAAGGCTACCTTGAAAGCGCTGGTCAACGCATTTCGCGGAGAGCATTGTCGTATGCTTATACTTATGCCCTACATAACCTGACACTGCGGCACGCGACCAATCTCAACATTCTCAACAATACGAATCGCGAAGCGAATCAAAAACAATACCAGTATTTATTCTAACTTCACACACAATTCAATGGTCTTGCAAAGCTTACTGCTATATTTCGTATAGAAATTATAAATTTCGAGATTATTTACTATGCAGTCAGTATTAAACCGTTTTCAAGGAACTTGGTTGGGTAAGCATGGAATCAACCTTGAATAATTCGGACGAGATAGTAGATGTTTATTTTCCATTATTTACATAATCATAGATATCTGTAGAATATCATAAATAAATATACCAACAAGTCGCACTGTTAGCTTTTACCATGTTATCGATGAATTTGTTCTTGATTTACAGTACCCATAAAAGATAAATGCAGCCGTAACCTTGATCTACACACATCTTGACGCTGGAATCGTAGGCAAATAAAGGTGCGCTGGTGTAGACCAATATCTACTTATTCCACGAATAAAATGTTTTTTTAGGAACGAATCAGTAATCACGGTTTAAGGAAAGTTACCTTGAATATGTGCGCATTAACTCCAATTCTCATCGACTAATTCTCACGTTCTGCAACGTCTTTCACGTCAATTTCTCAAAAGGATGCACATTGATTTGTTTACCTGCATCAGCTGACTTGGACAATTCTGCGGACGAGTATTATGAATAATACTGAAAAAAATAAAGGCTTGCTTTTCAAAATTCTACCTGTTATTATTGCAAAGGTTGCATTGCGTGAAAGTTTCTCAGGAGATTATGCCATGCTATCTTTGAAGGCAACATGTGCCAAAGTTTCTCATGGCGCAACGTTTTTTCTAGCTGAAAGGCTCTACGCTTGTCATCCATGTTTACTGAGTAGATCAGAGAGATTGATTTATGCTCTAATTAAAGCGGGTGTGTAGGTTGATTTAGGCGCATATTGTGGTGTCTGGTTGCGCAGGCCTGCCGCCATCGGTATCGGCTGATCGCGTCGTGTTAATTACTTTCATTAAGGGCAATTGTCCTGCTCAATCGAGCTGATCAGTCAGTTTGCCGCCGTTAGATATTTCTACCCTGTGCCATTAGGTAGACGACGCTGCACAACTGTTTGTTGCATCAATCAGGCAGGCTGCATCACATATTTATGATCTTAATTAGCTTTCAGTCGAGCTTAAGTAATGTTCTTTAAAAAGACAAGCTTCCATTGCTATTTGGTTTGACTATTAATTGCAGTAGCTTAGGCTGACTAATTAAAAGGCTATCTGTAGAAAGAAGATCAATTGGGTACGTTTCGTAACTGCGTTTGAGCTACATGTATAGATATTATTTTAAGTAGTTATGTGAATAATGCTATTTTTGTATACAACTTAACTTAAAACACTAAGCTCCACAGAGTCAAGTATGAATATTAACTTTTCCTTTTGCCGCTGGCAAAGAACAGGTAGGGCTACTTAGAAGCAAAGATCGTTGAACAATAAAGCATATATCCCCGGCTGTCCATTAACATATCATTTGCAGGCCACCCTGCGGGCAGGCGCGCCCTGCGCCTGGCCACGTGCCCTGCTGCCTTATCAGGACTGATAATAAAATTAATAGACATTTGTTACGATTAATTATTTGAATGTGAATGGAAAACAATATAGGTCAAGAGCGCGTTAAGCCATGTACTGGCGGTAATTGCACCTGTTTGTGTAATAGATGTTGGTAGTTTGTTCTAGGTATAAGTAAGGAACACCTACACAAAGTTATGCACCTCAAGTTGTGAATTTATTCTTACATAAATCGTCAAAGTTCGATGGCATAGTAAAGTGGAAGTAAAACGAATAAAGAGGCTGACCTGAAGATGGAGGGGACAGTGGTAGACTGGCAGGTACTGTGCAGTCACAAAAGTTGGACAAGCCTAGTGCCCGTGGCGCCCGCAGCTGTTCATGCAGATGTCGCGGTATGGGTGGCGAGGACCTAGGACTGACCGAAAGAGATAGAGGGCAGAGAAAGACATCCATACTCAGTTGTGGATAGAACTTATAGTAGGTATAGAAACGAAGAGTTGTAAGCCAAAAGTACAACCATTTACAGCCAAAATACAAAATAAGTCTTCGGTACCTACATTCGAATCGGTTCTATACAATAGGTATATGTGGTTCAATGATGCAGATGCTTCAAGTACTTTTAATTCACAACTTTGGTTACTGAAAATGTTCATGGCATTCAATGTAATTAATGTTGACCTTGAAATATTTATTAACTTCATAATACTTCATTATTATTATTTTCCTGTATATTTTTCTGTGTATTTTTCTGTTCGAGCTCATCCTAACTATTTTGCAAAGCGTAGTGACGTTATTACAAGACAGAAAAGAGACAAATTTCGAAATTTGCTCTACAAACCTACATGCCACAAGGACATTTATAAGAAAAATGTATTTAATATGTGCATAACAATTTATAATAATTTACCAGATTATATTAAAGTACTGCAGGGCAACAAATTTAAATGCGAACTACGAAAATGGCTATTGGACAAGTGTTTTTATACAATTGACGAATTTATTAATTTTAATTGACCTATGTAATGTGTGCGACTAATTATGTATTATTATTATTATTTTCTTCTTCTAATTAGATATATATATAATTTAGACTAGTTTTTTACATGTTTTTATTATCGTTCATATAATTTTAAATTTTAATATTATGTAATAGAAACATTTGCACGCCTGCTTGCAGGCTAAATACATTGACGTATATTTTTGTAACATCTCATCATCATGTATATAAGTTGTATTTTTGCAAATAAAAGATTGATTTGATTTGATTTGATATTAATTATTTTTGTCTTCAATTTAAGACGTTCACAAGACAGATTCGAGTCTATTCGTTAAACTTTTTCGGCAAAGCAAAAAGGACGATTATTTTACTAGTATCCAAATCTGCCATAATCTGTCTTGTGAATACTTATTGAGTACATAAAAAACTTAAAATTCTAAAAAATATGAGTTAAAGACTAGTCTTTATAGTTTCAGTCTTCGAGTCTAATCAGTGTTGGTAATAGCAATTAGCATATTTTAGCATAGATTTATTCAATTTACTTACTAACACTGAACCCATGGAATGCCTAATAGGTTCTTAATTTCAATATTAAGTATCAGTATAGAGTACGAGTTAGTGGAATGACGTCATCCAATAGCTTCCATTAATTGAACAGAGAAGCGAGGGACGAAGGGCGCGGTGGGACGGGAGGCGGAGAGCGTGTGGTAGCCGTATCATAATTTCGTCGCTCAGCCCATCGCTCCAGTGGCGCAATTGGTTAGCGCACGGTACTTATAAGACAGTGTTCGTGAGCAATGCCGGGGTTGTGAGTTCGAGCCTCACCTGGAGCATACGTTTTGTTGTTATATCCCTGAACCTTTTTAGTTATTGTGCACGTTTCGTAGTTTCAGGATGAAATATTAAAATATAAACTATTTGTCTTTGAAATTTCGCTATCATGTTCCTGGTTCCAGACCCTAATTTTATGAGTTTAGTTATTATTTAATGTATCTATATTTGAAATTTAAAAAGTTTAAATATATGTAAATGTATATGTTATATGTTTATGTTCTAAATTTTAATAGTTATACCCTTTTTCTTCATCTGTAGCTTCAACCGCACCGAAGCTATCGTTACAATGATATTATATAGGTATGTTTGTCTGTTTTTTTCGTTATCAACGACTTACGAAATCATACTGCAGAACGGTTAACCGTATCATTAACACATAACTACGTTTCATATCATTACTTATGACCTATATTCATAATATGTTATGTACCTATGTAGGTTATAATACGAATACTAGCTGCGCCCCACGCTACGCCTTCAGTTTTTCGGATTCCAGGAAAGAAACCCTACACTTTTTCTGTGGTCTCACCAAATTCTTATTTATCTTCGTACAAACAAATAAACATTGAAATTTTGATGATAGTATAAAACCTAAAATGCAACTATATAGTGGTAGAAATACAATTCCCATCTATTTTATTTTTAGTGACATATATTAGGGTTTTTTTTTACTTCTTAAATTTGACCACAAGTCACCTGATGTTACGTGACATCTGGATTGGGAACTGGCTCTCAAGTGAGGCTGCTGAGTGCCGGAACACACCGATAGGTGCTTGGCGATAGATTCTCAACTTCGTAACGTTTTCGTTAGCTTTTTTCAAATCGGAATGAGGAACCCACTTTGTCGCCTGCGGGGTGAGGCTGTAGATAGCATGGCCTTAATACTACTACCCGTGCCCCGTAGTTTAACACGCGTCAAAATTTCCACTTTTTTATCACATTGACACAGAGCCTTTGACACAGTGTAGCTTTTTAACAGTGAAATAATGTTCAACATCGGATTCGTAAGTACCTAGAGGTACCTATAGAGATAGATAAATAAACATTTCGTAATCTACCAGGGGCGTATAATCGGTTATTTATAACTACGTCTACGACTACAATTGTACTATCCCCAACTGAGCATTTTCCCGAAGTAGTCCGAAGTCTAAGCCTTCAGCCATGGCGTGATTGAGTAAACATCAATACAATCATCCTAACTAGAAGAGTTTCAAGTAGGATAAACACATAAACACACGGAAGTAGGATATATCATCTGAGCACCGTGTGCTGCGGGACCTTTGATCCTGCCTGGAACACCCTCTTGCACTACGCCGCCCTCTGATAACCATCCAGAGTGATACCACTGGCTGTGCTCACTACACAAACCGTTTTCGCAAAAAAAAAGTCACAAAAACAGATATTCATCTACAAAAACGTATCGAGTTTACTGAATTCCAAACGATTTTTTTAGCCACGATTCTTTTTATATGAGCATACATATAAAATTGACCCGACCCAACACCGACCCCGGTCGTGAGGAATGTAAATCGCTGACCGTGCGCGAACAACCCCCTCACGCAATATTTAGTTGGAAATCCTTTCGATTTTTTCGACACCTACGTAAGTACGAGAAGATATTCGAATCCGTGATATACGCGACGTGCGTATCGAATGAGAATGTGGATACGCTCTTTACTCAAAGTCATCACGCATTGTGTTTTTGATCAAATTCATTCCTAAATGTTGGTGATATATCTGATTCAGGTACAACGTTTAAATGTCAAATCATATTTAATTAAACATCAATGTAGGCGATAAGGGCAAACGGAAGTCGCGATAAGAGCCCAAAGTAATAATACAATTGCCATACAATTGATTCAATCTAATGTGCGTATATTTTGATTTGAAATTGACACACAGATAGAAAGCAAACATGAACAGAGATAGAAAGGCAATAAAGATAAAGACCAAGTCGGGATATCATATGATCAGCAATAATGTAGTCTACCGCGACCGTAAAATATGCGCTTTGGGCACATATCGTACCTGAATATATCATGCCGTATTCCTTACTCGTTTGCGATGCGGTGCTCGGGTGACCAGATTAAGCAATAGTTTCCTACATATGTATGTTTGAGTCAACAATGTATTCACGTGTTTAAAACTCTTGAAAAGTTGAAAGGTTGAACACACCTTTAAAAGTCCATGAATAAACCTACAAAATTCGTTTAAAATTTCAAGATCAAAAATAATATCCACGACTCGGCGATTTACCGTTGCCTAAGAATTTATGCCGAATTAAAATTCCATTGTAGGTACAGAGTCCAGTTGGAGAGATAAGCTTGAGACAACTGTGTTTAGCATTGATTTGGGAGCACCGTTGATCACGAAGTGGTCTGCTTTCGTCACCGGACGGCAGTCAGCAAGCAGTCGATCAATTCATAAGTAACAGACTAACGGGACCTTCTAATTCTGGCGGCGATTACATGTATCATTGTACCCACTTGCTGCCATTGTTAATTAAAAATAGCTCTACTTACCTATTAAACAAGAGATAAGATAAATTATTTTTAATGTCAAGGCTTTATTTAATTAAACATACTAGACATTTTTAATTGTTCACGGGTCACATACCTTATCTTATTTACCTCAAGGGTGTAAATCTTGGCTACAATCTACCATTTCCATTTTTCGGCAATGTCGTCTCCGGTCCCGGGTTTGAATCCCGGTAAGGACAAATATATGTGTGATGAGCACGAATATTTTGTTCCTAAGTCTTGGATATATCTATCTATGCACTGAGAAAAAAAATCTGACTTTCTTTCTGAGTCTTACCTTCTAAGACCGATTCCTTCCTTTTTTTATCTTAGTTTTCCTTCTGAATCACAAGTCCTACCCTTTTGACTCAGAAGGAAAACGGTATTTCGGAAGGTCTTTTTTCTCCGTGTGTGTGTAATTATTTCTCTATAGTAGTATGTATATCGTAGCTTTATTTGGGGCTAGACCAATTTGTGTGCAATGGTCCCCCGATACATACTTAATAATTTGCAGCCTTTCGCCGCTACAACTACATACATATTTATCCACAGTTGCTTATTCAATAAATAATTTCTTTAAAATACCTAAGGGAATATTTGTATACTTCTATAATTATTATCCATAACACAGCAATTGCGATAGCAAGTAGTGTTTTATGGAGGAGATCCGAGGTGTATCTTTAAAATTTACAGTCTGATCGTCACTTAATTGTGACTCAAAATTGAAACTGTAATTATTACTTTTCTTTTTGGCACAATTCGTAGCTGTCACAATAGAGTTGTGTAGAGCTACGCTGACAGTCTGTGCGCGAGCGCTGATCGTATCTTTCAAACAGGAGCGTTTGTTTATGACAGTCCGACGAACTAGTTGATGCGACGCGTCCGCTTCATTCACAGGCACCACTACCGACCACTTCACATCTTCTATTCTCTACCGACCTCACTGGAAGTACCTACTTACACGAGCGTGGTATTTCAAGTCCGGCCTGTCCACACCCGTCACTTGTCTATCATCACATCGCTCACCAACGTGATTTCTAATAGGTGGTACACGTGCGTCGCAATTTACATAAGTATTTGGATAATTATTCGCATCTTAAATGTACTTCTAAGTACTTATATGATTGACAATTGTCGCAAACCATTCGTGCATGTCAGATTACCCTTTGAAATTGAACAAAAAATAACGTAGAAAGTTGTTCTGTTGCAGTGGGTGGGCTCTAGCCTGCTAAAGCCGCCTCCTCGATTGTCACTTTCATGTCAATGGATTGAGGGTAGAGGATCTTTTGCGGAGATATCTAATAAGAATATCTAAAATACGTTGCAATAAGCTACCAAACTCATTAATGTCAAACTTAACCATTCATAGCTTCTACACGTTTACATTTCAAACATCTACTCGTAGTAATGGCTACACTACACCTGTTATTTATGTCCTATTGCACATTCCATAACAGGTATATAAGCTTAATTCATGAGCAACTCGAATGGTGTGCGATAAATACTTTATTAGTATGTAGTACTTAGTTGTCAAATCTTAGATCTTAATTGTGATTCACGTTAGTTTCCACATATATACCTACATTAGTTGCGAAGGTAGAAGAGGAATCGTTAAAAAATAGACAGTGCAGCCAGCACGAGATGCATGTGTACTGCATATGTAATCCACAATCGAACGAAGAATCGATCATAAATATTAATCAACATAGCAATAAAATTGGCACAGAATGGTTTCGTACCTTCCTGATCGCCGGCGACACGACTAGCGGCATTGGCTGCCCACTAACGGTCATTCATTCATAAATTATTTTCATGAGAAGATATCGCTGACATAAACAAATACGGCGCCCAAAGGTGCGAATAGTTTTAATGGTAACAAATGAACAGTAGTCAAGAAGCATGACTCGGCATGGAGAACAGAAGCAATCGACATTTACATCAAACCCACGTGTGGGTTGGCGGTTACCGGTTAACGATCTCGACCTCTGTCTGATACCTAGATATAAAGTTAATTGTACTAGCTAGTTGGGTTTGACTAAGGGCTATTTACACTTTACTTATTTATTATCTAATAAAGTTTAGCGTCTAAATCAACGAACATTATAGTGGTAACATTTATGAATTATGGCACACATTGGGCATTAGACAATTAGCCTAAGCCACATTATCGTAGCTGTAGGACTCTTCTATTATGCTCCCCATAGTATTATTACGTGTGTGTATTGTACGTAGTTTTATTTTTAGTCTCTATAATTATATCTCCCATAAGAGAGGTATTCAGTAGAATACCAGTTATAGTACTTAGGTACTATTTAGTGATGAGAGCAATAGTTCAGTTTCATGAAAGAAAACTTCGATGTTCAATCAGACTGGCATAGATCGAACCGGCTGTATGTAGATGGGAACTATGCTGCGCAGTTCGGTTTCACAGCTGTAAATCACCAGCGACGTTTATCGGCCGGCAGTAAGTTCAAAGACAATGCGTTGGCAGATCGTTTCGGCATAATGTTACGGCAGTAGTACACCGGTCGTGTAAGAGTAGGCTAACCATCAATCAAAATGTTTGCTACAGCTTAAAAAAAATGACCAGCAGAAGATATTTGGCAGAAAGATGGTATCCCTACAGTTGGTTAAGTATTACTTACTACCCTTAGACCACTCAGAGATTCCAACGGCTAAAAAATTCAACATTCGTTAAATTGTCTAATTTTTGTCATCGATAGCGATTCCAAAGAGAATGTAAGGTTAAAGCGATTCAGGGATTCACAATCATATCATAACACATAGTATTTTTTTTTACATCTTACAGCGTTTGACAACCAGTCACCTATTGATTACGATGTGGTCGAAGGTGGTGTCACGCTACACCTAGTTACATTCTCAAGTGAGGTTGCCGGATAGTAGGTGCTTGGCGACAGAACTTCAGGGCGGTAGAAGAGCCAAGTAAATAGTAGAAAATTTCCTACCACCAAGCTGTAGTTTCATCACGATTTTTACCTTGACCGAAGGCTCAACCTCATTGTAAGATTCAAACTCATGACCTGCGGGTCGCATGTCGATGTTACTAGCACTGAGTTATCAACGCTTCAAATCAAGTGATGTCTCTTAGCTTCTGTAGTGATAATGATAAGGCAATGATTTGACATTTGTCCTAGTTTACTAAACTGCAATGGTAGCCCCAGTTGCGAGTAGTATGGAGTAGCAGTCCAGAGGCATGAGTCAGAGAGTGGCAGGCGACGCAGCGTCGCCATCGGCCGCGGTGGTGACGCAATGACATGCCTCCGCAGCGCCATGCGCCACCGACCGACGCTCCATCACCCCCCGTCACTCGAGCTAGCCTGCTTGCATAGTCATGTGTTACTACCATGTCACAGAAGATGTACCTATACCATGTACCTATACCAGAGAAGTGATTATCACAATTTTAATACTAGAAACAAAGATAAAATTGCTGTACCCACCACTAGGCTCCATAAAGTTAGCAACTCGTTCAAAGGTCAATGTGTACGCTTTTTCAACAAAATCCCAAGTGAAATTCAAGACTTGTCTATAACAAAATTTCAAATTCGTATAAAGAGAAATCTCATTAGTAAAGCTTATTATAAAATATCGGACTATCTAGATGACAAACAAGCTTGGGATTGTAGTTAATCTATCTATCTTTCTTTCTATCTATCTATTCTCCCTATTTCCCCTATTCTAACCATTCTCGGTAAACAGCCAAAACAGTCATGCTCACGAAAGTGACTTTGCTTGCAGCGGCGTCATGTGTCGGGTCGCCCTCTTCCCTCTCATATGGTCGAGGAGAGCGATGGCTGGCACATGCGTCAACTCGTGAACGGGTGCTGCTTGTGGGGTCTGGTCTGCTTTGGTTGTGATCCCGCAACTCGTTAATATTCATGTTCCCATATCCCAATGTGTACAACCAAACAAGAGAAATCTTCTTATTAGTAAAGCTAAATAAAAAATATCGGACTATTAGATGACAAAAAAAAAAGCTTGGGATTTTAGTGAACTTGCTCCAATTCAATCAATTAGTAATAAGAATAAAATTGTCAATGTGATCGCGCCAAAAAAATTACCTGCCGGGCGTTTCTTGCCTGTTCTTTTGCCGGCGTAAGGAGGTTGGAACAGGCGTAGCTAGTTTTAAGTTGACGTTTTAAAGTGATCACAATGTATCCTATTGAATAAACATTATTGAATTTTGAATTTTTTTGAATTTTGATGTTTTGATTTACGGCTGCTAATATATATTTAAGATCACAATAATAATGGTAATAGCCGCAGTGGCTGAAACTAGGGATCGCAATATCGATACCATTTTTCAATACCGGTATTTTCGATATAGCTATTTTTTCAATACCGGTATTTTCGATATAGCTATTTTTTCAATTCCGGAATCCCGGGATTTTCGATATTTTCGATATTTTTACAAAAAATTTGTCTTGCTTCACATAAATCAGTTTAAACGTATTACAAGTGTCAAGCATAAATGTTTACGATAGTTTTCGACATAAATGTCATAAGAATATTAACCCTTAGTGTTAAGAAGTTTAAAAGTAATTCAAAATAGTTATGAAAAAGACAGGAAAGTGTGAAAAAGTTAAAATAACCTAAATTTGTATTTTTCACATTGTTTATTAATTTGAATTGAGATCTTCTAAGAATTATATATTATAGAACAATCCAAAATAGGTTTATAAATTTAAATAGTGACTCATAATAGGACTCCATAACACACCAATGGATTTTTATGTCAAAAAATATATATCATAGTCCATAATGTCATACCCAGGTGCTGGTTATACTCTTTTCTCAAACATGCTTGGAAATAAGATTATTATTTTGACAACCTTCTTCGAGATAAATCGAACTTGCTGCACTGCCCAGTTATATGCGAGCAGCAACCTGCAAAATTTGTATGAAAATCCATATCTGTCGTGTTTAGCGGCCAAATAAATTACATAGAAAACTCATATCTGTCGTCTTTAGCGGACAAATGAATTACATAGTTAACTCATATCTGTCGTGTTATTTAAAAATGGCACGACTTTTACTCCGAAACATGGCAACATACCTGAAACCTGTTTGTTGAAAAAAAAGCAAATGTTGTTCGTCATTGGTTTTGAAAAGTAATTATATTTGACAAAATGAGTTCAAGTGAAGACAATGAGTGAAGTGTGATGCTCTGCTTTGATGCTTAAACCTTACCGCCACCTAAAATTCAAGAGGCAGCAAGAGCCGTAATAGAAAACTTGTTACTGCCAAAGTCGAAAGAAAAAAGTTCTGCCCAGGTACTACTTAGTTTTAATTTCCACGCATTATTTGAGAAAAGTACTATACAAGCCTTGGCCATAACTAGGCATTGATGGGCTCAGGTATGTGTGCCTCGGCTTTGCCTCGGCCCACATTTACACCTTCTTCCCTCAATGCCTACGTTGATGGCCACTACAGTAATGTACTATAGGCTCTGTATAATCTGACGTAATATGTGAATTGGGTGTATGGTACCATATCTTCCTCGAATCGAGGTGTGCTTCGATGGTTAGTATTCGTCAAACCTACGGACAAGAAGAGTTTACAGCAGGAGAATAGGATAGGACAATAGTTTGCAAAAGATTAATCTTCTCTATTGAAAAACAAAATGACCCATGCTTTTCGAGATTTCACAGAAAAGAGAACATTAAAGAATTAATTAAGGTAAATTCAGTTGCCACTTTAAAATAGATAGCTAGATAGATAACGCTTACTTTTAATACTAATTTTATAAAAAAGATCAAATTTGCCCTAGACAAAAAATATAATATTTATGTGAACTTTGGTCAATGCTTTACTGCCGTGTTGTTAATACAGCAGTTGCTGACGTTGCTGTTCTTCCTTGCACCTTATTTTTATACATACAACAATGAACTCCTTACCAAAAGGTACTGGATTACTGAATAAAATTACGTCGACCCGGCTAGTCCAGCATCTCGTATCGAAGTTGGAAGTTAGAACGCTGTCCACATACCTGTATTTTATGCAGGTGTGGACTGACTGGCCTTCTTTTAATGTTTGTTTATCGTTAAATTAGGAAATGATTAGATCAAGTTTTTAAATTATGCAATATCGTAAATATCGAAAATCTCGATATCGCTAAATTCAATCCCGGTATTTCAGATCGACAAAAATCGTCCGATATTCCGGTAATTTCGATATTCGAAATTCCGGTTTGCGAACCCTAGCTGAAACAAACAGTAAAAGGATTCAATCAGCATAAACTAACAAAAAGTGAACAAAACATTTTTTCCACATGTCTATAGGTGTTGTAAAAACGGTGTTCAATGTGACGTTCAGTCACGTGATGGTTAGTTCTGACGATAAGGTCGAATGACACCTGCATTATGAACTGACTCTTAGTGGAGGCAACCGGATCACTCCGATAGGTGCTTGGCGATAGGCTGTTAACTTGAGGGTAGTAGCTAGCTAGCCGAGCTCTACAAAACACCCTACCCAAGCAATATAGTCAGTGATGTTATGAATTTGTCTATAGAAAATTTCTCACGGAGAGAGCTTCTAAAAAATACGACCCGTATCAAGTTAAAATATGTACATTGGCAATATCCAATGAATTAAAAAAGTAAAAACTGACCGAAATCAACAATGTAGTGGTAACAAATAACTCACAAAGCTCCCGGCAACCTATACGCGGACGGTAATTCAATAGTTATCGATTCTGCGCCTAATGAATTCGAGCACATTACGATTCTCACGCCGGGTTGGGAACGTTTCATTTCTCTCGGCTCTCGGCAAACAATAGATCACCGCGGGTGGAGGGTTGGAAGTACCCGGCACCGAACCAGAGCCGGACCTGCGCGGTCATGACGGCTGCTATTGGTCTCTTGGAGTCGAAATAAACACCACAAATAGTTTTATGTTACTTTTAAAATATTTTAATTACACTATTATGTTTTTTTTTTTAATTTATGTCACTCACGCGACTTGTGTAAACAAATAATAAAAAGTAAACCAAAGTTATAGTCTTACTTTACACTCTTTTCGATTCTCATTTTTTTTTTTTCACTTTTCTTTTCGTTTTCTTTTGTTTTTTTGAGCTTAACTAACTCCGATGGCTCACCGACCTAGTGTCTTGGCCTCCGAAACGAAAGAGCGCCAGATTTCTCCACCTTGAGCTATTTCAGCCCAGTTCAGAGCTAATACTATTAACTAATCAAATATTTATGCTAAATCCATTTCAAATTCCACTCAAATCTTTTAAGCTATTTCAGAGTAGGTAAAGAAGTAACAAACACACACTTTAATTCTCACACATTTATGAAAATATGTGTGTTAATTGCTACAAAGGTCAATTCTCCCCAAACAAACCACACCTGTAATATCGGCTGAACCCACCGTCGTCGCCGTCGCGTCCCTTCCCGCTCCCGGACGCGTCACGACGATGCCGATCTACTTGTACTTCCATATCCACACTACCGTCACAGACTACCTACTGAGAGAACCAGGCTAACCTGTCGAATCACTTCCTCCATTACTCATGCAAACATTTTGCATAATACTGCATACGCTTAACCCAATATTTAACATTTAAATTCGTAAAGAAATTCAATATAGTAGAAGTAATTCTAGTTTGTTACAGTTTTTGTTGGAGTCTATTGTTATTATTTTGTATGTTCTCACAGTTCACAGGGCTTAAGAGGACGCCGTGATAAACAGTGAATCTAAAATCAGCTCCATACAAAAACGCAAGCGAGCTGACTAATGCCGTAAGGTGGTATGCATCAAAAAAAGGTTTTTTTCGTTTAAACTGAAAACTATCGTTAATTTTATAGAATTAAACCTGTAGTTCTTTGAAGAATGTGTATATACCATACAAAAAAATCTACTTTTAAATCGGTTTTGTATGCCTATAAAATGAAAATCTTTTTTTAGAGGGCAGTTTTGCGATCATTGTTTCTCTGCTATGAAAGTTAACCAATCGTGTTATCCTTCCGACAATTTGATGTCAAAAACATGATCTTTAATGTACATAAATATTAGCTCTGTTTGTTTTGTAATTGCTGAAGAAAAGAAGATCCCTGCAGCCAATTTTTTTTTTTTTTTACGATTTACAGGGTAGCGTTTGACCACAAGTCGCCTGATGTTAAGTGACGATGCGGTCGAAGATGGCGTCACGCTACACCTGGACTGGGAACTGGCTCTCAAGTGAGGCTGCCGGAACACACCGATAGGTGTTTGGCGACAGATTCTTAACGAGAGGGTGGTAGCCAATATTGCCAATTCTTCATCTTAAGATGACGAATTGGCAATGTTGAATAGAGACTCGATCTTTCATTATTTATGGGCCGCAATGTACTTATTTAATTATATAAAACGGAATAAATAAGAAACAAAAATACTATTGTATTTAAAGAGACCTTAATTCAGAGTATAAAAATATAGGAAACTTAGGATAGTGACAAAGAAGTAATAGTAAAAAGAAACGATTTTTGACCATAAACGACTCAAAACAAACCTCTAAAGTTGACTTGCGTATAAAATAAAAACTAAATTATTAAACATGTATATGTCAAGTTCCCGACTTGCTGAAACTACTTTAAATTCTTGTGCTCTGTATTCGCAAAAAAACACTTAGATTAGAATTTAGCATGACAATAGATTGCAATATTTGCATTTAACGGGTTACCTGCTATGGATAGCGTGATACATTTCCCAAGAAAGACATAAAGCACGATACCTGAGCCGTCAGTAATAAGATGCATTAAACACATTGTAATAATTATCCCAACTCATGTGTTGAAGAGCCAACGGAAGCAGCTACCTGTCTCATGAGAATCAAAATCCTCCTGAGAAACGGATATTGCGAAAGGTGCCCTGTTTTTTACAAGTGTTACATATTGATGGAATAGGACCCACCCAAACCTTGAAGCTGTCTTCTGTTCACCAAACGATAGGTTGATCTATTCTTAGATCCGTAAAAAAAACAAACACCAAATTGAAGTGACAGTCACAATAGCTTAAAATTAAAATACATCAAATAAAATATCTACATCCCTCCTTCCGTTTATATTTTGTGTATATTTTACATGTTTAAAGCCAATTTATATCCTTGAGCATCACATAACTGTAGCGCCATGCACTTGTATTGTTGATTGGAAATGATAGGTGCACTAAAACTATAGTGAAGTATGTACTTTGATATTCAAATTTTAAAACATTACGTTTAACCCTAGTCGTGTGAAACTTGTGTTTCTTCCACCTGCTTCTAAACAAAGTCAGAAAAACCTATGACAAAAACGCATAAAGGAAGAGGAACGTAAACGCTGGCTATGGTTATGCGTGTATGATCTGACAAAAAATGTAGGCTCACGCACTTCTGAGCTCCGTTCCCACACTGCTTAATCGATCAAAGCAGCATCGTCTGTACACTATTATGACTACTTCCACTTAAGCGATAGAAAGTTCACTAACCTTGATGCTCTTATCTGTATCATATAATAAGGCATTAACGATATAAAGCAATCTATCATTTGAAATTAATATGATCAGTGATCGACGTGCTTTCGATATCTGCATAGCCCGGATGGAATGGCGGTTAATCAGGTGGCCCGTTACGTTACATTGTGCCCGCTGTGAGTCCCAGCCCGAGAGAACAGGTTGCTGCAATGACAAAGGAGCTGATTCCATCGTCCACGATCCGCGTCTGCGAGCTCCACATTATAAATAGTCGGTCGAAATAATCCGTTGCTCCATGTCACTCCGGCGCCCACCAACGAGGCCCCACCGTACACTTCCTTAATGATATCTCTAGCATAAAAACAATTCAAAAAAAACTGCCAAGATTGACCATTTTGTTTCTGCGTGTAGCTTTGACCTTAGCGTGATTGATGGTCCAAGAATTATTAATAGTTTATCCACGTAATAGATGGTAATAGTTGTGACCGCCTGTGTCATCCTCTCATTAAGATTTTGGGACGGTGGTCGATCGTGAACTGATTTTTTATCGACATTAATTTATATCATTTAATATTTTGTTTTACTAATATGTACTTATTAATTCTAACTCGGAAACATTTGTCACTTTTTGAAGTTCCCAAGTGTAATAACTATTTCTCACAAAATAAAACATATAATTGCAGAATGAGTTGTAAAATCTTGAGTAATAACCGTAAAGCTCAAACAATTGAGGTTCGTTTGAAACAAGGATCTGCGCGCCACCTGCGCCGCAGCCGTCGCAGCGAGGTGCGGCGCGGCGGGCGTGGTGCTTTACTGCCGGAACAATGGATAGGACACCAGCACTATTGTCGGCACGAGCACGTGGACCAAACATACTATCCACCAACACCTGATTTAAATTACCCTATTCATTTCCTAAGCGCATTAATAAGGACGCTAAGCTTTGTCGTTCTCACGACACCTTTTTTAAACACAAAGGGATGTAATAGTTTTAAACGGTATTTGGACTGTTTGTCACCATGTGGCATATTTTTATAAATATTCGGGTATTTTGTGAGAGTTGAATTTTACTTCATTCTGCGGAGACATCATAGCAATAAGCATTCGTACAAAGGGTGCGTATTTTCATATTAATTTATATTTAAAAAACTGTAAAATCTATCGGCATTCTATCTACATCACTTTTCGAGAAAAGACGACAAGAAAAACATGGTATAGGTAAATTAAATTTTACGAGGCTGCGTACTCCATGCTATTCACGGTGATAGGCGCATCAAAGCAGATTATTTCATAATTATCACGGTTCATAACCTGAATCAAGGTGGACGAAATACAAATCATTTCGATATCACAGCTGGCAAGGCCCACAGATCCAAGCCCGATTACACACTATTATGAAATAATAAATGCTTGTAACGCCCCAACTAAAAGGGTTAACCCGTGCCGAGGCGGAAATTGATTTAAATTACGCTATTAATAACATTAATATTATGATACAGAAGGAACCACTCTTTTTTGCTTTAACCTAATCCATTTTTCTTCCTAATCCTTGTACTTAAGCTAAAATAATCAAAGGTTGTTGCATCCTTTATTTATTTTTGATATTAAATTTTAACCACGGGCATCGTAGAAACGGATATTGATTTACGATACGTACCTCATAACTGTATTTGTTTATAAATGAGGAATGCAGACCGAACCCTCGACAGCAAAGTTTGGCGTAAATGTATGAGCGCGATTTTACATTCAGTAATGTGTGTTCGTATAAGTATAGACCTGAGCCTGCCGTAATACACAGCCGAAACGACAAGTACCTAAATAGAATTTAAAAAAAGATAATCGTACACTCAATAGTGGTGCGAAGCTAATCAACCCCTGTTAGGTATAGATAAAAGTGTTAATTATATACATATCGATAGGTATTTAATTAATTTTATTTTAATTCACATTACAAACAAAAACCAGTTAAAGCTAACAGGCTAATGAAGTCATGGTCACTAATGAGATGTTCACGAGTATTATGCATAATTAAATTACAATTAATTTAATTTATTGATTCTTGTTATATTAAATCCATAAATTAGGATCAGAACATGATAAATAAGTGATCACATATTTCTCCATTGATATTTAAATGTATATAAATTGGCTATTAACCTATTTTAACTTAATTATTTACTCGTATGATGTAAAAAAGTTAATTTAGAAAACAGTGTGTCGGCGGTCAATTACTGCCGCAGCGGGCGTTATCCTGGTTGTGGTTCAACAGATGGTGGTTTTTTTACTAGCGGGTGTCGCGGCGTGTGGTGTGGATGCGGAGTGCGGTCGCGGCCGGCGCGGGTCGGGCGCCAACGAGCCAGGGCGGGGGTGCGCCCTCTAACCGTATAATTACATGTTATGTAGTTGCGCGCGCGCCGGCGCGCACAATTGGCTCAAACGAGTGTTTGCTTTGATGTGCCGCGGTGGTTATTACACGTGCGGTTGCTTCAACCCGTTCTCATGTTAAGCCTATTAAGAAGAGGCTACTCGTTTTACGGTTGTTGGCGACAGAAAACAATTTCACATTGCTGATTTAAAAGGTATCTGGGTAAAACTCTCGCTGGATTCTGTTTAACTACCTGTCTTTGTTTCTGTCGGTCACCTAGTATTCCTGGCGTATAAAAGAAGCATAGAGTTGTGCAATTGCGATGTTTCGAATTGCACACACAAACAAAAAAGGTTAAACCATATAACCCCACTGAATTTCCCTAAAATTAATTATCTACACAATTTATGCGTGTTGTTTTCGTATACAATCCATATCACCTTATACGAATTTACTATGATTATCATAGAGACACAGTTAAATCGCACGAATGCAAAGGGATACATCGATCAACCGGCGTTGTCGCAAGTGATTCTTAATCGACAGTCGAAGTCGAAAGTTGAGTAGCAACGTCGTGATGGTGAATTTAGCCTCCTTCCTCTGTACCGGTATATATGTAGTACGTTGTGAAAAAGGCATGTCGTCGTCTCGATAACGACTGCGACATCGCATAAAAACAAATTATTAATCTCCCAATCGTGACTAACGTTTTCAGTCCATCGTTTACTCGAGCGGAGGTTGAAAGGCAGATTAATTCTGGAGCAATAATTTGCGCAGTGAAGCTTTCAAATGTCGCGGCGATCAGATGGCACATGAAGGCTCCTGCCACTCACCGCGACAGAGTCCGATCACGCTAATCAAGGTTGCACAACCTGTGTTTACTGAAGCCTAAGTTTATTTGCAAGAATGTAGAAACTGAGGTTTGTCCATTGTTTTCTTATCTTATGCCTATCGCTAACGCGTCAACGAAATAGATCTTTACAACTACAATTTTGCTTTAGCTACTATAATGTCGCTTACTCAAAAGAGCTTTGGTTTTCTTTTTTAGGCTGACATGACAAAATGTGATGATAACAAATCAAAATATGCCCACAGTTCCAAAAAGGAGTTAACAAACATTTAATTTCAATAATGCGATAATAATATTCAATATCAAACCTAAATCTTATCACGTCATGATATTGCTCAAAACTTACGGAATATACAGGATGATTTAATGCAAGATAAAAAAATATGATAACAATGCATTGTTTTTTTACGTTATTTTTTTTTTATTCTTTTTAGTGGCAGGTTTTTTGATAACCTATTTTTATGTATCTTTATTGCTTAGCGATTAAATAATACCTCAGAGTCTGGTAATGATATAATATGTATTCAAGCCAAGTATTTAACTAAAAAAGCATTGTTCATAAAAACAATTTTAAACGGATCTAGTAATAAATTATATGCCTATTGTAGGTAGGTAATAGTAGGTATCATTATATACGAGATACCTTTCCATTTGTGATATTTAGACGAAAACAGTTTTTTTTTACCAATCAGCTCATAGCTCATTTTATCCAACCAGTCTTATCTGATGGTGAATGATCACGAGGTTGATGATGGAACTTATTTCCCATGAAAAAATAAATAATTACGGCAGTAAAAGCAACATCTTGTAGCAAGGGTGATGATATACCGATGCGATGAATACGCCAGCACCTCATACGTTACGATCACCAATCGATATGGCAGGTGTTATAGTTCGACTTTTAATAAATAGTAGACGATGGATGCCTCGCAGCCCAAACCGATTCCACTTAACACCTTGATGGATTGACCGACACACAGATAGTTTACATCGTTAATGAAACATAATAACTGTAGATAAGTATCGTAAAGTGAACATAATGGAATTAATCAAGGGCCATAGACGTTTAGCTCCGACTAGGTGAGTATCAGTAATCTGTGCCGGTGATTTATTTCCACCTGCTACGGGCTTGTACGGCCACTGAATCTAAACGGAGATACGAGCCGAATGACTAGTGACTAGACAATCCCTTTGGGGCGAGCTGTGTTAAGATAAGACTGCACTGATCAAATTATATCGGAACTGTGTTCTTATACATTTTAATGAAACAATATCTGTTTAATTTAAGTAACCCTCTGCATACTTGTGTAATCAACATTGCTGCCTGACTAGCTAGTAAGCTACTTGTTACCGATAGTATCATATCACATCCGTTTCGTGTGTTTCGTGACAAACCAACAAATGCTTTAAATTATTGGCTTAATTATAATTTCATCAAACAAAGAGACAAAACGCTGGATATCGTAACATTGACCTGTAGACATTCAACAACCTCTCATGACAAAGCTATTGAAGTTGCCTAACTCATTAATCCGGTTCAATACAAGAAGTTGCGGTAAGCATTCTCTTTATTAAAAGTTTATTGTTTTACATTTGATATTGCGTACATGCGTTATTGAATAGGTCTGTATGTAGGCTAAGCGAGATAATGATAGATAATGGCAGACAATGCAGCACGCGCCTGCCTGCGCCGCGTTCTAAGGCACCGGTTCGTTAGAGTAACTGTTGAGTCACGGACCCGGAGATCACCTGACGGAGTGGTGTTGACACTGGTGTCGCGGTGGAGCACGCACACTCGCCCGAGCTAGCTTACTGTTCTAGATGTTGTTGTTGATGCTCTATGATGGGGAACATTGCCGCCTACGTCGCGTAGCTCGGAGACATAGGCACATTCGTTAGTGTCACTGTGGAGTGTCGAGTCACGAACCCTAATATTACCTCACAAGACACAAAATGTATAATACTAGATGTAACCATGCACGAACATTGATAGAGGTTATATATGTGTGAGATTTGAATATTATTTGTCATTGGCCATTTTATTGAGGTTGCCATTCTGATATTTTTTTATATTCCTGCAATATAGTAAAAGTAGACAAAATATAGAACTGGAATCGTGGAAAACATAAATTGACTATTGATATTATGAAAGCTGTACGTACCTATACCCAAATTTAGAAACCACTACCAAAATTCAAATCACTACCATAGCTTAAAAACCTTTTCAAAATACGTTTAAAGAATAAAGCTACTCACATCACGTAAAATTATGAGATTTACTTCTTCATTTACGGCTTTAGTGCTATTTTTGATAGATTAATAACCTTACTGGTATAGAGAACCAGCAATCAAGCACCAATATTCACACCTTGTTATATTATGGCTGGGTCCCAAAGCAATTGACTTTTTTGCTATTTTCTCACTGAAACAAAAACTTTTGATAAAAAGAGCAAATTTCTCCAAAGCACGTCAAAAACATACGGCCCTGCATTTAAAATTAAACTATCTTGAAAAACTTGTGTGCCTAAATAAATCCATAACCAGAAACTTTCAACGTTAGAATGATTTGTAATGGGGCTTCTACAAGCCATACGTAGACATGTGGGCAAATACCTACCTACTACTGTAATAAAATTTTGCAATGTTCTTAAAATTTCCATTCACGGAATTTGACGCGACCAGAACGATCGCCTTTCTTAACTCCTCTTTGTAATAGACACTTCTCCGACCTTCGGCGCCGTGCAGCGACTTCACGACTTCACACAAATACTGTCAGGAATAATTAAAGTAATTACTGTTTACAGTAATTAATGACCCACATTACGTGATATGGTTTGATTGATCTCTGAATTGTGACGAGATAATTGTGGCTCGCTGGCACTATTGCCACACGCCATATTACTTGATTTTCAATTATCGAATCCGAAGGCTTTGGTACAATGCCGCACAATGCAGTACCTATCAACGAGTTGTGAAGCAACATCTCTTTGAAGAGGCTTCTCTTATTTCAATTGTTTCAACGTTAATAGAAAACCTATTCGAACGCCGACATAAAACCCATTGACTCCGAGGGTTTATTCAATTATTTAATGTAAAACAAGGCTGCGTTAACATGCCAGTGGGGCTGATTAGTGGAGCTTTTAAATTAGACCTTTAAACATCTTCTTGTGTGTTATCGATTGTAATTCTGCGCGAGTAGTGGCGGCGGCGGCGGCGGCGGCTAGCAGATAGCCCGTAGCTATCCAGTACATAGACACTGCATTAGAGCTCCTACGCGCGCCGGCGGCTCCTTTGCCGCCATAAGCGCATCGCGTTTGCATTTCTCTTTTGTGTGCACAGGCAACGAGTAAAAGAATATCTTGAGAGGCTCAATAATTTAATGGTCTAGTGCTTGAAAACAACCTGTAAATCTAGTGGTTTATTTCTTTACATTGAGCAATCGTTAAAAGTAAGTAAGTAAATTATAGATAAAAACTTTTTTAGACCAAAGCATTATAGAGCATAGTATGTATCAAAACTTATTTATATGTACGAGTATGATTGTCACCTCTTATTTTGTCTCAACAAGGTTTTAAATTATATTTAACATACAGGAATGATTGTCACAGTTTAAAAATGGTTCCTACAGATGAATAAAATTGAAAACCTGATTCTCTTATTAGAGCGTTTTCGACTCATAGTAGTCATAGTAGCATTATCAAATGAGACAGTAGTCTCAAACGCTAGCACATAAAAATATACAAACTAAATATTTACTTCTATTTTACAAAAGCTATAAACATTGCGTTGTATTATTTCAGAATCGTTGAAGATTTATTGAAGTCCGTGGCGGCAACAAAGTGCGTGGGTGCGATTGACTCGTCAGCGCGCTATCGGCGCTCACTTAGCGCTAACTTGGGGCGCGCTTTATCGCGAAATGACGACGACAACCGACACGCCGCGTGCCGCCCATCTGCACTTCCCTTCTCACACTTGTATTACTACTAGAGATGTCGCAAATAGTTGTTATAGCGAATAATCGATTAGTAATTATGGCCTGTATGGTTTTTGACATAATCTGAAATAAACGAATTGAATTGAATTATTCGGTATTCCACAGATGAATAATCGATTTATTTGATATCAAAATCGAAGCTGTATAGGTATACTATGTATCCATACTAATATTAAAAAGTGTTTTAAAAAAGCGAAAATAATTCTGTTCGTTAACTTTTCATGCCTAAACCGCTGAATCGAGATTAATGTAATTTTGGTATAGAGATAGTGTGAACAATGGGGAAAGACATTGGATACTTTTTATCGCGATAAACTATAATCCACGCGAGTGAAACCCCCGGGAACAGCTAATTAGAAATAAATAACAATGACGTGCCTAATTGCCTATAGTGGTTCCATAATTAAATTTTCTTTTTTTTACGTTAGGTATCTAGAAGAAGCAATGAAATTATCCCAATCTTTACTCCAAAATTAGGCACATTTATAAATAGTGAAGTGTTAAAATTTTTACATACGTCAATGATAATAATATAGGTTTTTATTTTTTCTAACTTCTATTTGGTTGACCGTTCATTACATTTTAAATATATTTGGAATATTTCTAAATTTCTATTTATTTTTATACCTATCAGAAAATTTATCTGCCGTTATCGTGTAATGGACATGGACAACTACATTCGGTATTCGGCTAAATTCAAATAATGATGGCTAACCGCAGCATCTCTAACTACATGTGACATGCGCTTTAGTTACAAAGTTTTTTTTTATTTTATGACAAAAATTTACATATCTTTTAGGTGTGATATTGTCAGACTGGTAAGGTAGATTTTAGCTGTGACACACTTAAAGCGTGGGTGCACTTGACTCCTCAGCGAGATTGGAGCTAACTTGACTTCGTTATCACGGCAACAATCATCTCGCGTGCCACCCGTTAGTACATTCCAACGCATGCGTATACATAAAAAATACCGTGCGTAAAAGAAATTAGTGTTAAGGTCACTATCCGGGAATCCTAGGTTTAATGAATTCAGTAGTAGCACAGAATGTGTGGGCAGAAATGACTCGTCAAAGGTGTCGACGTTAACGTTAACTGAACACTTTCGTGGCGTTAACTTTGGTGGCTATCTATTTTGCTCTTTTTAATTACATAGCATAGCATATATAATAAGCATATATAGTTGTACATACATAGCATTGCCATGATTGTAACATGGTCTTGTAGTAATTGAACTAATAAAGTTAGATATAATTTTTATCAGTCTTCTAGAATCCTTCAATAACTTCATAGTCATCGATAATGACTCGTCATCATCAACGTATCACAATCCCGGTACTGTGATACAGGCCATCTCTCAAAGAGAGAGTATGAGCTATAATCTACAGGCTAGGCTACAGGACCAGCTTACGATATTGGCCTTTTGATTATGTCTTGAATATTCACCGTTTTGAACGATGAAAAATCCGTACATAACTTATTATAGTCATAGGCTGTGATAGGGTTCGGGCTCAGTATTGATGCCTTGTAAGGCGCACTTGTTACCTTTCGGCCACCACCGCTCTCCATAGCATAGGACCTAATGCCTATTCCGGTCAGTTCGTTATAATGCATTGTGTTTAACCAGCGCAGTATTGTAAACCTCAGTAGTATGCATTGTGAAGCTAAATATCTCCAAGTCAAGGATACCTGACCTAATCACAGCGGCACGAAACTATAGTTGCAAGTAAATTAGAAATGCAGCGGCGGGGCTCCTTGAATCTATTCTTGTACTAAAATAAAGCTACTTTCTATCTTTTATTTACTGTCGCAGTGGCCGCCGCTTTATCTCGCCTGACAAAGAGCCGGGTAATTGCCATTTGTGCAATGCTGAGAATTTCATTAAAACTTGATAAAAATCACACACTAACGTAGAATACCTGCGGCATTTTCAGTAGGTACAGTCAACGACAAAAGTCACTGAACAATAACAAACTTTCCGATTACGTTCATCATCTTAAACAGCAAAGTTCAACCGTATCGAACAAATACTGATGCTATTTTTTCAATGCTTAAATATTTGTCCCGTGGCGGGAATCAAACCCGCGACCTTCAAAATTGGTTGTTCGCCCATTGCGCCTAATTGGTCATCAAAATAACGTCTACAGACCTGCACCCGCACTTAGATTACGAGACGTGGGTGGCATGGACATAAACATCAGCACATGCACTACAAATATTCAGGATCCAGTATTTGAATTTGGGACACTAACCTCAACTAACAATGGTACCACCAATTGTGGCTTGATATCGTCTATTCTTACTATTACATCTATGCTATTTTTATTCGTACTTTCACCAATTTAATGTCAAAATATCTTTACTACATTTATAGCGAAAATTTCTACTATATAAATTTGACAGTCTTACGCCCGAAATTAATGATCGATCCTGATCCGTTATCTGCGGTTTTGGATCGATACGTCATGTCGTAATATGTAATTTTAGTACTAGGGCTTGACATATTATTACTAAAATGACATATCATATCAAGATCGATTATTAATTTCGGGCGTTAACAGTTATGTAAAAAAACGCCATCCAAAATTCCAAACTCACAAACAAAATTTACCTCTTTATAATATAAATTGCATATAACGGCTACGTCAAACAACTCAGTCTTTCTCATTTGCCATTTTGAATTGAAATGCGTAATACATATATGGGTGCAATGTGATTTTATCCCAAATTGTTTTGTTGGTAACTAATGACTCTCCCCTGGCATTTAAAATCGAGCAATCGGGAAAGTGGTTGGCATATATTATGAGAATATTTCTATTTCCATATTGTTATTGAAATATTCAATTGTTCCTTAATAGGGGGCTCAATGTGCAATAACGGGGTCCTTTTACATTCAACTTATTTTATTAAAAGAACCAACAATAACTAAGCGATTTGAAACCGACTCCGTAATTACCGAAAACCAACAAAGGTATTTTTAACTCTTAACAGTTGAGAAAATAATGGTTACATGCCAAGAACATAATAAGGAAGGGAAATACATAAATAACCATCTAGGGACTTTAATAGTTATATCAAAAACTTTTAACAATGCTAATTCCCAGCATTTGAAAGGATAAAAAGTAACATTTAAATAAACTAATGTATATTAAGTATAGCACCACAGGCGCAGACTTCAATCGAATATCGTTAAATCATCTTATAGTCATTATCGAATGTGGAATTAAAATTAAATGAAGATTGGTTAATGAAAATTAATTGACAAAGGCATGCACCACGAGGCGCAACGAAGGGGTGGTCGGGAACAGTGATGTGATGAGCGTTGCTAAAGTGGATGCGCCCCCGCGCGCAGGCGCCGTGGGTCACGGATGACGTGCAGGTATCGCATACGCACGCAGGCGTTCACTTGAATGTATACACACATCGCCAACTACTATGTACAGTCAACGACAAAAGTCACTGAACAATCACACTTTTTTCTATTATCCTCATCATCATAGAGACCAATTTTTGACCTCATCTTCACCTAAAATCAGGTGCGTTATGTTGTGGTCAAAATGATACCATGTAAAATGTAAAAAAACAATAATAATTACTGATTTGAAACACATTTGGAAAATCGAGAACGATCAGCTACTTTTGTCGCTGACTGTACGGTTTTTAGTGAAACTATATTTATAGGGTTCCGTACCTTAAAAGGAAAAACGGAACCCTTATAGAATCACTTTGTTGTCCGTCTGTCTGTCTGAATAAAACAAGACCCTTTTTCTCAAGAACGCGTTGAGGTATTAAATTAAAGTTTATATCAAATACTACTACGGTTTCTTTCAGCCGTGATAAAATAAAAACTTGTTAGTCAACGCGATCAAAAAATATGACCGTTAATGTTGCATATACTTATTTGAATATTTTGTGATTTCAAAAGGGAATCAAAACGTATAGGATACTTCCCGTTTACCTAGAGTCACTGAATTTGGCATGAAACAGGGTCTTAAAGCACATGTAGGGGAAAAGTGTGAAAACTGAAAATATGTAGTACATAAAATAACAAAGAAAACAGGGTTTGTACGGAACCTTCAGTGCACTAGTCCAACTCGCACTGGACCAGTTTTTTTATGTATGTATGCGCATTTGGCAATATGGACGTCACAATCACAGCCGTCTGTCCAGATGTACACGTGCGCGCGCGCAGGTGACGATCTATACCGCGCGCCTTTACAACAACAACAACAGTATACTATCATAAGTTTTTTCTATGGACTATTAATTCATTGTATAAATTGAATGTAACGGTTCCGAACAGCCGGCTATAAGGTCTCGTTGTTAAATAATGTTAATTTAAAAATATATTATTCTTTATAATGTTCGTATAAAACTTTTCAGCAATGTGATCATTATTAACATTTTGGTTACTGCCTTGTTAAAGGATTAAAAACAATAACACACCTTGATCAAATACACATCTAATAAAGTAGAACAAAATAAGATCAATACAAATTTTATATCCAAGTAATCATTGAATCAGTCTAACCGATATACATACATAAACTATTAAATCTTCGCAGTCTTTTTGCGCAGTTGTTTGATAAAGAATATTTCCCGCGCAAGTTTTTACGCGTTCATCTCTGCACACAACGATTTCGCAGCTCAATGAAACTAGTGTTCTGGTTTAGTTCTCAGTGGTCAAATCTGCTAACTGCACCAAAATCTGTCGAATAGTTTTTAAGTAAAAAGTAAAAAGATACAAACAGTTATGTAGAAAAAATAAATTCAAAGCCAAATACATACATTTGGGTTATGTGACCTGAATTATTTATCGAGCTATTCTAGTTTTTAATAAACCGTTTTAATTTACAAGAATGGCTTTAAAAAAAAACAAGCATTTATAAACAAAAGTTGTGTATTAGTAGTACCTATTATATTTAGACAAATTATGGCTTCTTATATCATTCTGTATAACAACATTAAAACTGATAAGGCCACATGATGTTGGTTAAAAATATGTAGCTATAAAGGTACTAAACCACTGTACATATCCTTATGAGTTTTTAATTATTTATTTCGTAAAATTGTCACAAATAGACTCCTAATTTGCAAAGTAAGTTTTATAGCAAGGAAGTTATCTATTTGTAGTGTTAAAACGACTACGTCTTCCATCAGATGCATTTTCTCTGGACATTTCATGCCCGTTTCACGGAACTACAATAATTAAGCTAAACGATTATATCAAGGTTCAATAATTTAAAGTACTAAAATAGCGGATCATTATTTATTGAAAGTTGTATAAATATTTAGCGACTACTTACTCTAATTTATTTACCTGTAACAAATCGATAATCCAAAAATTGTACTACATTTATTATCTTGTAAATCAACCATAATTCATTTTAAGCAAAATAAAATGTGTTATGTGTTTTTTTACCTGTGTTGCTTATCCAGTATCCACTTCGCCACGGTAAGATGGAGAACGTAGGAGCGCGCTTACTCACCGCGCGCACGTGCGCGCTCGGGCCGCGCGCCGCGGCGCGGGTGCGCTAATCGCTGCATGATTAGTGCCTAGCCTACAAATACTCCAATCATGTCGATAACTCCCTGCAATCATACAATAATCCACCAATAGTGTAATTATTATGAATTGAACGCTATCATTACGTGTAGCACGCCTACAGACCGTAGAGTAGCCATCTACGTACAAAAGACTTCAACGCGCTACTTGGGTGGGGGTTAGATTTGCACTTTTTATTTTAAAAGTAATTATTTTTTAACAGCAACAATGAATGTATCTATTGGCAAATAAATCTATTTAATATAACACACATCATAGGTGTCAAGAGACTTCTCCTTTTTTGAAGTCTGACAAATATCCCAAACAGTATTTTTAACAGTATTTAAATGTTGTGTATTTTAGACAGTACATATAAGAAACGCATTTATAAATTGTTATAACGGGACAACAGGGTATTTTAATGTAGTAGCCATATATTTTTGTGATTTTTCGATATCCTAGAAGTGAAACTAAACATCACTAGAGCCGGCGTCTCGTGGCCGTAATCGTAAATATCAGACATTTAACACACAGTGGTCTCGCCGGTCGGTGATTATAAATAGATTGTTGCGATACAGACGACGAGTTTACAGGCAGTATCTGTCGATAGCCTGATCCAGACCAACTACTCGACTCTGACTGTAGGCACGCGCAATTAACTTGGCGGATTCGAACATGAACGGACAAATAATAATGCTATTCCTACCAGATTTACATAACACGTACAGTGTACACCTGCTAACATTTAAACAAGAATTTAATTTCTTCTCCTTAGAATGGCACTATCTAAATACCATCTTACTACTGCGGGTCGTATAAGGGAGTGCAATCTCGACAATTACCTAGGTGGTTAATTAAATAAAAAACTCATATAATTGATGAAAGCTTAGCAGCATTTCTCGTGGCTAAACGGCACCGTTACTACGCGGCACGAGCCAACTAAAATGCCACAAAAAACACTATGTAAGAACCGCTAAGTTGATACCGGCGAGCGATTGTTTATTTATACAATATCTATAACAAGCAGGCGCCAGTTAACATCTTTACTCGGTTATCTCGGCTGTCAGTAACGAGAAATAATGATGTACGTATAATACGGAGGCATTGCGTGTAGAAAACGATTTTATGCAATACTGTAGCGCTTGTAAAGTGGGACATGGCATAAGAAACACTTGTTGATTGAACCTATTATTATGATATTGATAAGCGATGATTTGACGGTATGTGTTACGCCCACACAACCACCATACATAGCTCTGACTTCTCTAAATAAGATTCCTTGTATCTAGGTTATCAGAAACTACGTGGGTTAGGGATACTTGCGATACATGCTTTTTAAATTAGAGTGATTCTTATTCACAAGGACCTTTAATTGCCTTTATAATACGTTCTTACTGCTGAGATAAAGAGCACCTCTCTGAGAGAAAGTATTAACCATCATCTACCACGCTAGCCCAGTGTGGCTTAATAGATATCTATCACATGCATTTCTCACGATCTTCCTTCAACGTTTTGGTTTCTTGGTTCTTATTGATAAGTATCTACAATGTGTGGCAGTCTGGTTATAGTTTAGTTTTATTTGTTTCTTGCGAGGTAGTGTTGGCCGCTAATTCTCCTTTATTTACGATGGTGAGATATCACCAAGTATTACTTGAACCTAAGTTTAGTTTTTGAGGCCGGAATATTTCCTCAGCAAACTTCAAGGCGTACCTACTAACGCTCATGATTTGAGCCGCGTCTCACAGGAATTGATGAAAACGCGAGGGCGCCGACGACTGTCGATTGTTCCGCTATCCACGAGATGCGACGGCCGCCCGGACACGTCTACTGCTGCTAATCGCATGATTAAAGACAACTACTTATTACCCATATCATGGAATAGATAGTACTACTCTATATGGCATTTATATTGTGAAATAGTAATCAGTATACTTTCTTGAAAGTAAGGTAAATATTATCTGCTTATTCCAACTCCTGATCATAACACAATAGCTAATTACATTTTATAACTGTTCTTCTATTCAATCAAAGTCACAATCCACACAGTCCTATACTAATAATACTATTCGATACGTTGACATAGAAAATTAAAATTACTAACAATGCGCTTTAACAGTTATGAGTTATTAGTTCTCAGCATTTCAATTAGAGCACGCTCGTGATGTACTACCGGTCCGATATATCTCGCAGGAGGCTGTGACACTAAAGTGGCTCATGAAAAATTGACACACCAAACCAGTCCAGCAGCGAAGGCGCACGCCGCGCTAATAACTAGTTAGTTTAATTCAAACAACGGCCGCACCGCGCCGCCGCGCAGCCCTGCCACTTGTTACATTGTTTGCAATCCGTGCAAAATTGCGGAAACACTATCCAGTTTTACTTTGACGCTCCTTTACCTTTAGTAACAGAGCACTTGCAGCAACTCTGCCTATTGTTATTTAGCTAGATATAAATGGAAACGACCGTTTTCATTTTAATAAATGACGTTTTCAGTAGCGTTCTAGCAATATCTAGGCAGTGAACAAAAAATCAAATCAAACGGTTTTGTAATTGGGAGACATGTCGAGTTTCTTGCTGTTGATAACTGAGTTGAAATGAGGTTCCTTACGTTTCCGTGTAATGAAACAACTTGCCCAGTTCCAATTGTTACGGTAATTGCACAGGATCAATATCTAGACGAATGTGAATTACGTAAATCAATTGTATGGTGGTCAAGTTGATCGACGATGTGTGCGCATGCGCGGGCCACACATGTCAATTAGGTGAGCTGAGTTCAGGGCCTGAGCTACGAACGCCTTATCTGCGCCCAGCTATCTTCTGGCGACGTTTGCGCAACTTCATGTTAATAAGAGAAAACAAATTCTCTTTTCACTTGTCTGATCTTTAATTAATGAAATCAGTTCCAGTGAGCCTTGAAGGAATCTAAGCTTAACTGAACTTAACGAAGTGTCGGCGTCTTCACACAGCGCTCAAAGCTATTCGCACACAAAACGAGCATGTGCTGATGCACAGGTAGATCGACATGACAATGAAATTCAACTATAGAACAAAATAAATAAAAGCCGTTTCTATACCGAAATTCACGTGAAGCACAAAAAATGCCGTAAAATCATCACGACCTTCATTCATTCGTGAGTGTCAATGAAATTATGTATGAAATTCCTCACCTGGCAACAACAGAAGATTAGTCGATTTGCTGTATCTTGATAAAACGTTAGAATAATAGAAGATACTTTTTGGTGGTGTGTTATCTTGTAGGTCTGAAATCACCTTAGTCTATAGAATAATTATTATTATAGGTACCTTGCAATAATAAGTTAATCGTAAATTAATTTAATAACAATAAACATTTATTTTGCCATAATCCATCTCATCTCACTCAATTGATAGGTATGTAGTACTCATATATCAAACACAATAAAGAAAAACATCTCTGATAAATTGTTATGGTGATCACACACATTTCAGCGCCGTACGCGCCATTTGCCAAGCGCATCGCCAAACACATCTGGATTTTGATACAGCACGTAGATTTGTTGCAGATAAGTGTGAGAGGCTGCATAGGATTGATTAGAAATAATACTGGAATGCGGTAAGTGCGGCGCGTATGGTGCTGACATTTATGCGATCATCCTTAGTATTTGTCGAAGATGATGCTTTGGTACATATCCGCTCGCTTTCGCACAAAACATGCTATTTGAAAGGTTGCGCAACTCAACCGTGGCATGCCAGGCAGCTGCGTCAGTCTGACAATGGGATCTTTACAGGTTGTTGCCGGGCCGCGAAATGATCTCACTTTCAAAGAAATTCACCTTCGATCGTGGTGGAGTGCAGACCCCTCAGACAAACTGCATGAGCCATTGTTTAGCGGAACCAGGGTTTAAATTGACGGCCGAGTCCAGACAAAAGAATTAGGGTTTATGAGAAAGAGAGGTTAAAGCACTTCATTGAGTATGTGTGCGCAAAAAGTAACAAAAAGCATAAGTAAATGTAAATTTTGGAGATTTTCGAAACTATGAATGTCGAGTTATGCAGAGATGTTACCATATATACTACAAAGGTTTGGTTGGATACCTACTAGAGGGCAATTTTAAAATTTGTGCTAATCAAATGGGAGTGTTTAACTTAATTGAAAGTTTCAGAAGATAATCTTAGATCGTATCATATTTATTTTTTTGATAATACAGATTGAATGTTGCACAAGGCGGCCGCACTAGCAGAGTTTAATGTTACTGTTGTGGAAACAGCTGTACGCTCCCCCTTTACCTGAACGTCTATGTACTGAGCACGTGTTATATGTACCCTCGTTTCTTAGATAAATACGATTTGTGTTTGAAGTCCTCACATCCGGGCTCGAGCGGGCACCGGCGACTCGCATAACGTTGTTCAGAACATGACTTTATTTGCATAGGTACTTACCTATATGTTTCGAGGGAGCTACATTCATATGGAAGACTTTGAGGGGCCATTGTGAAATAGAGATAACCGAAGAGGAGCCGTGATGACGACCACTGGTGTATCTATTAAACACACCTGCCTGGAACTTCCGATTGATTGTTGACTTAGCAATGTGATCTGTTTCACATTGCACCTATATTTGTTGAACAAAATGATTTGGGAGTCAATCTTGGATTTATTTTTAACTGTGGTGTATGTAGGTACTTGATTTCTTTTTGGTTTTCGATTTATACGATATTTTAATTTGTACGTGAGACAGGAATGTTACAATGTGGCGGCTATTGTATATCCCGCTGGCACAAAATTTAGCTGTTATAAATTGGCGACCCACCCCGAAAAAAAAAGTGAAAGTGTAAAGATTTTGACAGCCCTGCATCATTGCAATGTTTTGCCGTGATTCTTAGGCGTTTAGGTGAACAGCTAATAATTTTATAACATGTGTTTTGCCGTGGTACTGTTTTTACGTCTATTGCTATAAAATGCAGCTCCACTTTGACGCAGACAAAGGAAAAAAAACTTTCAAACTGACTGGGAGAAATGTGCACTTGGTAGCTGGTTACCACAGATATACCTACCGATGTAAGTTAATATGCCTTTCAATATTATATCTTCGTGTTCCTTTCAGATTCTCACGTGACATAATCTGACAAAGTAAAATATTACACTAACTTCTCTTTACATATTCAAATCGGCACTTATTGAATGCTGCTAATAGAATTCGATCAGTTCAGTTTGTCGGTAGATGGACAAAAGGAACCGGATCACCGCACTAGTGCATATTTATCACGGAATTAATTATAAACCAGTATTCAATTGTGTTTGATAAAATAAACGTTGACTGTGGAGCTAACGGTCGCTTTCAAAGTTGAATCAGTCGGAAGCTGTGCGCAGGTGCGCTCGATTCGATCCCTTTCTCATAATGCACATGTAGAGCACGACTGAAGTCGTTACATTACATGTTAATAACTATAAAAATATATTCAATAAATCACCTGTGCTGAATATTCATATATGCTTTCTGATAAAAAAAAAACGTTCTCACGAACTTTTATCTAATTCTAAGCATCTAGTAAAGCACAAGGAGGTTTTTGTTCGTTATACTTTTAATAAAGAAGGGTAAACGAAATCGAAAACGGAACTATAGATTATATAGACAACGTTGTGTATCTATCCCCTACTAATATGTTATTATGTTTAACTTACCTATAGGTTTAGGTTTAAAGAAATTTATTCTCAAAAAAGACAATCTTGCCACTTACATGAGAACATTGTTATTCTAAGTAAATATAATTTTGTTCATCGTCGCGATAATAAGTAAATTCTAAGTAAAAACAAAATATGTGCCAAAAATTCGAATACATAAATAGATAAGATAAGTTAAATAAGTACCAAACACAAACCACCCATTCAACGCATTCAATTTTGTTAATCATCTTGTAAGATATAAAGTGCAAGTTGTTTTTTAAATACGTTGAACGAGTTTACATTTTTTATGTGTGAGGGTACTTTATTAAAAACTTGCGCTCCGTCAAAAGTGATCATTGTTTTGCCGTAATTTGTCCGGATCTTAGGTAGGACGAGGTAGCTAGCTCGCCGAGTGCTGCGGTTGTCAACATTTTTTCGTTTAGTGAAAATTAAGTTAGTGTGAATGTTTTTATTAAGTGTTTTTCGGATAAAAATGCAAATACTGTATTTATATAGTTTTTTGATGTTCATTATTTTGGTTTCATTATAAATATGTTTAGTTGGTGTTAGATAGTGATAGTTGAAAAGCGTTTTGATAATTTTATTTTGTAATACTTGTAGTTCGGCCAATTTTGTTTTAGCAGCACTTCCCCAAATTTCGATTAGGTATAGAAGATGCGGTTTTACTAAAGCATTATAAATTGTGAATCGTAATTTACGAGGAATGCATCGAACAACGTTTCGTAGCGAACCGCGAAAGGCAACTAGTTTTTTTTTTATATGCTCTATTTGGGTTTTCCATGTTAAATGGGTGTCCATGTGTAGTCCAAGATATTTTTCATGGGTTTTCTGCTGTAGCGGTATTTTATTAATTGTTAGAGGGGTGTACGGAGGTATTATTTTGTTTTTAGCTTTAAACAGGATATAGCAAGTTTTTGAGATGTTGATAGTAAGTAGATTATACTGAAACCAATTATGTAGGATGTTTAAGTCGGCTTGAGCTTGTGAGATTAGGTTATGTATAGATGAGCCAAAATAAAACAGACATGTGTCATCAGCATAGAGAGTGATATGGCCGTTTAGGCCTAGTTCATGGATATTATTGATATAGGTCAAAAAGAGCAAAGGGCCTAAAATTGAGCCTTGAGGAACTCCGCAGGTGATAGGTAGTGCGCTACTTTGGAAGTTTCGGTCTGTTTTAACTATCTGTGTTCTTTTTGTTAGGTAAGATTCAAAAATTTTCAACGCCATGCCAGTAATACCAATAGACTCTAATTTTTTTAAAAGCAATTTATGGCTCACAGTGTCAAATGCTTTTTTTAGATCTATAAATATTCCCAAGACTATATTTTTTTTATCAATATTATGTTTTATTTTTGTGATGAGGTCAGCAGTAGCTGTTAATGTGTTACTTCTAGGCCTAAACCCGTATTGCCGTTCTGAGATGAAGTTAATAGAATCCAAATATTGTTCCAATCGTATATGTAAGACTTTTTCGAAGATTTTTGATAGTACTGGCAGCACAGATATAGGTCGATAGTTTCCCGGATCTGTTTTAGGTCCTGACTTATAGATAGGGGTAACTTTTGCTATTTTTAATGTATCTGGAAACGTTCCATCTTGTAGTAGTTTGTTGAAGCACTCTGAGAGTTTGTTGACAATCAAGTCTTTTATACATTTAATCACTTTAGTACTAATTCCGTCTAAGCCAACACTGCAGTTAGAATCAAGGTTACTAATAATATTTAAAAGTTCTTTTTCTGTACAAGGTTCTAAGATTGAAATTGTAGATTTTAGGGTAGTAGATTGTGGTAGGACATGCAAATAATTATCATGGAACTTTTTTGGTATTTCATCAGCTAAAAGTGGTCCTATAGTTGAAAAATATTCATTAAATATATGACAGATGTGATTTGGATCTGTTATTTCTTTGGTGTCTACTATGAGTTTTGAAGGAGCGCAGTTTTGTTTGATTTTATTATTCACTAGAGTATTTACTAACTGCCACATTTTCTTCGGTTTGTTACTGCATTTAGTAAATTCTTTGTAGTGGTATGAATCTTTCGTGTCTTGAATTAATCTATCTACTTGGTTCTTTTTAATGTGGAATTCTTCTTTAAGGTTGTCATCTTCCGGTTTTTTTTTAAATTCTGCCCATAAAACATTTCTTTCATTAATTTCTGTTATAACGTTTTTATTTATCCAGTCTTTTTGGGGTTGATTCATAATTTTAGTTTTTATTACTTTGCTATCTTCAGCGAAACGTTTCACATACTCCTCTAATACTGTATAGTCATTATTGACTTCCTGGAATCCTGTTGTGGCCATTGAATCAAATAGTTTGGTGTAATCTATGGCTTCGTATTGTGAGTATATCCTCTTGGGAGGTTTCATTTTCTTAATTTCTAAGTATATCTGTTTGTGGTCAGATAGTGAGGAGTTAACTGTTATCATGTGGAAGGTATCATTTTTCAGATTGGTGCTAACATGGTCTAAGATGGAATTTCTAGTTGTCGCTGCTCTAGTACAATATTTTTCGTTTATTTTATTGAGTATTTTGTGTCCTGTCTCCTTTAGGAGCTGGTTGTACTGTTTAGACCTTTTATCTTTGGTTAAAAGATCTATGTTGAAGTCTCCAAAGACAATTGCTCTACTTCTGTGCTCCAATTGTGATTCGTACTCTTCAAGAAAGTTTTTGAAATCTGTGTGACCAGGATTGTATACAACTCCTACTTCGAGTCCATATCTTTCTAGTTTTATCCACAAATAATTATTTCCTCCACTGTATTTAGACTCCGATAAACTATGTCTCAGGTTATTGTGAACATATGCTGATACTCCACCACCGCCTGTATCCGTTCTATAATTATAATAATGTGTGTAATTTGGAATTTTGAGTTGTAAAGCTTGAGTTTCTGTGCGAATCCAGGTTTCTGTTAGCAAAATTACATGTACGGTACCTATCTCTCTTCAAAACTAAAAAAAATTAGTACCTACCTACTAACTGATATTAGTTTTTGGAAATAAACATATTGGCAAATTATATTATGTATTATATATTTTTATCCTTAACCACGGCTCGCAACATTATGAAATACCATAAAATACCCATAAAATTATGTATATATTTATATACCGGTTTTCAATATGAAACGAAAAATAAAAATATATAATTATTAAAACTACTAAGTCTAAAAATGGTCGGTATTCATCTAGCAAGATATGCCATGAATTCTGTTATAGGTTATAGTTACGCAGGTTCATAAATTTTTAAACATGCTATTTTCACTTAGGTACAACTTATTTCAATCCCATTAAAATAATACCATGACGTTTTATGGTATGTTCTAATTATAACATAATATAGGTGCTGTACGCTAACCTAACCTGACTAACAATTTATTTACCACCCTTCGTGTAAAGGTTAAATATAGGCATACTTCCCCTTCCGTTTTAAATAGAATAACGTACGAGTCATCACACTAAAACCAAGTTCGTACTTACTGGAGGAAGAAAGGTATGATGGGTAAACGGTAATGTAGCCAGACTGTCATCTCAAAATGCCGGATTCAAATCAAATGGCAAACATCCTATTCTTTCCTTCTAATATTATAAATGCGAAAATTAGTGTGTGTGAATGTTGGTTACCACGTATCACAGTAACTACTAAACCGATTAATGATGAAATTTGGAATGGAGATAGCTTATACCCTGGAACACAACACATAGGCTTTTTATCCCTGAAAAAGGTTTCAGCGGGGTAACGGGAAGACGCGGGTGAAACCGCGGGGCGCAACTAGTAAGAAGATAAGTCATTTCGAAGATTAAAATAAAATTGAGTTTTTTTTTCGTGAAAGCATAAGATACGTTTAAGCGCAACTATGTTTAGGGAGGTACCTACATCATCATATTCATTTTAATTTCCTAATGCTGGGACATTTTCTTAGAGACAGTGTGACCAGTGTGAGCCATAATTTACCATTCTATCGCAGTGCGGGTTGGTAATTTTATGTGAAGTCAAATTCTGTTTCGCGAAACACCTTTACCTACAAAGTATTGAAAAAAGGTCAAATATTTGTTTCCATGTCTGAGTGGATCCCATAAATGCGTATATCTGATACTCTAGATACAGTGAATCCTAGTCAGAGGTCAGTTAGGATATGTCTTTGTGTAAGAAGTGTTCTTTAAATCCCACTGACACTGTTTGAATCGTCTGTCATAGTGTCTAAGGCCATGTATGTATGTAAAAAGATGATAATAATAATACCAAAGTAACCATAATTATGATCAATGCTTTCCGAAACTTTGGATAGGTTGAACAACGAATGCATAGGTAATTAAGCTTTCGTTCGTTCCAATAAATACGGTGACTAAAATCTACGACCTTTTTATAAGCATCTAGTTTAAAATAAGGCAGTAAACAGTACGCTGCTAAATATTTAATCGATTTTCCAATAAGCCTAATAATTACTATCGATATTTCAATCTTGCGAACTAATTACCCTCGCCCCGCCTTATCTAATCAATCAGGTTCTGAAAGGAGCCGGTGTGAGTCGCCCACCGGTGTGCAGCCACATGTGTTTGCCCGTGCGCACGTGTTCTGTAAACCCACACCACAGTACAAACCTACCAGTAATCAAACATGCTCTTTTGTGGCAAGCTAAGTACTACGGAGCCAACTACGGAGCTTTTACGATGTGTATAACCACGCTAGATATGCAGTTATGTAATGGAATAAAAAAGTAAAAAATACTTATGCTTTGGACTGTTACAGAAACAGTAAAAAAACTGTTAATAGGTTTAATAAACGGAATTTCAATTTTTTAAAGTTTTATTTTGGTTGTGTGAAAATAGATATCAATATAGTGATGATGGCTGGTCGTGACGTCGACCTGCGATCCGTGGGACGTGGGTTCGAATCGTACAATGAGCTTGAACTTTCGGTGAAAGAAAACATCGTGATGGAAGGTAGGGCCTTTTCTAGTACTCGCCTGGCTAGCTACCACCCTCAAGTTAAGAATCTGTCGCCCAGCACCTATCGGTGTGTTTCAGCAGCCTCACTTGAGAGCTAGTTTCCAATCCAGGTGTAGCGTGACGCCATCTTCGACCACATCGTCACTTAACGTCAGATGTCTTGTGGTTAAACGCTACCCTGTAAGTAGTTAAGAAAAATAGGTAAATAAATTAAAAATATTGTAGAGATCCACTTTCGTTTGGTTGATTGGAGACTCTGTGACAGTATTCATCTTTCGAGTACTTACAAATTCGAAAGCTGCATATAAGTACTGTTGCTAATAACACGCTTTACAATCTAGCATCCAGTTTTGAGCAGTGATTGATTCTTGTTGAGATAAAATGACATAAGTATGTTCTCATATTCGTACAATTCATAAGATCATAAGATACTCCTATTTAGTTCTATAATGAGCGTATGGCGTTCAAAAAAGCCTTCAACGGTAGTATTCTACAGAAATCGCAGCAAGTTCCTTACTGCATTTATTAATATGTACTGTGGCCACATTTTACGCGTCTTCAAGGGACGAAGGAACACCATTAAGCAACCCAAAGGTAAACACCTCATGTATGTCACACCATTGATAATGTTTACAAAGAAATTCCTTATGCTTCCCTTGTGCTTATTTACGCTTAAAGTTGTTTATTCATATGTGCAAATAAATAAATAGGTTAGTACGTATACGACTATACGTAGTTCGATAGTGTACATCTAAATTATTTCTTACATAACTAGCTGTGCCCCGCGGCCTTTGCCTTTGCCTTTTAGCCCGTAAAAATGTGTGATCTGTGATCTATGTAAATCCAAGTGCTATCTTCATACAAATTTCACTCAAGTCCGTTGAGGATTTTCAACGCAAAGAATTAACAATCACACTCACAAACTGTCGCAATTATGACAGTAATTGTGTAATTACATTTTTTTCTAATATGTATAGCGTACGAAAAATAGAGACATAGGTAAACAAAGTCATAAGACAATACCTCTGTTGATAATAGACTGAACTTCTAATACGAAAACGATATCTAAATTACAGGTCACTAAATGCGATAATACGTTTTCATTTCCATTATTGCATGCAGCCCATGCAGGTACCATTAGGTGTAATTTATTCGTTAGAAACGAGGGTAGCTATCAAACAACATACGGAATTTGTAATTGTTGAGTTTTTGTTGGTCATCCCCATCAATATGGCACGTCGGTCGCAGTCGTTAATTTCATTAAGAGGTTATTAAGCGGGCACGCGACCCTGCGTCCGACTGTCGCGGCCGGCACGCGCTCTGCTGATGTAATCAAAAACTTATGGCCCGTGACATCACTTGAATTTATTTTAACATAAAGGATGATTCGATGCGTGCTGGTCCTTTACTGTCTATAACCAGTCCTGTGTTCTACACAAGTACCTACTCGTTCAAATTATAACTATAAGAATCTATTATTTCGTTTCTACGTGAAGAATGTTGAGTATCGTAACAGCAAAAAATGAAATATACCTACCTATACATATACGCGTCAAATTGAAAATCTCGTTTTTTCGTCGGTTAAAAATGCAACTTAAAAATGGCAAACCAATTCCACACCAAAATACCGAACAAATACTTTTTATATCATACCTACATACAAGCATTCTGTTTCATAGCAGGATTTGAACCCGTGACCACGTTCTTTGTAGTCTGCTGTTCGTCTATTGCAATACGATCGTCGTCGTCACCTACAAATTATACCATAACTAAGTCACGTGATAGATTTGGAAGACCTATCTACAGAATGCTACTGGAACCTTTCTATGCCATGTCCAATCAAATCTTTAATTAATATCTATAACTAGCTGTTCCCTGCGGTTTCACCCGCGTGGGCTACAGTTTATCGCGATAAAAAGTATCCTATGTCCTTCCCCAGGGCTCAAACTATCACTATACCAAATTTCATTTAAATCCGTTCAGTAGTTTAGGCGCAAAAGCGTATATATTCCGTATACTCCAAAATTATTCTCGCACTTCGGTGCCCCTCACCGCGTTACCTGCTGTATCCATTATCCTATTTTAATTCTAATTTTTTTTGACCGTGCGTGAACCGCGCAGCTAAAGGTCTTCCTTAATTGCGACCGCAGTTTACCTATTTCATAGAATGTTCTCCCGCCTTCGGTCCCCCCTCACCTCACCGCGTTTCCCGCGGCACTGCGGTGCAGCGGGTTTATTTTTCTACTTCTACTTACATTTTTAAACTCGTGATATCTTTCGAATGGAATGTCCGAATTGAATAATTCAAAAAGTTATATGAAGGGATTGAAGCAGTTTTAAATATAAAGTAATTTATTTTGATAAGGATTAATACCAAGATACAAATAAAGAGCCTTTTCTAGCGGCGGCATTAAAATTAAATTTTTAAAATAAAAAAAACACTTATTATGGCATAACTATAATAGTTAGACATATGCTCTCGCGGACTTTTTTGTAGATCTTAATGGGACCTACAAACCCGTAATACATTGTTTTGTTCTATTGTCAATAGTTTTTGCAGCGCACGCAAAAATAGGTTTTCGATTTCATACCTTGGGTTAAAAAATAGCAATTTTCTTACGGATCCCTAATTTTTTTGGAAATAAAATATAGCCTTCCTCGATAAATGGACTATCCAAGACTGAAAGAATTTTTCAAATCGGATCAGTAGTTCCTGAGATTAGCGCGTTCAAACAAACAAACAAACAAACAAACAAACTCTGCAGCTTTATAATATTAGTATATATTTGAAATTCCAAACAGATATTTAATGTAATGTAATTTAATACATATCTATATTTTTGAGAGCTGCACCCGCATCAAACTGCCAGACATAATAAAAGCGTTAGTTTTTACATATTAGGATTCTATAGCCAAAAGTCCCTTTATAATTAAGTATTCTTTGCAAGTGGCATACCTAAATTAATGTAGGCCATATGCACACGATCGCCAGCAGTCACCGTCACGAAGTTCATCAGCGTAGCGTCAGGTGGTAATACACACCCCAACAAGTATAGTGCATTACCAGGGGAGTTACGTCATCTAATAAATTGTTTTTTTATGTGTATAAAGTACTTTTGGGTAGGCCTAGGCCTGCTTATTTAAGGCTATTATAGTACAGCCAATGGAAAAATTCACTGATCACTCTTTATTTTACAATTTCCCGAGGATCTCGAATACCAAATCATCACTGGTTTTGTCATTTAACTTTGACATGATCTTTTTTCGAGCCAATCACATAATATCATTAGGTATGTATTATCATACGACATACACACACGCATATTTAATTCATACATATCATATCACAGTCATCATCATAATATATACCTATTATAAATGCGAAAGTTTGCGACTGAGTTTGTTTGTATGTTTGTTACTTCACACTGAAACTAAGGATTAGAGTGAAATTTAGAATTGAGATCTTATTGCATAGACACTAAACCTATGTTGTTGTTTTTTACTACTTACAGGGTAGCGTTTGACCACAAGCCACCTTTGTTAAGTGACGATGTGGTCGAAGGTGGCATCACGCTACACCTGGATTGGGAACTGGCTCGCAAGTGAGGCTGCCGGAACACACTGATAGGTGCTTGGCGATAGATTCTTAACATGAGGGAGCTAGCCAGGCGAGTACTAGAAAATACCCTACCACCAAGCTATGGTTTCATCACGATGTTTTTCTTCACCGAAAGCTCAAGCTCATTGTAGTATTCGAACTCACGTCCTACGGATCGCAAGCCGACGTCACTACCACTGAGCCATCATCGCTATAAAATCAAATAATTTGTATCCCGGGAAAGCGTTACTTGAAACCCTCGCTACGCTCACGATGCTGCTATATTTTTATCCTAGAACCCTTCGCTTGCTCAGATTTCAATACAAGTATCTCATCATCATCATCATCAGCCCGTATCAGTCCACTGCTGGACATAGGCCTCTCCCAAGGTACGCCACTGAGCCCGGTCTTCGGCTCTTCTCATCCAACTACTGCCAGCCACTCGGCGCAAATCGTCGCTCCACCTTGTCGCAGGGCGTCCTACGCTACGTTTGCCAAGTCGCGGTCTCCACTCAAGAACACGTCTACCCCATCGGTTGTCGGTTCTGCGGCTTATATGACCAGCCCACTGCCACTTCAGCTTGCTAATTCTGTACAAGTATCTACTCGCGCCAAAAAATTACTCTGCAGCCTTGCATAACCAATAACTATTGGTGCTGATAGGTTTTTTTTTCTATGTACAGATTAGGTACAAGTAATTTATCTGATTCTGAGTTAAATATTAGAAACATAAATTTTTATCCCCTGTTAATGCAAAGTTCCCGTGGTCAAACGGGAACACTGTGGGGGCCTCTAACTGAAAAAAGGCCTATTTTAGCTGTTATTCAGCCAAATGGTAATCTTGTCGTCCAGGTGCAACTTCCTCTCAACATCTTTTATTTATTAAGAATATCGGTTACAAGCTGAGGTTGGCAAACTTTATAATAAAGTATTATACTTTATTTTGCGTCGTTATGGGTATTTTACACAAGCGTAAGTAAATGTTTATTTAGCAGAATGAAAATTATCTTTACCTTATGGGAAAAAAAAACAAGAAATATATTTTTTTGTACTCGCGCTCTGTTACACATGGCGCTGATTATGATTACCCCATTATTTTTTAACCAAAACACGAATAAAATATATTGAACATTTTATTTTTATTTATTATAAATTCCTACCTTATTTTATTTTTGCTTTTACTAAAATTATTATCATGTTCAAGTATGTCATTTATTTAAGCAATGTTAGCAACCCTGCTACAAATCCCAGTAAATGCACACACCAGTGAGAATAATAACAAACCCGCTACACCCGTAACAAAATAACAACGGAGATGCATTCATCACTGCTTCCGGTCAGTACTTGCGCTGGAGTTGGACCATTATCCCACCCTATCGCCCTCGAGTACCGTTGCTTGTTTAGATTCGATAGGGATTTGCGAATGATATTATTAATTGGTTGGTTCCCACAGGTCTAGGGATGGGCAGATAATAGTGTCGATCAAAGAATATCTTGTATTTCATCGACGATAGACTTTTTCGCCGGTACCTACATGAAATATTATGTACCGACGTAGGTATATAGTTTACATCAAATACAGTATAAATATTTAGTTATCACAATATAATATAATTTGATTCGCCTAAAATTCCTCGTCCTCGTGTTTATTTAGAGGTATTATTATTTGTTTGGTATTAGAGCCACAGTCAACCTTTTTGGTTTTTGGTGGAAAATTATCTAGGACTGGGGAGGGCAAAGTTAACATGGACTAATTGTTACATATTGTTGACTTAATATTCTGGGCTATCTTCTTCTTCTAATATAATATAAAAATCTCGCGTTTGTTATCAAACTCTTCCGAAGCGGCTGAACCGATTTTTTTTGTGTATATTTGGTAGGTCTCAGAATATGTCGTAGGTTATTTTTATACCCCTAGGTTATAAGGGTGTACCTCTCAAGTTTTTTTTATCGCGATAAAGTGTAGTCCACACGGATGAAACCGCGGGGCGCTACTAGTATCTATATATAAGTATTGTAAATTTTTAATAGCCGAATAACTTAAAACTTTTGTTACTTATCCTAATAATCTACTACCATCACCTGAAAACATTAACAAGTATTTTTTACTGAATATTAATAAACATACGAGTCGAACATCCCTAGCTAGGCCCGCAGCATCCAGAGGGGTGAGTCCGGCTGTCGTCGGCTGATTTGTGTGTTATTATTGACGCTATGTGCCATCGTGTTCCGCGCGCACTCCCACGACGGAACAGCGCGCAGGGCGCAGGGCGGCAGCGGCGGCGTAGGGTCGCCCGACAGGGAGCAGATGCCGGCGCCTGCGCCGCCGCAGCCACTGTCACTCACAATATTGTCTCACCAGTGACCCCCGTGGGACCTGTGGGAATACACTCTCGCTATGGGAATAAAACCACTCGTTCAAATATTGAATAATGCTCTTTGTTACCGATACGTCACGTCAGTTGCATTAGTGCTTTGTTGTTGTTCATTTATTATTGTTGTAATTAGATTGGTTTTATTATTTGAAGTTGATTGTTAATTATATAAACCTTTAACTTTCTCCTTTTCTTCACATGTATACTTATCAACTTTGATTATGTTAAGGAGCTGAGTGGTTAATACGTTCGCACACACGTTTGCGCACACTTTCACGTTTACAAAATAAGTAGGATTAATAGAACCAATTTAACAACAAAATTATTATTATTATTTGGTTCATTTACAGACAGATCTCAAATATATAGAGAAAAGATAGACAGAGGATTTTACAATAGCCTATCTGATATTGTCTATCTTTTTTTTTTGTTTAAGTTTGTGTGTGTGTGTGAATGTTTGTTACCACGTATCACCGTAACTATTGAACCGATTTTGATGAAATTCGGAAAAGAGATAGCTTATACCTACCCCGTATAAACGTCTCAGAAAAAGGTTCCTACGGGAAGACACGGTAAAACCTCGGGGCGCAACTAGTACCTAAGCATATCAATTTGACATACAACAAACAGACACTTGCCCCGTCAAAACAGCGCATTATTCGCCGCGAGGCGGATTAGCATCAATTTGCCTGGCCGACTCTCCGGAGACGACATTGCATATGCGGCCGTCCGTGTCCCGCCTGTCGCGACTCCAGATGCTCCATTAATATTGTATCACGCATTACATTTAACATGATTTTGAAATCTTGTTGCTACACCATCAAACATCTCATCGACACATCATTTACATGACATTTTATCTGCTGAACATAGATATTCGACACATTTGTAAGCATTTATACAAATTTATGAATGTGTCAATGGTGTCTATCAATATTTGACTACATGTTCTATTCGGTGTGCTGGAAATCTAGACAGATTCATTAATCATACATTTGCGCGTCTGGTCTTTACCTACCTACATGTTTCTACCCACCCTCACGGCCGGTTTCAATAACCGATCTATCCACGGTTTGACATAAATTTGACATTACTTCCATGGAGCTTATGTCAAATTTCCATCTCCAGTAGGGCCCTGTAGGGCAAATCGTAGATAGATCGGTTATTGAAGGTCGACAACCGTGGTCTCAACCGTGATTACTTAGCTAATAGATAGTGTGATATTGGTGTCGATTCGGTCATAGTTTACTATGATTCGGTTGTGCATTCTATAAAACTAAACTAAGTTTGACAGGTATTATATGCTGTCCTTTTTTTACTTCAGTGGCTAGAAAAGGACAACAATACTATTAGAACTTAGTTATAGAGAATGCAAAACCGAATCGACACCATTGTGTAACTCGTTTTTTAATTAAAATCGTATGATTTCATATATTATTATTAGAACATTTATGTACCAAGAAAGCTTTTTAAAGCTATTCTCATTTAATGCTGGAATGTTACGTAACAAAACCAATAATAAATAAGAAGAGGTGCGTCAGTTTCATATTCAACCGCGTTTTTATTTACCAAAACCATATTGTCTAAATACTGTGATACCTATCATAAATAGTTGTGAAATACTAGTAGGTATAGGAACTATGATTTATGGTTAGTATGTTTGTAATACCTACATATGTACCTGAGTATTGTATATTATTTCTTGACAAACGTAAAACATCAAAAATTAAAGCAATAAAATCCAAATACTCGATCTATTCACCAACGCACTTTACACATTTTACGTATTCGTCGTGAATTAAACAAGTCATCGTTGATCGTTAAGGTTCATTTATACGGAGTGTTTCGTCGACAAAATAAGAAGATGCGAAGTTATGGGAATTAACCAAAAAGTCACGATGTGATCAAATAATATATTCATAATAATTTTTGTGCGAATAAAGCCATATTCTAACGGTTCTACGAGTATAAACTAAACTGAACGTAAGAATTCAATTTATGACAATCTTGACATAAGTTTTCCAGCAATATGAGACGGGTGACGGGTTATATTGATAACTTCTTGCGAAACTTAAATGATGTATGTATTAGTACTCGTATAGGCTTAATCTTAGTAAATTTTCGTCTATGCTGTAAATAGTTTAATAGTACCTACCTATCGCTAGACTTTTCTCTGTCGGTATTTTACTCGTTTTCAACTTGCATTCAAACATCTTATTCCATTTCTCGCCAGATAAACTGTATCCGTGTAAATGAAGCTCTATGCATTTCATCCCGTATAATATAGCACTTTGAATTGTATAAATCACGCTAACAGTTTCGGTTATCGCATGATAATATCTTCAATAACAAATGTATTGTTTTTGCAGCCACGAACGGAGATTGATGTGCAACAATTACGGGATGCTCCCGGAGCATAATCTTCAATGTGTTGCATCGACAACTAGGTTTTTCAGAAGTCTGCGATGCTAATGCCTGTTGGAAATAGATGGAACCCGCCGGACACATCCATCGTTCCACTTTAAATTTTGACCGTTACTAGGTTTATTCGACGTTGAATTATTGGTCTACAGTAAATGGTAAGCAGCTAATGCAGACGGATGTTTGATTTCAATACTCAGATATAGTTATTTTTTGTATATTTTGTAGTGGTAAAACTCTTTTCCAGAGGACACCTGGGAAAGTATGACATCTGAGCCAGTTATTCAATTGTTAAGCAGTAATTTACATACATTACCTATTACTGTGTTTCGGGATGATGAGCGTAGTGTATTGTTGTTGTTCAAAACTCTAGGTAGCACTGAACTGTAATGGGCAAACGTGACGCTTACTATCAGGTGAGAGACTTGCTCGTCAGTTGCATAAAAAGGTAGTAAATTTTGGCAATGTTTTGTATGGATTCTAGAGACAAACCTAAAGTACTAAAAAAATATGTACTACACTGAGAAAAAATTCTGACTTTCCATCTGAGTTTTTTCCTTCCAAGACCGATTCCTTCCTTATTTTACCATAGTTTTCCTTCTGAATCACACATCCTTCCATTTTGACTCAGAAGGAAAACGGTATGTCGGAAGGTCTTTTATCACCGTGTAAGCAGGTAGGGTATCTAAGTATTAACAATTCGTGCTACACGCTGCTTCACTTTATAATAGGTACATTAGGCATAGCTACTAAGATTAAAGAACATCGTCGATCGTCGGTCAAAGTACCAACCTATACATAAAGTATTACGTCCTCGTAACGAATAAGTAGGTACGGTAACGTCAATATACCATATGCAATAAATACACAATGCTGCACCTAGGTAAGAAGGTACGCATGCTCTAAGAGGTACGTAGATCGTAGAGGTTTAAAAAGTAGATACCTGTGCTACGTACATCAACCAATATTATAAAGCTGCAGAGTTTGTTTGTTTGTTTGTTTGTTTGTTTGTTTGTTTGTTTGAACGCGCTAATCTCAGGAACTACTGGTCCGATTTGAAAAATTCTTTCAGTGTTGGATAGCCCATTTATCGAGGAAGGCTATAGGTTATATTTTATTTCCAAAAAAATTAGGGATCCGTAAGAAAATTGCTATTTTGCAACCCAAGGTGTGAAATCGAAAATCTATTTTTGCGTGCGCTGCAAAAACTATTGACACTAGACCAAAACAATGTACTACGGGTTTGTAGGTCCCATTAAGATCTACAAAAAAGTCCGCGAGAGCATATGTCTAACTATTATAGTTATGCCACAATAAGTGATCTTTTGTTTTAAAATTTTAATTTTTAATGCCACCGCTAGAAAAGGCTCTTTATTTGTATCTTGGTATTAATCCTTATCAAAATAAATTACTTCTTATTCAAAACTGCTTCAATGCCTTCATATAACTTTTTGAATTATTCAATTCGGACATTCCATTCGAAAGATATCACGAGTTTAAAAATGTAAGTAGAAGTAGAAAAATAAAACCGCCGCACCGCAGCGCAGCGGGAAACGCGGTGAAGTAAGGGGAGAATCTATAAAATAGGTAAAGTGCGGTCGCGGACTAGGAAGACCTTTAACTGCGCGGTCCAAGAAAAATTAACTTAGAATTAACATAGGATAATGGGTACCTACAGCAGGTAACGTGGTGAGGGGGCATTGAAGTGCGGGAATAATTTTGGAGTATACGGAATATATACGCTTTCGCGCCTAAACTACTGAACCGATTTAAATGAAATTTGGTATAGAGATAATTTGAGCCCCGAGGAAGGACATAGGATACTTTTTATCGCGATAAACTGTAGCCCACGCGGGTGAAACCGCAGGGAACAGCTAGTCAGATTATATTACTACTCAAAATAATGTGATTAGATAAAAATCTTTTGCAGAGCAGTACGACATGGAGCATGGCGGATGGCGGCAGGAATGCACGCATGATCATTCCTTTCATACACACAACACGTATCGGTAGCTTTCATCGGCTGCGGCGCCGGCGCAGGACTGTTCAAGTTAAAGTCGATTACGCCTCCGCTTTGAAGCTATGAATATTTTAACTGATCCATATGATTGACTCATTGTTGAGGCTCGGTGCCATAAGAGTATAAACGTATTTGGCCCGGAAAGAAAGTGACCTATTGTTGCGAGATGTACGCTTTTGATTGGTACGTATAAATAGGTAAGAAGACCTACCTACTTACTCAGTTTAATATTACGCATGCTCTTACATGCCCGTATACTCTGCTAGTAACTTTTTGACACTCATAAAATAAAATAACACAATGAAATGATTTATCACTGTCCATCATCATCTTCATCATCAGACTTTACGTTCCCACTGCTGAGACTCCGGCCTTCTCTCAGAGAGAGAGTGTATGGGCCGTAATCTACCACGCTGGCCCAGTTCGGGTTGGTAGATGCCGCATGCCCTTGAATGTTATGGTTCTTGGACATACCGGTTTCCTCACGATGTTTTCCTTCACCGTTTTGAGCGATGGTAAATCCACACATAACTTATTAAGTCATAGGTGCGGGCCGAGAGGATTCGAACTCGGTGTCGGCGAGTTCTATATCTACTTTACGTGTCGGCGAGTTATCACTGTTATTTTTTTGTAACAGGTACATGTAGTACATGTAGGTATGTACATATTACATTGCAATAGTAACTTGTCATAGGAATCGCCGGAACAAACCTAATACTAATGTGGGTACCTCTCGGGACAAATTAACGAATGCGATATGTACAAACTCGGAAATATCTACTTACTTTACGTTTTTTTTTTCTGTACACAAAGATGAACGACACTAACAAATCATCGAATCAATTCAGTGAGATTATTGCCGGTTGATGAGTAGGTATTATCGTAAACGTAGGTAGGTTAGGTATAGGTACCTTATATATATAACGATAAACCATTTCACGAGAAAGTTGTAACTTTGTTTGATAGTCGTTTTTCTTCAAAGAATCTTACCAAATTAAAATGAAATTGAAAACTAAGTATGTTTAGGTGACGATGACGATGTGGTCGCCACCCCACACCTCGATTGGGAACTGGCTCTCAAGTGAAGCTGCCGGAACACGCTGATAGTTGCTTGGTGACTCTAAGCCGCAAAAACCTAACAGATAGGTATAGTCTGGAAATCAAATTTACTTTTTCATTTGTAATCTCAAAGTTATTTTGTCGTTTTTACCTTGAACCAATAAATTGAAGCATAGGCAGGCAGTCCACGTTTCACAGATAGGTGGATCGTTGTAAAAAAGATTATAAAAAGTTGAACGCGGAAATATTTGGAGTTCGTGGGTTCCCGTGTCAAGTGTCACGGGCGGCGCAGGCGCAGGCCGCGGCCGGGGCAGGAGGCACGACCGGCCATTGTGTGCGCGCACGACGAGACGAATCTCCGCGCAGGCTTTATGACCCATTAACGCAGTCACGAAATCATTCTACCACTCTTTCACCGGTGACTGACACCGCCCAGAAAAGTGGAAGCATCCAACTATTATATAGTTTTATTTCTTCCCACAGAGATTTAGCGAAGCCAGAACAAATCGTATAGCTACTGCAACTGCCTACCATAAAGATAGTTTGATACACATAGATAAGTACACTCAGAGTACATATTTATACGAGTCCTTTGATAAATTAATACGCTCGTTACCTTACGAGATCAACTCTCCTACGTCAAGTAATTTTAATATATAATTAGTAGCTACCTTTTAGAACCAGAACAGTGAACACATTACTATTATTGCTAGAACTCAATGCACACTTCCTGGAGACATTATACTAGCAGTTTCATGTTGCTTCAAAATGGACCATGATTTTTCGATTTTTGTTTGTTTTTTTTCTACTTGTAAATAAAAACCGCTTTACATAATATTTGGATACGCTTTTCGGAATCTGAAACTGAACTGAACTTGAAAACTGGGGTAGGTATAGGTAGTACATAATAATGCTGTGACTTCGGCGTACCTACTGAGAATTCTTGATAACGGGTATCTAACCTCTACGTAGGCGGAACCCAGGTGAAGTGCTATACTAAATGCCTAGTATGTAAAAGTGAACCGACAGTTATAGCCAAAATAAAAAAAAAACGCACATCTGCCAGCACCGTCCGAGTCCGTTTGCGTCGTGTTACTCGTGTTCGCTGCGTGCGCTACATTATTATATACCTACGAGTAAATCTTAGTGCAGTCTCGCCCATCTATTGGCACCGAACGGAAGTAGGAGGCGCGTACGGTGTGGACAAATGTACGATTACTATTAAATCACAGGCAAAAATCATGAGTTGAATAAAAAGTTTTTATTTCGTATTTATGTTTATTTAATTTAAAATAATGAATACAATGTTCACAAAACCTCAAAGATAAAATGTAATCAATAACTGCTACTAAATAAAAATATTTATTACCTATCCTATTCCTAACATAATATAATACAACAGATTTAGTAAAAAGAAAAAGTTACGCAAACAACATTTTAATCTAGAAATGAAAATACTACCCACCCTACTAAAACAATTCGGATCTGTTGATCTTTGCCAGAAAGTAACTAGAATAGCTAGAATAGTTCTAGTTTTACACCCTTACCCTAGCACTATGGTTCCAATGTTGCTGCTAGTGGCACAGAACTAACATCCAGGCCACAAGACGCGAGAACAAACGTATCAATACCTCAGTTGTAAAGTGTAACAAGTCTGAATTACGGTGACTTTGATATAATCATGAGAAGTTGTTACATAAATAATTACATAAGAAAAACAAGTACCTAAACAATAAGTGAATGTAGGGCAGCTATTACACTTAATATTTTTTCATATTTCTAGTCTAAAATGTGTTAAGATTTTTTTTTTTTATTCATTGTATTATGTGCTTACCTTAAACTAATAATAAAACTTTTTCAGATAAACTAATCTTCTCTTAGATATAATTACATACACATAGAAAGTTTCAAGTCGATACGACAATTAGAAGTGGGTGAAAACTGACTTCTAAGATTTGATTACATTGTTAGTTAGTTAGTTAGTTACATGTCAAGCTAATGAAAGTGTTTTAAAAATCAATTGCTGTTCGTTAGTCTCGCTATTAAAACTCGAGAACGGCTGGACCTATTTGGCTCATTTTGATCTTGAAATATTTGTGGAAGTTCAGGGAAGGTTTACAAGGTAACTTTTGTTGGCCAGGTCAGCTAGTTAATTAATAAAACATACATAAGTAAAAAGCCTGCCTCTAAATGTTGCATTTTCTTGTATGAGTAATTAAATTCTCTCATTAGAATCTGTTTCTCAATTGTTAAATTTTGGAACTGAGGTATCGATATGTATATAAATATGCTTATAATTATCAGTTCACACAAGTGTTTGCCTTAGCCGGGATTAGAATGTGGGATACTGCTTAGCAGGAGTCAACTGCGTCATGGTGTCTTAAGTGGTTTGTTGGCTTCGCAGGCCTCCGCGTCACATTGCACGACGTCGACATGCCGCCCTCGGCATATCGACAAGATCTCCGGCAACATCTCATCGTCATCAATATCAACATACAAAATTATTAATAAGAAATCATAACAATTCAATTTTATTTCGTACTAGCTAGCGTTTTCAATTGCAATTCCCACAGGAATCGTTCATCAGAGATAAATAAAAGCGCATGTCACTCTCCAGCCCATAAACTTTCTACGCCAAAAATCACGTCTATTTGTTGGATCCGTTGCTGCGTGAAAGGAAAAACCGACAAACACACTTTTGCATTATGATAGGAATTCACCTTTTTTTTCTATTTGTTTCTTTTTAGTATATTTATCTAATCTCCAAGGATATTGCTAACTCCAGAAACATTACACTTTTTAACAGCATAAATAATATTGATTCTGACTTTAAATAAAAAATGCATGGTTTTAAATTTTTTTGCTGATTGTTAACATGGATTAGCTTCAGTTTAACTTAAAACAACTCCATCTGGTACTGTTAACTGTAAATATAATTTAAAACGTAAAATATTTTCTGTGCATAATAAGACTAATCTTAATTTCTTACCCTAATAATTATAACACTTTAGAATTCAAATTTTCAATATATCTGCTAACTGTATACAGTCATACCATCTCGGATTTCAGTCAAACATTCACAAGATGTCTATTCAGTTTTGCTCTTGACAGTGTACAGAATTTGATTTGTTTGATGAATGAGGTAGAGGGCACTCACGAACACTGCATTTGCCCTGAAACAATGTAAGAGTTAAAAATAATCTGTAATGTAATGGCAGGCATACATAATAGGGTATTTATTACACCCATTTTTAAAACGTGTCTCATATAAATTTTATAGTAATAGTGAACCACTAAAAAATTCATAAAATTTTTATTTAATTTTTAAGTGCCATAAAAATGCATTTTTAATTTCGCATTCGCGTAATTTGACGAAAACGCTAGTCGCAGTAGACGCTATATTGCTCTGTGGTCATGACGTCAGTAGGCTATGTAAACAAATGCAATGACGTTTTGTATGAATGTTAGTTGTTTATATTTACATATCCTTATGACGTAATAACATGGCGACTGCTATTTAAATGGTGTCAATGGTGTTTTCATACCGATTAAAAAAGCTGAAACTTTTGAATTAAGTTTTAAAATTTAGTTTGCTATTTTATGAAATAAAACTATCCATTTCCAACTGCTTTTTGCCTAAGCTATCTCAATAATATGTTTTTAGAATTTTTCACATATAGAGTAAAACACCCTATAAGAGCCAGTTAACAGAGTGTGTTGATATCTTTGAAACACATCATCACTTAAGATCAGATGCTACCCAGTATTAAGTTTGTAAAATTTAACTAAGGATTTTTTTTATCAGTAGTGTTGCTTTTTAACCATTACAGTTTTTCACATCTTACAGGGCAGCTCTTGTTAACAACTTAATGTTAAAAAGCAGATGGATGATGTAACATGCTCACCTAGAATATATTAATTAACATCCAAGACACAAAAACACACATTTTGGCTATCAAATGTCCGACCCGACCAGGTTTCAAACAGGATATTAATATTTATAATGTTCACATTGTAGGATACATACTGTCCTTCCTTGAAGTATTCTTTCAATGTGTTGGAGAACCGCTTGGAATATTTAACAAACTCTCGCTTTCTCTGCTCAAGCACCTGCTTGCCAGGCCCAGGAGTGTAAGTTGACACTTCATTAACAGCATCCAGTAGTTTCTTAATAGCCGACGCTATTTCCCTGCAATGAAAACCAAGTTATTATTAAATATTCTTTGTTCTCTAAAGAGCAGACCTGAGCAAAACAATGATTACTAGTTTATTGATAAACTGTTAGTAAAACAACAGCAATTTTTTTATACTCACTTGATAGTTTCAAGGAAGGTTTTTCTGTCAGTGATTTCATCAGGGATGCGACTCAAAATCTTCTTCAGAGCTGCTGATTTTTTGTTAAGCTCCTGAAAAGCCTCCTCAGATCGGTTCAAGCGCAGGTCAGCACCTGAAATACCATGAAAACAATATTGATACAAACACTATATATATTTTAAGAGTTAAAATAAAGGATCCTCTGCTCTTTTTTGCCAAATAGTTGATGATTGTTTTGCTATAGTTTGTAACTCATGTTACTAAAGTTTATTTGTGAATATGACCAATATTCATTCTATATTCAGTATTTTTAGAGTTGGTTAGAGTGCAGACAGCTATTATTACTGCTAATAATCACAAGTTATGAAAAACTAGCTGTTCCTCGCGGTTTCACCCGCGTGGGCTACAGTTTATCGCGATAAAAAGTATATGTCCCTTCCCCGGGGCTCAAATTATCTCTATACCAAATTTCATTTAAATCGGTTCAGTAGTTTAGGCGCGATAGCGTATATTTTTCGTATAGTCCAAAATTATTCCCGCACTTCGGTGCCCCTCAACGCGTTACCTGCTATAGGTACCCATTATCCTATTTTAATTCTAAGTTAATTTTTCTTGGATCGCACGTTTGAACCGCGCAGTTAAAGGTCTTCCTGGTCCGCGACCGCACTTTACCTATTTCATAAATTCTCCCTCACCTCACCGCGTTTCCCGCTGCGCTGCGGTGCGGCGGTTTTATTTTTCTACTACTACTTACATTTTTAAACTCGTGATATCTTTCGAATGGAATGTCCGAATTGAATGATTTAAAAAGTTATATAAAGGCATTGAAGCAGTTTTGAATAAGAAGTAATTTATTTTGATAAGAATTAATACCAAGATTCAAATAAAGAGCATTTTCTAGCGGCGGCATTAAAAATTAAATTTTTAAAATAAAAGATCACTTATTGTGGCATAACTATAATAGTTAGACATATGCTCTCGCGGACTTTTTTGTAGATCTAAATGAGACCTACATACCCGTAATACACTATTTTGTTCTAGTGTCAATAGTTCTTGCAGCGCACGCAAAAATAGGTTTTCGATTTCACACCTTGAGTTGAAAAATTGCAATTTTCTTACGGATCCCTAATTTTTTTGGAAATAAAATATAGCCTAAAGCCTTCCTCGATAAATGGACTATCCAACACTGAAAGAATTTTTCAAATTGGACCAGTAGTTCCTGAGATTAGCGCGTTCAAACAAACAAACAAACAAACAAACTCTGCAGCTTTATAATATTAGTATAGATATCATACAAAATTGGCAATCTCCTGACAATCATAACTAAGAACACTTTTGAATAAGTTACCACTACCAAAAAATAAAAACAAATTTAAATCAGTTCATCCATTTTAAGAGCTAAAATTTTAGAGACAGTCACACCAGTACACACATTAAACTTATAACACCCCTAAATTCAGATGGAGCTTCATAATAATAGATTATACATATAATGAGAATACTGCATACTGATAAAACAACAGAAGATACATGAAAATATATATTTTGAATTTGCTTACATTCAGCCTCTGTGAGAGTCCCTTGAAGCCTTAGTAGACTTTCATTCATATTAACAGGTATATCAGCTCGCCTCATGATGCCAGCCACCAAATCATAATTAAGCCCAGGGACAGAAGCTTCAGCTTTAGTGAGGGCCGCTCGCAGTGTTTGAGATGCTCCCAAATCATATTTTTCCAGCTGTAAAAATATTGCTTAAATTTTACTCATTTAGTTGTTGAGTTTTTTTTACTATTAGCACACAGTGATTACCAAGCTGCTAGTTTGACAACAAGTTAAAATGTATGTCCCAACAAAGGTCCCAATCTCAACTCTCATCCAACTGCACATTACACAATATGTTTTCGTAATTTGGTTCAAAGTTGTAGTCCATTTCACATACTGTTAGGATTGCAATTTTGTCGTCGATATGAAAGAAAAGCTATCCTAAAAGTGAGGTATGGCGTGGAAAATGGAAATCGTACCTGAGTCAAAACGGGACGTATGAGAACTGGCAAAACTAAGGAAGTAACAGGTAGTTCATCACCCATTGTCATCGTGGTGTAGAGTGATGTAGAATTATAAAGAATTTATGAAATTATCTTCAATGCAATGCTTTAGGCGAAAAATAAAGAAAACAAAATTGAAATTGATGAATAAAATTGGAATGAGATATCTAAATTATAAATGTCGTCATGACAGATTGACATATGACACTTTTGACAGTGAGTAAAGTAAACAATTCTTCATGTGACGGAGAAATATATATTTGACTTTCATTTTGAGACTATTTCATTCTGTGGTTGAGCCAATGTATAGTATTCTATAGCAGGGCTGTGGTATGGTAAAGTATGGTTTATCTTCTACATAATCTATGGTTTATATCTGTAGTACGTATACGTAACGTAGTATAGTATATAGTCTACTTAATCTATGATCTGTAGTCTGTACAAATTCGTTGAATGATTTTAATAATATAGTTCAATATTTTTGTAGCGTACTACAAATTAAAAATATCAATTTAATTGGATTGTTTTGATATCAGAATGGCCAAAAATACATCGAGTTCCGCTTTTAGAAAAATAGATATTGACCAATACAACGAGGACAATTTTAGGGATGATGAAGCTGAACAAGCTGTTCCTACTGGACCTGACGAAGGAGATGTCTGCGCTTTGCTGAATCAATATCCTTTTCCAAAATGACTTCCCACACGTTAATTAAGAATTGTGTGTTTCCAGGTTGGGTTGGGTTACACAAATAGAATGGATAGTATTATTTGTTATTGCGAACCTACCTTCTTGGAATACATCTGACTCATACTGATAAACATTTTTTTATAACCCCATTTGAAAACCACTTCATTTAATTCTAGTTTTATTCGCTTTGGGGGTTTAGAAAGGTAAAAATTATGCTCTACATGTTATATTTATTTCGAAATCTATTTATTCTAATCAATTGTGAAATCCAGGAATTAAATGTGTAAACAGTCAGATTTGACCCTTTGGCCGTCATGTCAGTTAGGAATACAGTTGATACCTATTCCTGTATATCAATAATTAATTGAAAAATATCCTTAACATTTAACACAGGACGATATACTGAAGCACTTCAACTTGTTTTGAGTAACGCTCCCATGGGATCTTCAAACCAACAAGTGAAAGTAAGAATAATTTCAGCTGGAATTAATGGTGTTATGCCTCATAGGGATATTATTATATTTAAAATTCTAGTGTAAATTAGTACATTACTGCAACGGCCGTAAACGTAGGCATTATGGAAGAAGGTGTGAATATACCACCTACCATACCTGAGTCCATCAATACCTAGTTGTGGCCAAGGCTTGTATAGTACTTTTCTCAATAAATGCGCGGAAATTAAAACTAAGTAAGTAGTACCTGGGCAAAACTTTTCAGTTACCTCCTTGGTTCCCATTTTCGGAGTAAAAATCGTTCCATTTTTAAATAATACGAACGATATGAGTTTAATATGTAATTTATTTGGTCGCTAAATACGACATATATGAGTTTTCTATGTAATTTATTTGGCCGCTAAACACGACACATATGGTTTTTCATACAAATTTTGCAGGCTGCTGCTCGCATATATTTGGGCAGTGCAGCAAGTTTGATTTATCTCGAAGAAGGTTGTCATAATAACTCTTATTTCCAAGCATGTTTGAGAAAACTTTGTTTCTCCTCTAGATCTGCATGCTTAATTCTCTTACCATGAGGAGACCTGCTGGTTATCAATATGTTTACAAAATTACAAACAATTAACAAATTGAACATAATAATAATGTATCATGTCAGTCATGCACAAATTCATAGTTAAATAGAAAAAATAAATTAATGCATTAGTTCATATTCATCATCATCAGCCGGAAAAAGTCTGCTGCTGAACATAGGCCTCCCCCTTGAACGCCACCATGGCTATTAGCTATTTGCATCCATTGGCTCTCTGCGACTCTTACAATGTCATCGGTCCACCTAGTGGGGGGCCTACCTACAGAATGTCTTCCGGTTCGTGGTTGCCACTCGAAAACCTTTCTTCCCCATCGGTTATCGGTTGGTCGAGTGATGTGGCCTGCCCATGCAATGGCATGCCATTAGTTCATATTATTTATTCAATTTTATTGCATTTTACAGGAAAATGCTTTGGCGCTCACACTTAAAGTATTACTGGCGATCAAGTCTGGGCAAATTGAAGAGGCAGTTGGTAATCTGTCACTAGATGACATTGATATCCTTATGAAGTACATATACAGAGGCTTTGAGTACCCATCTGAGGGCTCCAGTGGTCACCTATTGCTTTGGCATGAGAAAGCATTCAATGTGGGAGGCTCAGGATCTATAGTTAGAGTGCTTTCAGATAGAATGAGAGTGTAAACATATGATGATAATACTTAAGAATAAATTATTTAACACATAACTTTGTTTTATTATCAATATCAATATTTTGTGTATAATATCTCTAAATCTTTTTATAGTAGTTTTCTCAAAGACATATTTTATTATATTTTGTTTAGTGGTAGGCCATTTTCTAGCGCTCGCCTGGCTAGCTACCACCCTCAAGTTAAGAATCTGTCGCCAAGCACCTATTGTTGTGTTCTAGCAACCCCACTTGAGAGCCAGTTCCTAATCCAGGTGTAGCGTGGCGCGATCTTCGACCGCATGAACCGCATTGTCACTTAACATCAGGTGACTTGTGGTCAAACGCTACCCTGTAAGTAAAATGAGACATTTTTATATGGTTAAACAGGCAAAATTTAATGCGTTGGCTATATAGTTTATTGCGATAAAATGATTCTGTCATCCAGGGTTCAAACTATTCCCATACAAAATTTCAATAAAACCCGTTCTGTAGTTTAGGCGTGAAATGGTAATAAACAGAGAGAGTTACTTTCGTATTTATAATAAAAACTAGCTTTCATCCGCACGGACACTACCGCGATAATATGTCCTTCCTCTGCAATCTCATCAAAATTTGTTCAGTGGTTTGTGTGTGAAAAAATAACAGACTGTTACTTTCACATTAATAATATTAATTGAATACGGATATAAATAGTAGGTTATAGATAACTAAGTACCGAACCTACTGCCTACATAAATGTTAAACATGCCTACTACAACAATATTATGTGCCTTCTCACCACACAAAAAACGATCTAAGTCATTGTGGATATAATACCTTCTGTTATACTTTGATGATGAGCGCAGATTGATGTTATAATTATAGTCTAGGTAGGCAGTTATATACCTAATAAAATAATGTTCCTTTCTCCGCAACGGACAAGCGCCGAGCGATTGTTGCAATGAAGTGTTCGACTGGCACTGCGACCAGTCCGGCGGTTACCTACCGAAGAAAGTAATCGGTGCACTACCTAAAAGCCCGCCTCTCGCTTCAGAGAGAATGTACCATATAAAAGCCACCAGATATATTAGTTGCTCGATAGTTTTTCATCTGCACCGTAGGTAGACGCACATTCAACCACGCGACAATGGAATTACCGGTTAGTAGAAATCGACCACTTATAGATGCTTTCAGTTTTATTTATTTTTTTTGTCGCCCTGATTGCAAATTGTTATTTTTTATTCGATCTCTGAAGTTACATAATTTGTTGCATAATACTTCCTGTTTTGCTCTGTAAATCGCGAGCAGAAAAAGTGCAAAACAATAGTGTTACGACTGTTACGTTATAAATATGGCCCAGTTATCGTGGGTATTATGTTTATTTTGCCTTTCTTGTTACAGAAAATAATAATATTACTCTGCTGCATCTACCGCAGCTTCGCATCTCACCACTCGCACACAATTCCAGTCGAAGGATATGAAACCGAGCTACAAGATCTCGGCGAACATGTTGATCATCACGAAACTCCAGTCAAAGTGATTAAAATCACCAAAACTATAGCCGTTAAAATACCGGTGCCATATCCAGTGAAGGTAATAGAAAAGGTGCCGTATCCAGTTCACATCGCCAAGCCTTACCCTGTCCCCGTGCCTCATATCGTGCACGCGCCACAGACCGCGCATAAACACGCCCACGAGGCCGCCGGTGCCGGGCTCGAGGGCCTTCACCAGGGCGGCGGCGGCGGCGGGCACGCGGGCCAGTCGTACCAAGTTCAAGAAGCACCCTCACACGACTCGGCCGGTCATTCCTTCGGACCTGCCGAAGAAGATTCCTACAACGGAGGCGGGCATGGTCACAACGTCGAATCATACGCTGAAGAATATCCCTCTAATCAAGAATCTCCCGGAAGTTCGTACGATGCTCCTTCACAAACCTACTACGGAAGTTCCGGAATTCCGGATGGAGAATCATTCGAAACTAAGAGTTACGACCAAGCCATACAAGCTTTTCTAAACAAAAATAATCCAAGTGGCAGTAACAGTTACAACGGTTATCATTAACATGATTCAAAAAAGATTTGTAGTCTGGATGCTGAATGAATCTGAATGCACACTTAAAACGACCGTTCGGGTCCATGTGTACTTAGTTAAAGTTCCTTGTTGTTATAATACTTGTTACTAGATGTGTATTTTAGTTACATAAATAGGTTAATACTGTATAAATTATTAATAAAACAAGAATTCTTAAAATACAAGTGTCTATTTCAATATTTCCAATCCATTAATCCTATTTTATTTTAATCTATTGGGTATTAGTTATATATGAGTTTGCATTTGTGTAAGCTAGGTGAATAACTTGATTACCTTTATTATTAGTACTTATACACAACATCTTCGTTAAATAATACATTAGGTACGTTAATACTTAGTAAATCATTTAAACACGTACATAATTAATAAATATATTAATATTTAATTTCTATGGTAATTGTGTATCCCAAAACAACGGCACGGCAAGCGTGACGACCGCCGCGCACAAGCATGCTTCTGTGACACTGACTACCGAATACGCGCGGTCGCTACGTGTACCATTTTACAACAAAAAATAGTTATTCAAATACTTATCCTAACATGCATCTATAAAACTGGAAATATTATCATAAATCTATAAATACTTAAATTCAAACATTTTGTGACAGCGCCGCAGATATTATTTATTCTACTTGTATAAGTGTTAAATATATTTAATAACCAAAACATGAATTATAAAAGTATTAAAAATATTGAACATTGATTAGATGATATCCTTGAGTCTCGCGAGGCATTGCTTTAGAGCGATGAAGCATATGTGACTCTGCGCCTTTTCCCGTACTTGTTGAGGACGTGCGTGGAATGTTGCGCGCGCTTGCTCTTGGGGGCGCGAGTCATCACATGGGAAGAGTCGTGCTCGGAGTGGTACAGTTTAGCGGCGGCGCGCGGCGGCTCCACGGGCTTCTCATCTTCGTCTGACACGTACATACGGGTCAAATCGGATGCCACCGACGCGGTCTCACACACGCTGCAATACAAACCAAACATCCAATTATTACTGTTAGGGGCCATCCATAAATTACGTCACACCAATTTGATGATTTTTTTACCCCTCCCCAGTCCTTGTCACAGCTGGTCACATTTGTGAGACTGTGACTCTGTGACTCTTCAGGCGCGTTCTAAAGTGAATTGATTGGCGTTCATTGTTATTGTTTTTTTTTGTGTTAATTTTGAGTTCGTTTGTTATTGGTGTGTTTGTCTTAAATAAAAATGGACAAATTCGTTTTTTTTCTACCCCCTATAAACTAAATCACTCTGTCACATGATCAGCTTTGTATAGAAAACGTTTTTTTTCATGAACTTATTTAAATAGAAAGGAGATTAATTTTAATTTTAATAGTAAAACAACCTGTTACGAGCTATGCAAAACTTTAAAATTAAATTCATGATTGCGCGCGCGACAGTACCTACCTAATATCCTCCAAATTTCACTCAGTGATAGACTTACTATTTATTTAAATATGTTCTCAATATATATATTTGGTTATTATGTGGTTTTATTTATTAAAGTAAATAAGTATAATTGTATCATGTTCGCGACTGTACCCATGCGCAGCTATCCCCTCCACATTTAACTCAGCGCTAAACTTCCGTGCCGCTATATACCTATACTAAGGTGTTAACTGGCTTTTACATCTGTAAGCATAGGCACTCCAATAACTTTATACTATTTCCCGCGGTATTCTTTGTACGTGTTCCAAGGATGTCACAGCGCTGTGAGACATAGGTACCTACCTATCTCTTAGCGTACCTAGTACCTAACCTACCCTAGTAACTTCGTAATGAGTATTCACTTTATGTTACGTGCGATGTTCTGATGATACAGGTATTAAGTATCATAATAATGTTATTTCGGATATCAGACTGTATTACTTAGATAGTGTTCAAATCATTTTCAGTTATAATAAAATATAATTAAAATATTAAAAAGATTTAAAATTAATTATTAGAACACTACGTGTTATACCTGTTGTTACAGTCTGAATTGATGAGGAGCACGTTATAGGTGGTGGCCTGTTTGACGGCCAAGAGGGAGGGCACCACGAGCATCGGCCTGCCCACGGCTTCCTTCGCCTCCGCCGCAACCCTGGGGTTGACGGCAGGCGGCTCCATCGTAGTCATACCAGACTGAGCGTTGTTCTTCTCCAGGCTAGAGAAATAATACAAACGCACTCATCGTAAAGAAGAAAGACTACTGGAAACCTTGCGTCGGTTAGAGGAGACCGCGCGAAAATTAGAGCATTACCGAGCTCTTGCAGTGCGTATGTACCAGTAGGTAGGTGTTGCCATGGGTATCTCATTCAATGAATAACATTAAATATGAATCCAGGTATATTATTGTGTAGGTACACGTTCCTCTGATGACCCTTATTGACGGCATCATTAGGTTCAGGACTACAAAAGTATGTACATAAAGTTGAAAACATGTTAAAATCCAACTCTACAGATGCGGCTCATGACGTCGGAGATTACGACTTCATTTTATTTTTGACTACTCTTTTTCGTTTAGCAAACCACAAAGCACGTCATGAGCCCATTAGAACACGTGAACGGCCGACGCGCGACGTCTTACGAAAGTTTCAAGCTTAATGAAGCGTGCAAAAATGTTAATGCTTCCAGATAACGGTGACGTCAGCGCAGACGATGGAAAACAGCCGCTGCAACGTGAGTAAGTACGTCACTAGCTAAAGCTATTCTGTATTCTGTAGCCGTGGATCGAAGATAGCGCTAGCTGTTATGTAAGCAAACACAATTTCCAGGCATAATGGTATTTTTGTTTCTGCTACGAGTGGTGTAATTTTTATTGTTCTCGCTTTCAGTAGGTACCTATATACACAGTGCCATAACATCATATTATTTTATGTACTTATTTATTTATTTCATTAGTAAAGTTAAAAACATATTATTTTCGACATGTGACACGCGATTAGCTAAAATTAAACTACTTACCTAGCTCAACTCAACATGGAAGGCAGTAATTTTTATGGTCGTCGGTTTATATACCTACCTAATAATGTTAAATAATGTTTTTAAAATTATTTTTTAATGCCATATGTTAAAAAATCTTTTCATATCGTAGTTTAAGACCAGTAACGGAGGTGTATCATTCTGATACCCGAGATTGGAAATCCCGTTTAATGGTACAATAATTCGTGCTTGCTATCTGCGTAAAACTCACCCACCTACGGTTTGTACTAGTATATATTTAATTAATTACTATATTTAGGTAGGGTAAATATATTATAAAACCAACCATATTGAAAATGACAGTTAAAACAAAAAGAGTCCAATGAGTGTGAAAAGGACTGGGGGAACCGTATGGTATGTATACCGTGTATCCATACCATCGAAGTAATTTTGTAGTAGGAATCTATACTTAATATTATAAAGCTGCAGAGTTTGTTTGTTTGTTTGTTTGTTTGTTTGTTTGAACGCGCTAATTTCAGGAACTACTGGTCCGATTTGAAAAATTCTTTCAGTGTTAGATAGCCCATTTATCGAGGAAGGCTATAGGCTATATTTTATTTCCAAAAAAATTAGGGATCCGTAAGAAAATTGCTATTTTGCAACCCAAGGTGTGAAATCGAAAATCTATTTTTGCGTGCGCTGCAAAAACTATTGACACTAAACCAAAACAATGTACTACGGGTTTGTAGGTCCCATTAAGATCTACAAAAAAGTCCGCGAGAGCATATGTCTAACTATTATAGTTATGCCACAATAAGTGATCTTTTGTTTTAAAATTTTAATTTTTAATGCCACCGCTAGAAAAGGCTCTTTATTTGTATCTTGGTATTAATCCTTATCAAAATAAATTACTTCTTATTCAAAACTGCTTCAATGCCTTTATATAACTTTTTGAATCATTCAATTCGGACATTCCATTCGAAAGATATCACGAGTTTAAAAATGTAAGTACAAAGTAGTAGAAAAATAAAACCGCCGCACCGCAGCGCAGCGGGAAACGCGGTGTGGTGAGGGGGGGAGGGCACCGGGAGAATCTATGAAATAGGTTAAGTGCGGTCGCGGATCAGGAAGACCTTTACCTGCGCAGTTCAAACGTGCGGTCCAAGAAAAAATAACTTAGAATTAAAATTGGATAATGGGTACCTACAGCAGGTAACGCGGTGAGGGGGCACCGAAGTGCGGGAATAATTTTGGAGTATACGGAATATATACGCTTTCGCGCCTAAAATACTGAACCGATATAAATGAAATTTGGTATAGAGATAATTTGAGCCCCGGGGAAGGACATAGGATACTTTTGATCGCGATAAACTGTAGCCCACGCGGGTGAAACCGCAGGGAACAGCTAGTAGTAGGATAATATCCCTACTTTGCGTAGACAGTTGTCAGTGTAAGCTATAAGGTAACCAATTAACCATAGCTGTCGGACTGAGCGTAGGTTATCAATTCCGAATACAAGTTTTCCTACTAGATATGCACGTTGAATAACATAAGTATGTAACTACTAATTGCGCTCCGCGGTTTCACCCGCGTCTTCCTTTTATCCCGCAGGAACCTTTTTCCGGGATAAAAGTAGCCTATATGTTAATCCAGGGTGTAAGTTATCTTCATTTCATAAAAATCTTTTTTTTTATTTGATACGTGGTAACAAACATTTACATACACACACAAACTTTTGCATTTATAATAGTAGAAAGAAGGATGTACCAAAATCAACTTACCTATCTAAGTTTAGAGATGATATGATCTCTTGCGATTTTTTGACCACATTTAACCAGTTGCGACTATCTAAATCACTAGCTTCAGAGTTATAAGTGCAGCCGGGCCTAGAAAATAAATATCTAATCATTCATCATTATCAGACTGTGTACAGCCGCTGATGATCATAGGCCTCAGCTGCGCTGAATCCTATCTCTTTCGTTTGATGTTCTTTGCCAAAAAATAGAGTAGGTAGGCCAGGCCTAATATCCGAGATATGAATTACTTACCGTGTCTAGCTTCTGTTGTTTCCAAAAAAGATAAAGTTAAGCTATAGTTCGAGTAGCTAGAGGCGTTTGTCCTAACCCACATCTTGGGCTCATCTCCAGGCTTGCCCTCAAAAAAGCATCATAAGGTTGCCAAACATCGTTTGAAAATCATCTAGATCAGGGTTCGGCAAATGGCGCAATAGTCAGCTAGTCTAGAGTCCGGACCTCTGAGGGTATAAAACAGGACCGTGTATCTAATCTAATCTAGTACATATTCAATTTTTATACCTACATTATGTTAATCATCTTTCAATTTGAAGATTAGCGTTAGTACGACGAGTTGCTATGCAAGCGTTGAGCAAGGGACTATCACGGCTTCAAGCCTAGCCAGACTAGATATAAGAACCAAACAAACAAGAAAAAAGTACCCGGAAGTGTAGATTATCTCATTATTATTAATTATGTTAGTAGATGAGTAAATTAATTAATACAAGCAATACTTCATTAGGTTCTCAGGTAGCATTTTTTCAATGTTAAAATAATTATTATTTATTATAGATAATATTTACTAACCACTTTCTTTTTCTGGACTCTCGATTGAAATATTTTAATCATCTGGATTCCACTTGAAATTAATTGCCGACCCCTGATCTAGATTATTGGAAATCAAAACAAGATCGTCTACAAATTTCAAATGCGACAGATTGACACCATGGGTTTACTGACTTCTGATTGAGATCTTTCAGGTTTTGGTGTCTTCCAATACAGCCTTAAACATATTTTGTGAGATAGCGATACCAAATAGATCTTAGATAGAGAATACAATGTCTTGGCGTATTCACCGAGTGAACGGGAGGCTACGTCGTCGCTTACCACCAGGCGAGCTGCTATAGTCAAAAGTAGATTTAACTTTGCCTAAGGAGCCGAGGCTCGCATATTTAAGGTTTCATGCTTTAAGCACCTTATTACATAAGCTGTAATATAGCCTGATATACAGGGCGTCCCATGTCTATGCCACATGGAGGGAAAGTACCTTAAATATTTTAGATGGAACATTTAACTGAAAGAAGACATCACATTATTTTTAAAAACAATTTAAACTGCATTTATAAATTTTTAATGATTACATGGATAAACCGGGAATCGAACCCGCTACACGAGAAAAAAATTACCCTGTAGCCCTGTAGAATTTTTTTTTGAGAAAAAACATAGTGTCAGAAATAAAAGGAAGACTATGAAATTTACTTTCCCTCCATGTGACATAGGTAGCCGTGGGACGCCCTGTACTCGTATATAGCCTGATCGGTAATATCGACACATTATTTTTTGTGCTGAGAATTTTGTAGATTATTCAGTCTGACGCAATAATGGCGCTTGCGTTAAAACATCGGATGTACAAACTAAACTATAATCATGGCATTATCCCGTAATTAAGTATAGCATACACATTACACGTACATATATAATACACACACACATATTATAGCATTACACATTAATGAAATTAAACATCGCATTTAACTTTTTACTCACGTTGGTGTGAAGTTAACCATTGTAGCAAAATGCTTCTGAACGTGGACTTGGTAACAGTTATCTGGTGCCAACAATGTATTGTCCTTGTGCATGTCACTAAATATCAAACCCTCTTGGCCTTGTTTGGCTGCACTTGTCTCTGCGAACTCATTGACTGAGAATTTTAGTTTTGCTGCAAAATTAAATAAATAACATTGTATCATCAATTCATCACTAGCCTATTACGTTCACAATGCTGGGACACACGCCTTTTCTCAGAGAGTACGGGCAATAATCTACCACGCTGGCCCATTGCGGGTTGGGAGGTCTACGGTGCTTTTATAGGTACACTACACGCATTTATTACTTCCCTGGAAAAACCTTAACCACGGTTCAAAAATGACACGTAATCATATTTCGTCGCGTAGGTAAGTGTAAATTGCGAATTTGGGGATAGTAATTCGATAACGTTCTTCGTATTGCCGATATTCCAAAATAACAACGCAAGTGTACAAACGAGTTCTTTTCAAATACTTACACGTATCAATAGGCGATATTTTCCCGGCGACGCTGTACAAGAAGTCTGCCGTCCATAAATACGGAATGCGAATAAATACTTTGCCAGAGTCAACCGGCATTTGGAACCCGAGTTTGTGCAACAAACGCAAAAACTTGAGATCCTTGCAAATGTTTGCTTGGTGACAATTCCATGGCACTAGTGGCACCGCTTGCTTCAGAGCTGAAAATAAGCGACAAAATATTGCATGATAAATATAATCGTGTGATTAATAATATAAATGTGAAAGTTGTGAGTGAGTGAGTGTATACGATTGTTACTCCTTCACGCTCAAACGACTCAACGTATTTGGATAAAATTTGGAATAGCTTATAGCCTGGATTAACGCATAGCTTACTTTTTATCTTAGTAAAATGTGGGATCACAACCACAAGGAAACTGCGGGTATAACCGCGGGGCGCAACTAGTGATACAAACCCATTTTCAAAATGTCGTCAAAACATTTAAATTTGTAACCCATTAGAGCTTCTATAAATATATGATTAAAGCACGCTTAACCTAGAATGGGCAAATATAAAATAGGTACGTACTTAGGTAATGGTAAGATACTGGAGAGATGACAGGCATTTCGTTAACCTTATTTTTAAACACTTCAAAGTTCAACAATTTCGAATCATCTACAATAGACTTGTCCAGTTTTTTCTTTTCCAAGTATATTTTAGCGTAACAAGTGTCAAGCAATACTTTTTGAACCCAATCTAGAAACATGGAGTTTCCATCATGTGCAAGTTGCTCACAAAGTTTCGAGACCTCTTTCTCTCGTATCTCCTTGGTCACTTGTACCGTCTTAGTGCCCGTTTCACTCTCAACCTTCATAAATTTGTCGTAATCTTCCTTGTTGATCTTATTTTGTTTGAAGAGTTCCGTGACGATCGAGTCCCTAGACTTAACGATTCCATCCTCATTTAACAATTTCATCACTTCTCCGATAACATCGGGCAGTCCGGTGCACTGTAAGTACGTCCAATTAAGAGATGAAACTTCATCTTCCGTCCACCTGTAATAAACAATTCATAACATTATTACCTAAATCTATTAGTATTCACCTTTTATGGCTAGTTTATACATCAAAAAATTTTTTTTTTTTATTTGTAGCCTACATACATTTAATTTTATTTAAAATGGAAAAACCTGGTTCTATATACAGATTTCCCACTAGTTCTCTTTTTATAGGATAAACATTGTGTGGCAGTTCCCTTAAATTTATTAGCCACATAGTCCACATACAATAGAATGATAAAACGTAAATAATGTCATGAAACTTTAACATAAGTTAAGGAAACAAAACATAAAGAACCTTAAAGCGGTACTGGCATCGCATTTTAAAGCGTTCATTTTAGCTTCCATGTTGGTGAGTTCCTGACATTGCGCAGGTGCGTCACCCGTATGTTTCGTTAAACTCATGTCATCAAAAGTGTCAATGCCCAGTTGAATGATCGTGGTAGTTGGCAAAGATTGCGGCTTTTTCGTAAACGTGTTTAGGACGTATTTGACGAGGTCAGACCAATCCTGAAACATAATTTACTTAATATTACTTCTTTTTAATCATGTTGAAGTCAGAGATTTTACAAGTAGATGTTTTGAAAGCGGTTGGTTTGTCGTCATGGGTGAGGACGTAAGAACCAATGGCACAATGGACTCACCATTGAGGTTGCTGTAGCCTCTCCGTTATATTTAAAAAAAAAAGAGTATGGAAACGGACCCTCGCTGAAAAATAACACTGAGCAGGTGTATCCACTCTGCATTACAATAGTTCTAGATTTACGACTAGCGATAAATGGGGAAAATCTATTTCCTACATCATAGGGTATCAAATACTGCGCGGATTTGGGATCAACAGCATTCAGTCACGGAATAAATACTTACTTGCGCTTTTTTTACGCTTAACTTTTGTTCCGTGGCGAGAACCAAACCAGCGACTCCACGCTTTGCTCGACTGTTCGCTCATTGCGCCACATTTGTGTAGGGATGTTTCATTTGATTCACATTTTTTTACACTACATATTTCAAAATTAAGTGTTAAATGAATTACATATTATATATGTATTTTGGTTGAATGGAGATCTTGTTTTTCACAGTGATTTTCAACAGCAATCGAGTTATATAATATGAATAACAGATAGTTACTTACTTCACAGATTTCGAAGTCTGACTTCTCTATAGAAGTGAAGGTATTCAATATGTTGGGCTGGCAGAGCGTTGCCAAGCTGTCAAGATCGCCGCCCACGTGGTGCATCACCGTGAAGATACAGTCGTTCACAAATTCCCCGTTGCTACTATAGTCTTCAAGTAGGATCCCGTATTGGTGCATTATTTTAGGAGTTGCAAACCTGAAGATTATTTCAATATCCCTACTTAATATTATAAATGCGAAAGTAACTCTGTCTGTCTGCCTGTCTAAACCACCGCTGACGCTTTCACGCCTAAACCACTGAACCGATTTAAATGAAATTTAGTACAATGATAGTCTAGAGCCTGACAAAGGGCATAGGCTACTTTTTGTCGCGATAAACTGTAGTCCGCGCAGGTGAGTTAATATTAAAAATGCTCTGTCTGACTCTCTAAACCGCCGCTGACGCTTTTACGCCTAAATTACAGATTTAAATTAAATTTGGTACGGAGATAGTTTAAGCCCTGGGAAAGGACATAAGGTACTTTTTATCGCGATAAACTGTAGCCCTAGCGGGCGAAACCGCAGGGAACAGCTAGTATACAATATACCTTTTAAAGCGCTGATAGTGACGTCGTCGTTTGGACCCGTAGACTGTGGGTTCAAATCCTACTATGAGCTTAAACTTCCGGGAAAATAAATAATAGTGATTCAAGACCTTACTAGCGACCCGCCCCGGGAGTTTCAAGTTGTAGTAACGTAGAATGGGTAGGTACGAGTCGGGTTGAATGCAAAATGTAAGCAATAATTGTACACAGATTAAAAATATAGCATAAATACTTACTGTCTCATATGGTCAACCATACTGGAGGAGCACTGGTGTTCAGGCCTTTTCATAGCATTATCCAGGAACATCAACAGAATGTGATTTGTTACAATGATGTCCTAAGATAAAAATTATTTCATTAAGTTCAATCAACGAAATTGAGTAAATGAAATTGGCTCGCTTATCTCCCCTCCGTAGCATAGAAACCAATTTTAATTATAAAAGTAACAGCTAAATGTCAGTTACGTAAACTTTCAAGTTTCCAATTCAAAGTGCCCTTTAGGACTCTGTATGGCTTCACAATTCACATTGCTAATTGAGCAATTAAAAGTTGGAAAATTAATTTCGAAGAGAAAAATGAGAGGTAGAAAACTGCAGGTAGGTAGTAAGTTGGTTGTTAAATATCAATTCAATTTAACTTGTTACACGTGGCTTCGTAGTTAGTTAATTGAGAGTCCATACCTGCAGGTATTGTTTGGAGTGATATTTAGTATTGTAATGACGTAAAAGCAACAACAACAGGGACCGAAGTTCTTCAGTCTCGCACATTTTAATTTGTAGCTTTACAAGTGTCTCTCGATCGTCATAACTCAGATGGGGGATCTTTTTGTACACATCTACGGCTTGTACAAATTCACGGATCGCTGTTACAACCTGAAAACGTTTTGTAATTTAATCGCATATTTGCAGGAAAGGTGTTGTCCTGGAATTGTCAACTAGGTATATAGGTACTATACGGATATCGTGTTGCCGATCTAAATGTAGGTACCTACGTCTATTTGTCCGATGGTGTAAACGGGCCTATTATATTCCTATATTCCCCGCGGTTTGGGAAATTTCAACTGGATTTTTACCACAATAAAATAGCTCTTTGAAGTTGCTCCTTCATGACACAGAAGGTTAGTGTAGCTTTTTAACAGTCAAATATTTTTTAATCAGATGAGTACGTTTCTAATATTTGCCGTAACATACAACATACTCTACCTCTTTACAATTTTAGTATACGTAAATAAATAGATAGATACAAGGGCGGATCTAAGGGGGCTGAGGGGCTAAGGCTAGGTTGACTAGCAGTGCTGCCAAGTGCCAATCAGCGGGGAATTCTCTGCATGGCGGGTAATGGAAGGGCTGCGCGGGGTGAGCGCCAGTAATGGATAAAAGCAGGTTAATTCCAGCAATGGGAAATTCAATAAAATTCAGTAGATAAAATGTATCAGACAAAAACCAGGTTTGTTTTTGTACGCATCCATTTGTTTAGCAAAATGTTATGCTAAATAATTTGTATGTTTATTTGTTTGAATGGAGGGGGTTATCATTGCTCGAAATGGACCGGGACGCGCGTAATTGTAAGGGACAATTTTAATACGCAAAATTTTTGCGCCTTGGATACTAATAGAGAAGTAAAAGTATCTTGTCCTTCGTTTTGCTAACTTACAGAGTAGAACTACTTACATCAAAATTTTCGCGCTCGCTACGCTCGCGCTTTTTAAGCTTTGATATTTCTATATTCGTTGTGAAATGAAGAGCTCTTGTCCTTCGTTTTGCTAACTTACAGAGTATAAAATCTTCAAAATTTTCGCGGTCGCTGCGCTCGCGCATTATAATTTTTTATATTTCTATATTCATTGTAAAATGAAGGTCTCTTGTCCTTCGTTTTGCTAACTTACAGCGTATACAAACTTCAAAATTTTCGCGCTCGCTTCGCTCGCGCTTTTATGACTTGATACTTTAATATTAATTGTGAAAAGAAGGTCTCTTGCCCTTTGTTTTGCTTACTTACAAAGTGGAAATGCTGCAAAATTTTGCGCTTGATCCGCTCCTAGTTAACTTTGACTAGACCTCTACTATCTACTGTATGACCCCCCCCCCCCCCCCCCCCCATGTCATAAGAGCTGGATCCGCCCTTGGATAGATAAACGCTTTGTTGTTTCACCAAAACAACAGAAAAATTTAACAACATAACAGGAAATAATTATCTCAGAACTAATATTACATTGTAACACTTGCTGTAAATGTGTGTACGTACAGACAGATACGCTTTTTACAAATTCTATTTTCTTTTACATTTTCGAGTAGTTGGTTTATATTTAGAATGGGTACTAAATGTACGAATTTAATTTGGTCCAGGAATGTTTGAGGAATATTTACCAGATGCAGTCTCCTAAGTTTCGAGGTCAAGTTGCCGTCCAACTTGATAGCCAGCTCGAACTGTTCGCACAGGGTCATTCCCTCCGCGGTCAGATACAACACAATGTCATACGACAGCACCGAGCTCACGTGATCCAAGTCTAACTCTATCTGAGTTACAAACTTCAAAAAGTACGTCAGGAGCCAAAAGAAATGCGATGTATCGATTTCCAGTTGGAAGTTTGTAAGAATCTCACTATGGAGCGTCTGGACCAGAGAGTTGTAGCCTTTCAGAAGAAAATCCACCGTGAACTCCTTCAGCACATTCGATATATCGTCATCGGTGGGCGTTTTGTGCAGGAGCCCTTGATCGTTTATACTGTAACAATCACAGATGTTGTAATACAGCATATCAATAACAACATTTAAACGTTTTAACTTTAAGTAATGATTACTTACATATTCGATTTTCCCCTTTTGACAATTTTTTTTCTTTTATCATCATGAAGTGTTATCCCAGAACAAGCTTTATTATTAGCCCTCTGTTTCAGATTGTGAGGTTTTTGGTGCACCGGTTTCTTTGAGGGCTCATCCTCGTTACTAGATGTCGAAATAAATCCTTGATTATCTATTTGCGTCCCGTAGCCGCCGTCAGAATTTTCAGTGATAACAATGTTTTTGTCGCTCTTATTTTGTCTCAGATCGCTTTGCTCCGGATGAATGCCGCTCATACGAGATGCCGCTGTGCCCTGTTCAGAAATGTAGATACCTAACAATAATATTGGTACTTCCATATGATCAAATTAGGACAGTACATAAAAGAAATTTAATGTAACAGCGAAGTGCGCTTCGGTCACAGATCAGAAAATCTGTGGCTTCGGTATTGATAATACTCGATCAATTTTTAAAACACTTTTATTTTATCTACGGTGCTCTACCGTCCCATATAACGTTTAAATAAAAAAATAAACGAACATTCCTGTATTCCAGATTGATTTTTAGTAAAATTATAAGGCAAAATGAGATTTAATATTTCAGCAGAGTTGCGTTTGTTTTCAGCAACTTTGTTAGTCCCAGTTTGGCAAGAGCAGTGGCGTAGCGAAGTGGCGGCCGGGGTGACCTGCCCCGGGCACCTTCAGAGGGCGGCAAAATATGTATCACAAAAATTTTAAATCGGTTCATCCGTTTGGGAGCTTTATACGATGCCACAGGCTGACACACAGATTTCACAGATACACACCTTAACACCCCTCTGGTATCGCGAGGGGTTAAAAACAAAATATCATGACAAGATCGTATCATAAATATAGGCAAAAAGTATTTGCTTTGCAAGTTTTGTTTGCATTATGGCCATCTATACTAGAGCGTGTGAGACAACAGAATGGACATGCATACATGTAGTCAACTGAATAATATGTAAGAACTTACAATATCAATGTCCATGAACTCGTGGATGTTGTTTTCATTGGAATTATGCATTTCCTCCGCTTTGGACTGATCGTCTGTAAGTTTAAAGGGCTGGCTATTATTCTGGCCAGCGGCGTTATCTTCGAAAATGGCTTGCCTTCCGTTGTTGACAGAGTTAAGCCTGTCAGACTTGCACTTGCCGCCAGAGGCCGATGAATCCGAATTCGTGTCTGACGTCAACATCGGAGACGAATCGTTTTCTGAATAATTAAATAAGATTATTGTTTTACAGAGAACAGTAATTGTCAAGCTTGCTACAAAATAAGCACTAGTTTTAAAGAATTTTTCTCAGTTTTTCTATTCATTTCACCTCTGGCTCTGTCTGGCGAAGACGTATTGCTTTCATTATCTTCGGAGCTTTCCGAAAATGAAGCCTCGAGCCATAAATTTAGCAGTTTATGGAGTGTGACAACGCTTTGGTCCTTGTACAGTAATGCTATAAATTGGACCATCGTCACTCCCCAATAACACTGAAAAAGAAAAAATGATACTTAAATACAAACACACATCTTATATTTTTAATTTCTAGAAATTCAAAACAAAATATATATGAAAATTAGCGACCCGCCCCGGGTTCACAAGGGTAGATTAATAATATATATATATAAATAAATGATGAAAAGCACTTTTAGTCAGTTTTGTCCCGAATATACCCACCCAATTTTACGAGTTAATTTTCCATTTTTACTTGCCCTAAAAACCTATTTAAATCATCCTTACGTAATTAATTAATGGCCCCTAGGGGTATGAAAAATAGTTAATGTCTTATTCTCAGACCTACTGAGTATACACAAAAAAAATCAAAGGAATCGGTCAAGCTGTTTCGGAGGAGTTTTGTTACAAACACTGACACGAGAATTTTATATACATACTAGCTGCGCCCCGCGGTTTCACCCACGTGGACTACAAAAAAAAATTGATATAAAAATAGATGTTGGCCGATTCTCAGACCTTCCCGATATGCACACAAAATTTCATCAAAATCGGTCAAGCCGTTTCGGAGGAGTATGGCAACGAAAACTGTGACACGAGAATTTTATATATTAGACTAGCGGACCCGACAGACGCTGTCCTGCCGACTTAGATACAGACTGCAGCGCCATCTGCCGGGCTGATTTGTGAATCTAAACCATCCAGGGCGCCACCCAAACGCATACAAAAAAAAAATTCAAATCTGTCCAGCCGTTTAGGAGAAGTTCAGTGACATAAAATAATCACGTACATAAGAATTATGTATATAAAGACTAGCTGCGCCGCGCGGTTTCACCAGTGTTTTGTCCGAATTTCCCGATTTCCCGGTGTGTTTTCCATAAAAATCATTCATACAAACCTTGTCCTGACAATTACGAATACATTTCCCGGTGTGTTTTCCATAAAAATCTTTCATACAAACCTTGTCCTGACAATTACGAATACAACGAAAAATCGGAATCGACGATGCAATTTAGGATCAACGACCTCAAAACTTATCATAATTATTAGGTATGTATGGAGGCGACGTTCTGGAAAGTGATGATTTTTAATGTTTAAATTAATTTTCACCTATGTACACTTTATAATTAAACAACGGGTTGGTGGAAACTGTCCAAGCGGTGGGGTCCCAGTTCTTCAAGACCCCACGCCGGAATAAACCTCAAAAGCTCTCAGGCGGAACCCTTAAGTTAATGGAAGACCGAAATGTGATGAGGCTGCAATCTTTAGCTGATATGTCAGAATATGGCAAGCTCAATAGACGGATCTCGAAGTCAATGCGACACGACTTGCGTACTTATAATACGTCATGTATTAAAGTCGCAATCGAGCGAAACCAGGGCTCCAAAGTGTTCGCAAAGAATTCGTCTATAGGGCAAAGCCAAATGACGAAGCTGAAGATCGACAATGGCAGCTTCATCACATCGAAACCGGAGATCCTAAGAGAGCTCGAGAGGTTCTATGGACAGCTATACACCTCAACGCGGAAACCCGTTGCAAATGCGGCTCAGGACACAAGAGCCAAACTAACCCGACACTATACTGAGGATATCCCGGACATCAGCCTATATGAGATTAGAATGGCTCTCAAACAGCTTAAGAACAACAAGGCGCCTGGTGACGACGGAATTACGACAGAACTTCTGAGAGCGGGTGGAAAACCGATACTTTTAGTCCTCCAGAAGTTATTTAATTCCGTCATACTTGAAGGAACTACGCCAGAAGCATGGCACGGAAGTGTGGTGGTGCTGTTCTTCAAAAAAGGTGATAAGACCTTATTGAAGAACTACAGGCCCATCTCACTTCTGAGCCATGTTTATAAGCTGTTCTCGAGAGTTATTACGAACCGTCTCGCTCGTAGGTTTGATGATTTCCAGCCTCCCGAACAAGCCGGGTTCCGTAAAGGCTTTAGTACCATAGACCACATCCATACGCTCCGCCAGATTATACAAAAGACTGAGGAGTATAATCGGCCATTATGTCTAGCGTTTGTGGACTATGAAAAAGCCTTCGATTCAGTCGAAACCTGGGCGGTGCTGCAGTCTCTTCAGCGATGCCAAATTGACTATAGGTATATCGAAGTGTTGAAGTGCTTGTATAAAAACGCCACCATGTCAATTCGTTTACAGGACCAGAGAACGGAACCAATCCAATTGCAGAGAGGCGTGAGACAGGGAGACGTTATTTCTCCGAAACTGTTCACGAACGCATTGGAGGACGTTTTTAGGCTCTTGGACTGGAACGGATCTGGCATCAACATTAACGGCGAATACATCACTCACCTTCGTTTTGCCGATGATATAGTCATCATGGCGGAGTCGCTTGAAGAGCTCAGTACAATGCTCAGCGACCTCAGTAGAGTCTCTCAACAGGTGGGTCTTAAAATGAACATGGACAAGACAAAAATTATGTCTAATGTCCATGTTGCACCCGTACCAGTAGTCGTGGGAGACGATACTATCGAAGTTGTCGACGATTATGTCTACCTGGGACAGACTGTCCAGTTAGGTAGGTCCAACTTCGACAAAGAGGTCGCCCGACGAATCCAACTCGGATGGGCAGCGTTCGGGAAACTACGCGACATCTTCTCGTCCAACATTCCTCAGAGCCTCAAGACGAAAGTCTTTCAGCAGTGTGTGTTGCCAGTGATGACTTATGGTACTGAGACGTGGTCTTTAACTGTGGGCCTTTTAAATAAGCTCAGAGTCGCACAACGAGCCATGGAGAGAGCTATGCTTGGAGTTTCTTTGCGTGATAGAATCCGTAATGAGGAAATTCGCCGAAGGACCAAGGTCACCGACATAGCTCTCAGAATTTGCAAGTTGAAGTGGCAATGGGCAGGCCACATCGCTCGACGAACCGATAACCGATGGGGAAGAAAGGTTCTGGAGTGGCGACCACGAACTGGAAGACGTTCTGTAGGTAGGCCCCCCACTAGGTGGACCGACGACATTGTAAGAGTCGCAGGGAGCCGTTGGATGCAAATGGCTAATAGCCGTTCATGGTGGCGTTCAAGGGGGGAGGCCTATGTTCAGCAGTGGACTTCTTCCGGCTGTTGATGATGATGATGATGATGACACTTTATAATATTAAATCTATTTGAATATGAATTAATAATATGTAACATAGTTTGACAGAAATTCATGGATTTGTACCTACTCTAATTTGAGCATAATGTGAATAAACGATGTGATTATGATTAATAATATTACAATTTTATAAAATGGGTTCATAGCTAATTCGGTAAGGTATCATCCATGTTAATAGAACTTCATACATTGGCCGTCGATTCCGATCACTGGTAAATCTAATAAGAAGGGCCGAGTCCGCAAAGGAAATTAACGACGTTACACGCCTTCATACTTCACACACAGGACGACTGTAAAAATATCAACTTGTGCGTTATATCATTTATTAATATTTTATGTAGATAATTCAGAAAATGAGGGCAACATAGTTTTGTATCTCAAATAGCAGAAAATAACTTACCGCATCAGGAATAGACATCAACTTTATAAGGACCTTATCAATATCTTGGCTGAAAATATTCCAAAGAATCTGATTTTGGACTGAGTGTGTGGACACCGAGTAGCTCGGGGAACGAGAGTAGTTGACTTCTGGTATATGAAAAATGTTCCGAAGTAACAATAGGGAGTTGCTAATGTTTAAACATTCTTCCGGTAATAGCTTCGCATTTTGTTTAGATTCTGAATTTCTCTTCAGAAAGTCAATTATAGCCTTCGTCACTCGATGGTCCTTAAATACATTTTTCGTTGATGTAAGTAAATTGTTTAAATCAAATATGGTATGACGACCAACATCACTGTTTGATATCACTTCTACAGAGAGTAAACATTCGATTGGGACTGTCAAATTTACTAAAATTCGTATTATCAGGTCTATCGTTTTGTCTTGCTTCGCATGTATAAGTAGAGGTATAAAGTCTTTTTTTATATTTTGACCAAAACCGATGCTCCTGCGATACGTCCGAAGATATTTGTCTTCTGTTAAAATGTTATGTAGGATTGATTCCAGGGCAACTGCAAAAACATAAACATATCCAAATCTCAGTGTCGGGTCCAAAACATCTATTCGGATTTATGTAAATTATGATCAAAGGAAGGTTTATCTTACGATGGGATCTAAATTATCACATCCGCGTTTAAAACATTATATTATTGTAATGGTGAGTAGCTGATGTTGGATTATCGTAGAACCTAGAACTGAATCGTTAGATTTTGGACAAGAAATACAATAGCTAAGAGAATGTGCACAAAAAGTATGAAATCAGCTACACGTATTATTGTACCCACTTGTTACTAAAACAACAGCCTAGTAGTTTCGAGTTACAAGTACTAACAAACTTCGATTCTTCTATATACTCGTACTAGCTGTTCCCTGCGGTTTCACCCGCGTGGGCTACAGTTTATCGCGATAAAAAGTATCCTATGTCCTTCCCCGGGGCTCAAATTATCTCTGTACCAAATTTCATTTAAATCGGTTCAGTAATTTAGGCGCGAAAGCGTATATATTCCGTATATTCCAAAATTATTCCCGCACTTCAGTGCCCCCTCACCGCGTCACCTGCTGTAGGTACCCATTATCCTATTTTAATTCTAAGTTATTTTTTCTTGGACCGCACGTTTGAACCGCGCAGTTAAAGGTCTTCCTGTAAGGTCTTTCTTCGCAGGGAACAGCTAGTATTAGTATAGATATGTAAAAACTTTTATGATGTTGTGAGCTCGCCGTGCCCGCCTTAGGTCCTAGCCGCTAGGCTCGCAGTCTGGATGGGGCAAACTGCAAATGCCGCTATTACAACGATTTCAAGTTATTTATTTATTTATGTTATGTTTATAATAGGAAGGAATAACTTACTGTTACAGTTTTCATTTATGTGATATTCATCTGCATGCATATATCCAAGGTTGGGGAATGTACTATGGATCTGAGGACTTCGAAGTACACACTCCATTTTTATCTGTAACAATATAGTTTTTTTTAATTACCTGATCATCGACATCATCATGAGCCTGTTACGTGGCCCCTGCGGAACTGGAGATCCGGCCAGCCTTCTCTCAGGCCCGTATTCTAGAATGACGTGTTGATCTAGGCTTGAGTAGCGATTAAGTGACGAATGTGTATGAACTGACAGCGTCAAAGCTGTGCTCATTTAGGTACTGCATGATCATCGCTTGAGCATCATTCTAGAATACGGACAGCAGTTAAATAAATTTATGTTTTTCTTTGTGGCATTTGTGAGTCGGTAGATGTGGCATGCGTTTGACTGTTATTCTTGGACATGCGGATTTCTTCACGATATTTTCCTACTATTCGGAGCGGTGGCAAATCCGCGCATTATTTATTAGTCAAAAGTGCGGGGATGTGATGGGTAATGGGATTTAAACACAGTATCGGATTTGACCTCGAACTGAGCTTACATGTTGTAAATAATGAAAAATAATACCATCAAAAATAAATCTTAAATCTATACATAATATGTAAATTTGGATTACGTCTTAGGATTTGGCATTTTGAAGATATCTCCGGGGGGTACCTAGATAAATATCCTACTAATATTATAAATGCGGAAGTTTGTGTGTTTATGTGTGTGAATGTTTGTTACCACATATTACCGTAACTAATAAAACCGATTTTGATGAAATTTGGAATGGAGATAGCTTATACCCTGGATTAACACATATGCTACTTTTATCCTGGAAAAGACTCCTGCGGGATAACGGGAAGACGCGGGTGAAACCGCGTGCTGCAAATAGTAGAGCAATATATTCTTTTTGATACCTTGGGTTACATTATTACAATTTTCGATATCTCTAATTTTTATCAAAATTAAAAACAGCGCCTATGTTTTTCGCTGATAATGTAGTTTTCTCTATATAAGCTCGTAAATTATGTGAGAATGTACATAATTTCATGTCGGTTTAATTACGTTTTTGTTACGTGAATAACAATCAACAATGTTATTGTTACTTTTTTTTTGAGAGTAATCTAAAAAAATAACCGCTCAAGTGCGAGTTGGACTAGCGCACGAAGGGTTCCGTAACATTATCTAAAAACGGCAAAAAAATCACGTTTGTTGTATGGGAGCCGGGAGCCCCTTAAATTTATTAAAACACTTTTATTAGCTTGACTTGTAACTAACTAACAATGTAATCAAATCTTAGAAGTCAATTTTCACCTACTTCTAATTGTCGTATCGACTTGAAACTTTGTATGTGTATGTAATCTCGGTGACAATGCAATAATTTGGTATCATCGACCTGATCTGATGATGCAGCCGGAAGGTGGGTAGGGGATCTCTGCAGTGGCTTCTAGTAAACCCCTCGTGTTTGGACTCATATGAATCGTCTTGATGAGTACAATAGATTGGACTTGGTTACGAGGGTCTGATGATGCAACCGGAAGGTGGGTAGGGGATCTCTGCAGTGGCTACTAGCAAACCCCTCGTGTTTGGGCTCATATGAATCGTCTTGATGAGTCCAATAGATTGAACTTGGTGACGAGGGTCTGATGATGCAACCGCAAGGTGGGTAGGGGATGTCTGCAGTGGCCACCAGTAAACCCCTCGTGTTTGGGCTCATATGATTCGTCTTTGATGAGTCAAATAGATTGGACTTGGTGACGATGGTCTGATGATGCAGCCAGAAGGTGGGTAGGGGATCTCTGTAGTGGCTACCAATAAACCCCTCGTGTTTGGGCTCATATGATTCGTTTTGATGAGTCTGATAGATTGGACTTGGTAACATAAACGTCTAAAAAGTAAACAAATAATAATATAGTTTAAAAAACTAAAAAAAAAAACACTAAAAACGCACTGAAAAATATAAAATAATTAAATTGGCTTGTATTAGTTACGATATAATGGTTAATTCAAAAAGTGTGACATTCACCTTCAGGGAGGGTTTCCATTCGAAATTTAAATGAGACTAAATTCGATGTAAGTATGCCATAATCCAATAAAAAAAAAACATCAACATCAGACCAATCTCAGAAAAAATATGGGAAGTCTTAAATAAAAATTATGTCGACTGTCCTGGATCCTTAAGAGATAAACATATGCCATCGCCATATTATATAGTCTAATTAACCTATGCCCTGAATTGCAAATAGCGCCCTCGCCGTAATATTATTTTACCACTCCCTTTTATTCAATCTACTACATATTTACCAACAATATAAAAACATCAGTAGTACAAACCTTTGTGATAATCAGTTGTAATGTAATAAATCTTAACTTGCACTAAAACTTTCACTCAGTACCTAGATACCTATTAATTTTACTTTAGAAAGACCATAAACACAGATGGCATTTGAAAACTGAGTAAATTGACTTGATAACGAGAAACCAGTAAGCTCTACAAAGAACGTCCACTCCGCCCGTCTGCGTCCACGTGAGTGAGACTAAACAACTTTATTCGAGCCAATAGTAGGTCACGCTCCCGCGGTCGCGTGTACACTGCACGTGACGCGACTGCGACGAGATTTAAACTCGTCAAGTCGTCAATAGCAGGCATTATAAACTCGAGAAACGATAGAGGAGGGATGAGGAGGGTGCCGTTGCCCGTTAGTACATCCATTTCATGGCTAGTTAGGCTCAACACACACATTCAATGCATATTGGTGTCAATTCTGTTGTACATTTTTTAAAACTAAATTTATTTTGACAGTTCTAAAAGTATTGCTGTTCTTTTCTGATTAAGGAAGTATGACTTACTTACTTACTTTAGTTTGATGTACTTTAAGAGTCGTCAAAAGTTTAGTTTTATAAAATACACAACAGAATCGACACCATTATCGCTCTAACCTTAGCAGATTTATAGCGATGATGGCTCAGTGGTAGTGACGTCGGCTTGCGATGCGATCCGTAGGACGTGGGTTCGAATCCTACAATGAACTTGAGCTTTCGGTGAAGGAAAACATCGTGATGAAACCATAGCTTGGTGGTAGGGTATTTTCTTGTAATCGCTTGGCTAGCTACCACCCTCTTGTTAAGAATCTGTCGCCAAGCACCTATCGGTGTTTTCCGGCAGCCTCACTTGAGAGCCAGTTCCCAGTCCAGGTGTAGCGTGGCGCCATCTTAGACCACATCGTCACTTAACATCAGGTGACTTGTGGTCAAACGATACCCTGTAAATAGTAAAAAAAAAAGTATTAAACACCCAATGATCACCACCAACCCACCATCATCGACCACATCGTCACTCAACATCAGCAGACTTGTGGTGGTTAAACGCTACCTTCTAGGCTGTAAAATAAAATCATAGCTAAAAAAAGAACACTCTCGATCAAGTCACCTTTCAAATAAAAAGAAACTAAATAACAAATATATATAGTTTAAAAAAACTATAAAAAACACTTTAAAAACGCACTGAAATATATAAAATAATAAAATTGACTTGTATTAGTTACGATATAATGGTTAATTCAAAAAGTGTGGAGCGCTTTTTGGTTGTGTGTACTTTTATTTACCCAGTAAAAGAAGCGCTCCACACTTTTTGAATTAACAAAAAAACCCGCGTTAAAGTGTTCATTTGTTTTTTTTTCAATAAACAGTTTTCTATGTGCAAACCGGTTCGGATTTTAAATAAAACCTTTGATAAGATACCTCCTTGGTTGGCATGTTTCGGAGCAAAAATCGTTCCATTTTTAAATAATACTACAGTTAAGAGTTTACTATGTAATTTACTTGGCCGCTAAACACGACAGATATGAGTTTACTATGTAATTTATTTGGTCGCTAAACACGACAGATATGGATTTTCATACAACTTTTGCCGCTGCTCGCATATATTTGGGCAGTGCAGCAAGTTCAATTTATCTCGAAGAAGGTTGTCAAAATAATGCTCATATTTCCAAGCATGTTTGAGAAAAAGGATTTTTTTGAAATTCAACCTCTAAAGGCGTAAAAACGGGAAACTGTAGCCCACGCGGGGGAAACAGGGGGAACAGCTAGTTATATTACATTTTATGAAAGTTATATTTATGAAATATCGATATTATAGACATCAATATCGATAAATATAGCTCATCCCTATTTGCCAAACGGCGGGGGAAATAACAGAATAGAAGGGATAGTGCTAAGTGCAGGTAAATAACAGGTAATGGATAAAGGCAGGGTAACTCCAGGTATGAGTAAATTCAATACCGTCCTAGAGCCAGAAATGGCTGCAGTACTCTATACAAGAATGGACATGTCCGATATGCTACAATACTTTACTCAAGGGCACATTGTAATAAAAACAAACAAGTTATATTGAAATTTATATTACATCTTTTGGCCTGTTGGTCTTGGTACAAAAAATTGTAAGCGAACAAAACACATAGAATTATAACAATAATAACAATTAGACCAATCCAGAGAAAAATTCTGAAGGATTTTTTACACTGCTTGATGGAAGATTGTTAGATAAATCTTTTTTCTTGTTTTGTTTCTTGTTAACATCAATTATATCATCAATAGACTCAAAGTAAGAAATGTTCCAAAACTTAACATCATTATCATGAGAACACGATGCAATATATTGTCCATCATGGCTGATATCAAGGCATTCAACAGGTAGTTTGTGTTGACCAACAACACCAAGTTGACGCTGTGGGAACATGTGAGCAGCCCTTAAAAATCCATCTTCTCCTGATGTCACTACAATGTTCTGTGTGATGGGCACCATACACTGAATTGAGTGTTTTTGACCTACATATTCATCACTGTGTAAACCAAATTCTTTCCAATTAAACAAATATAATTTTCCTTTAGATGACCCCACCAATAACTTTGTATCTGACCTAAATAATCCCATGCAAATTAACTCGGATTCGTATTCTTCTGATGTTGTATAAATCTTGCTGAAAAGAAATGTAACATTTAATTCTAAAATAAGTACTTTTAAATTAATTTATCTAGCCTGCACTACGAGCATGGATCTTTGATAGGTAAATTTATCTGATTTTAGCGCTAAATTGAATACCTACAGATTAATTTAATTATGGAATATCCATGTTCGCATTAGAGGTGTCCCACTGCTGGACAAAGGTCTTTCTACCCTCTTACCAAAATCCACAAGCAAAGTCAATGACAAAAGTCGCTGAACAATCACACTTTTTTCTATTATCCTCATCATCTTAGACAAAAATTTTTGACCTCATCATCACCTTAAATCAGGTGTGTTATGTTGTGGTCAAAATAATACCATGTAAAATGTAAAAAAAAACAATAATAATTACTGATTTGAAACACATTTGGAAAATCGAGAACGATCAGCTACTTTTGTCGCTGACTGTACTTATATATTTTTTAAATAGCACCTAATAATATGTACTAATATGGCAAGCAAAGATAGGCAACCTCTTAATCGTCTAGCGGCAGGTTTCCATAACCAATCTATCCACGGTTTGACATAAATTTGACATTACTTCTATGGAGCTTATGTCAAATTTCCATCTCCAGTAGGGCAAATCGTGGATAGATCGGTTATTGAAATCGGCCGTAAATAGATGGCTATAGAAGTCATCATCATCATCATAAACACTAATAAATCAATAAACAATAGACATAGTCAGAAAGCTCTGTTTCCTTACCTCGCCTTGAGATCTATTGAAGTGAGAGTGCCATCTCCACCAGCACAGACTAAGTATTTCTGAGTATTGTTTGTAATCATGTCTGAGACATATTCCTCTCCTATCTTTATGGTGAAAACTGGATCTGGCTTCCTCATATCCCACAATTTAACAGTTCCCCCATCATCACCTGAAAAGTTACATAAAGTTGTGTATTAGGTATAACCTAAACCTCAGACTGTTAGTACTTTTATTATTAACTGAAGCTAGCTACTTGCCTCAGCTCATTCCACTTCACCTGAATGGCTAAATTACTTACACTAACCAAACTAACTTACCCTCTAACTAACTTGTAACTTATTGTACCAAAAAAATTACTTACCAGTAACTATCTTATCATTATTCAAACAGAGCATTCTGTACACTGGCTCTTCATGGGCATTTTCAAAACAGTTTTTTAATTTTCCTGTTTCAACATCTGTAGCCATAATAACTTTGTCCTGAAAACAATTAGTTCCATTATACATTACTAACTACATACAATATACTGTTTTAAACTACCATGGTCAAAAACATTAGATTAGTATTCTGGTGATCATGGCGCTTGAAACAGTGCCAAAATATAGAGAACTCAAACAAAAACAAATACATGGTAATTATCCCGTTATAAAACCTAATTCTAACTACATACATATTTTATACACTAGTTGCGGTTTCACTCGCGTCTTTCTGTTATCCCGCAGAAACCTTTTGCCAGGATAAAAAGTAGCCTATGTGTTAATCCAGGGTATAAGCTATCTCCATTCCAAATTTCATTCAGATCCGTTCAGTAGTTTTTGCGTAAAAGAGTAACAAACATCCATCCATCTATCCATACTCACAAACTAACGTTATAATATTAGTAGGATGAGTGAAGAAAGACTACCTTTGCAGTTGAAAACATTGTAACACCATTGTCATCAAATTCAACATCTCTGCAAGCTTTGAGATGTAACTCAAATGTATTGATAAGCTTTGTTTCATCATTATTGTATTCATACAATAGAATATCCCCCATAATGTTGGCTAGAGCAATCAGATTCCGGGATGGGTGAAGGCAGATATCTACAATGAAGTCTTCACATGTTATGGTTGGTGGATGATCACGAGGTTTATTTTTTTCTGCTATAATTGCTTTCACTACTTCGTCATCTTCTTCATCGCCAATTTCGTTTTTTTCTGGGTTATGAGTTTCTTCCAATACAACTTCACTTATGTTTTCATCTTCCCCCTCAGATGCTTCTGAAACACATTTATTTTTAAGATCAAGGCAGCCAATTCCCCTGAGTCTTGTGACTTCTAGGAACGACACATATTCCTGATATCTGAATAACCACACTAACCATCGTCAATGGGATACTCTCCAATAGAATCATCAGTATCATCATTATCACTGTCGTCATCAGAGGAGTTTTTGTCGAATCCTTTAAATTTGTTTGTCATTTTCAGAAGTTTAAAGAAATTACACTGTACCGTGTACCTATTGGATCTATAGGTTTCAGCTCAGATATAATAATTATAATTTAGTTTATGCCTGTCTGGGAAGTTTGGGTCCCTATAATGTACCAAAGAGAATGTAACATTGTATTGTATTTTGTACGACTAGGTACGACCAACCGGACCAACAGACCCAAGTCGACCAATAATTCCCGACCTGATAATATACAGCCAATAATGCAAGGCCTGATAATCCATGTACGTGGCTTCCAATTGAAAAGTTTCTTAAACGACAAAATCCATTTTTTCTTTTATGATTCGGAAGACCATAAAATTAGATAAAATGTGGTGAAAAATCTATTTGGATATCTTGAAAATTGACGAAGTTATTCAACTTTATAGTCGCCCCTCAAATAATCAAAACTCCGCGGCCAGAATTCGGCGCCTAACGTCGGAACGGAACACTCCAATACACAGATAATGTATAATTTACTACTGAAAAAATAAAAAAAGCTGCGTGCTGAAAGTACTAGAATCGTGATTCCCGCCTAGACGTTCGTACTTTATGTTCATCTTTACGTTATCAGAAAATAATTGTAAGTGTTTGTGGAGTATGGTACAATAACACCGTACTTTATTTATTTATTAAAATTACGTTAAAAATAGTATATTTAGTTTTTAAAACACATTTATTAGCTTCACTTGTAACAAAACAAAGTTATAAAATCTTAGTCATTATAAACCTACTTCTTATTGTCGTATCGAATTGAAACTTTGTATGTAGGTATATGTAATCCTAGTGACGATGTAATAATTTGGTATCATCGACCTGATCTGATGATGGAGCCAGGAGGTGGTTAGTGGAACTCTTCAGTGGCTACTAGTAAATCCCTCGAGTTTGTGCTCATATGATTCGTTTTGACGAGTTCTATAGATTGGGTTTGGTAACAAAAGACTAAAAGGCAAAATATTACAAATAAGTACAAAAAAACTACGGAAAAATCTATACTAATATTATAAAACTGCAGAGTTTGTTTTTTTGTTTGTTTGTTTGTTTGAACGCGCTAATCTCAGGAACTACTGGTCCGATTTAAAAAATTCTTTCAGTGTTGGATAGTCCATTTATTAAGGAAAGCTATAGGCTAAATTTTATTTCAAAAAAATTAGGGATTCGTAAGAAAATTGCTATTATGCAACCCAAGGTGTGAAATCTAAAACCTATTTTTGCGTGCGCTGCAAAAACTATTGACAATAGAACAAAATAATGTATCACGGGTTTGTAGGTCCCATTAAGATCTACAAAAAAGTCTGGGAAAGCATTTATCTACCTATTATAGTTATGCCACAATTAATAATCTTTTATTTTAAAAAAATAATTTTAATGCCGCCGCTAGAAAAGGCTCTTTGTTTGTATCTTGGTACTAGCTGTTCCTCGCGGTTTCACCCGCATGGGCTACAGTTTATCGCGATAAAAAGTATCCTATGTCCCTTCCCCGAGGCTCAAATTATCTCTATACCAAATTTCATTTAAATCGGTTCAGTAGTTTAGGCGCGACAGCGTATATATTCCGTATACTCCAAAATCATTCCCGCACTTCGGTACCCCCTCACCGCGTTACCTGCTGTAGGTACCCATTATCCTATTTTAATTGTTAGTTAATTTTTCTTGGACCGCACGTTTGAACCGCGCAGTTATAGGCCGCGACCGCACTTTAACCTATTTCATAGATTCTCCCTCACCTCGTCGCGTTTCCCGCTGCGCTGCGGTGCGCCGGGTTTATTTTTCTACTACTACTTACATTTTTAAACTCGTGATATCTTTCGAATGGAATGTCCGAATTGAATGATTCAAAAAGTTTTATAAAGGTATTGAAACAGTTTTGAATGAGAAGTAATTTATTTTGATAAGGATTAATACCAAGATACAAATAAAGAGCCTTTTCTAGAGGCGGCATTAAAAATTAAATTTTTAAAATAAAATATCACTTATTGTGGCATAACTATAATAGTTAGACATATGCTCTCGCGGACTTTTTTGTAGATCTTAATGAGACCTACAAACCCGTAACACATTATTTTGTTCTAGTGTCAATAGTTTTTGCAGCGCACGCAAAAATAGGTTTTCGATTTCACACCTTGGGTCGCAAAATAGCAATTTTCTTACGGATCCCTAATTTTTTTGGAAATAAAATATAGCCTATAGCCTTCCTCGATAAATGGGCTATCTAACACTGAAAGAATTTTTCAAATCGGATCAGTAGTTCCTGAGATTAGCGCGTTCAAACAAACAAACAAACAAACAAACTCTGCAGCTTTATAATATTAGTATAGATTAATCCTTATCAAAATAAATTACTCTTTATTCAAAACTGCTTTAATACCTTTATATAACTTTTTGAATCATTCAAATCAGACATTCGATTCGAAAGATATCACGAGTTTAAAAATGTAAGTAGTAGTAGAAAAATAAACCCGCCGCACTGCAGCGCAGCGGAAAACGCGGTGAGGTGAGGTGAGGAGGGCACCGGGAAGGGAGAATCTATGAAATAGGTAAAGCGTGGTTGCGAACCAGGAAGATCGTTAGCTACGTGGTTTAAACGCGCTGTCTGAAAAAATTTAACTAAGAATTAAAATAGGATAATGGATACAGCAGGTAACGTGGTGAGCGAGCACCGAAGTGCGGGAATAATTTTGGAGTATATGGAATATATACGCATTCGCGCCTAAACTACTGAACCGATTTAAATGAAATTTGGTCTAGAGATATTTTGAGCCCTGGAGAAGGACATAGGATACTTTTTATCGCGATAAACTGTAGCCCACGCGGGTGAAACCACGGAGAACAGATAGTCCTACTATGTGTAATATTATAAATGTGAAAGTTTGTGAGTTTGTGAGTATGGATGGATGTATGGATGGTTGGAACAGGCGTAGCTAGTTTTAAGTTTGACGTTTTAAGTGATCACAATGTATCCTTTTGAAGAAAGTACCATTGAATTTTTGAATTTTGATGTTTGTTACTCTTTCATGAAATCTTCTTTTTTAAAGGAATTTTGGAAATCCCCCCCCCCCCCCTCCCTCCGGTGCTTCCTCCTCTCCCTTACTTCTCAGTGACCACCCGTAGTGAATCAATTTTCGCAAGTCCTGGCATGTGTACCTACGTCATTGTTGTCACTTGTCACCAATGAGTTTACAAAATGAATATGGCTTGAAAGAGTGCGATATTTCCCCAGAGGATATTGACTGCGTGACAAAAAAAAAAGCTTGGGATTTTAGTGAACTTGCTCCAATTCAATCAATTAGTAATAAGAATAAAATTGTCAATGTGATCGCGCCAAAAAAATTACCTGCCGGGCGTTTCTTGCCTGTTCTTTTGCCGGCGTAAGGAGGTTGGAACAGGCGTAGCTAGTTTTAAGTTGACGTTTTAAAGTGATCACAATGTATCCTATTGAATAAACATATTTTTGATTTTGATTTTGATTTTGATTTTTGAAAAACCTAATTCTCTATGTGACCTACCTTGGTATTTTGAAATCTGTACGATATTATTATAGATTAAAATAATAGGCCATAAACAAAAATTATATAGGTTTTTGATATTATCTAATCTAGCCTATGATTTTTGCTTTTAATCAAATATACATGTTAGTAGCTTAAGGGTAGCCCAAGGGCCACCGCTGCAGCACACTAACCTATTTTACACCATGGTACCAAAGTTATATTATTTGATATACCTAATACACACTTTTTGTTTTCAGATCCAAATAGCTATCAATAAAATAAAAGATTACGCAAAGTCAAATCCTGATAAAAAAAAATGTCTAATAACTATTAGACTAATAAACAATAATTATGCCTCATAATATAATTATATAATTATACCTTAAGCGAATCAAAATTAGGGTAAAAACGATTAGCCTAAACTATATACATGCTTACTGAGATAGTTTGACACTCGCTAAGTCGAGTGACTCAAGCGAGGTATCAAGCTGGAACAGAGAGAAATTCTGTTGTCTATGGTTGGTTTTGTAGTACAAATTGTATCTGGTCGCGTATTATTGAGTGTACAAAATCGGGTCGGGAATTATTGGCCTTACAAAATCGGTAGGGTGCAATCTTACACGAGAACATCACCACAATAATAATAATAAATATATGTACTCGATTGCGTATTAAAGGGCGTGTAATATTGGTCCGGACTAATTTTATGCACCCAATAATCCATGACCCGTTATTAAAACCATGTACACTGAACAGTGAACACGTAACGTCAGGCCAGGCCATACATTATTGGGGGGGTATTATTGCAAGACAAATGAAAACCTCAAGATGTCAAGATTGCTTCTTATTAATCTACTTAATCTATGGTGTCGCGTAGTACAGATAAAATAAAATGAAATTCACAGGGAAGTGACAGTTGGAGACAAATGCCAATTTGCCAATGCTTCTCAGAAAAAGTCAGAATAACGTCAGTCTGTCAAAGATATTATAAAGCTAAACTCAGAGAAAGATTAAAGAATTTAGAGAAATAAAGATAATGTACGTCAGTCAGTCACGCACATAGATTAAGTAGACTATATACTACGTATAGATGGAAATCAACCATAGAACGACATCATCGTTAGAGAAGTGAACGAAATGACCTGCGCCAGATGAAGGTTACTATGGAGTATTCTGTGACGATAGTGCTTGAAACGTCAGGCGGCAAATATCGATATCGATCTGTAGTGATGGGACATTTAAACCCAGCCCACTATCGATAACCGATTCCATTTCCTATTTTATGTTTTCAATAGCATAAGGTTTTTAGATAATGAAACTCAGTTTTTAATATTTAAATTTATATTCAGATAAATAATACTACCACTTCGATTCGGAAATTTACAATTTCTTCAATCAAATCAAATTAAGATGGAGGTTTATACAAAATTTTTATTGTTTGATATACATAATCCAAATCCAAGAAATTAGAATGGGCCTTTATTGAACTAGCTACTTACAACTATTACAGCAATCAAATTCATATTAGGTACTATACAAAATTGAATTAACAATTTGATTATAATACAAATCTAAAGAAATTATACACAGAATGGGCATGTACCTATATTAAATAAGCTCCTTATTAATTATACATCAATCAAATTAAGATTAGGTATGTACCATACAAGATTTAATTAACTGTCTGATAAATAATATATGTAATACAAATCCAAGATAATGGTATATAGAATAGGCACATGCCATCATACAAATTTGTACTTACAACAGCTATACATCAATACATCAATCAAACTAGGTACTTATACAATATTGAACAATCTGATATACAGTGCAAATCCTAAGAAATTATACACAGAATGGGCATGTACCTAATTACCTACATTAAACAAGCTACATAGAATTATACATTGATTCATCGTTATAAACCGAATATAACTAATACATAGTTAATATAATTGACTATCGGGTTGGGTGTAGTAACTGGGACCAGGCATTTCAAGATTTTGTGAATACTGAGGGTAAAATATGCTGCAGTACAAAAAATTTAAATAATAACAAACCCGATACCAGCTGGATACATATTGACCACATTGACATCCATGTTAGGCTCTATCTCTATGTTCAATACAAAATCTCTGTTTTTATTTTTGTATTTCTATAAATAATATTACTTACTCAAGAGAGTCCTGGTTTCAATTTCTTTCGGTCCAAATAGGGTTGGGTGACTTACAAGCAGTCTTCTCCTCTTCCTAAGATATTCCTCGAATTGATGGCCACATATTGTTGGAGCTTTACATCAGCTTTATATTGACTATGTGGCTGTACCAAGTCTAACTAAATTTTCCTCTGGTCTCGAGAGCCAAAAAATCAAAATAGCTGGCACGAGTTGATTGTTCAGCTACAATCAGCAATGTAGCGCGAGCGAGACTGCGAGAAGAAATTATTATTCTGAAACAAACATAACCTTTAGGTTATGGTTATTACATTTACCTATGTAATAAATTATTCTGTAACCTAACAAGATGCTATTTCATGTAATTTAAGTCGGCACAGGCATAGCTCTACTTACGTTTTTGTCTGTTAGCAGTTAGTTGTTGAATGATACACCTTGTGATCCTTGTCATTATAGAAATGATACGTAAGATAAAATTTAATGTAATTCTAAAGAGCAACGGTTTTAATTTCAAGTACCTAGTTTTTGTTTCTTCGTTATCGCTTCGCAACTTTCGCAAGCAAGCAAAGTCAAAAAGAGAAATTGACGAAACTGTGCGGGACCGGGAAAATATGGCGGGCGTTATTTCACAAAATGCCAATAAACACAAACAAAACTTCGTTCTGATTGAAATATAGAATGAATTACGGAACGAAATTGAATGAATGAAACCTGTTCAAAGTGTTCATGTTCACCAATCTCATCTAGCGCAGGTCACTTCTAAGATCATAGACGATGTTCTGTGATTACCTGCTGTGGTCACGCAGACGACAGAGGCTGACTGACTGAGTGCTGACTGACTGCTGAGGCTGACACAAAGCACCTTTTATATTTTACACAGTAATATAGCTTTTACAGTCAAACCAAAGGCTGCTCAGCCGGCTTATCCAGCCCGTCCTGTGAAGTTTTTTAAACGCACCCATGGAAATTATTCAGTTCCTGTTTTTGGAGGCTTTTGAAATTACATTAGACACGAAGTAATCTGATTGGTGGTATACTGGTGAACTATGTTGTTAAAATGAATTTGATAATTTCGACTTTGTTGTTACTGAAATTCATAAATGCACATTGCCAAGACGACGGCTATGTTGCTTACTGTCCATGCATGGGTAAGTTCTATTGTTAAGTTTTGGCAAACCAATCTTTGTACCTACTCACTCAACCTATGGCTTGCAACCTTTTAGCGCTCCTAGTACCTCTCTAGCTCACTACTAGTAGTAGAACAAGAGTGATTCGTCGTAGCATAGACAACGAAATTCCTTCATGTTCTCAAATGAAATATTTGTTTATTGACATAAGTTTAGTGTGTCTGTATGATTAGTCCATTGACTCCTGAACTAATGTTATTCTGTTCTTTAGAACAGATATATTTGATATTAACTGTATTGGCCATGTTGTTTCTAGTCAAAGTAATCTCTTCTGCTTGCCCTGGTCCCATTTATTTGGGGTTGGCGCAGCATGTACTTGTCATCCACTCTCCCCTATCAGCCGTCATCGCTTCATTCACTCCCCTTTCATTCATATCGGTCCTTACACAATCCATCCATCTTTTCTTTGGTCTTCGTCTTCCCTCCCTTCCATCCATCAACATTCATATTCATCACTTTTTTGGTAATATGGCTTTCATCCCTCTTCATAACATGTCCATACCAGGCCAAACGATTTCCTTTCAACTTTTCTGTCACTGGTGCTACTTTCAGACTTCCTCTTCTAATCAAAGTAATCTATAAATATAAAAATGTAAGAGACCTGTTGAATTTCGCTCCGAACTTCATAAAAAAAGATAATGTTGTAGTATGTAGCTAGCTATGCAACAAGACAATTACAGCATTTGGATGTCAGAGTGGATGAGTTCTAAGCTATTACGTAATAAGTATACTCATAAAGAAAACTAAGTGCAGAAATTTCGTAATTATTAATAAAACTGAGGGTTGTAAACTCCTGCTATAGAGTAAGTGAGTTGTAGGTACAGCTACATTCAAAGATAGCAAATTAACTTTTAGCTATTCGCCTAGAGCTACAGCTGCTTCTTCATATTAACATTGCCTGTACACTTCATTCATTTTAAATTAATTTTCAGGGAGGTTTGGAAATCAAGCTGATCACTTTTTGGGAGTACTAGCATTTAGCAAGAGAATAAATAGAACGTTGATACTGCCTCCCTGGGTTGAATACCGATATGGGGAACCTAAATCTATTCAAGTGCCTTTTGATACATATTTTAGTATAGAAGCATTGAGCCAGTATCACAAAGTCATCACTATGGATACATTTATGAATGACATAGCACCTTCTATTTGGCCGAAAGAAAAGAGGGTATCATTCTGCTATACACAAAGAACTGGTGAAGTAAAGGAAAGCTGTAATGCCAAATCGGGTAACCCTTTTGGACCTTTCTGGGACACTTTTGGCATAGATTTTGTTAAATCTGAATTTTATGAGCCTTTAAACTATGATGCTCAAAATGATATCATGATGAACAAATGGAAACAAAACTATGATACTGAGAAGTGGCCTGTTCTAGCGTTTACTGGTCTGTAAATATATATATATCTTTTTAAAGAACAATATAGTATAGGTATGTAGTACCAATGAATAAATAAAGTACCTCTGATCCACCATTCACCTAGTAATTTTTATGATACAGGAGCTCCTGCCAGTTTTCCAGTACAAAAAGAAAATACAAACTTGCATAAGTATTTATCATGGAACAGTGACATTCTGAACAAATCAAAAATGTTTATAAAAAAGAATATGAGTGGGGGTGGTTTCATTGGCATACACCTTAGAAATGGTCAGGATTGGGTGAAGGCTTGCCGACATGTACCAGATAGCCCAATGTTGTTTGCAGCCCCTCAGTGTGTTGGCTACAAAAATGAAAGAGGCCCGTTGACTTCTTCAATGTGCTTGCCACAGCCAGGAGAAATAATTAAGTAAGATTATTTTATTATTCAAAAAACAGCCTTTTTTAACTGACATGTAATTAAACTGTTGGCAGCTAGGGTAGTGGAGTGCGTGGGGGCGTAAGACTCTTACCAATATGACAGAGAAATCACCACTTCTTATATGTATATTTTACACTAGCTGTTCCCTGCGGTTTCACCCGCGTGGGCTACAGTTTATCGCGATAAAAAGTATCCTATGTCCTTCCCCAGGGCTCAAACTATCTCTATACCAAATTTCATTTAAATCCGTTCAGTAGTTTACGCGCGAAAGCGTATATTATATTCCGTATACTCCAAAATTATTCCCGCACTTCGGTGCCCCTCACCGCGTTACCGGCTGTATCCATTATCCTATTTTAATTCTAATTTTTTTTGACCGTGCGTTTGAACCGCGCAGCTAAAGGTCTTCCTGGTTCGCAAATTGCGGCCGCAGTTTACCTATTTCATAGAATGTTCTCGCGCCTTCGGTCCCCCCTCACCTCACCGCGTTTCTCGCGGCACTGCGGTGCAGCGGGTTTATTTTAAAACACTTTTATTAGCTTGACTTGTAACTAACTAACTAACAATGTAATCAAATCTTAGAAGTCAATTTTCACCTACTTCTAATTGTCGTATCGACTTGAAACTTTGTATGTGTATGTAATCTCGGTGACAATGCAATAATTTGGTATCATCGACCTGATCTGATGATGCAGCCGGAAGGTGGGTAGGGCATCTCTTCGCTGGCTACTAGTAAACCCCTCGTGTTTGGGCTCATATGAATCGTCTTGATGAGTACAATAGATTGGACTTGGTGACGAGGGTTTGATGATGCAACCGGAAGGTGGGTAGGGGATCTCTGCAGTGGTTACTAGTAAACCCCTCGTGTTTGGGCTCATATGAATCGTCTTGATGAGTCCAATAGATTGAACTTGGTGACGAGGGTCTGATGATGCAACCGGAAGGTGGGTAGAGGATCTCTGCAGTGGCTACTAGTAATCCCCTCGTGTTTGGGCTCATATGATTCGTCTTGATGAGTCCAATAGATTGAACTTGGTGACGAGGGTCTGATGATGCAGCCAGAAGGTGGGTAGGGGATCTCTGCAGTGGCTACTAGTAAACCCCTCGAGTTTGGGCTCATATGATTCCTTTTGATGAGTCCGATAGATTGGACTTGGTAACAAAAGACTAAAAAGTTAAAAATAAAAATATATAGTTTAAAAAACTAAAAAAAACACTTTAAAAACGCACACAAAAATATAAAATAATTAAATTAACTTGTATTAGTTACGATATAATGGTTAATTCAAAAAGTGTGGAGCGCTTCTTTTACTGGGTAAATAAAAGTACACACAACCAAAAAGCGCTTCACACTTTTTGAATTAACCATTATATCGTAACTAATACAAGTTAATTTAATTATTTTATATTTTTGTGTGCGTTTTTAAAGTGTTTTTTTTAGTTTTTTAAACTATATATTTCTACTTCTACTTACATTTTTAAACTCGTGATATCTTTCGAATGGAATGTCCGAATTGAATAATTCAAAAAGTTATATGAAGGGATTGAAGCAGTTTTAAATATAAAGTAATTTATTTTGATAAGGATTAATACCAAGATACAAATAAAGAGCCTTTTCTAGCGGCGGCATTAAAATTAAATTTTTAAAATAAAAAAAAACACTTATTGTGGCATAACTATAATAGTTAGACATATGCTCTCGCGGACTTTTTTGTAGATCTTAATAGGACCTACAAACCCGTAATACATTGTTTCGTTCTATTGTCAATAGTTTTTGCAGCGCACGCAAAAATAGGTTTGGGTTAAAAAATAGCAATTTTCTTACGGATCCCTAATTTTTTTGGAAATAAAATATAGCCTATAGCCTACCTCGATAAATGGACTATCCAACACTGAATTTTTCAAATCGGATCAGTAGTTCCTGAGATTAGCGCGTTCAAACAAACAAACTCTGCAGCTTTATAATATTAGTATAGATAATATTATTTTACAATCCAAAAAAAATACCAATCTATATTTATGTATATATCTCATCTCATGTAAACAGTGTTAGTAACCAAACTCCTCTGAAAGGGCTTGACCAATTTTTATGAATGTTTTTGTGTATATTTGGTGGGTCTTAGAATAGGTCTTATACCCTCTTTTTATCGCGATAAAGTGTGCGAAAGTCACACTCTGTCTGTCTTTCTTTCATGCCTAAACTACTGAACCGAATTACATGAAGTTTGGTACAGAGACAGTGTAAAGCCTAAGAAAGGACATAGGCTACTTTTTATGGTGATAAATTGTTGCCCACTCGGATGAAACCATTAGGTATAGAAGTTTTCTTCAAGTAGTAATAGCGCATTTTTCTATTATTCGTGTTCATTAAATACTAGCTGTTTCACGCGATTTCATCGGCATGGACTAGTTTATCGCAATAAAAATTATCCCATATCTTTCTGACCTTCCCCATGGTTCAAACTATCTCCATACCAAACTCAAACTAAAATTGTCATCAAAATTGGTTTATCATCTTTTAAATGTATGTGGAACAAAACTATCAAATCTTTTCTCTTTATAGATTTATGTACTTTTTATGTCAATGTCTAAATCTAACCATTTATTTTACAGACAACTGAAACGAGCTATCAAGAAACTTGAAGATATATCATATATTTTTGTTGCTTCCGATTCCAATCATATGATGGATGAACTTAGAAGTGGACTCCAACAACTAAAAGTTAATATTGTTAAGTTACAACCATCTGATCCTCATATAGATTTAGCCATTCTAGGGCAAGCAAACTATTTTGTTGGCAATTGTGTTTCATCATACACAGCATTTGTAAAACGAGAAAGGGATGTCAAAGGTTTACCTTCAGAATTTTGGGCCTTTCCACATCGTAAGAAAGTTAAACATGAAGACCTGTAAAAATCAGCTTGTGATATTTTTTCAGTAGCTAGGTACTCGGTAAGTATCTAACTACCTACATAAGTTTTTTTTATAATAGTTTTTATTACGCTTAATATCTTCACCTACCAACAATAAATTTCATACATATAAAAACTTGTTTGTTTTCTTACATAAGTGTATGGTGTCTTACAGTATCCATATTTTATTTGCACCCCCTAAGACCCGAATGTCCCTTGATTTTACCATGCTTGCTTCGCCTAATTTGTTTGAAAATGAATTAAATTAGATATTAAATAAGTCCATTATAAAGGTATGTATGGAACTATTTCCAAAATATAATATATGCATACTGTAGAACTAAAGGGATATTTTCCTGAAGTACCTAGGTCTAGGTTATAAAAGTCTGCCTATCCATTCCAAGCTAAAAACTATATTTTATAAGTCTGTCTATCCATTCCAAGTTGCAAAAGAATAGGTAATAATATGTAAAAATAGCATTAAAATGCAATAAAATAAAAAAATAGATTTTAAAAGTATAATTAAGCCTTGACAGCATACACCCTAGGGGGAAACAGAGATTTCTTTCTGATCTCCTTCTGTGTTTTAATTTTGGCTTCATGTTTTGTGAGAGCCTTGCGCATCGCTCGAGTCTTCTTGGTCCTCAGGTCCAAAGGCTTGTACTTCTTGTTTTTATAATGATTCCTGAGGTTAACCTTCATTGTTTGATGGTACACAATGTAAACACGAGCGATTGCTTTCCTGACAACACGTCTGAAAGAAAACAGTCCTGACATAAAGCTTAACTTAATAATTAGCCTTAACTTTTTATTACATAAATACAAAACTTTTTGCCAACAAATTAAACCGATAGCTTAGCTCTAGTTAGTACTTATCTTTAGAAGTTAATATCAGTTTTATTGCTTACTTGGTGCCAACTCACAATTAACTAGTTAGATTTGTAAGAGCTAAGCTTTATAAGGCTAAAAGACTTTTGATTTTAGCTTTCTAGTTAACAGTAGTGTTGAAAACAGCAGGAAAAGTCATAACAGGAAACTTCTTACAGGGTAATGTTTGACCATAACACAAGTTGTCTGATGTAAAGTGACGATATGTGTGTACTTCTATGTAATGTCAAATTTATGTCAAACCGTGGATAGATAGATTGGTTATTGAAAACAGCTGTAAGACTACTGTATGTAGTGTGTGTGTGTGTGTGTGTGTAGTATGTATTGTGTGTGTAGTATGTAGTGTGTATGTTCAGTAACCACTGATCCCATTAAATAAATTTCTCCACTAATGATCTACCTGGACTTTTTAGTAGTGATGTCAAATTTATGCCAAACCGTGGATAGATCGGTTATTGAAACCGGCCGTAAATGATTAACTTCAGTAGGCTCTGTGAAGTGAATTACTTACATTTTAGACAACTTGGAAGCAACACCACCTGTGACTTTAGCAACTCGAAGGTTAGTCAACTCGGTTTTTAACTCTTCAAGTTGTTTGAAGAGATCCTTCTTGTCTTTATTCCGCAACTCGGAGCATTTCACCTTCCCCTGAAAATAGATAAAATCACAATTCAAAACACTGCACAAGTAGGAACCTTTGCTGTTTTTATTGAAACTATAACCTAACAACAAACACTCAATTCAAATACAATTCGGACACTCGATGATTAAACGCTATAAACTTTGAAATAACATATAATTCTATAAGGAACACAGCAGCTTAAATTTAAGGATTTTCGAAAGCTCTAGGACAATCCTACGAATTCGGTGACCGATTAATTGATATCACAGAAATACATTTTGCACACATTTGATTTAGACACAAATATTCTATAGTCTGGATACTTTTACTCATATTTGATGGATTCACTTTATTACGAGAGATAAACTTTTTAACAATACACATACCATTTTTAAAAACCTTCAACCCCACTCGCTTGAATTGACGTTTACCAAAAGAAAGAGCAATTTATCGAAGAGAGACTACCATAGATTATATTATAGTATTATACGAGACTACTAGAGACTAAACTAGAGATGGGTCAACTCGAGTTAACTCGAGTTAGGCACAACTCGAGTTGACTCGAGTCAGACCTCACGAACTCGAGTTAGAGGGGTGACGGAAATTGGGTGCGCTCGCGCCTTATCGCCCCAATCACATCGATGGAATGAACCAAACAACACCGAGTATTTTGACACGACCGAAGTTAGCAGATCAAATCTAACTTTGAGGTTACTTTTTTGGGGGCAATTGAAGTAAAGTAGTGGCACTTTACTTAAACTTTACACGGACTTTTTAGGAGCAACTAGAAAAGTCACTATTAACAACTTTATTTCAATTTCCCAAACTTGTACATAAATTAACGAACACATATTGGACTTTTTTGGCGGCAATTGAGTTGTCAACGTGAAAATTTTGTTTTTATTTCCAAAACTTGTGTTTCTTCGAGTGATAATGTGTAATATTGGTGGATTATTAACCATTATGTGTTCGTTAATGTGTACGAGTGTGGGAAATTGAAATAAAGTTGTGAAAGTGACTTTTCATGTTGCTCCATAAAAGTCCGTGTAAAGTTTTAAGTAAAGCACCACTACTTAAACACTATCCTTATCCTATCATCTCATCATCATCATCACCATCATCATTTAAACTTGATTCAACTCTCTGAGTTTGAAATCTTTAATACTTGACACTGGCAAATACACTAATCGTGTGACGCCATAACAAAGAAAAAAAAAAAAAACGAACACATACTGGTTAATAATCCACCAATATCACAATAATACTATCACCCGAAGAAACAACTTTGAAAATAAAATCAAAATTTTCATGTTGACATTTCAATTTGTGCAATTTGTTAATGGCAAAAATTGATTTGCCAAAAAAATCATTTGCCTGAGTAAGGAGGTTGGAACAGGCGTAGCTAGTCTTACGTTTGACGTTTTAAAGTGATTATAATATTATGTATCCTATGTTATAAATAATTTTGAACTTTGAATAATTACCGCCAAATAAGTCCATTAAATAAATTGACACTGGCAAATAATTGGGACGACATAATAACCCGCTATCCTGTAAACAGTAGCAAAAAAAACGATCTAAAAAAGGTATTTTTATTACCTGCTAACTCGAGTTGATTTAACTCGAGTTAAGTGAATTTTAACTCGAGTTGATTTAACTCGAGTTAAGTGAATTTTAACTCGAGTTGACTCGAGTTGAATTTATCCCGAGTTGTTCCATCACTAGACTAGACTAGTGTTGTGACTTGTGCCGGTTGTGCCTGTGTTGCCAACGATTTACAGGCGTGCCCATTACATTTGTCGATTTTCTAATAACTTGAAAATATTAACCAGAACCACATTTGTAACTTTTAGAATAGAAAAAACATACATAGTCATAGTTTTTACAATAACATTTCAATTAAAAATAAACCTGTAGGCTTGTAGCATTATTTAATACTAGCTGTTCCTCGCGGTTTCACCCGCGTGGGCTACAGTTATATATTCCGTATACTCCAAAATTATTCCCGCACTTCGGTGCCCCCTCACCGCGTTACCTGCTGTAGGTACCCATTATCCTATTTTAATTCTAAGTTAATTTTTCTTGGACCGCACGTTTGAACCGCGCAGGTAAAGGTCTTCCTGATCCGCGACCGCACTTTACCTATTTCATAGATTCTCCCGGTGCCCCCCCCCCCCCCCTCACCTCACCGCGTTTCCGCTGCGGTGCGGCGGTTTTATTTTTCTACTACTACTTACATTTTTAAACTCGTAATATCTTTCGAATGGAATGTCCGAATTGAATGATTTAAAAAGTTATATAAAGGCATTGAAGCAGTTTTGAATAAGAAGTAATTTTTTTTGATAAGGATTATTACCAAGATACAAATAAAGAGCCTTTTCTAGCGGTGGCATTAAAAATTAAAATTTTAAAACAAAAAATCACTTATTGTGGCATAACTATAATAGTTAGACATATGCTCTCCCTGATTTTTTTGTAGATCTAAATGAGACCTACAAACCCGTAATACATTGTTTTGGTCTAGTGTCAATAGTTTTTGCAGCGCACGCTAATATAGATTTTCGATTTCACACCTTGGGTTGCAAAATAGCAATTTTCTTACGGATCCCTAATTTTTTTGGAAATAAAATATAGCCTATAGCCTTCCTCGATAAATGGGCTATCCAAAACTGAAAGAATTTTTCAAATCGGACCAGTAGTTCCTGAGATTAGCGCGTTCAAACAAACAAACAAACAAACAAACTCTGCAGCTTTATAATATTACTAGCTGTTCCCTGCGGTTTCACCCGCGTGGGCTACAGTTTATCGCGATAAAAAGTATACTTTGTCCTTTCCCGGAGCTCAAATTATCTCTATACCAAATTTCATTTAAATCGGTTCAGTAGTATAGGCGCGAAAGCGTATATATTCCGTATACTCCAAAATTATTCCCGCACTTCGGTGCCCCCTCACCGCGTTACCTGCTGTAGGTATCCATTATCCTATTTTAATTCTAGGTTAATTCTTTTTCTGACCACGCGTTTGAATCGTGCTGTTAAAGGTCTTCATGGTCCGCGACCGCACTTTACCTATTTCATAGATTCTCCCTCACCTCACCGCGTTTCCGCTGCGGTGCGGCGGTTTTATTTTTCTACTACTACTTACATTTTTAAACTCGTAATATCTTTCGAATGGAATGTCCGAATTGAATGATTTAAAAAGTTATATAAAGGCATTGAAGCAGTTTTGAATAAGAAGTAATTTTTTTTGATAAGGATTATTACCAAGATACAAATAAAGAGCCTTTTCTAGCGGTGGCATTAAAAATTAAAATTTTAAAACAAAAAATCACTTATTGTGGCATAACTATAATAGTTAGACATATGCTCTCCCTGATTTTTTTGTAGATCTAAATGAGACCTACAAACCCGTAATACATTGTTTTGGTCTAGTGTCAATAGTTTTTGCAGCGCACGCTAATATAGATTTTCGATTTCACACCTTGGGTTGCAAAATAGCAATTTTCTTACGGATCCCTAATTTTTTTGGAAATAAAATATAGCCTATAGCCTTCCTCGATAAATGGGCTATCCAAAACTGAAAGAATTTTTCAAATCGGACCAGTAGTTCCTGAGATTAGCGCGTTCAAACAAACAAACAAACAAACAAACTCTGCAGCTTTATAATATTACTAGCTGTTCCCTGCGGTTTCACCCGCGTGGGCTACAGTTTATCGCGATAAAAAGTATACTTTGTCCTTTCCCGGAGCTCAAATTATCTCTATACCAAATTTCATTTAAATCGGTTCAGTAGTATAGGCGCGAAAGCGTATATATTCCGTATACTCCAAAATTATTCCCGCACTTCGGTGCCCCCTCACCGCGTTACCTGCTGTAGGTATCCATTATCCTATTTTAATTCTAGGTTAATTCTTTTTCTGACCACGCGTTTGAATCGTGCTGTTAAAGGTCTTCATGGTCCGCGACCGCACTTTACCTATTTCATAGATTCTCCCTCACCTCACCGCGTTTCCCGCTGCGCTGGGGTGCGGCAGGTTTATTTTTCTACTACTACTTACATTTTTAAACTCGTGATATCTTTCGAATGGAATGTCCGAATTGAATGATTCAAAAAGTTTTATAAAGGTATTGAAGCAGTTTTGAATAAGAAGTAATTTATTTTGATAAGGATTAATACCAAGATACAAATAAAGAGCCTTTTCTAAAGGCAGCATTAAAAATGAAATTTTTTATATAAAATATCACTTATTGCGGCATAACTATAATAGTTAGACATATGCTCTCGCGGACTTTTTTGTAGATCTTAATGAGACCTACAAACCCGTAATACATTATTTTGTTCTAGTGTCAATAGTTTTTGCAGCGCACGCAAAAATAGGTTTTCAATTTCACACCTTGGGTTGCAAAATAGCAATTTTCTTACGGATCCCTAATTTTTTTGGAAATAAAATATAGCCTATAGCCTTCCTCGATAAATAGACTATCCAACACTGAAAGATTTTTTCAAATCGGACCAGTAGTTCCTGAGATTAGCGCGTTCAAACAAACAAACAAACAAACAAACAAACAAACAAACAAACAAACAAACTCTGCAGCTTTATAATATTAAGTATAGATATATTAGTAAGTATAGATAAATCTGTAACTCATCGCTGTCTGTACATTGAAGATAATTGAGAAAAACTTTTATTGGGGGCCTTTATCAACGCAATAGAACCCAAAACAATGATTTTTAGAATTATTGTCTGTTTGTCTATATGTCTGTTTGTCTGTTTGTTTGTGCACGCTAATCTCAGAAATAGCTTAACCGATTTGGATGCGGTTTTCATTATTATATTATGGTTTTCTCCACTTAACATTAAGTGTTTGTTTTATTTCAATCGGTTCATAAATAAAAAAGTTATATCAATTTAAAGCATCAAGTCGGAAATTTGGTCGAGTCGATTAGATTATTGTAGCCCGGATAGCATATAGGTTCCTTTTTAACCCGGAAAAAGATTCTTGCGGGCTAGAAGGGAATACCATGGATGTAAACGTGAACCGCAGCTATGCCTATCGCCATCCCCATCCCCACATTTATGTAAATGCGAAAGTGTATTTTTCTGTTGGTTTGTTCGGCTTTCACGGCGTAATAATGCATGGGTTTTATGGGAAAACTAAAAGAAAACGAAATTTTTCGAAATCTTATACATGGTTGCTAGGCAACATTCTGTTGAATTGTTTACATGTCACGAAGAATATTATTGGCAAATGATGATGATTATTGGTGTGGATACACACGTAACAATTTATCGTAGCGATGTATCTGTTCTAATTGCTAACAGATCTCCGGTTATATCGAAAGTGTGTATGTATGAAAAATCGTTGCAGTATTTCTGGTTTGCGCAGATGAGCGAGCAAGTAACATTTGCTGTTCGATAAATCATTGTTGATCGACTTGATCGTATTTGCATAATTTTGATGGTAGCGTGTGTTTTGCTGCAATAAAACCGACGTCGGACACGGGCAAAAAAAGGACCTCTTTGTAAGTAGACGCGTCCGCGTAAAAGTTATAAAACGAAAAATATTAAGTAGAAGATTTTATACAAAGCTACAAAAACGAAAATCAAAAGATAATTGTGATTTGTGATGTTCGCAATCAAAAATCAATCCACTGTAATAAAATATATAGGGCCATCTATTTAATCCTAAGTCAGTGATTACATACACTATATGCGCTCTAATCAAACCCAAGACGTCTGAATTTGTAACGATATATCGTTACGTGTGTAGCAGTCATGATCTTATTATACCTTATTTACTTAGAACTACTTGGTATTGACGTTGATGTTGCGGGCTCGGGGCTACAATGAGGGTAGGACTTTTTTGGCGGCAATTGAGTTGTCAACGTGAAAATTTTATTTTTTTTCCAAAACTTGTGTTTCTTCAAGTGATAATGTGTAATGTTGGTGGATTATTAACCATTATGTGTTCGTTAATGTGTACGAGTGTGGGAAATTGAAATAAAGTTGTGAAAGTGACTTTACAAGTTGCTCTAAAAAAGTCCGTGTAAAGTTTAAGTAAAGCACCACTACTTTACTTAAACACTATCCTCATCTCATCATCTCATCATCATCATCACCATCATCATTTAAACTTGATTCTACTGTCTGAGTTTGAAATATTTTATACTTGACACTGGCAAATACACTAATCGTGTGACGCCATAACAAAACAAAAAAAAAAATGAGGGTAAGCGTATGTTGAGACGCAGGCGACGGAAGCGCTTGGCATAGTCCATGCGATGCTGTAAATTACACAGATACACTGTAATAAAGTACTTACTAAAACTGGTATCAAGAACAGACAGTATTCAAGTTGACGAGTACACTGAGTTTAATATTTAACTTATTTAGTGGGATACAACATGTGATCACTTTAAAAAGTCAAACTAATAACTAGCTATGTCAGATTACTATTTCGCCTTATTTGATTAAAATGGAGGATGTTCTCTACCTTCCCAAAGTTTTTTATTGAGGTTCAGTATCAGATTATGACATTAATAAGCTATTGTTACTTACAGTTTGTAATAGCGTTGCTTTTATGTCTGCATGCTTCTTTAAAATACGTGTTATGTGTGAACGTATGATATAAATACTATCCTACGCATTAATTAATACGCACTAACTTAATTTTTAAAAATTGTCATTGTTGCCGTAAAATGAAAAAACATCGCATGCTCATCTTTGCCTAAGCTTAGATATTACAAAAAATCAGCGCTGCCCCGCACTGCATCGATTGCGTCTCAGTATACGCTTAGACTAAAGATTTGCAAAGAAAGCAAAGAGTTTGCATAGATCGGTTTTTTGGTGAAATAGTTTTAATGCTAGAAAAAACTGTACTATTATAAAACGGTGTGGATTGCCCTCCTCAGGGGTTTTTCTGTTTATTACCCTTTCACGCCTAAAACTAGAGATGAAGTAAACCGATCATGATGAAATTTGGTATGAAGATAGATTAAGGTGAAGCAGAGGTAGAGGTAAGTACCTAAACAATGAATCTGAAATCGGCAAGAAAACGGGCGCCGTTCGACCACGACCTAAGCGTTGCAAACCGACGTCACTACCAATCCATACTACAACACAATCCAGTTCATATACTTATAATTCATCAATACATCATAGGGGGAATGAAGATAGATCAAACCCTGCATGGAGAAGGACATACTGGGATACTTTTTATCGCGTTAAGGTTTACAGTAGGTATCTCTGAGAGTGTACTAGTGTAGTTCACGCGAGTGAAACCGCGGGTCGCAGCTAGTCTCATATAAACTTGATTGACTTTTTTGGCGCCAATTGAACTGTCAACATGAAGATTTTGTTTTTATTTCAAAAACTTATGTTTCTTCGAGTGATAATGTGTATTGTAATATTGGTGGATTATTAACCAGTATGTGTTCGTTAACGTGTACAAGTGTGGGAAATTGAAATAAAGTTGTGAAAGTGACTTTTCTAGTTGCTCCAAAAAAGTCCGTTTAAAGTTCAAGTAAAACTCCACTACTTTACTTAAACATTATCCTCATCCCATCATCTCCTTATCATCATCATCATCATCATCATCATTTAAACTTGATTCAACCCTCTGAGTTTGAAATATTTTATACTTCACACTGGCAAATACGCTAATCGAGTGACGCCATAACAAAACAAAAAAAAATATAAATGTCTGAGTCTGAAATATTTTATACTTGACATTGGCAAATACACTAATCGTGTGACGCCATAACAAAACAAAAAAAAAACTGTCGTTATATTATAGGGTCCCTATATTACACGGCCAATATTACGCAACCAAATATTACACACCCTGTAGGTAATCCCTGGGGTCTAGGGAGACCGGGCTGTAGTGGACTGTATATTTGAAGGATTCTTGCCGGCGGGCAGAAGGAAAACACTGGTTCTGACTTCGATGGCTGGCACATGCGTCAACTCGTGAACGGGTGCTGCTTGTGGGGTCTGGTCTGCTTTGGTTGTGATCCCGCAACTCGTTAATATTCATGTTCCCATATCCCAATGTGTACAACCAAACAAGAGAAATCTTATTATTAGTAAAGCTAAATAAAAAATATCGGACTATTAGATGACAAAAAAAAAAAGCTTGGGATTTTAGTGAACTTGCTCCAATTCAATCAATTAGTAATAAGAATAAAATTGTCAATGTGATCGCGCCAAAAAAATTACCTGCCGGGCGTTTCTTGCCTGTTCTTTTGCCGGCGTAAGGAGGTTGGAACAGGCGTAGCTAGTTTTAAGTTGACGTTTTAAAGTGATCACAATGTATCCTATTGAATAAACATATTTTTGATTTTGATTTTGATTTTGAAGGCTCCGTATATTTCTTGCTTACTGGTGAACTGCTGGCGGACTACTACAACTTTCTCGCAAAAATGTCTTGCTTATATATGATTTAGAGGTCTCGCAACTAGCGGCGACAGGAGACCGCCTCTCTCGGCCGTTGGACCAATGGCGTCACCGTGTCGGGTGATATTGCTGTCTCTGTCGACGCGTATGGCTATCTTTTTCTAACAATCTAGTGTATTGCTATCCCTATCAGTTGTCTCTTTCTATTCTGCTAGTTGCGGGACTAACTACCTACATGCTATCTTTAATCATATTTACCATTTTCTAATAATTAACTTAAGTCTACGTTGCGTCGCTAACAATTTCCCCCCCAGTGCACGATTTATCGTGCACTCCTAATTCGGGTCGCGACGCTGCTGGCACGACGATGATGAGGCGCGAAGTAGGCCGCCTCAGCACTCCTCCCGCCGTCCGGACGTCCACGACTCTCGTTCTGCCGTCGGGGCCGACGTAGGTCTTGACGACTTCCCCTCGTGGCCATGTGTTCCGGGGTAGGGACGCATCGGCGATAATTGCGACGTCACCTTTCTCTGGATCCGTAGAACTTCTTCCGTTGAGTTTTCGTGGCATGAGAGTGGGTAGGTACTCTCGTAGCCATCTTTTCGTTTCCTTCGTTTTGTGAGGACGAAAGATTTCTTCCTTATTTTTCTGGTGGTATGGCTTCCACTTGGTGTCATCTCGCGCAGTGGCCGTGGCGAATCTCTTTTTCTTGCAAAAGTCTATGAACATAAAGACTCTGGCTGTCGCACGAAGCAGGCGCGTCCAGCTTGAGAATCTTTCCGGGTCTGGTAGGTCATGTTCTCGGCTCGCCGTAATGGTGGCAACTGTAGCTGGCTTCTTTTCTTCCCCAGTGAGTTCGGTCTTCCAAAACTTTTTCGTAGGCCACTCTGACTCGGGCCGGTACAGGAACTCGGGGCCGCAGAACCATCTCGACGCGTGACTGAAGTCCCTGGGCACTTCTCTGGTCGCATCATCTGCAGGATTTTGCTTTGTTGGGACCCATCTCCATTCAGGTGACTTTGTGAGGTCCTCGAGCTCAGCGAGACGATGAGCGACGAACGGTTTAAACCGTCGCGGATCGGACTTCATCCACTGAAGTACGGTACTGGAGTCGGACCAGTAGACTCTCTCGGTGATGTCTAAGTCGGTTTCTTCTGCGATCGTAGCAGCCAGTCTCGCTCCCAGAAGTGCAGTTTGCAGCTCTAGGCGCGGGATAGACACCGATTTGAGTGGCGTCACTCTGGCTTTTCCTGCTACGAGCGCGACGTTGACTTCACCGGAGGCGGTCGATGTCCTCCAGTACGTAGCTGCTGCGTATGCGGTCTCGCTAGCGTCGACAAAGGTGTGAAGTTGTCCTTTTCTTTCTGATGTCGATAGACATCTGGGGACCTTCAGTTGATTCAGCGTCTGTACGTCTTCGATGTATTCCAGCCATAGTTGTTGAGATTCTTCGTTGATGGTCTCGTCCCACTGCGTTCCGGCTCTCCAAATATCTTGGATCAGTCTTTTTCCCTTTATCAGGACTGGTGCGACGAGTCCCATGGGGTCGAATGTAGATATGACTGCGCTCGTGACTTCTCTTTTCGTTGGTGCTCGGTTTCCGTCAGTGATGTCACTTGGCGTGTTTCTCAGGCCTATGTTGAAGGCCAGTGCGTCTTCGTTTACGAGCCATCGTAAACCGAGCGTTTTCTCTTCTTCATTGCCGAGCCGTACTTCGTTCGGCGATTCTTCGTTCTTCGCTACTCGACGCAGTGCCTCTTTCTCGTTGCTAGCCCACTGTCTCAGCTCGAAACCGGCTGCCTTGTGGACTTTGTCGACCGCTTGCGCTGTTCGTGCCGCTTCTTCGGTGTTTGTAAAGCTCTGAAGGTAATCGTCCATATAATGGTTATGAACGATCGCTCTTGCTGCTTCAGGATGTTCTTTCTCATGTTCCTTGGCGTTCAGGTTCATGACGAAAATAGCTGTGGCGGGCGATGACGCTGCTCCGAATATGATAGACGTCATTCTGTATTCTTTCGGCTTCTCGTGCCGATCTTCACCTCTCCACAGGTACCTCAGACTGTCGCGGTCTTCGTCACGAATGCGGATCTGCAGGAACATCTCCTTCATGTCAGCTACCACTGCTACGGGCCCTTCTCTGAATCTGAGAAGTACTCCAAATAGTGATTGGAGTAGGTCGGGTCCTGGGAGCAGGGCGTCGTTCAAGCTCTTTCCTTTAAATCTTGCTGCGGCGTCGAACACAATGCGGGTCTTTTTCTTTATGGGATGCACTACTGCGAAGTGTGGCAGGTAGAAGGTCCTGCCCGGCGTGGAGTCGGCTGGCGCTTCTTCGGCGTACCCACTGGCAAGCAGGTGTTTTAATTGCCTTCCGTATTCCTCCTTCGATGTTGCGTTCTTGTCGAGCTTTCTCTCGATGCCTGTCAATCGACTGTGGGCCTGGACATAGTTGTTCGGTAGTGTTTCGTTGTCCGTTTTCCACAGAAGTCCAGATTCAAATCTTCCATCGGGTCGACGCCTCGAAGTTTCTTCGAGGACCGCCAGGGCTCTTCCGTCGGCGTCGTTGCTTGGGCGTCGTGGCTGTATGCCGATCGCTTCTAGATCAAAGTGTCGTTTGATCATCTCGTCCATCTGGTCTTCGTCACTTGCTTGTCGGCAATGGTTGACGAAGTTTATCGGTGAAGCGTATCCGGAGCGGTAGCCATGTAGCACCCAGCCCAGGCCGGTGAGTGAAGCGACTGGTTCGTCTGGTTCACCCTTCAGAATCTTCCTGGAAACGATTAGTTCCCAGTTGTCTTGCCCGATGAGTAATGCTGGTCTCTCTCGATCGTAGAGTAGCTCGTTTTTCATGTTTTGCAAGTGCTTGCATTTCTCGACGGCTTCTTTGCCGACATACTGCGGTGATAACTTCAAGTGTTGTACGGTGCGGGCGCCTTTGAGAACTCTCTTGTCTCTGCGATGCGCTCCTTTGATCTTGAGGTCCATCCGCTGTGAGTCCTTTTTCTCAACAAGTTTGCCGCCGACGGTTTCTAGCGTAAGGGATTCTTCCTTCCCAGTGGCTCCGATCTTTGCCGCGATGTCAGCATCGATCAGTGAGACGGTCGATCCTTCGTCTAGCAAGGCGAGAATGCGCGCCGAGCCTTTGGGACCGTAGACGTCGACTGGGATCATTTTCAAATAAACTTTCTTCCCATCGGTAGCAGCGTACACGGACTTCACCACGTGCGTTAAGTTTTCTTCCGTGGTTTGATGACACGGTGAGAGGTCCTGCTTTTCTCGTTGCACTGGTGCTGTCGTTCGTTCCGAGTGCAACATTGTGTGATGCGGGCGCTCGCATTTCTTGCAGCCTTGACCTCTGCAGTTGTTTCTTGCATGTCGTCGACGTAGACATCTGAAGCAGAGGTGCTTCTGTCTCGCTATTTCCCATCTAGCGTCGACGGTGGCTTCACGGAATTTCGTGCATTCCGTTACCCAGTGTGCTTCTTCGCAATTCACGCAAAGCTTCTTCGATGACGTGGATGGCTCATTTGTGGCTTCGTCGCCTTCGTGGGTCGAGTGAACGGGATATTTTGCGTTTCCTTTTTTCTTGCTCACGTCTACGGGCACGATTTTTCTGTACAGCTTAGCTTCGGCGCTCAGGAAGTCTCTCAGTTTGACTAATTCAGGGCCTTTGGCGCACTTCGATTCGAAGTCGAGCCATCTGGGACACTGAATCGGTGATAGCTTCGCCACGATGCTTCTGCAGAATTCCGCTGAGTACAAGTACTCAGGTTCGTCTAGGGCACGTATCGTTGTCACTGCGTTTTTGACGCAGCTAGCGAGGTAGCACAAATCTTTGGGCGAGTCTCCGAGTTTCGGGAGTTGCTTGATTTTCTCGAGTTCTGTTTGGACGAGCTGCTCCGGCCTTCCAAAATTTTCTTCTAGTGAATCCATCACTTCTTCGGGGTCGCAGGTGATAGACATTAGACATCTCACTGATTGATAAGCCGGTCCAAGTACCACTTTTCTCAGGCGAGCCATGTTCTGCACGTCGTTGAAGTATCTTGAGCTGTCTTTGTATGCTCTCTTCAAAGGCAGCCAATCTTCATGTGCCCCATTAAAGATGGGCAATTCTGTGTAACCGAACGACGTGTGCGGTACGGCAGGCTCTCGTTGTTTAGTGTTGTTGATCTTGATAGCTTCAGTCAGCTCTCTTAGATCACTTCTCAATGCGTTGTCTTGCATTGGTACCAACACGTTATCTTGCAGTGGTTCTTCCATATAGGTAGCTGTATGCTCCACCCATTGCTCTACTTGCGTAGATCGTTCGATTTCTAATTCCGCGCTCAATTGATCTTCAGACTGATAACAATTGGCGATTTCTACGTCATTCTGAGCGAGGATGGTGTTGAGACGGGCTTCTTCTATCTGGCATTGAATCAGTCTTCTGTTTGCTTCCAACGAAGTTAATCTTGATGACTTGACTGATCCCGGAACTACTGTTCTGCGAGGACCACATGTTCCCGAAGACGCGTACGGTGGAACTTGGTTTCCTCCAATGTTCTTCGGTTGCATGTTGGCTTCTGAAGGCGCTAACGGTGGAACTTGATTTCCTCCAATGTCCTTCTTTTTCATGCTCGCTTCTGAAGGCGCTAACGGTGGAACTTGATTTCCTCCAATGTCCTTCTTTTTCATGCTCGGCTTTTTTCTCTGGCGCGTTGCAGTCGAAGATGCGGCGGCGGAAGCACCAGCGGTCAATGTGGCATCGCTGGCTCCGGGTCTAGCGGTATACGCGGCGTCTACTGGGGTGGTATGACGCGGCGAATTCGCGGGTGCCTGCATATCGGCTGCGGCATGCGCCTGCTGAGACGTCCGTGTCGATGCAGCGGCGGCGGCGCGAGTACGAATCGGCATCGTAACTGACGCGGGAGCGCTCATACCGTAAGCGTCCGTCGCGGCGGGAATGGTCGCGGCGGGGCGCACGGGCGCCGGCATTCCAGCGGTGGAAACCGAGGGCGGGGCAGCGCCACGGGGCGCTACCGACGCGGCGGCGGAATGCACGAGCGGAGCTGTTCCTTTGTTGGCTGCTGTTGTTGCGATGGACGTCGAGGCAGAAGTGCTCGTTTCGGCCGGCGTGTTGATCGACCAGGCGGTGGTAGTCGCCGTTTCGGCGGAATTCTCCTCGTCGTCGGTGCGTCCCGATCGCGTCTTGACGGGCGATCTGGAACGTACGATTGGCATTTTCCTTCTTGACGATCCCTTAATCCGGCTCGAAGGACCAGGAATTGTAGGTAATCCCTGGGGTCTAGGGAGACCGGGCTGTAGTGGACTGTATATTTGAAGGATTCTTGCCGGCGGGCAGAAGGAAAACACTGGTTCTGACTTCAAGGCTCCGTATATTTCTTGCTTACTGGTGAACTGCTGGCGGACTACTACAACTTTCTCGCAAAAATGTCTTGCTTATATATGATTTAGAGGTCTCGCAACTAGCGGCGACAGGAGACCGCCTCTCTCGGCCGTTGGACCAATGGCGTCACCGTGTCGGGTGATATTGCTGTCTCTGTCGACGCGTATGGCTATCTTTTTCTAACAATCTAGTGTATTGCTATCCCTATCAGTTGTCTCTTTCTATTCTGCTAGTTGCGGGACTAACTACCTACATGCTATCTTTAATCATATTTACAATTTTCTAATAATTAACTTAAGTCTACGTTGCGTCGCTAACACACCCGATAATACGCGACCATTTGGTCTCGTAATAATTGGGTGTGTAATATTTGGTTGCGTATTATTGACCGTGTATTATCGCCCGTGTCAGTTTCTGCACAGGCAATAATACGAAGCCAAAAAATGACGTCAGCTAGTGGTCTCGTAATATCTGGCTGCGTAATACTGGTTGCGTATTATCGGGTGGACAATTTTGGTACAGGCGATAATACACGGCCGATAATACGCAACCAAATAATACACACCCAATAATACGTGTACATCACCACAGATTATATAGAATGCTCCATGCTTGATGCTTCGTTTTTGATCTAGGTTTGATCATTCCAATGCCGTTTGACCACAGATAAAAATAAAAATATTGGCGGCCCGCCGCACCCTAACCTACTGTGACACTATATTTTATTTACCTATTACATACTATCAATAAAATAATAGAATAAGATAGTACGCGACCAGATAATACACGGCCTGATATTACGAAGCCATGTACACGTATTATTGGCTGTGTATTATCGGTCGTGTATTATTGGGTGGGTAATATTTGGTCGGGTATTACTGCCTCCCATATTATAGTCCCCGTAACATTCTCTTCTCTTTGGTCCCCGTCTCCATCTGTCGTTGACGACGTTGACGTTCAGATTTTCAGATTCAGACCTTGTGTTTACCCAAATTTACCCAATCAATCTATGGTTGGACTTTTTTGGCGCCAATCGAATAGTCAACGTGAAAATTTTGTTTTTATTTCCAAAACTTGTGTTTCTTCGAGTGATAATGTGTAATATTGGTGGATTATTAACCATTATGTGTTCGTTAATGTATATGAGTGTGGGAAATTGAAATAAAGTTGTGAAAGTGACTTTTCGAGATGCTTCAAAAAAGTCCGTGTAAAGTTTAAGAGCCACTACTTTACTTAAACACTATCCTCATCCCTTCATCTCATCATCTTCATCATCATCATCATCATCATCATTTAAACTTGATTCAACTCTCTGAGTTTGAAATATTTTACACTTGACACTGGCAAATACACTAATCGTGTGACGCCACAACAAAAAAAAATCTATGGTTTAACTAGTCATGTCATGTTTATTTATTTTATAACCAGGATTGGATTTCGTACTATAATTATAGTATTTATACTATAATTTCATGCTGCGTACTATATACTTTCCTTAACCATGGATAGTACGAAAAAATACTATAATTTCATTACCTCACAAAAAGATTAAAAAATGCCAAAAAAATAATAAAAATAAGTGAATTCGGTGGTGATTGAAGCATTTCACGACTTCTCAATGTCATTGTCAATTATTTCATAGCCACAGATTATACATAATTGTCATCGATAAACTATTTACAGGGATTTCCGGTGAATGGTACAGGAACTTTGCATACTGCACTCTGTGCAGTAAGTAATAGATAAGTACATAAATGTCTAACAGCCTGACTTATTTATTGTTCCTAAGGTGGTACGGCTGTAATCTTATTTTTCATTCGTTCAAAATTTAAACTAAAATTGTAGTTATACGTGTTGATTTTAATATGTAACTATTTATATTAATAATATTAACGTGTACTATAATTTTTTCACAAATACTATCCTTTTCAAGTTTTTGTACTATCATTTTCAACGTACCTAAATCCAACCCTGTTTATAACCTAACTTATTCCTTCCTTTCTATTGGTTTACGTTTACGTTATGAACTAAGAAGATGCTAAACATAGAATCTGTAAAACGCCTTGCGTATGATTCATTTGCTTAAAGTAGGAAAGAAAATTTAAGCAACGTTCTTGAAAATATGTCTGCTTATAAGTCAAGCTCACAAATTGACAGTGAAGATGAAAAATATTGTATTAGTTATGAAAAATCTTTAGAATACTGGGCTGACATACCACCCACTGTCGATGGTGTACTTGGCGGTTTCGGTTTCATATCAAAAGTGGATATTGATGGATCCCACCGATTTCTTCAATCACTGTTCGATCTAAAAGTTCCCCCGGCCTCTGACGTCGCCGTTGACTGTGGAGCTGGCATTGGAAGAATCACTAAACATCTCCTCACACAACATTTTTCTGAGGTAGATGTTGTGGAACCAGACGAAAAGTTTATTAGCTCTATCAGAAATTTTGTTGGTGAAAATAGCTCTAAAGTTTGCAACTTGTACAAAGTTGGCCTCCAAGAGTTTGTGCCAGTCAAGAAATATGATGTGATTTGGAATCAATGGGTGTTAGGATACTTGACTGATGAGGATTTAGTTGCCTTCCTCAATCGCTGCAAGTGAGTGTGCTGTTTGTATTACTTTTACTAAATATTACCACAAAGCAGGACTTATGCACCTGAGAACCGTAGACGCTAAAATATATATTGACAAAGTGTAGTCCATGCGGGTGAAACTGCAGGACGCAGCTAGTATTCAAATGGAATCTTATAACCTAATTCCTTTATTCATTAAAATATTAATAGCTCGATAAACCCAGTTTGTCTTCTTTTGGTGCGTAGCATTTTATGTCAGCAAAGACAATAAAAGATAAATAGTAACTAAAATGGGTTAATATGTATATATAAAAATCAATTGCTGTTTGTTAGTCTTGCTAAAACTTGAGAACGGCTGGACCAATTTGGATAATTTTGATCTTGAAATAATGAAAATTCTTTAAGATGTCTTTTGATATAAAGTTATACTTCCTATAACATAATTATAGTGGTTGGCTTACCTAAATACCCATACATTGATTGATACACCCTTTATAGCGCAACAGCCATTCTTTATAAGCCAGAAGTATGTCAAATATGTTCATACTAGTTGCGCCCCGCGGTTTCATCTGCGTTTCATCTTGCCACTATCCCATAGGAACATTTAGCCTATGTGTTAATCCATGGTATAAGCTATCTCCATTCTAAATTTCATCTAAATCGGTTCAGTAGTTACAGTGATACATAGTAAAAAACATTCACACACACAAACTTTTGCATTTATAATATTAGTAGGATTTAGACATCAGTAAATATTATATTTCATCACCATTACTGTTTATGTTTAAAAAAAATGTATCCTGAAAACATAGATCCATACAAATAACTTCTATTAATCTAATTAATTTTGTTACTTTGATTATACTCAAAAATGATTAGTCAAATGCAGGTTTATTTATAATTGAAATAGATAGTAAACTAATAATTACTGCACAATCCCATATGGTGGGTCGGGGTCCACAACATCCAGACACAGAACAAATACTTGGGCTTTTTTTTCAATGCACAAATATTAGGCCTGTAGCGGGAATTATTGAACCCGCGGCCTCACCTTTCGCAGTCGCCTAATTGCGCCACATTGGTTGTTGATATTTGTCACATAGAATACCAAACTGGAGGTTTTACATAAATACTCATGAATGAACAAGATTTTTAAAAGAATTTCTTCTATTATGTTTACAACAAATAGATAGTTAACAACATAATAATTTGAATAAAATAAAGGTTTAAATATCGTCAGTTAGTGGACTTATTTCTATCATAACAAAAGGTGCCTGGTTTGACCCTGACACAAAGCTACATTTGCTATTCTACAACAACTGCTTGGTTTTCTATGTGAATTGTTGCACCTGTCACCTGAGCAAGTCACTGTTTTATTGTAATTTTCAATGTAGGTTTGGTTGTATGACATGGATTATTGACAATTGTTTTTTCTGTTTCAGAAATGCATTGAATAAAAATGGCATAATTGTGATTAAAGAAAATGTAACTTCATCAGGAAAACCAGAAACCGACAAAACAGATTCATCAGTCACAAGATCTTTGAAACAATACCAAAGAATATTTAACGAATGTAATTTGAAAAGAATCAAACAATGCAAACAAACTAATTTTCCCAATGGAATATATCCAGTGTATATGTTTGCACTTATACCTGACTGTTTATGAAAGGAAGAAGAATTGAACACAGCATCTAGATTGTGATAAACAATGAATTATATTGGTGTGTGAGTAGATCTACACTATAAGTATTTTAAATAAATTATTTCTTTATCTATACTATATATATATATATCTATACTTAATATTATAAAGCTGCAGAGTTTGTTTGTTTGTTTGTTTGAACGCGCTAATCTCAGGAACTACTGGTCCGATTTGAAAAATTCTTTCAGTGTTGGATAGTCCATTTATCGAGGAAGGCTATAGGCTATATTTTATTTCCAAAAAAATTAGGGATCCGTAAGAAAATTGCTATTTTGCAACCCATGGTGTGAAATCGAAAACCTATTTTTGCGTGCGCTGCAAAAACTATTGACACTAGAACAAAATAATGTATTACGGGTTTGTAGGTCTCATTTAGATCTACAAAAAAGTCCGCGGGAGCATATGTCTAACTATTATAGTTATGCCACAATAAGTGATCTTTTATTTTAAAAAAATATTTTTAATGCCGCCGCTAGAAAAGGCTCTTTATTTGTATCTTGGTATTAATCCTTATCAAAATAAATTCCTTCTTATTCAAAACTGATTCAATGCCTTTATATAACTTTTTGAATCATTCAATTCGGACATTCCATTTGAAAGATATCACGAGTTTAAAAATGTAAGTAGTAGTAGAAAAATAAAACCGCCGCACCGCAGCGCAGCGGGAAACGCGGTGAGGTGAGGGGGGCACCGGGAGAATCTATGAAATAGGTAAAGTGCGGTCGCGAACCAGGAAGACCTTTAACTGCGCGGTTCAAACGTGCGGTCCAAGAAAAATTAACTGAGAATTGAAATAGGCAGCAGGTAACGCGTTGAGGGGGCACCGAAGTGCGGGAATAATTTTGGAGTATGTATACGGAATATATACGCTATCGCGCCTAAACTACTGAACCGATTTAAATGAAATTTGGCATAGAGATAATTTGAGCCCCGGGGAAGGGTCACAGGATACTTTTTATCGCGATAAACTGTAGCCCACGCGGGTGAAACCGCAGGGAACAGCTAGTGTGTAATAAATAGATTCTGTAATCCACATTTCCCTTAAAAATAATAAGGAAAACTGTAATATAGGTAATTTTCAATGATAACAATAGAATTTTATGGCAACACAAAACTGATTTGATGATGGTAAGTTTTAAGTTCTACTATTAGCAGTTAGGTTCATTGAATTTACACATTTTCTTTCATATCATTGCACATTGACAGATAAAATAACGGGTAGAAAAAGATGCAGCTATGCAGTAGAAACACAATAATTTGTCCAAAGTAATAGGTCATTTCAGAAAGCAAACGGACAAATGATCTAAAAACCATAACAGTTGCTAACATTTAAAAAAGTAAGTATAATATATAATGGTTCATAATTACTGCAGGGTGCAGCTTGTAATGCATAGGTAGCGAAACATAAACTTACTGATTTTATTAGAATAGACAGCTTAAATGTATGTTTAAATAGGCGACTTTTGACAGGGAGACGTTTTTGAGATTAGATTACATAGATATGCTAAATAAATGATACTAATACGGTGTAAATCAATTGAACAATATATTTACAGGAAATTGAACACAAAAAGTATTATAACAACAGTACATACGTAAAGTTTAAGATGTATATTATAGTTAACATTTCAGGGAAAATGTGTTTATTATCATCTGACTACGTCTGACCTACGCGAGATATTAGAATAGCTAGCCCTTAAGACAGCCTTTAAGGGCGAACCAAGCTTCAATGATATTTGCGAATTGAACTCTATCTCTGGTAAGGGTGAAACCAAACGAGCGTAATTTTGTGAGTCGTGAGTCGCAGAATTTCGATAGCATAAATTCTGCTACATTCGGTTTCATACAAAAAGGCAGTTGGTGCCACACGACGACGCAAAATGAGTTGTCTGCCGACTCAATGCGCGTAAACTCGACCGAACTTCGGTCGTGATGAGGGAAGGGCAAATAAAGTATGAAACTGCCCACATTAATAGATCCATCGTGCTCGACGACACGAACAGCCCCTACCAACGCTCAATACTGAGTAAATACATTAAGTTCGTCTGGCAACTCAACAGAAATTCAGTTGAACGTAAAATGAGTGACCGAAAATACGCAACTCACGACTGACGACTCACAAAATTACGCTCGTTTAGTTTCACCCTAATGGCGCTCCATGAAACAAGTAGCAATGTACGAACGCCGTCTACCGCCGATTAGACTAACTTTATTTTATCATTTGCATATCATTTGAGAAACTTATGAAATCAAAAACTACAGTTAAAAATAGGGGATGAAAGTTTGTATGAAACTTTATCAATTTTAAACCGATCGGGCCGAGACTTTGCATGCATAAAGCTGTAGCTCACGCGGGTGAAACCGCGGGGAACAGCTAGTTTTGGTATAATTTTAATGTGTATAAGATGAACAGTTCTCTCAATTTTTGACAACTTATTAGATAAAATTAGGTAGGACTACTTATTTTTCTTTTAAAGGCCCTGCCGGATTTTTTAGACTTTTGTAAACTACGTTTAATCACCTTGAACATGTTTTGTACATACTATACTAGTTGTGCCCCGCGGTTTCACCCGCGTCTTCACTTTACCCAGCAGGAACCTTTTTCCGGGATAAAAAGTATAAGACATAAGCTATTTCCATTCCAAATTTCATCAAAATCGGTTTAGTAGTTACGGTGATACGTTGTAACAAACATTCACACACACACAAACATTTGCATTAATTTTAGTAGGATAAAAAAAAATATGTGAAAGGATTCGCCTCAATTCATGTCTTAATAATACAACGGTTTTTTTTGATTTGACCGAACATATCCCTAAAATAATAAATTAAATTTTATCTAATCTATATCGCGGTGTTGACTTCTGCCGTCATTCCTCACCTAGCAGTGGAATATCATATCAATACACAGTGTGGCTTTTTATATACATAATTATCGAGTGGCTAAAAGGTATTGATTTTGTACCTTGTGGCTCGGGTCTCAGGAACCTCACCACGCTGGGGACTGGCTACTCGATTGAGGGGGATATCCCATGCCTATCTGAAAGTAAAAATAATCAAGGCCGTGATTGCGCAAAATACCTCCCTGAGTATTGAATTTTTAATTTACAGTTCGTAACTTCGTAATAACCAATCCTTATAGAATAAGGAAAATAACTGGTAACCAAAAATGTAGTTGTTCTTAGCTAAAAGTAAAAACAAATTTATGTTTGGTTCTTTTTTAATCAGTAGTTTGGATGATTTAACACACTATCCAAATGCACATAATTATTACAAACAAATATCGTAACGACAAATAAAAACTTTCCAAATCACATGTAGGTAGTTAGGTACCTAATTACCTATATCTCCTAACGCGAAGTAGGTGCCTGGAAGCCTATCTTATTACCACAAAATAATCCCACTCAAATCTTAATTGTAGGTAAGTACATGTACCTACTTATACACCCACCCATGAGTCTTTATTAGTTTTGTACAGATAAGTAAGCTATTTAACACCGGGAGCTAGCGAACTGTAGTTATGTTGAAATTATTGACTTTGATGTAATTTTTCACGTATTCGCGTTCGTTTTCCGATAACATGGACCAGCACTCTAGTTCCAATAGCACTTCCAGGCTGATGCAGCTCTGAAGAATCTGATCTACAGATGTCATGGTTAAAAAATCAGACTGCATTATCCGCAATTCTTTTAAATATATCAACGGATTCTTATCTAGAATTTTGAAAATAGAATCGTCCGTGAGTTGAACGGCTGTTCCGATATGAATGAATTCAATGTTCAAACAATTAGTGAGCAGGAATAATAACTGTTCGTCAGTACACGCCGATACAAAAGTTACTATCTTTAAATTTCTGAATGGCGGAATCACCAATTTTTTCGTATACAGGGAAGTATGTTTTATTAAAGTGCAATTATATAACGTAAAACTTTGCAAAAATGGACACATTTGACTAATATACATCAATGCATTTAAATCTATCTGATCGACATGCTCAAGATGCAAATGTACTAAGTTGGATCCTTTTATTTCTAATACTTGTTTTACTTGGTCTGCATAAAAGTCACAAGACAGTAATTTTAACTCGCGCAAATCCTGAAGTCCAATAAGAACCATTAAATCGCTTTGTAGAGTGTTATGATAAACAGTCATATTTTGTATAAATGGACACATTTGAACAGCTAATTGCAGTTGATTCAATGTTGCATAACGGCTTACAAAAGTTTTTAACTTAAACTGCTTATTTTCTGCATAAGATACATCAATGTATTCTAAAACTTTCCCTATTTCATCGCATCTACCAATATCTTCAATTTTTGGACAAAACAAAAGCAATTTCACAAACCCTTCCATAGTTACAAATGTTCTGTACAGTTGAACACTCCTTAAATTTTTTAATTGAGTCAATATATCGACGCTATCATTAGTAATAGATTTAGAACAGGATACGTCTAATTTCTCAATCAATTTACAGTTTTTTACTAAACATCTTAAAATGTTATCTGTGCAATCGTAATTTATGAACAAATATTTAAGACTGTGTAATTCTTTAAGTGACTGAATAACGGCACCCTCCATATCTACTGTTTTCCACCCTCCTGAAAGCGAACCCAAGTTGAGATGGACCAGACCTGTGAGCATATACAATTTGGAATAAAACGTGGCTCGTAACATTTTTGGTATACCATCTATGGATACTACTGTTAAATTTTTGGTAAATATTGTTTCAGCCATTCGCACAATTACATTCATTTGAGTGACAAATTTTCCCATATTGACTCTGAATCCTAATGATTGTTTTGTTTTTTCTAAGAGTTCGGTTAACGCTCTTATCACTTCAGTAACCAACAAATCGTGTAGCATCCATGGCGTATTGTAATCTAAATAACTTCGAATATTATCAATTTGTCGAGAGAGTATGAATTGAGCTTTTGTTGTGTCCCGTTGTGTGAGCGATGCTATTGGAAACATCATCTTTTCCGCTTTTAATGCCACCCAATCCCCGAGTTTCACTAACGCCAATCTTTCAAGCTTTCCGGGCTGCTTATGTCTTGACATTTTAAATTAACCTGCAACAAAAAATGAATCTATAAAATATCTATTTAATAAAATAGTCCTTTAGAACCTCTCGTGGACTTTGAATTGCGCAAGAAAGAAGAATGCTTACCTATCCTATCTATATAGTTATTTAATATCTTTCTGACTGTCCCGTTATTACCTTTTTACCAGACAGTAATACGTCAAAAACTACATATTACATACCTACTGTACATAAGTCTATAGGGTTTTCACAATTACATTGCGCTTCCAGTATGTAGGGTATGTCTCATACATTCTAATACGCGTCTTTGGGGACTAGAGTTATTAGTGTTATAACTTACTAGTTGCGCCCTGCGGTTTCACCCGTGTCTTCCCGTTATCCCGCAGAACCTTTTTCAGGATAAAAGTTGCCTATGTGTTAATCCAGGATATCAGCTATACCCATTCCAAATTTCATCAAAATCGTTTAAGTAGTTACGGTGATATGTGGTAACAAACATCCACACACACACACACACACCACAAACATTCGCATTTATAATATTAGTAGGAAGTAGGATTACCTAGTTTTTGGCGATTATGCGAGATAAAAACATCAAATGTTTAGTTTCCTCTTGCAGTTCTTACACTCACAACCTTGAGAGACGGTTGATATGATCTGACCAGTTGCACCTGGGCATAAAAGTTTTGGGTTTTTTTCTCTTCCACGCGAGCGAAGCTGCGGGCAAAATCTAGTTGTATCTTTACCTACCTTATAATTAATTCAAACTGGCTATTCCCAATCCCACAATCCCAATGAACGTCCCTCGTCAACACAGCCCCAATTCTAATTACTTAGTTTTAATCTAATAATAATGTCACTAATATGTAGCACAAAAATAAATATAAATTATATTTTGTGAGCAAGTACTTCAACATAAAAACCGGGTCGGCAATAAATTGTTACTTACTGTTTTGTGCTCGAACACTAGATCACCACCAGTTTATAAATTATTCTCTAACATAAACTAAAAGTTAACTATAGCTCTTTAGCGGAAACCCTTAACAATATATTCACGTAATTTCTTAGCAATATGTACCTACTTACGTTGTGTAGGTGCTGAAATCTGAAAACCGTGCATCTGCGCTTGCGCAGCGAAATTATATTTAGACCGACCATAGATTTATTTTGTGCAGAGACGACAGACATCAACTATTTGATGTAATATTCGGATTGGTGGCGGTTGGCGCCATATCGCGCTTCTACTCGTTTAGCTTAGAGAACTTTGTCAGTCCTTCTCACTACTACAGTGACCAGTATTCCTATTTCTATTGCTTGGATATAAAACATCCGCGTTAACTGTAACCCAGCCTTATGAAATAGACAGTTTGTAACTCATAGTGGAGGAGGTATCGAGGCCTAAAAAAACATCAGTTAGTGATTACCCAAATATTTATTAGAATAAAAATTATTATGTAACATAATAAAAATAAAATGTAAAGAATAAAACAATAAAAATATTAAAGCATTGCATTTCTTTCATTGCTTTTTTCTAGCACGTATATTAATGCTAATTTGTGTATTTAAAATGCACGAGAACAATACCTTTTTATTTCAATACACTAGTATTAGGTACTAGTACATTAATTATCACTTGTCTTAACCGTAAAGTTTTATAAATTATTATACTTATGCATGTACAAAAATAGCATATTGTCTTACATCAAGCTACTGTGTTAAGAAAAATCGGTACACCTTTAAGTAGTGCAATTTATAATAGTACCTGCTGCCGTCACATAATTTAGGCCTACATCTAAGTTTCTGTTAAATTCAAATAAGACACAACATCACATCATCAATGTGATCACCTGATCACAACAGTGTCACAGCACACGTGCCTGCCACGCATGCAATAATGTGCAAATCTCTCTCACTTAATAGAATTATGATCTAATAAAAAATGTGTCTAATGACAAAAATATTAGTCTCTTTCTGTGTAGGTATATTTTTGGGGCAAACTTTTACAAAATTCCGTCGGGCCTTGGTTCTTTATCAATTTCGACATCTCTTACTAATATTTTATCACCCGCAACAACATTATGGACAGATGTACTTTTTTAAGTACTTATAGGAAAAAATAATTTTATCAATATTAATAATTCTTTGAAAAGTCATCAAGCAAATAATCACAACAGCTTGAATCGTCTAAAATTATACCAAAATATAAGCTTAAATTTATTAATTGATTTTATATCTTTGGAGGCGAAGAGGTATAAAATGTGAAATATCGACGGTCAGACAGTTCTAGGAACGTTTTTGTGCCCATCTCATGTCATCGGCTCGAGGTTTGCATCCGGTTAAAGCTTCGATGACGGTCTCTAGCGAGGACCAGAAACGGAGTTTTTCCAGTGGCCAGTTGAGCCAACCGGTGGTGATACAGAAGTAAGTCTCGTGCGGCGCGACGTGGTGGATGCGGTGGTGGCGGCGCGGGAGCACTATGTGCCACTCCTGCAACCACACTACCCACGCTGGCAGCCCGAAGTACGTGTGGGACCACTTGTGGATCTGAAATATAATAATTCAAATTGCATACACCGTACTTACTATCTGTCGTCATGTAGATAATAGGTAGGTCTCCTACCTGATTAGTCATTGCCACGAAGATGCAACACAAGTACCAGTACGCGATCCAGTGAAACTGTTCCGTGATGTGTTCATCATCGTAAGTGATCAATTGCCACACAATGCGCGCTAGCACTGGGACGGTGATAGCGAAATTGTCGCCGTTTGTTTCGACGAAGTCGTGGCGCGTGATCGACGTAGGATCGATGTGGTGCTCGCGGAATGGACGTATGAAGTTCTGCAAAACATTCCTTTTATAAATAAATGAACGTCTCATACATATTTTTTTTCAAACTTTTGAGTGAGCCATGCACCACGCTTTTCTTAGTGTATTTATTTGTTTTAAATATTATTCGTGCCTTGACACTATTCAAATGTAAATAACATCAAGTTTTCCTAACACAGTTGTATTTATTCTATAGGATCAATCTGAAAATTGAGGTTATTTACAACAATTGCTATTTGTAAAAGAACAATAATATAATGTTATTCTACATGTTATAAATCAGAAGTTAATACTATCAAATTTATTTAATATTTTAATAATTATTGCGAAAAATACTCAAGCATACTATCAATTATTTTTCTTTTATCTCTTAAATTCATAACATCAATTATTTTTCTCCTATTCTATAAATAGTATGAACATTGAACATGTTAATTAATGTGAATATGAATAAAAATACAGGCATGCGGTTAAGTTACAAACAAACGTAAGAAGGAGGAGGTTCTCAAATCAACGCATATATTTTTTTACATACTAAAATAATGTAAAGTTGAAAAGCTAGGTTTACAGTTTATAATATCTACTGTTCGGTATATTTAGCTATATTTAAGTACACAACATATATATTCGCTGTATTATTATTAGGTGTATGTAAACATGTAACTATGAAACTAGACTAGGAACAAGTGATGGTGGTAGTTTCTAGAGAGCAAACTACAGTTTACCTTGCCTATAAGAGGTAGGTCTACCGCTCCCCAAGTATCAGCAGCCCAGTGCACTACTCCTGACGCAAAGTCGGCTGTCAAGACACCCGCTATTGCCGCTAAAACGAGTGACGCATCCGCCCGGATGTGTCTGGCCATGAGTATCCCAGCACTCGCACATAATGTGCAACAAAGAATCACGCAAACCAACTCTTGTAGTCTCTTGCCTGTTAAACAAATATTATTCTTATACTCATAATATATATTCTTTGTTGTAAATATAAAAATCGACCATATTACCTTTAGTGAAGGCATTATAAAAATGTGCAAAGCTGAACTTGGCCCTAAAAAATGTTTTCTTCCAGCAAAGCCATGAGGACAGAGAGCTGTCAGTGTACATATTATCTATACTTAATATTATAAAGCTGCAGAGTTTGTTTGTTTGTTTGAACGCGCTAATCTCAGGAACTACTGAACCGATATGAAAAATTCTTTCAGTGTTGGATAGTCCATTTATCGAGGAAGGCTATAGGCTATATTTTATTTCCAAAAAAATTAGGGATCCGTAAGAAAATTGCTATTTTTTAACCCAAGGTATGAAATCGAAAACCTATTTTTGCGTGCGCTGCAAAAACTATTGACAATAGAACAAAACAATGTATTACGGGTTTGTAGGTCCCATTAAGAGCCTGCATTACGTCGTTGACCTTGCTTGATCAAGTGAAACTGCTCCGCGCACTCCGCGCATCCCCTCACCAAAATTACGCGATCTGCGGCCAACGCGCCCGACGCGACGCTCTCGCCATGCGGCGCGGCGCGGTACCTCCTCTACTAATCGAGCCCGCCGTATCTACGTATACACAGTAGCAACATCCTACTATAATATTATAAATGCGAAAGTTTGTGTGTGTGTGAATGTTTGTTACCACGTAACTACTGAACCGAATTTGACTGATGAAATTTAGAATGTAGACAGTTTAGGTATTGGACTAACACATAAGCTAATCTAATTTTGAGAAGTCAACTCTGAAAGGGGTTAAATAAGGTGGATAAGTTTGTATGAAAAATGTCATTCCTTGGTTCGATTGACTCAAAAATAGGTACAAATAAACCTTAAAGTAAATCATTGAAAACGCATTTTTTATTTTTTGATATGTATTACTTCTACGGGGTGTGCCATAGAGTTTTAAAGTTTGTATGGTTTTTTTTTTATTCCTTATGTGGATTTTCTTAAAAGTAGGTACAAATAAACTATAAAGTAAATAATTAAATACGTATTTTTTATATTTAAGAAAACCCCTAGAGGTTGTGCAATGGCGTTCAGATTCTAAAGTTTGTACAACACATCAATTCCCACGCGGGCGAAGCCGCGGGGCACGGCTAGTAGTCGCTGCCGCGCCATTTGAATGTGCGCGTGAGTGAGTAGCGAGCGCCGTGTACGCACGGGCCGGCCTGGGACTCAGTAGGGCTGTGCCACGCGTTTGATCGCGCGCATTTATGTATGTACTACACTGCTCGCTCGCTCGGATTTGCTGCTCTCACTGACTATTTTATTTTTATAGTTTATAATAAATCGTATTTATTAATTTATAATTATTAAAATGTCTTTAATATGCAACCCATTTATGAATTGGTAAAACATTTTAATAAATTACATGATTAAACACCTTGCGCTGTCATAATACACAGATAATATAATCTATAAAAAAAGGCATGTTAGTTACAACACTTAGGTATAAGTCGATAACGGCTGGACCGATTTTTATAATCTTTGATTTTTTGCATTTGTCTTCGTCCGGAATAAGATAAAATATGATACTCATGAATAATAAAATTAATCATTCATTTGTTGTAAATGGTATACCAAAATGCAACTGACATGGTGTAACAAAACACAACTGACAGCTAAACGTAATGTTGTCTATGGTTAATATTGAAGTTGTGAATTGAAGATGTGTTTGTTTTATGCGAGTTTATTTATTATTAACGTAAATTAATTTTAAAATCCTAAATCTGCTCATTTATTGCCTCTTATGCGGAAAGAAGTTCGCCGGGTCAGCTAGTATTTAACTAAAAATAAAAGTGACAACCCTATGCATCACCGCAAGAGTAGGCAATTAACTCGCCGCGGCACTATGCACCTACCACTTATAGCCTATAGGTAGTTCATCGTACGACTTTCAGCTACAAAAATAGGCGGAGAAAAGTGGCACAGGTCCGTTCAGCATGGCGGCTCGTCCCGCACTGACTTTATGGGCGACTGAGGGGTGTACGTGCCGATTTGCGAGTATGAAATACGTAAAAAATTCGCAAAAAATAATTAAAGCAGTATTTTCAAAAAATGGCCTGAAGGTGTCCTGGGTATTATATTTTTTTATAAGCTGATGGTTATAACAAGTCTTTGTTACATATATAGTTTAGGAGTAAAGTAGTATTAAACTTTTAGGAAATGGGGACTTTGCACATTTGTTTTCAATATATAAATACATTTTTTGCATTTTTCGGCCTGAAGGTGTCCTGCTATATATCAAGTAGATTAACATATATTTTTATTAGATTTTTTTTAGACCAGAATTACACAGAAAGATAGCTTTAAATAACCCCATTTTTGGAAACCTGCGCCTTAAGATCTACAAAAAAGTCCGCGAGAGCATATGTCTAACTATTATATTTATGCCACAATAAGTGTTTTTTTTATTTAAAAAATTTAATTTTAATGCCGCCGCTAGAAAAGGCTCTTTATTTGTATCTTGGTATTAATCCTTATCAAAATAAATTACTTTATATTTAAAACTGCTTCAATCCCTTCATATAACTTTTTGAATTATTCAATTCGGACATTCCATTCGAAAGATATCACGAGTTTAAAAATGTAAGTAGAAGTAGAATAATAATATATAGTTTAAAAAACTAAAAAAAAACACTTTAAAAACGCACTCAAAAATATAAAATAATTAAATTGACTTGTATTAGTTACGATATAATGGTTAATTCAAAAAGTGTGGAGCGCTTTTTGGTTGTGTGTATTTTTATTTACCCAGTAAAAGAAGCGCACACTTTTTGAATTACCATTATATCGTAACTAATACAAGTCAATTTAATTATTTTATATTTTTGAGTGCGTTTTTAAAGTGTTTTTTTTAGTTTTTTAAACTATATATTATTATTTTTTTACTTTTTAGTCTTTTGTTACCAAGTCCAATCTGTCGGACTCATCAAAAGGAATCATATGAGCCCAAACTCGAGGGGTTTACTAGTAGCCACTGCAGAGATCCCCTACCCACCTTCTGGCTGCATCATCAGACCCTCGTCACCAAGTTCAATCTATTGGACTCATCAAGACGAATCATATGAGCCCAAACACGAGGGGTTTACTAGTAGCCACTGCAGAGATCCTCTACCCACCTTCCGGTTGCATCATCAGACCCTCGTCACCAAGTTCAATCTATTGGACTCATCAAGACGATTCATATGAGCCCAAACACGAGGGGTTTACTAGTAACCACTGCAGAGATCCCCTACCCACCTTCCGGTTGCATCATCAGACCCTCGTCACCAAGTCCAATCTATTGTACTCATCAATACGATTCATATGAGCCCAAACACGAGGGGTTTACTAGTAGCCAGCGAAGAGATGCCCTACCCACCTTCCGGCTGCATCATCAGATCAGGTCGATGATACCAAATTATTGCATTGTCACCGAGATTACATACACATACAAAGTTTCAAGTCGATACGACAATTAGAAGTAGGTGAAAATTGACTTCTAAGATTTGATTACATTGTTAGTTAGTTAGTTACAAGTCAAGCTAATAAAAGTGTTTTAATAAACCCGCTGCACCGCAGTGCCGCGGGAAACGCGGTGAGGTGAGGGGGGACCGAAGGCGGGAGAACATTCTATGAAATAGGTAAACTGCGGTCGCAATTTGCGAACCAGGAAGACTTTTAGCTGCGCGGTTCAAACGCACGGTCAAAAAAAATTAGAATTATAATAGGATAATGGATACAGCAGGTAACGCGGTGAGGGGCACCGAAGTGAATATATACGAGAGAATATATACGCTTTCGCGCCTAAACTACTGAACGGATTTAAATGAAATTTGGTATAGAGATAGTTTGAGCCCTGGGGAAGGACATAGGATACTTTTTATCGCGATAAACTGTAGCCCACGCGGGTGAAACCGCAGGGCACAGCTAGTTGGTAGATATATATTTAAGTAGTGTACTTAAATAATAATTGAAGAATGTGCATGTGAATGGCTAATCATTCAAATTTTAAGGCCATCAATATATTAATAAAATAGGTTTTCTATCAACATATTTTCTTGCTCATCGTCAACTCATTGGCTTGCAAAAAGGGTTTAGAAAAGCTGGGCTTGAGTGAGGGAGTGTGAGTATTTTGCGCATATTGTATTCGTCAATCTTGATAAAATGTACCAGATGCTACTATTGAAAGTAATGATGATGATTTTGAATGACATGGAGAGTAACGAAGGAAAGTATAATATGTTTTCTGTGCTTGTGCATTCTTATTATTGATAAAAGGAACATTCCGACATTGTTTTTTTATATAAATGAACTAGTAAGTAGTCTCTGAAACTAACTACTCCCCCATTTTAAAAATTCTTTCACTGATAGAAAGCATCAATATCACTGAGTAACAAAGAGTATTTTAGTATGTTACATTATAAGTCACCTTTTAAACCTTCCGTGAACTCCCACAAACATTTCAAGATGAAAATTAGCCAAATCGTTCCTGCCATTCTCGAGTTTTAGCGAGACTAATGAACAGCAATTAATTTTTTATGTATATATAAGAACTAGCTGACCCGCGAACTTCGTATCGCCAATAAAAGTCACCTTTTAAACCTTCCCTGAACTTCCACAAATATTCCAAGATCAAAATTATCCAAATCGGTCCAGCCATTCTCGAGTTTTAGCGAGACTAACGAACAGCAATTGATTTTTATAAATAAGAAAGAAGAAGATTAGATCAGTAGCTTCAGATTTTATCAGTGCATCCCAACAATTATAGAAATAAAAAAATTTAATCTTTTTATAAAGATATTAGTGTAGATAAATAAAAATAAATATCAGGGGGACCATTGCACACAAATTGATCTAACCCCAATTTAAGATGATTAATATGATTATATTATCATTGTTACATACAAATTACAATACAGATGAAAAAAGAGTAAAGGGAAATTTTATTGCTGTCATGATATTGCTGTTGTCTACATGGGCAAACCCTCTGGGAACAGGTGATAATATTACAATAGGAAATACTCTAATTTTAAGCACTTGCCTTCAGCACAATTTTGATATCATAAATATGATTATTATACTAACTACCTACTATGGAAGGAACTAAGCTAGGGTAATAACATTTCATTCAAATTAAACAATATTCCTTCTAGTATTCAATGACATATTTTTGTGAATGTAACTAAAAAGCTAAAAACATACTTTGTCAATATGAAAGACAAAATTCTATCTAAGCAGATGTATATAGTAGTAGTTGGTAGTATCCCTGCCTGCAAAGCTAGCGGTCCCGGGTTTGAATCCCGGTAAGGGCAAGCATATGTGTGATGAGCACAAATATTTATACCTGAGTTTTGGATATTTCTATCTATATATATGTATTTATTTCTCTATATAAGTATGTATATCGTTATCTAGTACCCAGCCCATAACACAAGTTTCGAGCTTAATTTGGGGCTAGGTCAATTTGTGTGCAAGTGTCCCAGATATTAATATATACATATATATTTTTTTATATAACCCACCTAATAATATTTTAATATTGCAAGATGGCAAGTGTTTACAGTTTGATAACAAAGGAAGGTGTAAAAATCTTATCTGACAAGCTGAGAAATTGATTGGTTTTTTTAACAGTCACTATCTTATTTATAGGTACATGCCTGGACTATACAGCTCAGCAAGCTCTTGGGCGCCTCGGTGGCGCGGCCCCCAGCGCGGCTGCTTGCCCACCTCACTCGGTAGCTGAGTGTTAGCGTTAGGATCATCCTCTGACATAGAATGCTCCAGGATCTGGCGTTCGGTTTTAACCGGTGCTAATAATGTCGTTGCCATACTACTTGCGTAGTCAAATCTTTCACAACTTATTCCATTGACACCATCTCTTTTAGCACATGGAGGTATCGGCAAAGGCAGTGCCATGGTTTGTATGAATTACAGCAAATTAAAACTTCAGAGAGAACTTTTACAAGTCATGAAATACAACTTCAAATTTGAAAATTTAAAAGAATTTAACATTACAAACGAAAATACTCTACATTGTTAACGTAAGGATGCATTTGAATTGATTGTAAAATAAAAAAATACAAAACAATCCGATAAAATGAATATCTAAACACTTGTGTAATTTGATTTGAACTAAAAAAAATTCTGAATTCTGACATGACCAGGGTTGGATTTAGGTACGTTGAAAATGATAGTACAAAAAGTTGAAAAGAATAGTATTTGTGAAAAAATTATAGTACGCTTTAATATTATTAATGTTATATATAAAAATTAATCCCTATTTCCCTTGGTCACGGCATCGCGCGTGCACGGCAGGACCGATTTCACTTATTATTGTTTTGTTTTGTTTTTTATGGCGAGAAGATTCTAATGATAGAAAAAAAATGAAAAAGACGTTTTATTGCGATAAACTGCAGTCCGCGTGGGTAAAACCGCGAGGCGCAGCTAGTTTAAAATAGTTATTAAAATCAACACGTTTATCTAAAATTTTTGTGTTAATTTTGAACGAATGGCGAAATAAGATTACGGCCGTACCACCTTATGAACAATAAATAATTCAGGCTATTTGACATCTATGTACTCTATTACTTACTGCATAGAGTGCAGTATGCAAGTTCCTCTACGATTCACCGGAAATCCCCGGAAATAGTTTATCGATGACAATTATGTATAATCTGTGGCTATGAAATAATTGACAATGACATTGAGAAGTCGTAAACTCCTTCAATTACCACCGAATTCACTTTTTTTTGTTATTTTTTTGGCATTTTTTAGTCTTTTTGTCAAGTAATGAAATTATAGTATTTTTTCGTACCATCCATAGATATAAATAGTATATAGTACGAAGCATGAAATTATAGTATAAATACTATAATTATAGTACGAAATCCAACCCTGGACATGACTGATAACATTTGTGTTAGCTTCGTGAACGTGACATTGATACTCGTGAGCTCGTGACGTTCACTTCACTTCATAACTCAATGTGAACATTTTTTTTTGTACTAAACTTTCCTGCAAGATATGATTTATGTAATCATTTTTTTAATTCATTCGAATTACATTTTTATGAGCCGATCATTACTTAGGCCTCACTGTATGTGTTTTGCTCTTAACTAAATTATCTGTGGCATATTTATTTTCTGACAGACTTAATTCACTATAGCCCATAGATGTTTATTCTTTTCCTACTTCTATGCCAAAGTTGGCGTTAACATCACAATGGTGTCGATTTGGTTTTGCGTTCTCTAAAACTAAACTTAGTTTGACAGGTATAAATGTAATACTGTCCTTTTTTTACTTCAGTGGTTAGAAAAAGACAGCAATACTATCAGACATATCAAACTTAGTTTAGTTAAAGAGAATGCAAAACCGAATCGACACCAGTGACTAGTAAAAAGATAAGAACCAACTTATGTTATTGCAAGTATGCAGTGTAAAATATATAAAATAAATTAGTGATCTCTGTTTGTTTGGCGCTGACTCAAAATTACGGTATACTTGCATAGCCTAAGAACTTCGTTATTATGTTTATTAGATTTTGCTTTTCAGTTATTTCGGCGGTTTAATGTCTTTGGCATAGATTAATGGTCTTTGGTAAAAAGTTTTTTTTTAAACATATTATAGTATGGGAAAAATGAGATAGCCAAGCCATATTCCATATCTTGTCATGTCAGCGCCATCTGTCCATAGTTTTAGAAACAGAACTGTGTTTCTTCAGCTGGCTGAAAAACCTACGATTTCATTTGAATGGTTTGTGCCAACTGTGAAACTGTGAGTCATTTGTCAGCTGTCTGACAGAGTGACAGTGTGTGTGACGCTGTCTAAAATTCTGAAGTACTGACTGGAGCGCACAGACATGGAATTTTCGGATTTAAAAATCGATGAAACTAGCTTACGAATTAAAAGGCTCTCTCAGTCTGTTTACTAGGTGATTGCAGTTTACGTGAGCTGAGACTTGTTAACCATGAAAGACACGAAGAAAAGTACGATGTCAGGCAATACGAATTCAGTGCTCTCTAATGAATATGTGGACGCCTTCAGTTCAATAAATGAGCGACCGGTGGATGATATATCGTTAGAGTTCTTCTACAAACCACATACTATTACTCTTTTAGCTGTTTCCATTGCTGCAGTTATCTACACAGCATTCGTCAGGTATTTATTGCAGAGCTATTTCTTTATTATTTTTCATAACCTAGCGATACTTTTCATTATTCATGATGTAATCTTGTATAACCAACGTTTTTAAGGATCATTGTTTATTTAGTTTATTCGGTAATTTAACTTCCTACTATGACACTGTTTAATTTATATGATATTCATCTCTAGCTTTGTGTCTTACTCACATGGACTTCGACACTGCATTGTTAAAGTTTTAACTATCCTTGATCTAATTCTAGGTCTTATTATTCTTAGAGCGCTATTATACTATATCTACAATTGACATAATTTTTAAATATTTTTGTACATAGTTTCAAGGATAAAAATAACCATTTACTTATTTAAAAAAGAACTGGATAGTGATAAAAAAGAACTGGATGTTGATGGTATATTTAATTTAATTTCAGAGACGAATCAAGTATTCAAGGCAATATATGGTCAGGGATATGCTGTGTGGTGTTCTTCTTCCTGATAGTGTCTGTCCTCACATTCCCCAATGGACCATTCACACGGCCACATCCAGCTGTCTGGAGAATTGTATTTGGCATGTCTGTATTGTACCTACTAGCTCTATTGTTCCTCTTATTCCAAAGTTACTCAATGGTATATGAAATAATGTACTGGATTGATCCAAACTTGCGGAACTTCCACATTGACATGGATAAGGTATATTTGCTTTCATATAATATCCCATATTAACAATATTATATTTATCTAAAGTTTAGTTAGTAATAGCTAGAATTATTTTATTTAAACTTTGATAATTATCATCATGCTTCAAAATAAATACTTCATCATTATCAGCTTATTACGTTCCCACTGCTGGGACTCTGGCCTTCTCTCAGGAAGAGAGGGTATAGGCCGTATCTACCATGCTGGCCCAGTGCGAGATGGTAGTAGTAGGCATCATATTGTCTATGCACTAAAGCAGTAAGGACGCCATTTCTGACCATTTAAATTTCACTCAACCTATGGTTTCATTTTTATTTCTGTCTGTGTGTTTGTTTGCTAGTTATAAATTCAGAAACTACTAGACAGATTTTGAAGTATTGTTTGGAGGCTTAGATGTCTTCAAAACTGAGGCAGACTGTGACATTGAAGTGCTGAGATATGCTTGCTAATGTGTTAAAATTTTTGCATGAACTGCTATGACTCGGGCACAAGGTTGAGATCTTATAGCTAGTTTAAAATTTTTATATGTGTTACAATTTGATGTTTTCTTGCTTTTCAGGAGTATGCAGTTAATTGCTCAGATATAAGTTTTGCAAAATTTTGGTCCCATGTGGATGTGTTTGCTTGGGGTCACTTTTTGGGATGGATGTTTAAAGCTATACTCTTTAGACATGTTGGATTATTATGGGCAATCTCCATTATGTGGGAAATAACAGAAATAGCATTTGCTCACTTGCTTCCTAACTTTTTGGAATGTTGGTGGGATTCAGCTATATTAGATGTTTTGATTTGCAATGGATTAGGCATATGGTGTGGACTCAAGATATGTAAAGTACTGGAGATGAGAGAATATAAATGGGTCAGCATAAGGTATGCAATCAAAGCTTCATGAGTATTTTTGTACTATTCTACAATATTTTGAGAATAATAGTAGTATTGATTGAACTGGTATACATAACATTTATCTGTGATTTTTCAGGGATATATCTTCAACCACCGGAAAAATAAAAAGGGCTATTCTACAATTCACCCCCGTTCAGTGGACTCCAGTGCGATGGTTGGACCCCACTAGTCCATACATGAGATTCTGTGCTTTGAGTCAGCTGGTTGTATTCTGGCAAATATCGGAGTTGAACACATTTTTTCTAAAGCACATATTCGAAATGCCTCCATCTCATCCTCTAGTCATAGCGCGCCTTTGCCTCATAGGGGTCATTGTCGCCCCTTCTGTAAGGTAAATCTCCCCTTATAAACCAGATATTTCAACTGAATATGAGTAGGTATACATGCGTATGGTATGAGTAGATATTTTTGAAGGTCTGAGTATGTTTCCTGTTGGTAGTATCGGAGCAATATTTTCAAAGTTCAAAGTGTTTATTTGCATAAATCATGGTGAAAACATAAAATTAGCCTTAGGCATAAAATTGTCAATTTTTCTATGTGGCATACAAATACATAGTATAATAATGATTAAAAAATTAAATGACAATTGAAAGTTAAATTAAACTTCAATGTTGTGATATCAATCCCTTTTTTGTTTCAGACAGTACTACACTTATGTAACTGATCCAAACTGCAAACGTGTGGGTACCCAGTGTTGGGTTTATGGTGCCATAATGGTGACAGAGTCTATGCTGTGCATTAAGAATGGCAAAGAGCTCTTTGGTCAAGCTCAAGTGTGCAATGTTATTGTGTGGCTAGTCATACAGATATTAGTCTCGGTTGGCTGTGTTTATGGAGTTGTGCTGTACCACCGGTACTTTGAGGTAAATATGTTATAACGGTGTGTTATTAATTTTTTATGTAATGGTGTTTAGTTGGTAAGCGGTCACCTTCACTTATGGACATTTGAAACACTAGGGTGTTGCATTGTATGTTATTGATTATGTCTATACAATCATTGTTTTTTTTTTTTACTATTTACAGGGTAGCGTTTGACCACAAGTCACCTGATGTTAAGTGACGATGTGGTCGAAGATGGCACCACGCTACACCTGGACTGGGAACTGGCTCTCAAGTGAGGCTGCCGGAACACACCGTTAGGTGCTTGGCGACAGATTCTTAACAAGAGGGTGGTAGCTAGCCAGACGAGTACTAGAAAATACTCTACCACCAAGCTATGGTTTCATCACGATGTTTTCCTTCACTGAAAGCTCAAGCTCATTGTAGGATTCGAACCCACGTCTTACGGATCGCAAGCCGACGTCACTACCACTGAGCCATCATCGCTATACTATGTTTTATCTATAGTAATATACATAGTATTATAATGAGGGAAAGTTTGAGTTTTGATGTAATATACGGAGCTACTGATCCCATTTTGAAATATCTTTCACTGAAACAATGCTACACTATTCCTAAGTGGCTAAGGCTATGTTTTATTTTTATAAATATCCAGAAAATATGTCCAAGAGGACATATTATATTTTGGCAAACAGCTAGTAATTTTTAATAGACGACTGACGCCTAGCCTAGAATTTTTTGGGTCATGCCTTTTTCACTCAGCATGTGTGGTGGATTGAGCCCATTCTTTCTCAGCCTACTGAACCCGTGACCTCGTGCTTCGCAGTCGGCTGTTCGTCGATTGCGCCACACCGAACGTCAGTTAGCTAAATAAAGGACATCATCGGGATTTCATACATTTTTGGTCCAAATATGAAAGTGCCGGCCAATAAAAAAATATGCTGCATTCTGTTAGAATTTGTCCCCCTGAGTATTTATTATTATGACACCAAAGCTGTAGGGTCATTGTCCTTGGTTTTATTAGAGTTCAAAAATTCAACATCTTCATACATTTTCAGTGAATTTAATAAACAAAAACAATAAAACCAAGGACAATGACCCTACAGCTTTGGTGTCATAATAATAAATACTCAGGGGGACAAGTTCTAACGGAACAGCATATTTTATTACTGGCCGGCACTTTCTTATTTGGACCAAAAAAGATGATGTCCTTTACGATGATTTGCAAATATGTTTATAGAAGTACATACTGCAAATAGGTGTGACTTGAGTAATCATCATCATCATCATTATCAGCCTTCCACGTTCCCACTGCTGGGACTCTGGCCTTCTCTCAGAGAGAGAGTACTTGAGACTTGAGTAATAGGGTGGTCCTATTGTCCTTGATCTTTCTTCGAGGCAGTCTGCTTGGATAGTATTGGATTTATGTAATAATATTTAATTTATTATTGCAGCCAAAAAATGACGGTGCAGATAGCCCTAAGAAGGAGGACTGAAATGTGTAAGTTTTCATTAATTTTTGTTTGCCACTAATTGAACGTAATGTTTTGTGGCGTACAACGTTTTTTTTTTCTTATTACAGGCTTGGTGATACATATTATGACGATGAGTGTGACGTCTGGACGAATGTCCCAACTCCCAATTGACGTAATAATAGTGTGTTCTGAATTCGAATATAGATTAATTGAAGATGTACCTATTTCAGTAGATATTTGTGATTTAGAAAGTATTTTATTGGAGTAACGGTCGGGGATGCGTTGCATTGTTGCATTGCTTGTGAACTTGTCATACACAACCAGCGCATTAAAACTAGGTACTGCTAGAGGCGATCGAACGTACTTTGAGTAGGTAGCTAGTATTCAATTTCAGCTTTGTCCGTTCATATTCAAAAATATACAATCGGTGCGATGTAGTGTTTTTAATTTAGTTAGTGAAATTACTAACCATTGGCACATTACCTATTGTGTGTGACATGGCCATAAATATTAGAAGCGCGATTGAAACGAGTGCAAAAGTAGGTATCCAGCACTTGAGTGTTGTAGATATTGGTACTACCGCGTGACACAGAAAAGTAGTTACTGCATATCCAAGTTGTGTTACTTATAATTAATGTTAATAGACCATATTAATCCATTCCGATTAGATTCACACAATGCTCTTGTTGTGGATGAAGGTAGGTAGAGTAAAGGCTTTATTTTCATGTAATAGGTCCTACCTATGAAAACTTCAGTGTTGTATGTATTTTGTTTGCAAGAGTTGCATGTAGGTATGTTTTATGTATACCTACCTTATCCTAGTAGGTTATTGTTTGCTCAATAGTGTGCAATAATAAGTAGTATTAATATTAATTGTGCAAGAAGTACCTTTTGTTTCTTCCAAACTCTCCACTTAGCATAGAACTAGTATAAACTCTTTCTCTCAATTTTATATTTTGTTATAACGTCTCTCTTTTGTAACGTCTTGTGTAGCGAATAAATTTGTTTGCAATTTTATTATATACTAAGACAAGTGTAACCCGCTGTTTCACCCGCGGTGGACTACAGTACTATAAAAGTATTCTATGACCTTCCCCAGGGTTCAACTATCCTCATACCAAATTTCATCAAGATCGGTTCAGCCTAAACCATGCGCGAAAAGCTAACAGACAGAGTTACTTTAAAATGTATTTAAATCAGTCTATCGAATAGTTTTATAATATGCAATATGAAGTGCCAAATTCTCTACCTAAAGTGTTAAAGGCCGAATACGCGAAGATATCAGGCAGAAGCTACCGTTTCTTCCACACATGCCAAGGTAGCTCGATTTGTGGCTCGAAGAACAGCATCGCTGCACCGTTCTCGTAGAAGCATTTAAGGCTCGAAAGCTGGCCTCAATCGGCTTCATAAGCATTTCCCAATATTTGTTTGAGTCAAGCAACGAAAGAGTAACTATTATTAATTATTATAATTGGTCCAAAACTCTACACTATTAATACACAAAGCCTTAATCGAATGAGACCGCATAAGCTACATATTTATGTCTATTTTTTAATGGTTGGAAGAAAAGTCGATTCGATCACTTTCTGCTCGTTGCAATAATCTAAATTTTATTTTTCTATAAACAAATTAGTTTGGGCGAAAAGTTAAGAAAGAAAACAAACCAAAAACTTATGTAGGATCATTTAGTGTAGATATTTTAATATATCTATGTGAGATACTTTCAGTTTCTGATGACAATGTAAATACCTCTTTTAAAATGTGTTAATTACCTTATGTACTCCTATGTGTAGATAGGTTTAAACTTTTAGCTAAGGATCTTGGCAATCCTGGCGCACTGTTTGCCATTTTATTAAAAAAAACACATTAAAGTAGTAGCCATCAATACAAACAAAAATATATGAAGAAAAAATGATTTTGTTTCTTCACACTACCGTGCGTGGCGTCTATTATGTCATTTCTGTGACCGTGTTGTACATAGTTAGTAAAGTACTAAGCACAGTGTCCCAAGTTCGGACGCTGTCCCTGGCAAACGTTTGTGTGATGGTCGTGTTTCTTTCTTTCTTCCCGGGTCTTTAATGATACAGGGAGTCCTAGTCCAGGATTGTGAGTAAACATTATTTTCTTATTTCATGTCGGCTATCGATTTATTTGAAAATTGGCTCGGATTTTTAGCGATTAAAAACTAAATGGCAAACAGTAGTGTGCCAAAAGTCGTTAACCCGTAACAAGCCCATCAAACTCTTGGTATAAATATATTAGATACGCGAATTATTTTAATTCAAATTTACCTAACTTGAGTGATGAGTAGTGATGACACTTGACTGAAAAAATGTATAGCTTGAAACAAATAAAAATTACACTTAGGTATAAAACGCACTAAAAATATAAAATACTTATATTAGTTACGATATAATGGTTAATTCAAAAGGTGTGAAGTTTTTGGTGGTATGTACTTTTATTTACTTAGTTAAAGAAGTGCTCCACACTTTTTAAATTAACCATTATATCGTAACTAATAAAAGTCAATTTAATTATTTTATATTTTTTAGTGCGTTATAAAAGAGTGGTTTTTAGTTTTGTTTAAGCTATATATGTATTTTATTTTTTACTTTTTAGTCTATGTAACCAAGCCCAATCTATTGGACTCGTCAAAACGAATCAAATGATCCTAAACTCGAGGGGTTTACTAGTTGCCATTGAAGAGTTCCACTATCCATCAGATCAGGTTGATGATACCAAATTATTTCATTGGCATCAGGATTGCATATACATACATACAAAGTTTCAAGTCGATACGCTAATTAGAAGTAGGTTAAAATTGACTAAGATTTAATTACTTTGTTACTTAGCTACAAGTGAAGCAAATAAAAGTGTTTTAAAAATAACTAGCTTATACAATGAGTTTGATGGACGGAATGTCTTTGTATTGTACCTAATTGCATTTGGTTATTGTGTTGAGTGTTACCTTAAGATGTTTTTGCTGGGCAATAGTACTATGTACTTATTAAATTTAATTATTATGTACATACTATATAATATTATTTTATTACTGTGTTTAAACATACAGTCTTCAAAAAGTGTGTCGGAGTTTTGGTTGGCGTAGCGTATTCTTGTAGCGATCTTCCTGAACTTTACGTAAAAGATAGCAAAATACAAAATACGATAGATACCTATTACCTGTACGAACTGAAGTGCCGCCATTAGAGCTCTTAATCTAATAATACTTTTGTTCAACAAACATCTTAATGATATTCTGTGAATTGTTTATTTACCTATATGTGTAATAAATTATTTTGTTGGAGCGACCACTGCCTTTGATTACTTTTCCACCTACACCAAATTTTTTATTGTTAATAAAGATAAATGTGTAGGAGCAGATAAAAAAATAAACAATAAACATATTTCATTAACTAGCTGGTGCCCGCAGCTTCGCCCGCGTGGATGTCGGTTATCGCGACCAAAAGTAATCAAGAAATTTTGATCCAGTTCCCGCAACCCATGAGAACCTATTCCAGGAATAAAAAGTATCCTATATATTATTCCGTCCTATTATCTATTCCTGTACCAAATTTCAGCCAGATGAATTTCTGAAGTTATCCCGAAGAAGATATAAAAAAATTGAGCATTATACTTTAACGAATTTAGGGTACTAATTTATACGCCTGCACTTCCTGTTATCTGCCCAAGTAACCACAAACCAAACTCTATATTCGCAGGATGTTCTTACCTGTACTATTTATTATATAGGGGGCATACACAGAAAAAATTTCAGCTTTTACATTAAAAAACGAAGGTCTGGCTGTCGTAGGCTCTGGGTCTATATATCCACACCATTAATACTTTACCTACTACATATCGAAACTATTTCATAAAAAAAAAACAAATCTATGCAAACTCTTTGCTTCCCAAGTTCCCACGTGTCCAAATCTTTAGGCTAAGCGTACGTATATTGAGACGCAATCGATGCAGTGCGGGGCAGCGCTGATTTTTTGTAATATACATATATGCATAAGCAATGATCAGCATACGATGTTTCTTTTTTCTTTTTGCGGCAACAATTACTATTTTTCTAAATTAAGTTAGTGCGTATTAATCAATGCGTAGGATAGTATTTATATCACACGTTCATACATAACACGTATTTTAAAAGAGCATGAAGACATAGAAGCAACGCTATTATAAACTGTAACTAACATAACTCATTAATTTCATAATCTAACACTAATACTGAATAAAAATCTTTAGGATGGTAAATAGCCTCCTCCGAAATAGTAAACGTTATCGCGCCATAAAAAAAAGAGAAAATCACCAGAAAAGTACCTGCCGGTCGTTGCTTGCCTTTTCTTTAGCTGGTGCAAGAAAGTTAGAACAGACGTAGCTAGTTATTAGTTTGTCTTTTTAAAGTGATTAAATGTTGTATAAGTTTAATATTAAACCCAGTTTATTCGTCAACTTGAATACTGTTCTTGATACCAGTTTTTTGTACTTTATTACAGTGTATATCTGTGTAATTTACAGCATCGCTCATGGACTATGCCATGCGCTTCCGTCGCCTGCGTATCAACATACGCTTACCCTTATTGTAGCCCGCAACATCAACGTCAATACCAAGTAGTTCTAAGTAAATAAGGTATAATAAGATCATGTCTGCTACACACGTAACGATATATCGTTACAAATTTAAACGTCTTGGGTTTGATTAGAGCGTATAGTGTGATCACTAACTTAGGATTAAATAGATGGCTCTATATTATTTTATTACAGTGTGTTGATTTTTGATTTCGAACATCACTAATCACAATTTTTTTGATTTTCGTTTTTGTAGCTTTGTATAAAATGTTCTAATATTTTTCTTCTTTCAATTTTCGCGCGGACGCGTCTTACAAAGAGGTCCTTTTTGTTTGCCCGTGTCCGACGTCAGTTTTTTTGCAGCAAAACACACGCTACCATCAAAATTATGCAAATACGGTCAAGTCGATCAACAATGATTTATCGAACAGAAAATGTTACTGCCGTCGCTCATCTGCGCAAACCAGAAATTCTACAACGATTTTTCAGGCACACTTTCGATATAACCGGAGATCGGTTAGCAATTAGAACAGATACATCGCTACGATAAATTGTTACGTGTGTATCCACACCCATAATTGTCATGCCAATAATATTCTTCCTGACATGTTAACAATTCAACAGAATGATGCCTAGCAACCATGTAAAAGATTTCGAAAAATTTCGTTATATTAGATTTTCCCACGGAACCCATGCATTATTCCGGGATAAAAGTGGCCTATATTACTCTCCGGCGCATAAACTATCTATATGCAAAATAATACCCTGATTAGTTGTTTTGTTACGCCGTGAAAGCCGAACAAACCAACAGAAAAACACACTTTCGCATTTACATAAATGTGGGGATGGGGATGGTGATAGGGGTAGCTGCGATTCGCGTTTACACCCATGGTATTCCCTACTATCCCGCAAGAATCTTTTTCCGGGTTAAAAAGGAACCTATATGCTATCCGGGCTACAATAATCTAATCGACTCGATCAAATTTCCGACGTGATGCTTTAAACTGATATAACTTTTTTATTTATGAACCGATTGAAATAAAACAAACACTAAATGTTAAGTGGAGAAAACCACAATATATTAATGAAAACCGCATTCAAATCGGTTAAGCCGTTTCTGAGATTAGCGCGCACAAACAAACAGACAAACAGACAAAAATTCTAAAAACCATTGTTTTGGGTTCTATTGCGTTAATAAAGGCCCCCAGTAAAAGTTTTTCTCATTTATCTTCAATGTACAGACAGTGATGAGTTACAGATTTATTATATGTATAGATTATAATTAGAATTGAAGATAACATAATTATATAGTAGTTTTAGGGGGTAAGAATAGAATCAGTTTTAAAACTACTCAATTCAATCCAAAGTTATATTGCAATATTCTTAACAATTTACTGATAAATAGTCACGCCCAGCGAATCACCCGAGTGGAGCAAAGTTTATCACTATATCTAAGTATCCTATGTCCTTCTCTTGGGTCCAAAAAATCGCCATAACAATTTTCATCAACATTCAGCGTGTGAAAATATATCAAACCGAAAGAGATTTACTTGCGCATTTACAATATTTTTAAATAATACAAAGATACATACGTTAGGTATCAATAATGATCAATTTATTGATTAATAATAATTATAAATATATTATACTAAGTATTCTGCACCCTTTAAAACCATCATACAATTTATGAATTAAATACACATGCGACTTCTGTCCTTACAAGTCAATGGAAAAATCTTAATAATAATAAAAAATAAAGTTGATAATAAAAACAGTCGCTTATAATTCCAAGTGCAAATTACAACGTGTCACGGCAACGTGACGCAAGAAAAAATCCGCGCTGCGACGTATTTTGCGTGCAATTTGAATCTCGTAGAACATGAGAGCGGTGGATTGTCAGCTCAGAACGACGCGCGAGGTTTACTTTGTATGATTTACGGCCAAACCAAAAATCGGCCGACCGAACTTATTGTACGTAATAGTATTTGCTACAATCAAAGTGATGATATTTATAAACTGGGTTAGAATATATAAAAATAAAATGATTTTTACACTTCAATGAGTTGTCCAGAACAACAGCTACAAGGGTAAAAATCATTAAATTTTATTGACTTTTGAGGATCTATCAAGGAGTTTGTTTTTAATTTTGAAAGCAAATTCATGACCTTTTGGATATCTTCGTGTTTCGCCTCAATCTGAAAGTATGATGACAACTCTTTGTCTTCAGCAAACCTAGTAAGTATTCCGGTCAGTTCATTTAGCTGACTTTGCAATCTAGTACATTCTGATTGGAACATTTTTATTTGAGCACTCCTCTCTTCATCTCTTTTTTTTAACAAGCAACGTTGCTGCTGGTATAGGGCTACATATTCGCAAATGGTATCAGTTTCGTTTTGCAACTGCGTTATTATATGTTCGAGCCTGTGTTTCTCATCCGATAGATCTGCAACTTCGTCCATTATTTTAAGGAAGCGACTTTGTAATTTAACCATGGCATCATCTTTAGGAATAGCTGCACTTTCCTTTATACTTTTACATTCGACCGAAGTACCCTGACAATCACTATGATTTGAAGCCATTGTCGCACAAATTTCGTCTTCGTCTATGTTATGTGTTTTATTTTCATTATTTAAGATTTCTTGGAAATCAGTGTTTCCATTGAGAACCTTAAGATTTTCTGCAATATCATTGTATTTTTGTTCTACAACTCTGTAGTTTGTTTGAAGCCTTATCATTTCTTCATCTTTAGCCTTGAGTTTATTTTTCATGTCGTTGGCCTTCTGGTCTATTTCAGCTAATTTAATAGTCAGTTCTCTGTTAAGAAACTTCTCGGCAGTTATTTTTTCTGTTAGTTCCAATTTATCTTTAGTCTGTAACAAGATAAAGCCATAAATGACTTGAGTCCTTATTAAATACACATATATTCACATATATTATACACAAGATTATTATTATTTATTAAGTACCTACTAGTTGTATATTATACACATATATTCAAACACACATTTGTTAGTTCCAATTTATCTTTGGTCTGTAACAAGATAAAAGCCATAAATGACTTGAGTCCTTTTTAAATACACATATATTCAGTTGAATGCAATTACTATTCACGTCAATTGAAGTAGAACATAGTATGTACTATTATAATATGATCACTAGCTGTGCCCCGCGGCTTCGCCCACGTGGGAATTGGTGTGTCGTACAAACTTAAGAACGCCATTGCACACCCCCTAGAGGTAATTTTGAAAATAATAAAACATTTATGTATTTAATTATTTACTTTATAGCTTATTTGTACCGACTTTTAAGTAAATCAACTGGAGGAATACAAAAAGTCCATACAAACCTTAAAACTCTACAGCACACAAAGCTTGAACCTCAGACTTACCTCAGTGATACAAAATGTGTAAATAATAGCTAAAAGTTATTCAAGGCAATATTTGCAAAAAAACAGCTTGAAAGCCCTCTGGAGTACTGGTTTAATATATACACAGATAAATTATAAACAAAAATGATAGCATTAATTGCAGGTAGTGTAGAACCAACTTACCATTTTAACAAATGCATCTTCTAAACCTTGGATATCTTGTTTTAATTTCTTATTCTGCTCAGTTGCTCTTTGGGCTGCTATTTTGTCACTGGCAATATCTGCATTTAACTTCAACAAACTAACATTTTCGCTACCTTCGTGAACATTAAACTCCTTTGACTGACTTAGATTTTCTAACTCTGCTCTGCTTTCTGAATACAACTTTTGGAGCTCTTCATACTTGGAATTTGAATCTTTCAGATTTTGCTGTGAACAAAAAAAAAGATATAATTAATTAATTATTTAATAACATTAATATTGGAACATAATATATTACCTACATAAGGTATGATGAATACTGGGTAAAATTACCTGAGCCTTCTCAAAATTGTCTCGCATCTCATCTAATGCTGTAGAATCAATGACACTTATTTGCTTTTTCACTACATTTTCAGACCTTTTATAATTTTGTATTCGTATTTCCATATCACCAATTTGTTCAATGAGACTGTTTTCTCTGTTTGACAAATTCTGTATTTCTCTGGTCAGTTCTTCGTTTTTCTTTGTCACTTGCTTCAATTGATTATTCAAGTCACCTACATAATGCTCATAATGGTTATTTAGTTGTTGGTAATCCTTCAATTGTGTTTTTGATTGTTGTTCTAAACTTGATACTTTTTGCATCAAAACTTCATTTTCATGTTTTAGAGCGTTCATTTTATCCTCAGACATATGAGTATGTGCCCCACTTGTCAGTTGTTGCAACTTAAGTTGTACAGCATCAAGCTGATTCTGAACATTAAAAAGTTGACAATGCAATGAATCATTCTCAGCTTCTTTTGCTGTTAAAATAGATTTAGTGAACTCCAGTTGCTCTTGCAAGTTATTCTTTTGATCTAAGAGTGATGATTTTAGGTCACTCAGTTCCATAATAGCTGTATCTTTAAACATGAGCTGTTCAGTAGCAGCTCGGTATTGATTGTTTAAATTCTTCAAATCATTTTCCAAGTAGTTAACCTTTTGACAAGCAATGTCATAATTTTGTGTAGTTGTTGTTAGATGATTTTCGATATCAATTAGCTTTGCTTGTAAACTATTTATTTCAATTTCAAGGTTTCTTTTATTTGATATAAGTATTTCAGTTGCATCAATATTAGGATTATTATAGTTAAAACCAATAACAGTTTGTTTCTCAATCATTTCCACTGTGTGTTTATTTAAATTGGCATCGATTCCTTCTGATTGGTTTATTGATCTAGGTTGTTCAATGTCTTCTTTAGATAATTTGTGGCTTTGCTGGCCATTAGAGGTCAATATATCGCTGGAAATATAAGAATCTGTGTAGGAAATATTTTCTTGATGTTTTTTGTCTTGATGATCCTTTAACTGAAAATGTAGAAAACATGCGAGTTTGAGATAACTATAATACCTGAAGATACCTTTTGGGGTCATTTATAGTTTAGTGTACTTTTAACATATTTATTCATCCTGATTAATATTATAAACATGAAAGTTTGTGAGTATGGATGGATGGATGTTTGTTACTCTTTCACGCAAAAACCACTAAACGGATCTGAATGAAATTTGGAATGGAGATAGCTTATATTCTAGATTAACACATAGGTTACTTTTTATCCCGGAAAAAAGTTCCTGTGGGATAACAGGAAGATGCAGGTGAAACCGCGGGGCACAACGAGTCCATATACACTCTTACTTCAAGCATATTCTATTCAAACTATAACTTTGCAATTTAGAAAAAGGTATCATTGAGAGTGTTCCCAGCATTCATTAAAATCAATATTTATTACGCACCTTTTATATCTCTTACAAAACATAATACACTGAATTAGATTACAATAATAGAATGCATATGATATTGCATAATATGCTAACAACCGGCTGAGTCTTGCACAGTTAGGAAAATATAAATAAAAAGTAGCTTAGCAGCCAGTTTCAATAACCTATCTTCTAGGTAAGCATGCTCCATCATCGACCTCGTCACCACTTACCATCAGGTGAGACTGGGGTCAAATGCTTGCCTATTGCTAATAAAAAAATAAAAAGAAAACCTTGACACAAGCTTCATAGAAGTATTGTCCTATCTCTAGTAGGGCAATCCGTGAATTGACAGGTTATTGAAAACCACTTAACAATCCGAAATAGTGTAGCTTTCTAATAGTAAAGTAATTTTTCGAATCAGATCAACAGTTTTAGAAATTATCTCCAACAAATATACAAAACCATTTAATTGTCTATATTATTACAGTATAGAAATATAAATTAACCTCATTAGACTAAATGCGAATGATAACTACGCCAATGGTTACCAGAATATTACATAAATTAACAAGCGTCCTGTCGTCTACATGACGTGTCTCCTAAATAAGCACTGCTACATAAACTTACACTAAAACAACCAACCATAATTTAATACTGCTCGTCATAAAATTCACTTCATATTGTGAAAGATTTTAAACATACAAACTCTGGTGTAATATTTTTTTCCAAAAAGTAGAGCAGGCCTTGAAAATGATGTAAAAATAAAATGTCTATAGAATGACCTTTTTTCTGGCCAAAGCCAACTTCGCTGCCCTCGCATCCATTTTTTAACTAAGTTACCCTTAGTTATCCACGCACTTTATTAACTTTGATAGAAATTAAATAACTTTCGCTGGTACATACATATCAATGAAATGAATAGTTGAATAGTAGGTATATTTTGTGTAAACTTTACTTTAATTCTAAATTGTAACTTGACAGTTGACAGCCAAGGCAACCGGTGTGGATGACGTGTGACGTGAGTGACGTGACCATAGATTAAGTAGACTATATACTACGTATGGACGTGACAAGCTGGCATAAGCAGTGCTGCCAATCTATAATTTTGGAATTCCCTGCCGCATTAAGCTGAATTACCGCTTTTACCCGGTAGTCTTTCCCCTACGTAACAAATCATAAAAATAAAGCGTTGCATTTGGTACTATATAGTATAGGTAGTACCTATACTTGTTACATTGTATTTTTATATCAAAATAGTGACCCGCACCGGCTTCGCATGGGTATAAGGCCCTATTCAGTGCGACGCAGACCATCCGCACGCGGACTAGGTTTTGCGTCCGTCGCGGATGAATTTATCGTTCAGTGCGATGCGGATCGTGATCGAGAGTGGCACAGTGTACCCTCTCGGTTTGCACATTTGACGCAGCCGCCATGACAACGACAGTACGTCCGCTCCGCGCGCCTGTCCGCCGAGCACTGAACAAATACATTAGAACCAAGCACCGTCCGCCCGCGGACATTCGCGGCCCGGAGGAGCGGCGCGGAGCGATTTCAACCGCGCGCGGATAGCTCTCCACGTCGCACTGAATAGGCCCTAAGGCCCTATTCAGTGCGACGCGGATGACCTACGCGGACGTCCGCGACGGACGGTAAAATGTATGAAACCTTACAGCGCGTTCAGAGCGACGCGGAGCTGTCCGTGTCGCGGAGAGTGTAACGGAACGTTACAACTCCTACATTATGTATTATAAAAAAAAGAAATACTAATCTACAATTATTTAATTACACTTCTTATATTCAAATCATTAAAAAATATATACAATTCAACATAAACCTAATAATAAAGAAGGCTAATTAAAGTAGTCAGCTGTAGCTGAGCAGCTGTGGCTGCTTATGTATAAGTAGCTTCGTTCACTCGCTCCGTTCGCAATTCACCGTTATCGCAGTGTCCGGTAGTGGGGAACCCCGACGGGCGAGGCAGCGCCGGACGACAGTAAGCGGCACCGGGGCATCCCAGCGTACGGACGTACCGCTCCGCACTAAGTAAACCGTTGAAATTATACACTAATTTCTCAAATTTACTAAGCAATAGCTTTTATTGTTGTGTTTTCCCCAAATCGGGTGAGTGTTGCATAATTATTAACGGCATAACAATTGTAATTGTAGTCTAGTAAATCATTCAAAATTGTCACGTCATCCTACGACGATTGAATGATTTTGCCTGTTTTATTTCACACTACGCAAGCTTGGCTTGTTTAGTGTGTAGTGGTTTTAATTATAGTAATGTAGTCACTACGCTATAGTTGGAATCATAATTATTATTGTAGTATGTATGATAGTTGTGCATCCGTTGTCATTTAGTTATAGTTGTACACTTTTCGCCTTTTCTATTACAATCATGCTATTTATTGTTTAAATCATGCTATGGGTTGTAATATACAACTTTACCATTTTAGCGTAAGGTTAGCATAAAAAGTTATGACGGGTCATTTTCGGTAATTACCGAAAATGTACAATTGTGTAAAATGTGGTATACACGATTACATCATGCCTTCCGCTGCTTTGCTTGTTTTCATAACCGGTGTAAACATTACCCAACTTCCAGGTAGTCAAAAAGAAGGGTAATGTTTTCACAGTTTTATTTTATTATTTATTGTTATTTTATTTGACTGCCTCATCATTGATTACTATTTCTGCTAAGCAACCATTGAGTCTACGCTCTTCCTTTCCCGCTTGTGGCAGTCAAACACTTAAGTAAACAAATACTTAAATACCCGATAATGTACGGATTCCAGGGTTCACCGTTCCGGCGGCAACAGTCGGCGGTGTCTGGCCTATTCTGCGCACCTACCTCCTACCTCCTACTGGACGAGACCTACCCGCGACTAAGGCCAGTGGTTGTTTGTTCGGCTCAGCAACGCATCGACCAGAGAGCGTACCCCGACCCTGTACTATTATAAATAAAATGTTAACCTCTTAGCTGGTGTCTCATTTACGCACTCAGGTCCTCAGCTAGGAAGGCTACACTGGCGCCCAACTACAGGTTACTCTTCTGGTCGAATCGTGTTGCTCAGTTTTTCTCAGTAATTAGTTTTCTATGGTGATGGCTATTAAATATTAGTTTTAAGTTTGATTTTATACTAAAATCAACTATTGTGTGAACGCATAGTCTGCGTTGGACCATTATTGGCTTTATATAATTTAAAAAAAAAAAAAAAAAAAAAAAAAGGTCACACTACACATTAGGTGATTTTCTATTGAAATTAGTTTTGGTGGCGTTTAGTTCACGCTTATCAATCAATTGTAGTTTGTATTTTATTTCTTTTGTGCAACACACACCTCGTGAGGTAAATATGGCATATGTCATCAAATTCCTTTGCCTTCAAAAGGCCGAGTTAGAATATGAAGTCGAGCTTCGTGGTGGAACAAGTGAATCAGTTCACGAACTACGTAAGCAAATACTAAAATTGTCTCCACAATTGCCATCGGAGGACATTCTCGAATCTTATATGGAACCTAGCGATGACTTAAAGGGGGTGAAAGAATCACTTTTGAAGTCACTGAATAATTTAGCAAATCTTAGAACAAAATTTGAGAAGAGTCTTTTTAGCAGAACGGAAACTTTACTGCACCATATTTACCACAGACTCAATAGAATTACCAACACGTCTGAAGTTTCAGAGGTATATAAAATCTGCGTTACAAATTTTAATACACAGTATAAGGAGTTGTCTTCCTTGAGACCAAGTACAACCCAGGCTAAACCTGCTTCCACTACGTCCGAAACTGCTACAGAGGCCACTGCCATAACGGTTACTTGTGAACGCAATTTGTCCTCGGAAATAAATAAACTAAAATTTTCAGGAAAAACCTGCGTTCGCTCCTTTATTCTTAAGGTTGAAGAGTTTGTACTCGCTAGAGGCATAACTTATGATAAAATTCTATCACTAGGCTTTGAAATTTTCACTGACGATGCCTTGCATTGGTATCGTTATAATAGAGATAGGATTCAGTCTTGGACTGATTTGCGTCAGCTATTGATGCATGATTTTACTGCTAGCGATCATGACTACCGTCTAGCAGCTGACATTCATTCACGCACTCAGGGCGAATGTGAAAATATCAATATTTATATTTCAATTATGCATGGCATGTTCTCAGGGCTCAGTAAACCATTGTCAGAAGAAGAAAAGTTGGACATACTCATGCATAATATCCGCCCATGTTATGCCAATGCCCTAGCTGCTTCGCCAGGTATTGACAGTATCGAAGCTTTAAAATCGGTATGTCGTAATTATGAAGACGTAAAATCGCGATTCTCTCACTTTCATGAACCACCAAAAGTGACGAGTAGTACGTATGCCTCTCAGTTTGCTTATAAAGGACCTAGTACATCGAATGCTTATAGTCCTAAATATAACTCATACCGAGATAATAATTCTAATGCTAACTATGGGAAACAATCAGGTAAAACCGAAACAGGAGGCTACAATCGTAATAAAGGCTTTCCGATTGCGGTTGTATCAAACAATAGTCCTACTAGACCAGTATTCTGTCCTAGGTGTAGATCCGACAGCCACTCATTGAATAGTTGTACACAGGAACATTTTCTAATTTGTTTTAAGTGTGGTAAGAAAGGAGTGCGTTACCCGGAGTGCCCAGATTGTAAAACAATAGGCGAAGGCGATCCCTCAAAAAACTAACTAGGCCGGGTTGGTCAGACAGCACTGTTAGGCAATCAGACGAGTGGAAGGATTGGCTTAACTTTATAGCTAAGTTTACTACTTTGAATACTGTCTTTTCAATCCGGAACCAAGATAACGCGTTAAGGTCACGTCCTTACGTGTCTGTCAACATTAACGGTAAGCCAATAATCGGACTTCTTGACACCGGCTCATCAACAACCATACTAGGAAACGGGTGCCATGAGTTTTTATTAAAAGCAGGTTTTGTACTGGAGAGTGAGAATACGGCTCGGTTTGTCACAGCAGGTGGTGAAAAACTCAATTCTATCGGAGTAATGCACCTTCCTGTTAACTTTCAAAACGAAACTCTTACTCTCAAGGCATACGTCGTTCCTAATATCAAACACTCTCTTATATTAGGTATGGATTTTTGGAGATTGTTTGGTCTATTTCCCAAACATCTAGAACATATTATTTTTCATATGGATTCGGAAGGAGTTTCTACCACAGCTCATCAACCTGAGTTTCTACTAGCATATGATCATCTATCAGACGAACAAAAGGATAGGGCGGATAATATCATTTCTCAATTTAGTGATATTTCTTACGAGAAACGTGGTCTCGGCCGCACTACCCTCATTGAACATACTATTGACACTGGGGATGCTGCCCCCATTCGTCAACGTTACTATCGGATGTCGCCAGAAAAGCAACGCATCTTGGTAGAACAACTGGATGAGATGTTGAGGGAGGACGTCGTGGAACCTTGCGAGAGTCCATGGTCGTCCCCGGTTCTACTAACTCCGAAAAAGAACGGGGAGTTGCGGTTTTGCCTCGACAGCAGAAAGCTCAATACGATTACGAGAAAGGATGCTTACAGTTTACCTTATATCTCCGAAATTCTAGATAATCTGCGCGATGCACGATTCTTGTCTAGTTTAGATTTATCAAAAAGCTTCTGGCAAATACTAATCCAAGGGGAGGACAGACCTAAAACTGCCTTCTACATACCTACACGTGGTACGTTTCAGTTCAAATCTATGCCTTTTGGACTGACTAACGCTCCAGCGACCCAACAAAGGTTAGTAGACGCCTTATTTTACGGACCCGAGTTCGAACATAGGGTTTTTGTCTTTGTCGATGACGTCATAATCGTTTCGAATAACTACGAACAGCATATATCATTGCTAACGCGAGTGCTCGACAAACTCAAAACTGCGAACCTAACAATAAATTTCAAAAAAAGTCAATTCTTTAAGTCACAACTAAAATATTTGGGATATATCGTAGACTCTAACGGCTTACACGCGGACCCAGAAAAAGTGGAGTCCATATTAAACTACCCTACCCCCACTAACCGTAAAGAAGTTAGGCGATTTGTAGGAACTGCTTCTTGGTATCGCCGGTTTATTCCCAATTTTAGTAGCTTGGCAACCCCTTTAAATAAGTTAACGTCCCAAGGGAAGAAGGCTCCTCCCTTTTTATGGTCAACTGAAGCCGATGAGGCTTTTAAAAAACTAAAAAACCATCTGGTTTCTGCGCCAATACTATCCTGCCCGAATTACACTGAGCCCTTCGAAGTGCACACAGATGCCAGTGACTACGGCGTGGGAGCAGTGCTGACCCAGAATCAAGATGGCATGGAGAAAGTGATAGCGTACATGAGTAAATCCCTGTCACCACAAGAACGAAATTACAGTGCCACAGAACGCGAAGCGTTAGCTGTACTCCTAGCCATCGAACACTGGCGATGCTACCTAGAAAACGGTCTCAAATTTACTGTCTACACCGATCACTCCTCCCTAAAGTGGTTCCTAAATCTAAACAACCCCACTGGAAGACTGGCTCGATGGGGTGTACGACTTTCTACGTATAATTTTGAAATTAAACACCGCAAAGGGACCGAAAATGTGGTACCGGACAGTTTGTCTCGCGCTGTGCCTGTTATGGCCATTGACGTCGTAACGGAAACTCCGGCACAAACCACAAGCGACCCGTGGTATTTGATGGTTTTTAATGGTTGCCAAAATTCACCAAATTCATACTTAAACTACCGCGTTGAAGATGAAAAACTGTTTCGATACATGAAATCACTAAACCCTCTTACTAGGGAATTCGAATGGAAAGAAGTTATAGCATTGGAGTTCCGAGATGATGTTATGTCTAAAAATCACTCGGAACCAACTTCTGGACATTTTGGAATTTTTAAAACGCATAAGCGCCTATCTTTAAAATATTTTTGGCCGAGTATGCATAAGGATGTGACAAACTTCGTGTCTAACTGTGACACATGCCTGTCATACAAGTACCCTAATCATAGCACCCTTGGTATTATGGGCAGACCTAAGGACTGCTGTCGTCCCTTCCAAATGATCAGTATAGATCTGGTTGGTCCTATGCCCGTAACTAGAAAGCAAAATACCTTTCTACTGGTAATAACTTGTTGCTTTTCTAAATATTGTCTGTTGTTTCCAATCCGCCGAGCAACGGCCGATATAATTTCTAGGATTTTAGAGGAGAATGTATTCCTTATCCACGGAGTTCCTAGTGTAATTCTGATGGATAATGGTAAACAATTTACAAGCAACATTATGCGTAATCTACTCAAGACCTACAACGTACCTAACGCTTACTACACCCCACTGTATACCCCACAAGTAAACACGGTAGAACGGTACAACAAAACTATAATTATAGCTGTATCTAGTTTCGTTGAAAACGATCACAGGGCTTGGGATACTAACATCCCTAAAATACAATTTGCCCTAAACAGTTCTGTCAGTGAGGTGACAGGTTTTACGCCATCCTTCCTGGTCTTCGGGCGCGAACTAATAAGTTGCGGATCCCATTACATCGACACGGACATGGAAGATCACATTTTGTTTAGTCCTCGTGATAGCTATGCTGAAAATCTAGGTGCGCTTCGTAAAATTTTTGATAAAGTTCAATCTTCGCTTATCAAAGCGCACTCTAGAAATAGCACGCAATATAATCTTCGCCGCAAAAACGTCGAGTTTGAGATAGGAGATGTTATATGGAAACGCACCTTTTACCTAAGTGACAAAGACAGTAGATTCTCTAAAAAGCTTGCACCTAAATTTATAAAGTGTCGTATCGTCGGCAAAAAATCAAAACTGGTGTATGACCTTGAGGATATGTCAGGTAAAAATATCGGAACGTGGCATGTTAAAGATTTCAAGTTAACTAATTATTCTTAGGGAAGATCCTTCTTAGCGGATTTTCTTTAGGAAAAATCCTAACCTAAAAAGGGGGGTATGTAACGGAACGTTACAACTCCTACATTATGTATTATAAAAAAAAGAAATACTAATCTACAATTATTTAATTACACTTCTTATATTCAAATCATTAAAAAATATATACAATTCAACATAAACCTAATAATAAAGAAGGCTAATTAAAGTAGTCAGCTGTAGCTGAGCAGCTGTGGCTGCTTATGTATAAGTAGCTTCGTTCACTCGCTCCGTTCGCAATTCACCGTTATCGCAGTGTCCGGTAGTGGGGAACCCCGACGGGCGAGGCAGCGCCGGACGACAGTAAGCGGCACCGGGGCATCCCAGCGTACGGACGTACCGCTCCGCACTAAGTAAACCGTTGAAATTATACACTAATTTCTCAAATTTACTAAGCAATAGCTTTTATTGTTGTGTTTTCCCCAAATCGGGTGAGTGTTGCATAATTATTAACGGCATAACAATTGTAATTGTAGTCTAGTAAATCATTCAAAATTGTCACGTCATCCTACGACGATTGAATGATTTTGCCTGTTTTATTTCACACTACGCAAGCTTGGCTTGTTTAGTGTGTAGTGGTTTTAATTATAGTAATGTAGTCACTACGCTATAGTTGGAATCATAATTATTATTGTAGTATGTATGATAGTTGTGCATCCGTTGTCATTTAGTTATAGTTGTACACTTTTCGCCTTTTCTATTACAATCATGCTATTTATTGTTTAAATCATGCTATGGGTTGTAATATACAACTTTACCATTTTAGCGTAAGGTTAGCATAAAAAGTTATGACGGGTCATTTTCGGTAATTACCGAAAATGTACAATTGTGTAAAATGTGGTATACACGATTACATCATGCCTTCCGCTGCTTTGCTTGTTTTCATAACCGGTGTAAACATTACCCAACTTCCAGGTAGTCAAAAAGAAGGGTAATGTTTTCACAGTTTTATTTTATTATTTATTGTTATTTTATTTGACTGCCTCATCATTGATTACTATTTCTGCTAAGCAACCATTGAGTCTACGCTCTTCCTTTCCCGCTTGTGGCAGTCAAACACTTAAGTAAACAAATACTTAAATACCCGATAATGTACGGATTCCAGGGTTCACCGTTCCGGCGGCAACAGTCGGCGGTGTCTGGCCTATTCTGCGCACCTACCTCCTACCTCCTACTGGACGAGACCTACCCGCGACTAAGGCCAGTGGTTGTTTGTTCGGCTCAGCAACGCATCGACCAGAGAGCGTACCCCGACCCTGTACTATTATAAATAAAATGTTAACCTCTTAGCTGGTGTCTCATTTACGCACTCAGGTCCTCAGCTAGGAAGGCTACAAGAGCTATCCGCGCGCGGTCGAAATCGCTCCTCGCTAATGTATTTGTTCAGTGCTCGGCGGGCAGTCGCGCGGAGCGGATGTAAAGTACTGTCGTTGTCATGGCGGCTGCGTCAAATGTACAAACCGAGAGGGTTATACAAGAAGTACGACTCGATCACGATCCGCATCGCACTGAACGACAAATTCATCCACGGCGGACGCAAAACCTAATCCGCGTGCGGATGGTCCGCGTCGCACTGAACAGGGCCTAAGAGTTTGCTAGCTAGATTTATTTCATACATTAAAATATTACTTCAACCATAATGAAACCGTTTAGTGTAGTACAGCGATGGCGAACCACTGGCACGCGTGCCATTGATGGCACGGGACAAAATATATCAGGCACGATTTTTTTAGAAAACGAATCTTTATATCCTTTTGTCATATTAGTAACAGAGATAATTATACTATCGGCTGTCAGTGCTGAAAAAAAGTATACATGTGGACTTGCGAACCTCCTTCTTTTTTTTTTCGTCGGTTAAAAACAACAGATATTTTGCTGCAGTTAACAAGTTTTAAGATGATACCTGGCACGTAGGTCAATAAAGGTTCGCCATCCCTGGTGTATTGTAGTACATAACAGTATTCTACTGAGACTAAGCTACCTCTGACAGATACCCGCTATCCATACTAATATCAGGCTAGCTGCTTACTTCATTTCAATAATAACTGTAGTTTTTCCTTTTTTTGGCGGCAATCTTATTGTCAACGTGAAAATTTTGTTTCTATTTCGAATACTTGTGTTTCTTCGAGTGATAATGTGTAATATTGGTGGATTATTAACCATTATGTGTTCGTGTGTATGAGTGTGGGAAATTGAAAAAAAAAAAAGTAAAGTAAAGTAAAGTTGTGAGTGACCTTTAGAGTTTTTTTTTTATTATTTACAGGGTAGCGTTTGACCACAAGTCACCTGGGCCCGTAGCCAAGATGCATTCTGCAATCGTTGACGCTAATAGAAAACAAGAAAAAAGTATAGGTTTGACATATTTCCGACCACGTGACTTAGCGTTGAAATATGTCAATCCTATACTTTTTTCTTGTTTTCTACTAGCGTCAACGATTGCAGAATGCATCTTGGCTACGGGCCTGATGTTCAAATGATGATGTGGTCGAAGATAGCGCCACGCTACACCTGGACCTGGTTGCTCCAAAAAAGTCCGTGAAGCGCCACTACTTTACATAAACACTATCCTCATCCCTTCATCTCATCATCATCATCATTTAAACTTGCTTCAACTCTCCGAGTTTGAAATTATAGGTTTAAACGAAAAGCGGTTTACTCCGTTTAAACGTTGACGGCTTTTTTCCAAAGCCCAAACAAATGCAATCATCATCATCATCAGCCGGAAGAAGTCCACTGCTGAACATAGGCCTCCCCCCTTGAACGCCACCATGAACGGCTATTAGCCATTTGCATCCATCGGCTCCCTCCGCTTCTTACAATGTCGTCGGTCCACCTAGTGGGGGGCCTACCTACAGAACGTCTTCCGGTTCGTGGTCGCCCTCGAGAACCTTTCTTCCCCATCGGTTATCGGTTCGTCGAGCGATGTGGCCTGCCCATTGCCACTTCAACTTGCAGATTCTGAGAGCTATGTCGGTGACCTTGGTTCTTCGGCGAATTTCCTCATTTCGGATTCTATCACGCAAAGAAACTCCAAGCATAGCTCTCTCTCCATGGCTCGTTGTGTGACTGAGCTTATTTAAAAGGCCAACAGTCAAAGACCACGTCTCAGTACCATAAGTCATCATCAACAAATGCAAACCTTATTTCAATACAGATACAACTCAAAATCGTCGCTCTTCAAAATAAGCGTTTATGACGCTTTCTTAAGCGGTTTAAAAAAATAAGCCAAAGTGTTTAAACGTATTGTCAATTTTAAGCCGTTAATCACATCATTATTTGAAATTTTTTATACTTGAAACTGGCAAATACACTAATCGTGTGACGCCATAACAAAACAAGAAAAAAAAACTGTAGTTTTAGATTTGACATATTTCTTCTTGAATCCTGATGCACAAAATAATATAAAAGATACAGCGATACTGAGTAGGTAGTGAGTTCAGCAAAGAGTAAAATAAGATATAAGATTACAGACTACCGATTAGAAGTTAGGTACTTAGCTATAATAGTATATCTAACGTTCCACATACTTTATGAGCTACTGAATAATGATGCATTGATATGACACCTCTCGCTTTGATTCCTCCTATTTTTCCATCTGGCAACCCTCTCATAGAGAAAGTAATGGCGTATCCCGCGGATTCACTCGCGAGACTAGTTCATCGCGATAAATCCCCAAACAAAAAAACAAAATCAAAACCATAGAAACTGTCCATTAACAATATCTGTTCAGCAATTTAAGCGTGAAAAGCTAGCAGCAAAACAGCCCTGTCTTTTTGTCAACTTATTTCGCTTATATAATAATACTAGACGTTTCCCGCGGTTTCATCCGCGTGTACAACATTTTATCGTGATAAAAAGTATCTGTAAAAAGTATCCTTCCCCAGCGTTCATATTATCTCCACCCCAAATTTCATCAAGATCGGTTTCCTCGATTTATGCGTTGCAGGGGGTAACAAACAAATATGTAGTTACTTTCGCATTTATAATATTGGTTAGTAGGTATGGATTACTATCGATAAAGTATGTACAAAAAGCGATAATAAAGAAATCCAATTACGTATCAGTTCTATTTTATTTAAGATTTTGTCACATAGTTTCCTATAATACATGTCATTACTACAACACTGCAGAATAAAAAATACATTGTAATAAATAATTTATCACATTCAGTGTCCGACTTAAAATACATCAATAAAAAGTGAAAAGTAACAGGCATCATACTAACGTAATGTTGTCTTATGTTCTACGCATCTATAATATAACATAGGTATATTATAAGTATAGCTTAAAATACGAGCATAAGAATGCACTACAAAATAAATCTATAATAAAAACAGAAAAATAACGAGATCTATAAAAGAATTCAATAGAATTGCTAAATGATTAAATCCACGATGAAATATTAAAACCACATAATAAAATTGTTATCATTCTCAAACAGAAAACAAACCTGACGTTGTTTAGGGCACGAATTCGGTCCATAGGGCATTTAGATAACATAGGTAGCAATGTTTTACTTGTTGTATAAATTATGGTATCAAGGTAGGTAGATTTTGTATTTTATTATAATTAACCAGAAACCTATAAGAACATTTTGATTGGTACAATCGTGGTCCAACTAACTTTATTTCATCAAACTCGTGACCACACTAGTTTTAGGGTCCTGGGAGCCTATTAGCGTTCATTGCGATTCAGTTTCAGGCCAGAAATGTTCCATTCTATACAACGTGTGACATAATGTCCATATAGATCCAAAGTGAGGGTATTCCACACGTCAAGGCGAACAAAATAAAATTTACAAAAAAATATTTAAAAAAAATTATACTTGTAATGCCCTGCTGTTTCTTCTAGAAATGTACCTAACCTAACCTAAAACAGTTGACTATTATGTGCTGAACTCTGTTATTTCATAGGTCAGTGACCCAAATACCTATGCATTTTGAGTGCCTCAGTGAGTAATCTAATCAGCTGTTTTAGGGCTGTGTCAGGTACATATATTTGGACTCTGCAGAGCATTTGAAGTATGAAAAATGTTTAAATATATTTTTTTGAAAATTTTATATTGTTTGCCTTGACGTGTGGAATACTCTCACTCTGGATCTATAGGGACATTATGTTACACTCTATATATTATGAAATTTAATTACCTAAAAATGTAACTGTTAAAAAATAAATAAATAATTTATGAAACTGTACTTTTCAAGCTTTGAATTGAATCTCAACAAGTGGACTTTGGCAGGCCCCTTGGTCCCACTGCTACTTGTGGTCTCATCAATTTTACAAAAACCGTACCTAATGAAACGTCAATCTTTATCTCCTACAGATTCTGAAAATTTAGGGTGAGTGTTTTAGTATGACATATTGACCTAGTCACAGATTGAAAACGCCATTCATTATTATACTTGAGATAGATCTAGTTGAAAAATTGTAATATATATAATTATAAAAGGGCTCGTCCTATGTTATATGGTCGAAAGTACCACGATAGCTTACACATAAAATGATTTATCATTTTTAAAATATGACAGTTCTTGACATAAAAAGTATGACCATTTTATATGCTGCTTGGAAAATTCATTTATTGGATTATGGCTTCCAAATTTCCTAAAAATATACACTACCAGCTCTGCTGTATCCCATGGTTTCACCCGCTGAATCCCCACAGGAAACGTACATTTTACCCAGATAAAAAGAAAACTGTCACATTATTCGGCCCAAAAACTATCTCTATGCCATAAATCACTTTGTTCAGTTGACAAACGTGAAAGAATGGCAAACCAATAAACAAACTCACTTTTGCAAGAAGGGGTCATCTAAATATGTCTCATCTACAAAGGTGTAACCTACAAAAAAAGATTTGCGACTAACAAATTATTACGGATTCAATAAACATTTTGTTGGCTTTTAACTACTAAATAATTAAGGATAGACTTATAAGCGTTTGATAGAGGTTTCACAACAAAAATAAAGGTTTGTAGTACCTCAAAATCCGTATCGAGTTCCACAAATAAATGTGATACATACATGATAATCTAGTAAATGCTACTAAAGTAGGGCTCGTCCACATCAAACATTTATGTATATTATATGATCTGCTACGACATAGTTATGGAACAGTGAGTCTATATACAACACGAACGTTTGGTATAGACACACATTAACGAAGGCTAGAAAAGCGATAGGTTCATACATTAGTAGGGCATCGACACCTAATTACTTCCAAGCATATGACGTACTTTTATTAATTGTCTTTCTCTTTAGCATCTAGAAACCGTGAATTTGAGTCCAACATAAACTTTCTCTATTTGAATAAATAGTTGACACTGACAGCAAAGTAGTTAGTGGTGGCTGTCTACATCCTTGTTACGCCGCGTATTTATTTGAATATTAATTCAATATTATTTATTTATTGCCAGTCAAATACAAAGTTCAGTAATATGACCAGGAATATTGTGTTATACATTAAGGTTTAGGATCAGTATGTCTTAATAGTGTAAATTTATGGTTGTCATGTCGAACCGTTACCAAGATGATCCGACCAACAGCTGAAGTCATTTAAAGAACCGGTCCTAATACCAGTCTGTTTTTTTCAAAAATACTTTAATGTACAAGAATTACACTCTTTGCAGTTTTTTTTACCACGCTTTTTGTCCGCCTGTTTTAAGTATTATAATTGTGTAGATTTTTCTCATGCATGAAAAAGCATCTTTCATTTCGGTAAAGGACAGTACGCGTGCGTAGCGCTGCTGTCTGTATACAAAAAACAGATAGATAGCCTTCCAAAACGGATCCAAACAATAATAATCACACCTCAAATTTCAATTCATTGCATCTGTCGACTGTCTTCCAGAGCTTGATCTTAACTCTCGCCTTGGGCAGGTAGCCAGCACTTCTTCAGAAGACTTTCTGGTTTTCTTCCTATTACCTCTGCGAGCACTGTCTCCAGTTGCATCGCTGCTATTAGCTTCGTCAATACTTGTAGATTCGTCTTTATTTTCTGTGTCACCTTTGTTAGTCAGATCAACGGTTTGTAGATGTTCGTCATTACTTTGATGATGTGATTCGCTATGTTCGTCGTTGATGCTGGACAATAGGGTCTGTGTTTTTTCGTCTCTGTCAATGGTCATGTTAGAAGGTATCGTGGATGATGCTAGTTCTGTCGCTATTAATTTATGTACATTGTTATCAAAATCACAAGCTTTCATTCCAGTTTTTATAACAGTCGAAGGCGCAATTAAATCCTCTAGATCCATTTCGCCTGTATTAGGGTCAGGATGTTTCTCTATAGTCGAAATCATGTCGGAAGTATCCTTTATTTTCTTAGTAGGATTAATTTCTGTTGAGTGCAGAGCCAAGTTTTCAGGTTCGCAAGACATTTCTTCATGTGTCCTTTTATGTGTCAAAGAAATAGCAGATGCCCCTTCATCAGGTGCCAATGATCTTGCAATGTACTCGGATGAACCTCTGTTCAGTTTGTCATACGAATCTTTTTCGGTCTCTTTTACTTTCTTGATTTCATTTGAACTGACAAGACTGGCGCTAAGAGCACCTGATGCCATTTGCTCTAGCAACATTTTACTTATGTCTATATCTTTTTTGTCACCCTTCAATAACTTTTCTTGCACAGCAGCAAATTCTGGAGGTACTTGGGATCGTAATGCATCATAAGGCATTTTCTTTTTATCAGTTTTGGATAAATCAGTTGCTGTTTGTTCGTGACTGTCTGCCTCACGGGATCTTTTATCTGCTCTTAGCATGGAATCATAATTCAACGCTTGCTTGGAAAGAGATTCTAATAAATAAGGATCGGGAGGTAAATGCATCTGCGGCATTTGACTTGATTGTTGACGATCAGATACTTTTTGCTGACGAGAGGATGATGAACTGCTGACAACAGTTGAGGACCTTGGAGTAGAAGTCTTTGTAGAAGTACGGGCAGAACTATGACTTGACCCTTGAACTGATGATCCAGAACTAGCAGTTATGTTTCCACCCAAAAGGCCCAGAGCATCATAAGTCGACGATACGCCTGAATGCATGCCAAAAGGGTTTAAACCACTCAATCCTAATTGTGGATATAACATATTTGGATTTGGAAATACAAAGGGAAATTGCGAATTTGCTGATTTTGACGTCGATGGATTTCCCGTTTCAGACGGTTTTCTTGATTTTGATTTATCTCCTGCTATATTTGCGCCACTCAAACTACTCATATCAAGAGATGAAAACCCAGGTAAACCCAAGCCTGCCAAATTAGCAAATATGTTTCCTCCAGCAATGTTTCCTAGCAAGTTTGGCATACTGCTGAAGGAGTTCAGTAATGGGTTATTTTTAGGATCAAAACTACTCAAACTGGACAACAACTTTGGATCAAAAGAATTAAGTTTAGGATCAAATCCAGTTAAATTGGATAATGTTGCAGCAAGAGTTTTTGGATCGAAAGCACTCAAACTAGATAGACTAGCCAGCAATGCAGGATTTAATCCAGATAAACTTTGATTAAGATGAGAACTTGAACTCAGCACGTTTGATGATGACGCATCGAGTGTGGGTGGACGACCTTTTTTACGTTCGCTCATGGGTTGGCCAGTGGGCTGCATAGGAGAATGCCGTTGACTCCGCACATCTTGAGGGAGTTTAACGTGTTCTTTTATGCCCTCTGTCCACTTGGAATCTATGTCGTACATGGGGTTTTCCGCTATCCACTGTGCCAAGTGTTTCAGTTGCGGCGCTTTATGGCCGACTAGACGTTTGCCTGTAACGCGATGGACAACGGGCACGTGCTCGTCGGGCGACAAGCGCGGCGTTACACTACGCCTTCGCGAATCAACGTTCGCCTGTTCCGCTAACCATTTATTTACCTTTGCTTCATGAGAATATGACTTCAACGGAGTTACATTAGAGGATTTTTGACCTTTGGTCTGCTCCAAGGATTGCTGTAAGAAGGATGATAATTCTTTCGAAGAAGCTTGAGGTGAAGGCACGTTGGTGACCGTCACCGAGAACGGTTTCTGGGGAGGGGGTGCCGAGGACGAGGTTGAAGGTGCCGCTGGAGTGACGGTAACATCCGGTAAAATAGTCGAACTCCTACTGCGCGGTTCCGGTGCCGAAGGCGCGCTGACAGGTTTACCTTTAGCAGCTGATAAGCCAAGGACAATTTCATCAAGTTTCTTTCTCTTCTTCTCTTTTCCTACGATTTGCTCCGGTGCCGGCTGCAAAAATAATTGTTTTTTTTTCATATGACAAAAGACTACAGATTAATAAAAACGTAAAACAAAACAGAATTATATATGCATTCTAAAATACCAGCAACTCAAGAAACGGTAACAAGAACCAAAAATATACGCTAATTCTCACCACATTCTTTCGCTTCATAAGTTTGGAAAGAGTGTCGTCCAGTTTGCCCCGGGCGGCGGCGGAGGAGGGCACGGCGTCGGCGTGGGGCGTGCGGCGCCCAACCGAGAAGTCCTGCGCCTCGCTGAGGTCGAGCGGCGCAGACAGGTCGACTGGCGCTGGTGCGGCGGCGGGCGCGGCGGCGGCGCGCTGGTGCGCCGGCGGCGGCCCGCCCTCCGCGTGCGCCGCGCCACGCGCCTCTGCCGCAGCGCCCGCGTGCGCCGCGGCCGGCGAGGACAGCAGCGCGTGCAGCTTGGCGCGGTCCGTCTCCACGTCGATGGCGATGTGTCGCTTCTGTGGCTGCTTGCGGTCGTCAGGCGCATCGAGCGGCACGCGCTCAGTGGGCGGCGCGGCAGTGGGCCACTCGCGGTTTTGCACGGCGTGCGCGATATGGTGCAGGCGCGTCTCGAGCGCGCGCTCTGAGAACCAACGATCGGGCGCGAGCGCCTCGTCGGCGCGGCCGAGGCGCGCGAGGGTCTCCAGTTCGGAGAGCGCGTCGGTATCGTCATCATCGCGCTCCGCGGCGGCCGAGGCGCGCGCCGAGCGGCGCAGCGCGCGAGCCGACCCCGACTCCGCGCGCCCGCCGCCTTCCTCCTCCTCGTCCGAAGACGCCGCGTGAGATTCGTTCTTGCCGCCGCTCCTGTGGCTGGCGTGCCATTTACGAGCGCAGTCGGCGAACGGCAGTTTCGGGTCGCAGAATATTTTGTTGTAAGTGTCGCCCAAACCGTGTCTAAAAATGCCAATAAAAGAAGAGTAAGGGAGAGCGAGTTTATTTAATACAATTACCTAAGGTATTACGATTGTGTGATTAAAAATAGGAAATGTTTTAATGTTAGCTTGCAAAAGTTCATTTGTCATCATAACTCACTTGCACACTCCCAGTATGAGTAGCTTGTCGTGCCGCGCCGGCTGCCACCAAGCGGGTGTGTCGGGCGACCTCTCGCATAGAGCTAGTCTCGCCTCCAGAGATGGATGCGGCGCTACTTCTTCGCGCAGCACACGTAGAAGATCAATCCTGTTCAAAATAATTAAGATTTAATCAATACTTTCATCTTCTCTTGAAAATAAACTGCAATTAATTACATATTAGAAGTCACACCAGTTAGCTCACAGTAATTCCAAGCACCACTAGCTTTTTCTAATATTTTCAATGTTTTAGTAATTCAAGTCAATTAATACACAAACAAATTAGCAGACTGCCCTGGCTTGGAATGTCCCAATTGAATATTTTATAAGTTATATAAATGTAAAGCAGTCTTGATATGAAGTAATTTATTTTGATTTAAGGGATTAATACCAAGATACAAATAAAGAGCCTTTTCAAGCGGCACCATTTCAAATATGTTTTTATAATATGTATTAGAAATGGCACAACTATAACAGTTAGTCATATGCTGTCGCAACACTTTTTGTAAATAATGATGTGTTCTGCAAAGTCATAGTACATTATTTTATTCTATCATCAGTAGTTTTCGCAGCGCACGTGATGTAAAGAATATTTTAGGTAATTATTTTACACCTTAGGTTACATTATTGTAGTTTTAGTAAGGACCCCCAATTTAAAAAAATTATATAGCTTATGTCTGCTGGGGATAGTGTAGCTTTCCAACAGTGAAAGTATTTTAAATCGGTTCAGTAGTTTCGGAGCCTATTCATTATACTAAACAAACAATCAAATCTTTCCTCTTTATAATATTAGTAAGTATAGATATTTTAGAATCGGAGTACATTACCTCTCCAAGGTCGCAATCGCTCGCTCCTCTCCAATGGGATCGGCCTTGAGGTCCGCCCTGGTGGGCAGCTCGGCCTCACCGACGGAGAGGCCACACTGCCGCTTGCACATTGCCATGAACGCCTTGAGGTAGTCGGTGAGCGCGTCGTCGCTCTTGGCGTCGAGGCGCGCGAGCGTGCGGAACCGGCCCCAGCGCAGGGACTTGGTGGCGGGGTCGAACTCCACGCCGTACGAGGCCACAGTGCGCCGGAATGCCTCTTCGTCGGCGCGCGACCAGCGCCACTGCGACACCTCGTCGCGCGCCAGCTGGTCCATACGCTCGCGCCGCTCCATCTTCTGGACGAAACTCTAGCTTAATAATTGTTTGCGTTATAGTCTAGATCGCAAACCAACATAGATTTGTACCTATATTACGGTTGTATCTACCAGCACACATTATAATCACATTATCACTGACATGTCACATAGAGTACATAGACCATTCAAAGAACTGTAGACGCGCACGTACCTTAGCTTTTTGCTGCATCTTGAGTTCCTCGCGCTTGTAGTTCCTCTGGTAGGCGGTGATGAGTCGCCGCAGCCTGGTGTTGAGGTCCTGCATGGAGGGCCACAGGTGGCCGCCGCTGCTGCCCTGCGTTGAGTCATCGTCGGCGCGCGGCGAGGCGGCCGGCGAGGTAGCGCCAGCGCCGCTCGACACGTCGTCCGTACAGTCTTCGTCTCCCACTGTGCTGCCGCGCACTTTTCTTTCTTCGCTTCTGATCGGCATAAATTTTAATAAGCTACTTGACCATTTTGCAAGTTAATTTAATTATTTTATAATGCGTAATAAAAGTGTGTTTTTTAGTTTTTTAAACTACATAATTATCTAATATATCAAATTCTCGTGTCACAGTTTTCGTTGCCATACTCCTCCGAAACGGCTTGACCGATTTTGATGAAATTTTGTGTGCATATCGGGAAGGTCTGAGAATCGGCCAACATCTATTTTTTATATTATTTTTTTATCGAGTTAAATGTAGTCCACGCGGGTGAAACCGCGGGGCGCAGCTAGTTAATTATATATTTTTATTTTCTACTTTTTAGTCTTTCGTAACCAAGCATAATTCATTGGAATGGTCAAAAAGCCTAAACTCGATGGGTTTACAAGAAACCACTGAAGAAATCCACTCACTCTCTACCTCCTGGCTTCATGAACAGACCCTCGTCACCAAGTCCAATCTATTGGACTCAATAAAACGAATCATATGAGCTCAAACTCGAGGAGTGTACTAGAAACCACTGAGGAGTTGAGTGATCTACCTCCTGGCTTCATCATCAGATCAGGTCGATGATACCAAATTTGGATTGTCACCGGGATTACATGTAGGTACATACAAAGTTTCACCTCGATACAACAATTAGAAGTAGGTGTTAGTTACATGGAAAGTTAATAAAAGTGTTTTAATAAAAAGTGTTTGCCAACATGCTAATTAATGTTAATTATGGCATAAAACGCGCATAGTATTTAAATTATGGATATGACTAACCAATACTATCTTATAAATATTATATCTTAACTAGCTGTGCCCCGTAGTTATACTCGCGTATAGATATGTATTTCCACTGGATTTTTATTATAATAAAACAGCTTAATGTTACACAGGAATAGTGTAGCTATCTAATAGTAAAATCAATCTCAAAATCAGTTTAGTGGATACGGAAAGTATACCTCTCTGAAATTAAAACTCACAAACTTATTGGTAACTTATCAATTTTACAAAAGTATTAATAAATATTATACATAAACAATTTTGTAACCTCAAAATATAGGTTATGAGTATGAGTTAAGACACAAATTAATATGGATTGTCACTGATTATGAGATACATATGGTAAAAAAAAAACCTTACTCACTTGATATCTGTACATTCAGCATCGTCGGGTGGTCCCAGTTTATCGACGAAGCATAACTGGGGGTCGGAGCGCATGGCGAGGTAGTTTTCATATCCGTGGACGTATGTGCCGACCAGCAGCGAGACGTCGCACTCGCTGTCCCACCACAGCCGAGGTGGTGTGCTGTCTACGCCGCGCGGCACACGCATGCCTAGCGAACTACAACAATTATACATAATTAATGTAACATACTTACTATAAGTAAAGGGTCACTTTATAATCGGTAACTGGTCCATTGCATTGTTCTCTATTTGAGAGAAGACCTGAGTACCAGCAGTTGGAACATAATTTTATGCTGATCAAGATGAACAAAATTTCCCAAAGTCAGCCAAATGGGACAATCCAAAAATCGAGCTCCACTCTACTTATTATTTATTTACCTTGCGTGTGTTCCATTCTCTATTTGAGAAGCATAGTCTCCAATCACTTCATGTTTGATATAATACATCATTCGAACTCTTAGTAAAACTCTGAAAATAAGAATAAGTATTTTTATCACATAAAAAGAATAATTTACGTAATATTAATTTACGTGAAAAAACATTCTCATGCAACTCGATTATAACTTACTTGTTTGCATGCCTGTATAAATGCTTCTTGTAACTGCTTTCCAAATATGCTTCACAGTCGTATTTTTCAGCTGAACTCCAATGGTTTGAATCCTCCCATTTTTGAATGTCTGACACTTTGGGCACATCCTTGGGTCTATTTTTCTTTTTAGCATTACGACCTCGAGGCACAGGATTATGCAAACCGCTATGATTTCTAGATATCGTCACTTCACCGTTCTCGCAGGGTTCGATTAAGTCCCAAATGAAGTTCCTAATTTTTTCATCTCCTTTATAATGTCGCAAACAAAATAGAACCTGTGAGACAAGACATAAAACATACTTTATTTTCTAGTCTAAATATCAAATTTGCTACATTAAAACGAACAATTAATCAGTAAAAGCTGTTGAACTCAGTGAAAGTCTAAAACTTCCTCGGTATTAGCATGGCTAGTCATCATTTTCAATGTGCTTCATCTGTTGCTACAGACTATAAAACAAGATGTGTTAATTGCACTTCTTGCCCGTGGTACAGTCGCGATAGTCCGGTCGACCGGACCATGGTGAAAATGTTTTTCGGTAGTACAGTTGACCAGCGAACCAGCGTAAATTTTTACTGATACCTACAATAATACGTGCGCAGTCTTCGATGACAGGGATGGTCCAACCTTTTCTTAGTTGATTTTTATCAACAGTCTCTTCCCATCTTGCCCATCTACAAAGAAATATGTTCATTAAATAGAGTATATACAAAAAGGTTTTGTATATAAATATTTTCGATAACTTAATTCTAGTGTTAAGGAAAAATAAACTCACCCAAATGTTAGTAACCCTCTTTCAATTTTAAAGCATTCAGAGCGAGTCCATGATCCATACACAACTTCCTCATCAATTGGGATTCCCTCATGGCGAGGTATGTAGTCATCACTTGCATATTTCCTGCCCTTTTTGCCAAACTTGTCCTTCCTGCGCTTACTTCGTAAACTTATTCCTGATAAGAGTTAAAATCAATTAAATAAAAAATAAAATAGGTTGCATATCAAAGTAACTATTGCACATTTTATTTATAAGGTATTGGGGCATTAAAGATTACCAGTTAAAATCAAGAAAACGACGAACAAACCATTGAAATCTTAGCCTACGCATGCGAAGTCGGGGCGGGTATAAAATTTGAGATCAACCTATCTTAATGCATTTAAAAACTACAAGCCCGTGACAGAGGTAACGTTGCCGCAACAAATGATATATGTATATATAAAATAATCTCACCATCTTCATCCTCATCAGAATCAGGAGTCACTTCCATATCAGACATCTCCATAGGTCCCTCGTCATGTCCGTACCGTTTTATCATTGTTCGCTTTCTAGGCTCTGTAACTATGAGATCTTCGTCTTCTTTTTTCTCTGTAGTGTCTATTTCAGCTTTCTTCGCCCACTTGTTCCAAAAGTCGGGATCCCGTATATCAATATCTGATCTTTGATCATTAGCAGCAAAGCTAGCCTTAGAAAATGTGGATCCCTTCTCAGACTCCATTTGAATGACTTGAGTTCTCCTAGCTAATATCATTTCGATATCTTCTTCACAAAATTGATCTCCAGCATTGTCTTCGTCCATTACTGCACCATATGCGCCTTTCTTCAGTAAATCTTCTATTTCTTTTTTCGAAAGTTGTTTTACTCCAGTTTCTTTTCCTTGTGTTGTATTCATACTTTGCAAAATAGCCTTGTCTAGCCCCAATTTTAAAGACGCTTTATCAAACATTTCGCGTTCGTAGGTATTACGACAAATCAACCTATATATTTTTACCATTTTTTGTTGGCCAATACGATGACAACGTGCTTGCGCTTGTAGATCGTTTTGTGGATTCCAATCACTGTCATATATTATAACGGTATCAGCTGCCGTTAGATTTATTCCTAAGCCACCTGCCTTTGTACACAGTAGAAACACAAATCGATCAGAATCTGGTTTCGAAAATCGATCGATTGCTTCCTGTCTCAGATTACCTCTTATACGACCATCAATTCGTTCGAATGGATATTTTCTATACAAAAGATAATCTTCCAATATATCCAGGCAACGTACCATCTGACTGAAAATCAGAACACGATGTCCCCCTGCTTTTAATTTCGGGAGCAGTTTATCTACTAAGACCATTTTTCCCGAAGATTGAATAAGAGCTTTGTAATAAGCCTCTTTGTCTTCGCCGTAAGATTGTTTATAGTCGAATTGAATTTGATCCTCAGCACCATTCAACAAGTAAGGATGGATACAACACTTTCTGAGCTCCATCATTGTGTTCATTAAATTTGGAATATTCGCTGCTGATGCTGTACCTTTTTGTAAAAAACTAAAGTTCCTTTCTAGGATGGCTCTATAATACTTTTTCTGTATGTTGGTAAGTTCCACTTCTATAATTGTTTCTTCTTTGGGAGCTAAAGTTTTCTCAACATCTTCTTTTAACCGCCGTAACATCATGGGTTTCAATAGAGCTTGCAATTTCACTACTTCTGATTCTGATCTTAATTGTCCAAATTCATTTAAGAATGCATCGCTACTGGCAAACTGAGAAGGTTCCAAAAAGTTAAGTAGCGAAAACAATTCGTTTACGTTGTTTTGCAGAGGAGTTCCAGACAACAGAACTCGATGTTCTAAATGAAGCTGCCGCAGACCTTCCAATAACTTGCAGTTGCGATTTTTTAGTCTGTGAGCTTCGTCAATTACACAGATTCTCCAATTAAACGATTTCAGTTCTTGAAAATCTGTCACTATGATCTCAAAGGTTGTAATGAGTACATTAAATTTAGTAATTTCTTTGATTGGTTCACCATGTTCATTTTTGTAATAAAACTCATAATCTTGAAGCATACCTTTGCTTAGCTGAGATCCGTGATAGACCACGACATTCATATCAGTCCACCCTTCAAATTCTCTTTGCCAATTCGGAATAGTTGATAACGGAGCTATAATGAGAAAAGGGCCTCTAACGCCATATTCCCACACAGAATTTACAAATGTTAAACTTTGAATAGTTTTTCCGAGCCCCATTTCATCTGCTAAAATGCAGTTGCGATTATTGTGCCATGAAAATAGCAACCAATTTAAACCTTCAAGTTGATAATTTCTCAATGTATTTCCACCTTTATATAAAGGCGACTCTTTTAACTGCACCCATTGATCAGCTGAAGGCTTCCTTTTATACTTCCATTTTTCCTTTGGAGGAATTTCACTGAATATTTTATACTGCTTTATTTTATCAACGTCTATATCTTCTTCTAGTTCCCATGTGCTATCTTCATACTGTAAGCTCTTCCACTTGACCAAATAATGTTTCACAACACTATTGTTGGCAGGGTCTTCGTTTTCAGACATATCTAATATTCTTTCTACTTCGATATAATCAGGATTAAAAGGCTCGTCATCCAAAAGTTCAAATATGTTCATTTGCTGAGCCTGTTTTTGTTTAAACCGTTTAATTTTTGAGAATATCCTTTTATCTCCTTTATAAAGTTCTTCTTCTGTTTTCCATTCACAGTGTAAATATGAAAAGTTTCTGTATTTAACATAATACTCTTCTACATCTACTATAACAAGTTTTGCATCTAAAGGTTCACTATTTTCTTTTTCTTCTGGTGTAGGATCTTGTATATGCAATTCCTCGGAGACACCCTCGGGTTTTTCCTCCATAGGTTCTTTTTGATCGTCCTTACTAACCTCGCCGTCGTCAGTAGGTTCTGCAGGTTCTTTTGAAGTCGACTGTGTTTCATCGACCAGATTTGCAGGTGGCATAGGTGTTGGTTCAACTGATTCATCTTTTACAGAAGTTTCAGTTTCAACTTTTGGTTCTATTCTCATTTCTTTTTTAACCATACGTGCAGCTAGTACATTCTGAACAATCATAGAATCCTCTTCAGTCGTATTTACATAAATGTAATTTGGCTTTGGCGTTCCTTTAGGCTTCACTAGGTCCACTTTGGCTTCAGTGTTAAGTTCTTCGACTTTTTTCTCTTTTTCAATTTTTGGTGCAATTATTGTAAATTCTTCGTCAGATAAACGTAACATAACATCGTCTGTATATTTTTTGCGTTGTGTATTCCTAGCTGATCGTCGTTTTAGACTATCATCACCTTCAGGGGGAGGCGAAGGCGGAGGCGTCGACATCATGTCGTCAGGTTCGCCATCAGAGTCTGGAACAATACCACCACGTTTTTTCCTTCTTCCACCTAACGACTTTCTCAATGATATTTTTTTAGAGCTTCCACTAGTTGACCCCCTTTTCTTCCCAGGTCTTTTTCTGGGAGTCAGGGAATCTGTATCATCATCTTCTAATTCTCTTTTAGCTTCCGCCTCTTCTAGTAAATCTTTTATAGCTATTTTAGATACAGGAATATCATCAAAGTCGGTGACATTAGAATCTTCCAGAGAATGTTCTGATATATTCTTTGTTAAATCGGCATTAAAGCTATTACTAGTTAAAGATCCTTCAGCCTTCAACTCTTTTTCACTTTCAACGAAATCATAACAAGTTGTTGTATCAGCTTGAATTTCGGAAGCATCCTTCTTAGGACCTCTTTTTTTTCGTGGTGCATTTGGATCTTTGGGTTCTCGTTTCTTACGTTCTTTTACGGGTTTGTCTCCTATTTTTTTGGGTTCTTTAGGAGTACGAGGCTTTCGTTCTTTATTTTTGCGAGGGCCTCGTTTACCTCTTACTTTTCCTCCGTTTACATCATCCACTGATAAAGCACTGCTGTCTAAGTTTGTGATATCTTCCCCTAATTCTAAATCGATTTCTGAATTATTTTGTAAACCAGTACCTGCTGTCACACAGTCTTCTGAAACAGGCAGTTGATCAAGCGGTTGAGGTAAATTTTTTTCTTTCTTTGCCCTGGGTTTTCTTGGCTTAGATGGACCTTTTCCTCGTCCTCGTCCTGTAGTACTCGTGACTTGAGGACTTTCTACCATTTTCGAGCCATACACTGGATTTTGTAACACACAATTAGAGCCTCCATTACATTTATCATTTGTTTCGTGTTGTTGCAATAACGCCAGTCTTTCCTGCAGACATCTAACTTTTTCTTGGTTTTCATTAGACGGTGGTAGACAGTAAATGTCTTGTATTTGTTGTTGTAACGCTATTCTCTCTTGGTGATGAGAAGTTGCATATATACTTGGAATATTAGGATGCTGTATAGAGGAAGACCCCATCAACATCATAGTAGGATTTATGTTATGCGGCATATTAGGAATCATAGTACTTTGATTGGCTGGCATGCTAGGATGCAGGTTTTGAACATTCATAGGTATTCCACCCGGAACAGGGACAGTAGGGACATTCGGAGTAGCATTAAGTTGACCTACTGGAATACCGGTAGACGCAGGGGCAATGCCTGGTGGCAAGCTGCCTGCTAAAGAAGGCATTGCCGTTGGCATACAATTGATATTATTTTGTGGACTACGCACTGAGATGCTTGATGACACGGTGTTAGCTATCCCAGGATGCGGTATTTTATGACTGGGTTGTATATTTGGTTGCAAGTTAGGAACCGTTTGTGTTCCAGGCGTGCTTTGAAAAGTAGGAGGATTGCTAATAGCATTATTTTGCATTGGTGAAGGAACATTCTGTGTGATGGTAGGCGAAATACCTGGCGGTACAACATTAGGAGTGCTAGGATTAGGCATACTACTGTTTTGAAATGGCTGACTTCTGTTGACGTTTAAGGGAGTTATATTTTCAAATGTCGATGTGGTGTTTGTAGGGAGAGGTTGACTTATAGGCAATTGAGATTTATCAACAGAAGTTACATTTGACGCCACTGATGGCAGTGATATAGATTGATTTGTTTGTTCCGGCACACAAGGAATGTCTGTTTTGTCGTGATCATAAGTGGCAATCGGATTTTTTTCCACATTATCTTCAGTCTTCGTAATCATGGATTCATGGGTTACAATATCTGTGTGTTTATCAGGTGTTTTCTTTTCTACATTTTCCATTTGAGGGCCTATTGCTTGTATACTGGGCACAGTCAATACTAATGCTTGTGGGGTATTTGCGAGAGGACTTTCTTTAGATGGATTACTCAAATTATTTAGTGGTATGAAAGTATGAGCCATATTAAGATCGTCCGTTGATTTTTCATTTTCTTTACTCGTTTTTTCAGTCACCTTTGTTTCAATATTTACCGTTATAGGGACATTTTTGGGTACATCCATTTTTATAATTGGCGCTGCTATTACAGGTTCTTTTGGTTTAGCAGCTTGCTCATTACTTTCTAAAGGTGTAATAGTACTACTAACAGATGTAGAAAGTTTATTTGGAATCCACTGTGATGGTGAAGATACGTGTCCAATTGCCGGTGAAGACGGGTTACGTTGGTAAGAATATTCAGCACCTGCAGGAACTACCATTTGCTCTAGAGCTTGAAGCGTATTCTGAGAGGTGAATGATGGCGGTACTGGACTAGCGCCAGATGTAGCAGGAGGTGGCACTAGATTTCTTGCCCCACCATGCGGAGAGGCGCTAGGTCCTTTTATAGGGGACATCACTGGTCTAGGAGACAACTGTGACTGCGCCTGCTGTCGAGGTGATATCTGTGCCCTAGGAGACATTTGAGGAGACAGCTGAGGAAACGGCGGTCGATATTGCGGACTTCCCTCCATACCGACAGGTTTCACCTCTCTGTACTGGCTTGACACGTTTACGTCAAGAGGATGCTGAATCTGGTGCGATTGATAACTCATTGGGACCGAGTGATGTGCTGATGCATACGGCATTTGCGTCGGTACAGAATGTGACGGCGCGACTGACGCAGGTGGTACTGACGATTGACGTGGCACGTGGTGTAACGGAGGCGCTCCTGCGTGATGCAGGTGTACATTTGGATGGCTTTGAATACCAGCGCTAATTCCACCAGGGTGGCTTGGCATATTCTGATGAGATTGATGCTGAGGTATAGCACCATGACCTTGTTGCCCGTGAGGCAACCCATATTGATGTGGATTTACATCTAGTTGTTGATGATAGGTAGGATGTTGATTGATTCTGGATGCACTGGGTGGATGCATTTGTGTATAATTTGGATAGTTCTGAAAGCGCAATCGAAAAATACTCTATTATAAAGTTATATTATAAGTATTGTTAAGTTGGATAAATATAGGTACATCTTGATTTAAATTTGTGAGGCCATCAAATTATCAATAAGGAGTCAGGACTCGTAAGTCAACTAGAACTTACTTGTTGCTGTCCATATATTTGTTGGCTTGAAGGCTGTGAAAAGTGGGGCTGCCTCGGAGGAAGGTATGGTGCATTCTGTGCCTGTAATGGAATCCCACCTCCCTAAAATAAGAAAAAACTTTATGAATAACTATTTGGTTGTTTCGCACTCAGGTCTTATAAAACGTGTAAGCTTTAGTATACTCATAACATTTATGATATATGTGTTAATTATTTATTTACCTGCTGTGGAGGATACTGATGTATTTTCTGTTGATGTTCATAAGAGTGTCTATAGCTAGGTGTCACAGGAGCATATCTGTTAGAGCCTGGTGGCCATCCTCCCATATCCCCAAGACCTGTGAATATTGTATATATTCATAGACATTGCAATGCAATATTATAAAAGTAACTTTTTGTGTATGTACTGTAAAATTTTTATCGAAGAACTATTGAACCTCAACCTCTATTTGGCACTAGTAACTTAGTATAATGCTATAATATATTATGCACTGGATTCAAGATATAAAATAAAATAGATAAATTATACCGGTCGTCAGATGCTTGACATCGTCAAAAAGTGTCTAATGCTTTTTTTATAACGCCGCTAAGAAAATTGTGAACAGGGATGAAGTATTTTTCGGATGAGATTATATTATGTTTTCTTTATTTTAACCTGTCGCCAAGTTACTAATATGAATGCGTAGTTAAGATCTATTTCCTTTAATATAAGACCAACCTGGTTGTTCTGGTACGCTGTACATAGGCTCGGGTCCTGGGTGATAGCCCGGGTAGTGGGAAGGATGTACGTGATGTGGCGGATGGAGCGGCGCGTGCGGCGGCTGCGGCATCCGTGGCCGAGGCGGGTAGGCCCCATACTCGTGGTATTCCGGCGCTGGTGGGCCGGCTCCAGGGTTTGGCCCAGGTTGAGTGTTGCTGGTTAACCCACTGGGAGGACCCCCAAATGGGGCCAGCTTCTGAATCGATCCCTCTTGTGCCATGTTGCTCTGGGTATACTGCTGCCTGTAACTGCAACATTATAGTGTCACATTGTAATGTGTTACATAGAAATTAAGAACCGTTGCACTACAGTCAGCAAATTTTTATACATACACCAATTATAAGTGCAAATTTTTTTGGCACTATCCAAATAAACTACTAAGATTCTGAAATATCTTAAAGCTATTTGTATATGACTGTATAATCATAAACAAGCAAAGGTAAATAGATACATATTATTATATCAAATGTAATATACATTCACTTGATTTATTTGTACCTGACAAACCCTGTATTAACATGAAATTCTGTAATTACCCTTACAATGTGGAAAAAATAATAAAAAATAAAAAACCATGTGCTTATTAGTTTCTAAATTAAAATAAACAATTTCAATAATGCATTTATTAGATTGATGGGTTTAAAATAGTTACCTATTGTCAGTCGCGTCTTTGTTCTCTCCAGCCACCGCTGACGCCGTACCGCCGGCAAAACTGTCTGATCTGCCAAGATCAGTGAGTTCTTCCAACATTCCGCTGCCATCATCACCAAATAAGTTATATGAGTCCATCACTCAGTTAAGAGTGAATTGTTATTATTTTCCGGTCAAAGTATGTTAATCGACCATGTATTAAGCCCATTTTTATCTGTAATAAAATAAAATGTTTTCGATAACTGCTTCTAGTGTGGATCTGTGTGTCTGTATGTGGCCTCGTAGCTTCAAAGTGGATGAAAATACGTTAATTTCGTTTTTTTATTTGTAAGGACACTTGATCAAGTGTCCTTATATCTATATTATTATGGAGGGTTTTTTTTTAATTTGCTTTTTTTTCTTTTTGTAATTGGACAGTGGCTGCATAATCAATCAAAAAACAAAAAAAAATGCAGAAAAGTTGGTGTAACAGGCTCCATGCCTAAAGCGTCATCATAACCTCTTTGGGTGATAGTTTATTTATTTGTACTTTTTACTTTATTTGCATACCCTAGCCCTAAGATATTGTATAATAGATCTTAATTTTGGCAGCTGTTGGCAATATAGGATTTTGTTTACTAAATAGTTAACATTTAAATTGGTATTATTTGTGTGACATGCACTCATACAAAAATGAACATGATTTGTTGTTAGATAATAAAACCATTTTTAATTTATTTACTAGCAGTACTAGAAAATAATTCAAATTGTAAATGTTAATTGTACATACGGTGACAGTTATCAGAACGAATGGAGCAATTTGAAGAAAAATCATTTTACATTTTTTGCAAATGTTTTTCTAATTGCTGACTAAATAAATAAATGTTCATGCTGCTCATGTTGATGTTGTCAATACACACATTTTGCCACAAAATAATTAATAATGTACTTAGGTTAATAAATTGTTTAATTGTTTTCTATCACTCAATAGAATAATAAAGAATATGGAGCAGTTCTAAAAACAATTCCTCATCAAGAGACAATAAAAATTTTGATATAGTGGTGATGTCAATATTGTCTTGTGTTGCCCACAATTTGGCAACTTTTATTGCCTGTGTAACTTTTACAATTCAAATCTGTTTTAATTTGTAAGTACAATATAGAATAGCATCTAAGATCTTAAGGTATTTTTATACAATTTGAGGTAACATTTTTGTTATATGTATAAATGTTTTACTATTAATAAAATGGCTGCTTATAATTGACAACTAACCTAAATAAAAGTTATCATAACTAAACTGTACAATTTTACATATATTATGTATTTGATCTTCTACTCTAGTTTAATTACTTAATGTATCCCCAAGTGTCTTCTTGTTTCTTCTTTCGATGTATGGGCTTGCATGAATAACTAAGGGGAAAAGCTATACGCTTATGACAGTAATATTAACATATAGCGATACAACTTTTCCGGTTTAGTTAAACAGCTTTCATTTCTGGAAAAACACTTCTTTATCTTCTATTATTCTTGATTGGCAGGGTACATATGGAAATAGTTACTATCTTGTTCTGCTTCAACCATTGAGATTGGTTTTAACACACCATAAAAATAATTATAGACTAATTGATATGTGCCATAGGCCCTCTAACCCTATTTAATTTAATTGTTCTATATAAATTCAACAGTGTTCAGTTCTTGCGACAATGGATTATTAATTTTTAAAAAATGCCTTCTACTCAGAAGTCATCAACCTCTAGGTACTTGGAGTAATTGAGCTTTACTAGAAGTCATAAGCCTCAACTTCTGGTCATTGATCTTGACTTCTTCACAAAATTTTCCTACTCTTATACTCTTGCACTTGGTTCTAATACTACTTGGCATTGTTTTTTGATAGGAATTTTAAGTATTATTTTCCAAAACATCCTGTTTGCTATTGTCTGAATGACCCTGGCATGGCATAAGTATTTGAGTAGGCAGCAAATATTTTCAAAAACAGCTTTTAATGTTTGTATTTTACCAGAAGAAAATTAAGCCTATGTTGATCTCTGTAATCTACATTGTTTATATAAAAACTTTTAACAAAATCTGTCCAACTGTTTTTTTCGTGAAAGAATGATAAATACATTTCACTTATGAATAGTTGGGCCTGGCCTAATAGGGATCTTTACATTTTTATTCAGCTATTACCTAGAAGGAATGGACCAACACTTGGGTACCATGCGTGGTATCTATGAACAAGAGGAACTATTCAAAACAATATTAATTGGTACTTACTGCTAAGCTAAATTTATGTAACCTTACAGGGGTAAGAGGGGTCAAAAATCGCAAAGATCATCCTTACATAATGAATGAATGGCCCACACGGTAATTTACACAGCACAGTTTTATCTGATCCACCACAATTTTGCCTAAGTACATAGTACTTTACTCTTGCGACACAGTATATGCTGATTTACATATGGAGACAATGATATAGGCATGGGTTGCAACATAGTAACAGATTAATCTGCTATATTTAAAGTACAACTTTTAGACTTGCAATTGGAACACATAGTGGCATATTATTATATCAGACTTATCCACGCAGAAATATGTTATTTTTATTTATTTCAATATTTTGATCAAGTTGCATTGATTTTAATCACACAAAGACTATATACCATAATATACTACTTAGATACATTGATTTATGTATCCGCAAATTTTGGTTATTCCAAATAAATACTGCCTGTTATAATTATATGTTATCATCAATTATTGCTATACCTATAACAACAAATACTTTTAACACTTTGTCAATCAGCATCCATGCCGATTATTTATAAATAACTCTGACAAGGCTCAATACAAGGCATTCAATTTCAGATAGCAAGTATAAATCTTAGCTTTGATACAATTTTTGAAAGAGAAAGTAATTACTTCGGAAACCATTTGAATCAAAAAAATAAGCATTTTATGTTTGTAATTGCTAGTATGTGGTGTAGTGTAGTGATAAATTTGTGCCAATATAATTCTAGAGAAAATTCTAATTTCTAGAGGAATTGGGTAATATTATAGAATGCTGTGAAAAAAAATAGGAAGTTTAGACTTATGTATTTGAGGAAATTGTGTCACACAGGTCACAACTAACACCAAATCCTAACATTAGTTGTATGTGATATTAAATATTTTACTATATACTGTTCCACCTTCGTGTAGGCAATCTAAGTGCATCATTAGAAGTAGGAAAAAGTAATATGAACACACACTTACTAATAACGCCACACACAAAGTAGTTCACAAAATGGATACCATACTCCAGATAATTCGGTCCATCAGTTTATGTTAATAAATTGTAACTACGTTTAATAGATAAATTTGGTTTATCAATAATAACTTTTCATCGGTCACTTTAATGAGATTCAGTGCTAAAATACGCAAATAATCGCATATTTCCACACTAACAATTATTACAATCTACGCAACGCAATCACACTCCGTCCATTTTGTTTCACAAATTCTCAATTTGACCAAAGAGTTTACAGAGGGAATTTCACATTTTTTATAATTTTTTTTTGACAGTGTTGCTAGTGCGTGACGTAAGCGCAACTATTATAATAGCTCTAAGTAAACATAACAATATTCATTCATATGCAGATTAGAAAAAAAAAGTTTTTTTACTGGGGAGCGCTCACTGAGACACCACAGATGGCAGCTTTAGAGGGAGCTCTAAAATTGGAAACAGAACAGATGGCACAGTTGCGGAGGTAGCGTGCAGTGTGTGCACGCATTGCACTTCCGCCCTGAATCACTGAACTTGCCATGCGCATGCCATGTTTATTATGTCTATACTCTGTGGATATGATTCTGTTTAATCTGTGGATTTGTGGATACAATAAATTACATTTTACAACATAGATACAACTACCGATCAACTTGTGCGAATGTTGTTTTCTTGTAGAAACTCTAATTATTTATATTGGAAAAGTTTCTGCGTTGATTAGCCCTAATGATGAAACTCGTTGATCCAGTTGTACGTAGTTTCAAAGTTGCAAAAGTGTTTCGAGAAAACACGGACAAAATAAACAGTATAGATTTCTCACCCAGTGGAGAAACATTGATATCTTGCAGTGAGGATGATCAAATCGTAATATATGATTGTGAAAAAGGATCCCAACTAATAACAGTGAACAGCAAAAAGTATGGAGTTGATTTAATTCATTTCACTCACGCCAAGAATACCGCCATTCACAGTTCGACGAAGATTGATGATACCATACGATACTTGTCACTTCACGACAACAAGTACATCAGATATTTTCCTGGACACACGAAAAAAGTTGTAACATTGTGCTTATCGCCTGTGGAAGACACATTTTTATCAGGATCTTTAGACAAAACACTACGTTTGTGGGATCTCCGGTCACCCAATTGTCAAGGACTAATGCACTTATCTGGCAGACCTGTAGCCGCATATGACCCGGAAGGACTTATCTTTGCCGCTGGTGTTAACTCTGAAAGCATCAAATTATATGATTTACGGTCTTTTGACAAAGGCCCGTTTGTAACATTTAAATTGAACCAAGAAAAGGAATGTGATTGGACAGGTTTGAAATTTTCTCGAGATGGCAAGACCATGCTGATTAGCACAAATGGTTCGATAATAAGATTAGTGGATGCATACCATGGCACTCCTCTTCAAACTTTCACAGGCCACCTGAACAACAAAGGAATACCTATTGAAGCATCCTTCAGCCCAGATTCACAATACATATTTAGTGGGTCTACTGATGGCAGAGTTCATGTCTGGAATGCTGATACTGGCTATAAAGTGTGTGTTCTTAATGGAGATCACCCTGCTCCCATTCAGTGTGTCCAGTTCAACCCTAAGTTTATGATGCTAGCATCAGCATGTACAAATATGGCATTTTGGTTACCTACAGTTGATGATATTTAAGTAGAAACAAACATTTATTTTTTTATCCTAGTGTTATAAAAATTATCAGACTGGAAGTTTTTCCAGGTCTGATTTTGGTTATGAAATTAATTTATCTACAAGTGATTCTAGTGTTGTAGATATTGATCAAATGAGATCAATGGTATTTTGATTTTAAATTGAGGATTCCTGATTCCTGACTACCTCTAGAAATAAATACATTGTAACATCATGTTTGTCTAGATTTATTAAATGCGGGAAGGAGGGGTATGTCGAAATATGGCTTATCCCTACCATTGCTATTCTACAGTTAATGAATAATCTATAAAATTAAAAGTTTTACTTTATTAATGTTATATTAATCTCTTTAAACTCTAAATTGAATGCTAACACCATCATCCGTATCAACAATAGTCCCCTGAGTACCTAAAAGCAACAAAAGAAAAATAATTATTGGTTTTAATTAGATTAACAGTCCTCAATAAATGATTTAGTGTACTGATGGGCTTAATAAAATTATTCACCTCATTGTAACTATTGATGTGCCAAAAAACCTGCAATCGAAGTATTGTATAACTCCGAATGTAGGTAGGTATCATAATGCTATTCGTAAATTGACCCAATATATAACATTAACTACATAATTTATGTGCTGATGGAGATGCAGTTAAGTACATAGAGGATTTAAATTATATTTGGCTTATTAGTAAATAATCTCTTCAATCTGCATATAAATTCGACATACCTCTTTAAATTAGTTATAGATCAAATCTCAAAAAATGTGTATACTTAACTTCAGTAGTGCAGTGAAAATAATGGAGATTTCCATGTGGGATATGGGAGACTAATAATAATTATGAATGTAAAGCATGTGGTGGTAACTACAATGAAGAATTCTAGCTACTATGTGCTAGGTTTTTAATTATGCATACGAGTTTAAAATGTTTCACGTAGTAAGTACCTACAGTACATTAAAATTACTATATTAAGTTTAGCATAATAATACCAAAAACAATTGTTTGTTAGTTATGTATGAGTATTGTTAGCAGAGAATTCTTTAATTAAGATATATTTCGAAACATTCATTAATCTGTTGGTAAACCCAATAATTTATTTTTTTTCTAATAAATGATTCAATTCCACATTGACTTACTCTACCTATTGCTAAGTTTTGATACAAAATTAAGTCTAGTCAATTAATAGAATAGTTAATGTAGCTTCGAGTAACACCGCATCGAGTCTACAAGCCAAAAGTTTTACAGTAATGTATTTACACTTAGGTACTATTCCTGGCAAGTTGGGAGTCTGGCATACAGGTACAGTCAAAATGAAAATACTACATTTATGTAGAAGTTCCAGGCAATCAGAAGTAGCGAAGTCGTTGAGGACAATATGGCACACTGATAGTATCTACACACTATAATATGTATTATATTATAGTATATAATATATTACTAGCTTAAGCCCGCGACTTCATCCGCGTAGAAGTCGAAAATGGTTCTAATAGACTAATAGGATTTTTAATTCGTTTTTTATTTTTTAGGTTATTAATTTTGTTAGTTACATGGTATAAAACAAAAGTCGCAGTTGCAGTTGATAGCGATGATGGCTCAGTGGTAGTGACATCGGCTTGCGAGCCGTAGGACGTGGGTTCGAATCCTACAATGAGCCTAAATTTTTGGTGAAGGAAAACATTGTGATGAAACCATGGCTTGGTAGTAGGGTATTTTCCTGTACTCGCTTGGCTAGCTACCAACATCATGATAAGAATCTGTCGTTTAAAAAAAACTAAAAGAAAAACACTTTCAAAACGCACTGAAAATCATAAAATAATTAAATTGACTTGTATTACATATTATTATGTATAGTTACGAATATAATGGTTAATTCAAAAAGTGTGGAGCGCTTTCTTTTACTGGGTAAATAAAAGTAAACAACCAAAAAGCGCTCCACACTTTTTGAATTAACTATTATATCGTAACTAATACAAGTCAATTTAATTATTTTTCAGTGCGTTTTAGTGTTTTTTTTTTTAGTTTTTTTAAACTATGTACATATATTACTATAATAAATTAATAATTCTATTTTTTTTTTTTTTTTTGTTTTGTTATGGCGTCACACGATTAGTGTATTTGCCAGTGTCAAGTATAAAATATTTCAAACTCAGAGAGTTGAATCAAGTTTAAATGATGATGATGATGATGACGATGAGATGATGGGATGAGGATAGTGTTTAAGTAAAGTAGTGGCGCTTTACATAAACTTTACACGGACTTTTTTGGAGCAACTAGAAAAGTCACTTTCACAACTTTATTTCAATTTCCCACACTCGTACACATTAACAAACACATAATGGTTAATAATCCACCAATATTACACATTATCACTCGAAGAAACACAAGTTTTGGAAATAAAAACAAAATTTTCACGTTGACAATTCGATTGCCGCCAAAAAAGTGAATAATTCTATGTTACTATATTTATTTTAGAACCAGCTGACAGCGGCAGAGGTGCCAGGGTGCCCAGGATATAAAATAAATTGCCATTTTAGTTAAGGCTATTGCGAAAGATGAAATGGCAACCGGTGACTTTATGTAGATATGGTGTAGATCTGTAGTGTGGAGTAGTGTCTGTACTGTACTATTGCTACGCAAAAATATTAGGAACTTCAAAAAGGAAAGTCTGATAAATCAATTAATACTCGACTAGGAACAAACATATAATTGCCATACACACTACTAGATACTTCATAAAGTCGGCAATTTCCATGATGGTCAATGACAATAAGTGCGTTATTTTAACAATTGCGCGCCACGTCTTCCCGTTATCCCGCAGGAATCTCTTTCCCGTATTAAAAAAAAGCCTATGTGTTCATCCAGGGTATAAGCTATCTCCGTTCCAAATTTTATCAAAATCTGTTTAGTAGTTACGGTGATACGTGGTAACGTTCCTTTCTTTTTGACGGTGTTACGAAGTTCAACAGGCTTTTTTATATTTATACGTGCCTTTCACGTTTCCACTGCTGGGACTCTGGCCTTCTCTCAGACAGAGAGTATGGGCTGTAATCTATCACGCTGGCCCAGTGCGGGTTGGCAGATGTCGCATGCCCTTGAATGTTGCAGTTCTTGGGCATGCCGGTTCCCTCACGATGTTTTCCTTCACCGTTTCGAGCGATGGAAAATCCGCACATAACTTATTAAGTCATAGGTGCGGGGCCGAGAGGACTCGAATTCGGTGTCGGCGTCTTGTAAGTCGCACGCCTAACCGTTCGGCCACCATTGCCTTACATTATTGAAAGTGATTGAATTACATAATTATTGTATTACATGTTGTATAATATAAATTACATAGTATTATGTTCTTTTCACTGTAGTAAAAGCAGTAAGGTAAGAAACTTTTGCACCGTAAATCTGCTGTATTTCTTTGGATTGGAACACTATTTCTGGTATAATTGACGGGAATTATCAACATAGGTAAAGTTGACAACACATCTGGCAAAGTGGCAACATTGTCAAGCGGATCAAAGGTCGAATGTCGATCGATTTCGATATATCAATCGGATCGGTACGTTAGGGTAATCGAAATCAAAAGTTAACTATTTCTTTTCGTATGTATTGGTTGGTTGGAGGCACGAAGAAAGTAATACATTTGAACATTTTCATACATAAACCTATCGTCGCGTCTCGTCGTTGTCGCTCACTCCACTCGCTTCGCTGTTCGATCCGAAGTATTCCGAAAGTCAAAACTTCAAAAGCATAAAAGTCCTCCTCGTTCGTTCCTCGACTTGATATAATAATATATCGACATAGCTGGTAAGTTTAAATAATTCCATTTAATAGATAAATATTGTTAGGAAATTATTGATCGCTAAATTCGTTACGATTTATTGGGTATAATAGCATGTAAGAATAATTTTCTTACATTAAAATTCTGAAAACTTCAGAAACAAAGTAGGGCTCTGGCGACTGTTACGAACTGATAACTTTTTACTTCCAGAGAATCCAGAATTAGTACCTAGATAATTTTATGTTATACCTATTATAAAACTTAGAAAACTTTTAAAATTCCTAAGTTTTCCCACGTTATTAAAATGTTTTAAACTCTGCAATGATTACATTGTACACAAACATATGTTACGACTTGCGACAGTTGAAAGTTGAATGGTGATAGATATGAAGATAAGCTACTGGCATAAATAGCGTGGATCACTTATATTAAGCTAGATTAGGCCTTAGGTCCGATTTAAAATAATAATAATAATAATAAATAAGTAAGAATCATTACATTTTTTTTTCGTTCATTTTTTGCATTAAAAAAAAGTCGCATTCCAACAGCGTTTTATATCTTCGTTACATCCCGACTGACTTTTGTATGTTAGATGCTTGATATGACATAACAACCAACGCAAAGCCTTTGCACCTATATGTATTGTATTGCTATCTGGTTGCATTATCTTTGATACATCCTCTTTGTTGTTGATGAGTACTTGATGAATCAATGATTACCATTGCCCAAGATTTGATACATACATAGCTATGATTGTGTGTTTGTATGTAGATTTTAAAGACCCAGTAGTTCAATGAGCGCTGTAAGCTCACAGGTAACTAATCCTCCCCTGTGCTCTTATCATTGGATATTAGAATCAGTGCTGGATTTAAAAATTTGCCGACCCAATGCTATAAAATTTTTGCTGCTCCTACTGACTTAAAATTAGACACATCGTTCACAATAAAGTTATTTTTTTTTATAGGGACAAATCTTGTTTCTAGATTTTTTTTGTACAAGTTTTTGGGAAGATTTTTAAGCTAAGGAAAACAAAACTTTTCTTTTTTTCTGTACCAAATTGTTTTTAGGGCACTTTTTTGCCACCCCCTAATTTTGCCGCCCTAAGCTTCAGCTTTTTCTGCTTCTATGGTAAATCCGGCACTGATTGGAATAGTAATCTACTACTGCCTACCAAATACATCCAATCCACATATACCTAAGAGGAAATACATTACATATTTGCCTATCATCATATGCCTGATGATTATGATAGATGATGTATATTTTGACTATAAGGCACCTATTATTATCTGTTTCTGTATGTAGATTTGTAACAAACATTTATAAAAATAAATTATGCATTATTATAAAAAAATATGAAACCAGCTAGGTATATTAGAATTCTACAGATTGCACATTTCTTTGAACATGCATCATGAATCATGATGAAACTACTGATAAAACTTTGCATAGTGATAGCTCATATCTACTATAGATTAACATTGAGGATGTTATTTCCTGAAAACCGAAAGGGTTTCTGGTGGATAGGGGATGAAAGTTATGTTTAATAATATCTCTAAAGTACTCTGGTACTTTTATTGTGACATTTGATGTGTTAGCAGTAGGTAATGTTAATCTAACAAACAGTAGGTATCCCAACTGTTTCGACATTGACACACCAAATTACCAATTGTTTTCTACGGGCTACAGGGACGAAGGGTGCGCATGCGTAGCGCCGCCGGTTGGCTAGCTGTCGTATTACGCCCCCCGCCCCGATACGACGAACCCGCGGACTTCTGACTTCCGACTCTACAGTCGCGTTCTAAAGTGAATTGCGTTATTGCCGCTTGTTGTTATTGTTTTTTTGTGTTAAGTTTGAGGTCGTTTGTAAATTATTGGTGTTTTTATGTCTTAAATAAAAAATGACAAATTAAACACAAACTAAATCACTCTTTCACATGATCAGTTTTGTATAGAAGTCGTTTTTTTCATGCACATTAAAATTGAAAAGAGCATTAAAATAGAAAAGAGGTTAATTTTGAATAGTAAAACAACCTGTTACGAGCTCTGCAAAACTTTAACATTACCTATTGCGCGCGCGACAGTACCTAATATCCTCCACATTTCGCTCAGTGATAGACTTACTATTTATTTAAATATGTTCTTGAAATTATTTGGTAATATTAATTAGTTATAGCGCAGCTATCTCCTCCACAGGCTCCACATTTCACTCAGCGCTAAACTTCCGTGCCGCTACCTATACGCCGTCTTTAGTTTCAATTCAAATATAAAAAAAAAAAAACTTGTTTCTCCTTGTTCGACTAGTACTAGTTATCAGTTATCACTGAACCCGTATCTGAGGATGTTAGAGTAATAATTTTTGACAGCTAGTATTTTATTTAAAACTTGATATAACAAGGGCCTCTTTCATCAGTTTTGATTTACTAATGAGCCGATTAGTTCTATAAGGCGAATAAAGGTTGCACGTAACTTTTGTCAGCTTCATAAACGAAAACGAAGTTCCCTCTAACAACTGGACGATTAGCGGTATAAATTAATAAAAACCGTGAATGTTCATTGTATGTTACTGGCAAAGTTAAGCGTCGAGTAGCTTATTAAGGATTTGTTATTAGGATGATGAATGAGGCCCTTATTATATTGTTGCAGTTGCAGAGTTAGTAGGTTTCAACACTTGTCGCGCTGGCTGTAAGTGAACATCGAAGGCGTGGGAAATACTACATAATATTATAGAGTAGCATTTTACCACATCTTCTGGTTGAATTGAGAATAATATGAAAAAAAAACCTAATTGAGATCTTTCGGAACCCGGAATGTCGAGGCTTGACCTGCACTTAGGTATCTGATTTTGTTCGCATTCGCACTGATTTTGTTTATATATAAACACTAGCTGTTCCCCGCGGTTTCACCCGCGTGGGCTACAGTTTATCGAGATAAAAAGTATCCTATGACCTTCCCCAGGGCTCAAACTATCTCTTTACCAAATTTCATTTAAATCGGTTCAGTAGTTTAGGCGCGAAAGCGTATATATAATCCGTATACTCCAAAATTATTCCCGCACTTCGGTGCACTCTCACCGCGTTACCTGCTGTATCCATTATCCTATCTTAATTCTAGTGCGAGCCGCACTCCCGTGGAGAGCGTTTCGTACTATTCCATTTTCCGTGAGAACTTTAAGACTTAAGATTTTCATTTTATTTTTCCTTTAAAGTATGATCCCTAGGGTCCTAGGTATAATCACACCAGCTTATATCGTTCATTACATTCGTAAATAATAAGGTGGCATTTGGCATCATGGACATCAACATACCATAAACATACATGATCCAAGAATAAAAATTAATGTATCCTCAATTCCTCATCTAATCACACAAACCATCTGCTCTGGCGCGGATTCGAACCCGGGACACTAAGCTCAGTAGGCTGAGAACTAGCAACTTAACCACGGTTACGTCATTTTTATTATTTAATTTATTTATTCTATCATAAATTATAATTTTGTTACAGATTCATAGAATAGACTAACCAATAGGAGTAATAATGTTACGTGGGATTCATAAGCTAGTAAGTTTGAAACATGATATGTCACTACATTCATCATCAATCATCATCATCTGCCAGAAGTCCACTGCTGAACACAGGTGTCCCCTTTTGAATGCCACAGTGCTATTGCATCCATCGGCTCCCTGCGACTATTACGATTATCATTAATTATTATATTAAAGTTAGTGATATATGTATAGTGTATACTTATATATATATACATTTACTACTTACAGGGTAGCGTTTAACCACAAGTCACCTGATGTTAAGTGACTATGATGTGGCTGAAGATGGCGTCACGCTACACCTTTGATTGGAAAATGGCTCTCAATAGGTATATCTTTGTTACAGTACTTTCTTACATGTAAATATATAGGTCACTGGTATTTACATACTTTGTTAGACATTTGCTAATAATATCCAAAATTATTATTTGCACATAGAAACCGTAGGAACCTATGCGGAAAATAAGGCCGCGTTAGGGGGCGCCGCCGGTGGCCCTACGACGTATTTATTGAGTAACATAATTATGGTTAAAGCAGGGCTAGGATGATAAAAACTGTTAGCGCTGTGTTGATTAACGATCCTTACAAATTCAATACTAACATTCAATGTTTCCGAAATGCCGAAAAGCCTATCCAACAACCTTCTGCTGTTGTATAAGGTACATAGATTTACATAATTGTATACCCACCCATTAAAAGTCTTTCGATTATACCTTTCCTTAACCTCCATATGGGCACTGATTTCAGAGGACGTTTCAATGGATCTCGAGGGGGTTTCATTAAATTGTAGCATTTAATATGCTAGGCACCTACCTTGCCGTTTTCATCGGTTTCATCACCTTGGCTCTGGAGGTTTCACTGGCTTTAGCATGTTCCACGCCATTTCGTAACACAAGCATCAGCATTCCACAGTGTCATAGCGCGATGAGACATACCGAATACCGTATCTAAATACGTCCAATCAGTGGTATAATAAATAAGAAACGCCATAGCTATAGATTAAGGCTCAGCAGTTATTAATTATTATTATTCGCAGCAACTTAGTTTTTCAAAAACATTTCTTTTTTATATTTAGCGGCTTTTACCACATTGTATGCCAGCCCCGTCATACCCTAATCTACTTTCTACCTTAATTATTTGTTTATAGCTACATGTAATTACAATGATTCAGCCGCATTGAATAAATAATTCATTCTAGAGCTTTTAAACAAGCAAAACTAGGTGGAAGTCAGGTTTTTAAATACATTTTAAGCTCTATCATTATGTTTGGCCTATAACGTCAACGTATGCATAACCTCGTGTCTCGTACTCAAAGCATTTTGTAAATAAAGATATTTTTTTACAATTCTGCATGTCGGTGTTTTTATTTAATTGTAACTTGAGTAAGTATTTATATTTACTTATTTCTTTCTTTTAAGTGTGGATCGAGAGGTCTCCTGCAGCCGTACCTTGCCGCTCATCAGCTGTCCTGCAACTACACAATGGCGAAAACAAGTACGAATGTCCAAAACCTTCCGAGACTGCCGGTGCCCAAACTCGAGGACACCGTACAGAAATACCTCAAAACAGTGAGACCACACTTAAGTGATGAAGAGTTTGCTGTTACATCGAAACTAGCTAAAGATTTTATTGCTAAAGATGGTGTTGGGCAAAAACTACAAGTAAGTTAATAAAAATGAGTAAGTAACGATAATAGCTCGGCGACTAAGATAGTGGACAACACAGAGAAGAACTAATCTGTGGTGGAGAAACGTTATTCCATATCTTAGAATAAATTTTTGTTCATAAGAACATACAGTCAACGACAAAATTCGCTGAACAATAGCACATTTTCCTATTGCCTGCATCTTTTTAAACACCAACCTTTTACGGTATCATCACCTAACCTCAGGTGTGTTGTGTTGTGGTCAAAGGTTTCCTTGTAAGTTATAAAGAAAATCCCCAAACATTACTGATCTAGAACTGATTAGGAAAATCGAGTATGATCAGCTACTTTTGTTGCTGACTGTACCTACTAACTTTTGATAACACGTAAAAGCAGTGTCTGTTTATCTGTTTTAGAATTTGTTGGAGAAAAGGGCAGAGAAGCATTTGAATTGGCTGGAAGAGTGGTGGCTGAACTCCGCGTATTTAGAGTATCGAGACCCCGTTGTTGTGTATTCTAGTCCTGGCCTAGTCTTCCCGTTTCGCAACTTCAAGGATCAAAATGAACAATTGCAATATGCAGCTAAAACTTTGTTAGCAGCCCTTGACTACAAGAGTTTAATAGACAAGTAAGTTAGCGCATTTCGAAGATAAGTCAATTGTGGGTATCCTAGGCTAAGTTCACACTTAAGAGGTTATTAGACTTTACTAAATTCAGTCATCTAAATGATTTAGTTACTAAATTCAGACAAATGCAATCGCATTTAGGAAGGTAAGTTTCCAAATTTAGGAAGAAGTACGGCTACTGACTCACTAAATCATTTAGGAACCTAATTAGAATCGAATTAGGAAGGTGCGATCGCGTTTAGTCGCTTCAGACGCTTCAGTCGGTGCGCAAAGAGAATGTAAAGTACGACCGCGAAGATCGACCGTGAGTGCGTGATGATGCAAGAAATCGGCCCCTATTATCGGTCTGAAGTCTGCCGGTTCTAAAACACTCATTATATTCATGTTTGATAACTTGTCGCGCGGTAATAAATATTCCTTGACCCACGTCTTTCTTTTTTTTTTCTTTACTTTGATTGAGCCAACAGCCATAGCCACGGCGAGGCCCATTTTTTGATTTTTGGACAGCACTGGAGCCATTGTATTTATAGTAGTAAAAGGTGCGCCTTTGTTGCGTTTCAGCAGGCAACTGATTTAGTAACTATATTTAGAACAGTGTGATTAGAAGCTTTTAATTTCGTTCCTTTTCTGAATTCTGATTTAGGCTACTAAATTTAGTAAAGTCTAATAACCTCTTTAGCTCACTTTTTAGCTCACGCTAGAACTAGAACGTTCAACCAAAACAGTCTTCTTTATCATAGATCAAGAATACGAACTAGGCCGTTTGTTATCGATGTGGGCATCTTATCGGTTGCTATAGTACCTACCGTAAAATATATTTTGTGTTCCAGCAATAAAATTCCCGTCGAAATGATGGGCAAAGCTCAATTGGACATGGCGCAGTACAAAAAAATCTTTGGAACATGCAGACTGCCTGGTGAAAAGCGCGACTCTTTATCTTTTAACGGCGATAGTAAACATGTCACCGTTATGCATAATAATCATGTGAGTAGTATTTTAGCGCTCAAAAGATTATGATGGTCTTTTGAGACCTAAAGTAAATAGGTATTAGACTAAATTTCATTAAGGCCCTGCCATACGCCGTTGACCTTGCTTGATCAGGTGAAAGCATCCCGCACTGACTTTATGAGACTGACGTGGCGAGTATGAAATGCGTAAAAAATTCGCAAAAAATAATTAAAGCAGTATTTTCAAAAAATGGCCTGAAGGTGTTTTAGGTATTATATTTCTTAATACGCTGATGGTATTAACAAGTCTTTGTTGCATATATAGTTTAGGAGTAAAGTAGTATTAAACTTTTAGAAAATGGGGCACTTTGCACATTTTTTTCAATATATCAATATATTTTTTGCATTTTTCGGCCTGAAGGTGTTCTGCTATATATCAAGTAGATTAACACATATTTTATTAAATTTTTTTGATCAAAATTGCACAGAGTTTAATTAACCCCGTTTTTCAGCTTAGTTTGGGAACCAGCGCCTTAATGTAAAATCGGTTTAGACGTCACAGAGTGCGGTAATGCAATGGTTTACCTACATACACAGTACATACCTTACAGAAAAGATACTTGCTCAACTTCTTTCACGTCTTCGCGACACCCATGTGTGATGGGGTAGTATGTAGTATTCTATAGAAGTGTTCTCATATATTACAAATGTTTAAAAATAATTTACCTACAAGGATAGTGTTCCGTGGTACACACTTACATTTGACAAAGTAGCATTTATCCATTTACCTGATGATCAGTGATGTTGAGGCTAGGTGGCGCCACGCCACGCCTCGACGGGGATATTGCATTTTTTGGATTTCATAGTCTGTCTGTTTTTTCATGTCTACTATTAGCTAGGTATACCAAAGACGTGAAATGAAATCGAAACCGGCGCGATGGTCTAACAGCAGTAAGCGCTTCGTTTGCTGTTATTTTCTAAATAGGATATTTTTATTTTCAGATCTTTCATGTAGAGCTTTGGGGCGAAGATAATGCGGTTCTCAGTGAAGATCAAATAGTCCAACAACTAAAAGAAGTAATCGAAATGTCGAAAAATCGCACAAACGAATCTGTAGGAATTCTCACCTCTGAAAATCGTGATAATTGGGCGAAAGCTTATAAAATTCTTAGTCAAGGTATGTTACAATATAATTATGTATATGTATTTTCTCAAACATGCTTGCAAAAGTACCTTGACCGCAACTAGGCATTGATGGACTTCAGTATGTGGGCCTCGCCTTCGCCTCGGCCCACATTTACACGTTCGTCCCTCAATGCCTGTATTGCTCGCCGCTGCAGCTATGTCCGATACAAGCAGCGCCCGCGGCTCCGCCAGTTACTACTCCAAGGCCCACCTTAAAGCCGTAAAAACGTAAGTACCTCCAAGTACGTAGGCTTTACAGTTTTGGACATATAACAATCGTGATTAATTAAGTAGAACTAGCTCACCATAAACAGTAATATTATAAAGTTTGTAGAAAAATATGTTTAAATTATGCCTGTAATAATAGCTGTAATTGGATTAAATAAATAAATGTTACGGCTAACGGCTCTCTGAAACTACTAATCCTATATAAACAATACTTTCACCGTTTGAATTTGAAAGCTACACAAGACATTTTTAAATTTTTATTGTCTCTATACTTCTTATCATCCGGAAGATGTCCACTGCTGAACATAGGCCTCCCCCTTTGAACGCCACTATGAACGACTATTACCCATTTGCATCCATCGGCTCCCTGCGACTCTTACAATGTTGTCGATCCACCTGATGTGGGGCCTCTACAGAACGTCTTCCCTATACTTATACCGAGTTATACCTATGTTTATCAAAAATTTCAGATAATGTCAATAAGGAGTCACTTGCAGACGTAGAGCGAAGTCTTGCCATTCTTTGCTTAGACTCTCCAGTAGGACTTCATAAGAACCCTGACGCAGACGCTCGTCGGAACATCGCAGGCGGGCAGACGATCCACGGCGGAGGACCTACCAGCAACGGCGGCAACCGCTGGTTTGATAAAACGATACAGGTTAGTGAATACCATAGAATAGAATAATAGAATCTATTGTAGTAGGTACTCTATGTGATGCGAAAATTCAACATTAAGTACAGAGTGGTTGATGTAGTTAATAATAATGAATTTTACGGCAATCTGTACAGTGGTGATGGCCGATACAGTTCGAATCTCATCTCGGCCCCGCACACCTAAAACTTTTCATGAGTTATGTGCAATTGGCCAATGAAATGACCAATTCCATTTTGACCCGCAAGTCTGTTCGAAATAAAACATTTCCTAGATTTGATGTTTATCTGTTGTTTACTCGCAGTTTATTGTCGGTGCCGACGGAGTCACTGGACTCACTTACGAACATTCCCCCGCCGAAGGCCAGCCTATAGCCGTGATGACTGATTACATTATCAATTACATGTAAGTCATACCTACTTCTTTAATACTTTCTATTAATACAATTAAGATTGTATATGTTATTTTTAACATGGAAAATCAATAAATACTCAATTGTCTATAAAGAACAGAATATATTTAGTCCAAAATTGATATTTCTTTCTTATCAAATATGTCTAAAACATTTAATGCAACGCATTAATCTAACGACGATGAAGCTAACTTCAGCTAACTAATATATATCTGTAATAATAATAAACTAAACTTTGTTATTTTTCAGTGATCAAGGCAAAGTCGGAAAGAAAGCGCCATCTTCAAAACCAAAGGTACCGGTGCATTTGAAATTCAACATAAATTCTGAAGTTCAGGAACTGATAAAAAATGCTGCTGGCCATTTGGAAAAGTAAGTCTTGTATTAATAAATGTAATTTAGTCAAACACGCCACCAACTTTCTTTACCAAGTGATTCTGGTTTAATCTAGACATTAATTTCTAAACAATCCTTTGTCTATTCAATTTAAATTATTTTTGAGTTTTTGCTTAGGTATAAGAATAGCAGCAATAGCAGATTAGCAACTAATTAAAACTTTTATCCTTTCAGATTAGTCTCCAATTTAGAACTAAATTGCTTCCAATATAATAAATATGGTAAAAACTTCATCAAATCGCAGAAACTGAGTCCCGACAGTTATTTACAAATGGCTATGCAGTTTGCTTTTTACAGGTAAGGTGAAGCTATGTCAAAAAATGTAATAAGGCACCCCTGTGAAAGTACATGTATTTAAAATTATAGGCTTTGAGAACCGGCCTATTTATTGCCAGATAACATTGCTCCGTCGTCCCTTGCGATGATATGACTATAAATAAAGGAACCTACACCACAAAATCCTACTAATATTATAAATGCGAAAGTTTGTGTGTGTGTGTAGGCTCTCCGTTTCCATATGTCCGGCACAAGGCCGTCTCAAGTTGCAGCGTTTGCCGCCATGAATTGGCTTATTTTTTCCTCAATAGCTCATTGCATCAGCAGTATGTATGTGTGTTACCACGTATTATCACCGTAACTACTTAACCAATTTTGATGAAATTTGGAATGGAGATAGCTTATACCCTGGATTAACACATAAGCTACTTTATATCCCGGAACAAGGTTCCTGCGGGATAACGGGAAGACGCGGGTGAAACCGCGGGGCGCAACTAGTATAGAATACATGGTACACTAACTCCTATCATATTCGGTGTGGAATTAAAATAAATAACATACCTATTCATCATAATAAACCCGTTTCAGTCCACTGCTGGACATAGGCCTCTTCCAAAGTACGCCATCGAGCCCGATCTTCGGCTTCTCTCATCTAACCGCTGCCAGCTATTTTATGTCGTCGCTCCACCTAGCCGGAGGGCGTCCTACACTACGTTTGCCGAGCCGCGGTCTCCACTCAAGAACACGTTTGCCCCAACGATTATTATCGGTTCTTCGGCTAATATATCCAGCCCATTGCCACTTCTGCTTCCTGACCCTTTAAGCTATGTCGGTTACCTTGGTTCTCTGTCGGAGAAATACCTATTAGTGTGACTCAACACGTCTTATGTTATTTTTCCCGCAGATTGCATAAAACGCCGGGTGCTCATTACGAATCGGCTGCGACCAGGATGTACGTTGGAGGTCGAACGGAAACTATACGATCCTGTTCTATAGAGTCCATAGAATTTGCGAAGGCCATGTTAAGTTCCCATATATCCAATAAAGAAAAGGTAGTAGCTTTGCAAAAGGCCATAAAAGGACATAAAGACTACACAGTTCAGGTATATTTTTACTCCCTTTTACATGTAGTAGTATCCATAATTCAACAGGTGATAATATTATAAATGCGAAAGTTTGCGGGTGTGTGAAGTTTGTTACCACGTATCACCGTAACTACTAAACCGATTTTGATGAAATTTGAAATGGAGATAGCTTATACCCTGGATTAACACATAGGCAATTTTATATTCCGGAAAAAAGTTCCTGTGGGATAACCGGAAGGCGTGGATGAGACCGCGGGCGCAACTAGTTAACTATAAACGAAGATTAATGAATTTATTTTCCAAAGTTTGATTACATTAAGTAACATTTTGTAATTAATAGGCGCTTCAAGGACTTGGAGTGGACAGGCATTTCCTCGGGCTGAAACTGACAGCCATTGAAAATGGAATCGAGTTGCCAAAGCTCTATTCAGACCCAGGATACTCAAAGAGTGCTCACATGAGAATTTCTACTAGTCAGGTGAGCTTGTCACTTATGTAATAACCAGGTACCTCACTCACTCAATATCAGCCTTTCACGTTCCCACTGCTGGGACTCTGACTTCTCTCAGAGAGAGAGTATGGGCTGTAATCTACCACGCTGGTCCAGTGCGGGTTGGTAGATGTCGCATGCCCTTGAATGTAGCAGTTCTTGGGCTAAATTAATTAGAACCTCTCGTTTGTATAATCACCCATGTAAGGCCATGTTTTTCACATGAGTTCCATTGTAGGTTTACAATGGAACTCATGGCATCCTTGCCCGCTTTTTTCGATCTTAACCACCCAAATTTTATAAGACTCCTCGCTGTCTTTTCGCTTTTTGGGTCTGATCCCACCATGTTTCTGTCAATCCAGCAATACCCTTCGCTGTTGATTTGTATCTTTCGTAGTTTTTAGCGTCAATCTTATGTTCAGCTGACTACAGAGTCAGCATCTAGCATCTACAGAGATGCCTATAGATTACGTTCAAATTCGAATTGTTCAATAACCAGTGATTTAATCGGTACATGCTTAAAATAAAAGAAATAAATGTAAAGATAATTTTATTATGCGCGGTATAATGATGCGACCTGTTTGTTTTCAGGTTGCTTGTAAATGCGACGGGTTCATGTGTTACGGGCCGCTGGTCCCCAACGGGTACGCTACTTGCTACAATCCGCGCGATAACGATATCAACATTGCGACGTCGGCATTTGTCGAGCACCCCGACACCAGCTGTGATAAGTACAGGGCCGCACTGGAGCTGTCACTCCAAGATATGCATGATCTCCTGCTTAAGAATGTTCCATCCAAGTTGTAAACTAACACTATTATAATGATGCAAGTAGGTTTCAAGTTACAACTTTATGTAAAATGGTATCTTTTTTATGTAACCAAGAAATACTGTATGATGTACCTAAATCAGATCATGAGACAATGTCCAAACTTAAAAGTACGAAGTTACATAAACGTAAAAGACAGGAGTGGTACTCCTAATTTGTTTACAAGACTCAAGGGTGTTATTGTGATCATATTTACAATTTAAGATTGTTTTTTATTACTTAGGTGGAGGAATTATTATGTATTAATTAAGTATTGCCTGCTTTATACTCATGTTTTTATTCAATAAAAAATATTTTTATATTTTCAATTCGTTTTATATTTAATTGCATTGCAAGACGCCGATTTCCACTTACAAATTCTCATATTTCATTTAAATGTACTTAAGGAGCCTATCCACACGGCACCACATAGAAACAAAAATACACATCACTGCTTTGGTGAAAGCATTTCTACAAAAAAAGTGTATACATATATCTAAGTGAACTAATATAACACAAGGTACAGGTAACATCCGCATACATATCAGACGTGTGGACAGGCCGCCGCCGGTTAATTAAATAAAAACTCGTTTCAGAAACAAAATAACATCTGTGCAGCTGTGCAGCCTACAATTAAGATTAAATAGTATTTAGTCTAATCAAAATTATATAACAAACATTCTTTAGTGACAGTAAAATTTTAAGTAATATTAATTATGTGTTTACTCATCACCCTTCTTTAATTATGTTTACTACACTAAAACCTTATTCATTATCATACATCCTTGATTTTTTACGTGGAATGTACACTATACATTACATAAATAGATACATAATATATAAATTATGTCAAACACATAATATATATAATTTTATGATATTAAGATTTTTAATACTTAAATAGTAGTTGTTAACGATTATGTATTATCTCTGCGTGCGCGTGCGGCGTGGCGCGGTTAGCAGGCGCAATGGTCACGCGCGGCGGGTGGCGCGGCCAGCGGGCGGCCCGGCGACGCTGGCTTGTGCTGCACGCCCGACTCCGCCGCGTTTAGGTCCAGCCGCCCGTCCTGGATGCTCTGATAGATCTTCTTCGCGGTTTCTAGGAAAGCTTCTTCCACATTTTGGCCTCTGCGTAACGATAATTTGAACGATAACTTCTAAATAACTAATTTGTTTTTAACTTATTTCATGATCTCTCGTACATATCGATGTCCGACGATACTTATCGACTTTTCCACCTTTCTACAAATCTAATGTTTGTTGTTAAAAAATGACTAAATTTCAGTGACCTACCTATGTTTATTTGAGTTTTATATAGCAGCCTACCTATGCATTTATTGCAGTACTAATTTCATATTAATAAGACAAATTATTTATGTACATTACACTTTGAATATAAAAAAATTATGTGTACTCACGTTTTGGCACTGGCTTCCACAAACATCAATCCATTTTCATCAGCAAACTGTTTAGCTTCTTCATATGTGACGTCTCTCTGGCCATCCAAATCTGATTTGTTTCCAATTAAAAATATCACAGTACTAGGATTTGTCAGGTTACGGGTGTCTGTAAGCCAGCTGCTGAGATGGTTGTATGTGGATCTGAAAATAGGTTAAAGCGATGATACCTCAGTGGTAGTGACGTTGGCTTGAGATCCATAGGACGTAGGTTCGAAACCTACAATGAGCTTGAATTTTCGGTGAAGGAAAACATCGTGATGAAACCATAGCTTGGTGGTAGGGCATTTTCTAATGCTCGCCTGGCTAGCTACCACCCTCATGTTGAGAATCTGTCGCCAAGCACCTTTCGCTGTGTTCCGGCAGCCTCACTTGAGAACCCGTTCCCTGTCCAGGTGTAGCGTGGCGCCATCTTCGACCGCATCGTCACTTAACATCAGGCAACTTGTGGCCAAATGCTACCACCCTGTAAGTAGTAAAAAAAAAATAGTTGTTTAGGTTAGTCTCTTTATTCATAATTATGTCCAATGAATTTTATATGCTTTTCATATTATGAATAGGCAAACCCCAAAGTAACAATGGCAAGCCCCGGCACTGAATAAATAATAATTATTTATTTGTAGGTGATTACTGATTATTATTATCAATCGCTGCTAAGTGTTATCCTGACCAAGATTCATCCAAATTACAATAAAATTTACCAGTTGATGCTGTAATGTTTCATAAGATAATTTGTGCATTGGAAAAAAGTGTATTTGTTCAATGTGTATATTAAGTCCAGAACTTAATTAAAAGACATTGCTGTTGTGAAATGTGTATTTCTAGGTAGAAGCCATACAACAAGTGAAGTATATCTGACCTACCCACTTTGTGCACATTATTTCCTAATAATGCAGACAAGCACCATAGCTAATATATGACATACCTCCCCCATTAGTATAGTAAACAATTAATAACATAAAAAAACATAAATTAAACTTAGTTGAAATTACAGAGAGTGATTCAAGGGATAAACATTAATTTTAACCGAAAATAATCAAAAGGGGATCTTAAGACAAATAAAGATTATCATGAGGTCTTTGATATGGAGTTTTGGAATGCATATCAATCTTATGCTTTATTTTTCCGGGTGCGGCTGCGGGTGTTTCGGATGGAGGTATCCCTAACATATCCGCCCATTTATCAGCATCTGGTATCTCAATGATAATGTCAGATTCTTGCCGATCTAGATCTGGATCTATCTCATCATTTCTTTCTACACTCTCCGACTGTACCCATTGATCTATCACTGGATCTGCAACTATTATCTCTCCTTCCTCTGGCCTGGACACTGCAGATTTCTTTTTTATTAGTTGGTCAATGTGACGGTTTATCATTGTTCCATCGTCTGTTCTAATCCTGTAACTTGATGGACCACTTTTGTCCAATACATTGCCCGGTAACCATCTTGGTCCCACTGTACTGTAATTCCGATACATGACACTCTGGCCAACACTGGTCTCTCTAGCTTTTTTTTCCTTATTATTATCTATCTGCTTCTCAGTCCGTTTATGTTGAAGATTGTCCGGGTGTATTGTATCTAGCAATGTACGTAGACGTCTATTCATGAGTAATTCTGCTGGAGTTTTATTCGTTGTAGAACATGGGGTGACACGCAGTCCCAGCAGGAGATTTGGGATTCTCATATCCCAAGCAAGATCATCCATTTTTCGCAGTTTGTCCTTAACAGTCTGTACCATCCTTTCGGCCAACCCATTTGTAGCTGGGTGGTATGGTGCTGTGGTCACATGACGGATGTTATTTGCATTGAAGAACTGCTTCGTCTCGTTAGATACAAAACAAGTTCCATTATCCGATACGACCACATCACATAGTCCATGTGTAGCAAACACCGTTCTCAAATTTTTTATAACTGTTGTTGAAGTAGTATTGTTCACCATAAATACTTCAGGCCAACGAGAGTACGCGTCGACAATAATCAAAAAATATTTATTGTGGAATGGTCCGGCGAAATCTATATGGATTCTTGACCAAGGTCTCGTTGGTGTAATCCATTCATGTGTCGTCCTTGGAGGCATATGACGATGCTCAAGACACTTAGTACACGTGTTTACTAGCGATTCAATGTCCTCATTGAGGCGCGGCCACCATACATAACTTCTAGCCAACGCCTTCGTTTGTACTATTCCTGAATGTGTTTTGTGTAACATTCTTAACACCGCCTGGCGAAGTAATTTTGGCACCACTACCCGACAGCCCAACAGTATACACCCGTCTTGTAGCGAAAGTTCTAAACGATTCAACCAAAATGGCCGTAGATCATTATCAGTTACTTTAGCAGGCCAACCGCGTTGTATGTAGTAAATGACTTGTGATAACGTCTTGTCACGTTTTGTTTCAGACGCTATGTGTTCAACATCGTAAGGAAAATCATCCGGTGTTTCAGCCATCAGCAGTATTTCGCCTAGCTGTTGTTCAGGCTCCTCTGGAACTGGTTGTGGCCAGCGGCTTAGATTGTCTGCGAAACCGATTTGAGGTCCCGGTTTATACATGATTTCATAGCTGTGAGATGTCAAAGCGATGGCAATTCTAGTTAAACGCGGTGACAGCATATTCGGCAGAGGTTTTTTGGGGTCAAATATGCCAAGTAACGGTTTGTGATCCGTCACTATCCGGAAATGTCTTCCCATAAGGTAGTTATGAAACTTGGTGATCCCAAACATAATAGATGTGGCCTCTTTGTCCAATTGAGAATAGCGTCGTTCATGTGAATGTAGTGTTCTCGACGCCATGGCTATTGGACGTTCTTGTCCATTGTCAGTTTCATGGGACAACACTGCTCCAACTCCGTATTCCGAACTGTCACACGTAAGTACTAGCGGCTTCTGTAAGTCATAATGTACTAACGTTAGGTCGAACGTAATGTGACGTTTAGCTGTGTCGAATGCATTTTGTTCACGCTCTGTCCACTTCCATGTCTGAGAGGTCTCCAACAACCTATGTAGTGGCTCTAGTATTGTTGCCTTGTGTAAGACAAATCTTTCATAAAAGTTGTATAGTCCGAGAAAAGCCTGTAGTTCCTGCTTATTCTTAGGCTCCGGAGTGTTCGCGATCGCCTCCACCTTACTTGGTGCGGGGTGTATGCCTTCTGCGTCAATGACAAAACCAAGGAATTCGACTCGTTCTTGAGCGAATTTGCATTTGTTTTTATTGAGACGAAGACCAGCTCGACCGATACGTTCCAGTACCGCATCTAGTCTTACCTGCATTTCCTGCTTTGTACGGCCGCTCACAATTATATCATCGATCAGGACAGCTACTCCCGGGATACCAGCAAGCAAAGATGTCATTAAGCGCTGAAATATACCCGGGGATGCCTTGACTCCAAATGCCAGTCGATGCACGGTGTACAAGCCCTTGCATGTGTTCAAGGTTAACAGCTTTGAAGTTTCATCGTTGACAACTACTTGAGTGTACGCTCGGTCCAGGTCTAGCGTCGAAAAAAAGTTCCCTCCGGCTACAGTGGCGAAGACTTCATTCGCCGTCGGCATAGGATAAGTATCAGATTCTGTCGCTTCATTAACTGTGCTGCGGTAATCCCCGCATAATCTAATTTCTCCTGATTTCTTCGTTACAGGTACCACCGGTGTAGCCCACTCTGAGTAGGATGTGGGACGCAGTACACCCTCACGTACCAGTCTGTCTATCTCCACTTCTACTCTATCTTTGATGGCATACGCAACAGGTCTGGCTTTCAGAAATTTTGGGGTCGCGCCTGCTTTTAGATGTATCGCAACTGGCTCGCCACGGTAGGTACCTAGTCCATCTTGAAATACATCTCTGTGTTTAACTATCAGACGATTCATTTCGAAATCATCTGCACTCGAAACGAAGTTAATATTCATCGTTATGTTAAGCGGTGAGAGCCAATCTCGGCCTAAGAGATTGGGCCCGTTTCCATTCGCGATGATGACACAAAGGTTTCGCATCATCGTGTTGTATTGAACTGGCAAAGAAACCTGTCCGAGGAGACTGACTGGAGTCTCAGTCCACGTGCGCAGCGACAGGTCGGCGGGGCGCAGCGCATCCCGCGGCAGGTGGGCGCGCACCGAGCGCCAGGTGCGTTCGTTGATGATGGAGAAACTAGCGCCCGTGTCCACCTGCATGCGGACCGGCAGCCCCGCAAGCGACACTGTCACTTCGTAGGGCGGTACACGGCTGGTGCCCTGTACACAGTAGATTCCGTTTAAATGATTTTCCGGTTCTGCAGAGAAATTGACGTCTCTGTTTGTGTTTTTTTTCTTGCTCAAACATATCTTTTCCAAGTGTCCCTTTTTCTTACAGTACCGACACACTGTATTCGCGAAACGACACTCTCCAGGGTGACGGTCACCGCAACGATAGCAAAAACGAGTGATGCTTTTCGATTGTACTGCATTGATGTCCATCGGCTCGAAAACACCTTGCGGCGTAGTACTCGGCACGGGCTGCGACGATGTGAACGCCTGCGACGCGCCTGGTGTGGCGCCGGCCGCGTCCTGGATCATACGAACGTCTCGTCCCGCGCTTTCAGCCGACAACATAGTGTCCACCACGTCCTGATAGCTTAAGTTATCACGTTTCAATAGTTCGTACTGGAGTCTATCGTCCCGCATACCGCAAACCAGTCTGTCACGTAACATTCGTTCTAAATCTATAAAATTGCAACCGGCACTGAGTCTTCGAAGGTGCGCGATGTATTCCGACGCAGATTCGTCGCGTTTTTGATCACGTTTATAAAACTTAAACGACACCGATATTTCATTTGGTTTTGGACTGAAATGTTTTGTTAAGATTGTTTGTATTTCAACAAATGTCACATCACTAGCTCTCCTCGGCGTTATTAACGCAAGCACAGTCTCGTAGACCCGTGAACCACACACCGTAAAGAAATTAGCTCGTTTGGCGGCATCCAACACGACACCGTTCGCCTCGAAACAAAATTTCAAACGATCGAGATAAATGTCCCAATTGTCCGTTTGAGGGTTGAACTCATTAAATTTCACTGCTTTATTGTCCATTTTTACCACTTTTTCCGTACGTCGCCACTATTAAGTCCAGAACTTAATTAAAAGACATTGCTGTTGTGAAATGTGTATTTCTAGGTAGAAGCCATACAACAAGTGAAGTATATCTGACCTACCCACTTTGTGCACATTATTTCCTAATAATGCAGACAAGCACCATAGCTAATATATGACAGTGTAAAAGGTGTTAGTTTTCCAAAGAAGAATAAAGAAAAAATACCTTCGTGTGATATCGTAAACCATTAGAGCGCCAGCTGCACCTCTGTAGTATGAACGAGTTACAGCTCTGAAGCGTTCCTGTCCAGCTGTATCCCAAATTTGTAGTTTGATTTTCTGGCCAGCTACTTCAATGATACGGGTTCCAAATTCAACACCAATAGTGTGAGGACAATCAGCCATAACTGGATTATTAAAAATATATCATAGTTAAGTAAAAATGAGTTTTTTTTTGCAAGTAGCCTAGCATGCCCAACTAATGGCCATTTAATTTTTTAATGCTGAGAGCCATGTTCCCGGGATGAAACTGAAAATTGAGGTTCATCATACACTTTTTGTATGTATAATTATAAATTTAAAAAAAAACACCTATCTAGTTACCTTCAAATTAAGAATCTGTCACCAAGCACTTGTCGTGTGTTCTGGCAGTCTCACTTGAGAGCTAGTTCCTTGTTATTATATAAATAATAAGGACATGTTAAAAGGATCATCATATATAAAAAGAATACACAAAGGAACATAAAAAATATTTTTTTTAATTTTTTCTTGGTTATTTTTGCGTTTTTTATGTATTCCATATTCCCAGACTGGTATAAAAAATTAGAACCTCTTCCCAGTCACCAGTGTATGCAGGATGTGGCTATGAGATCACAATCTTAAAGTTTATTAAATATGCAGTTTACTACTACGGTAGGTGATCTATAATATGAACATAAATAAATATTATTTTTCAGTTAGTGTTATTCTGAATATTAACTTACATTTTTTATCAGTAAACTGGTGTAACAAACATGATTTCCCCACTCCCATGTCACCGATTATAATATATTTAAATATATAAGAGTAGTTGTATGGACCCGAAGTCATCTTGAACACTGAAAAATAAAACTGTTATCAAACACTGTATCAAATAACAATGGCTTTGTTACAATGATGTATTTTTATCATAGGCATATATTTTTTGCTTTTGATTACATTCGTCGGAAATATCGGTCAACAAATTAGTTCTATGTGGAGAAGTGGTTGATAATTTTTAGAAGACGACATGACACAATTCACAACAAAAAAAAACTAATGAATAAGTATACAATTCACAATGAGTCACCGTCACTGCATTGATTTATATTTACGATAGCGACACAGGCACACCGCATATCGTGTTGTTAACAACATAAGCATTATATAGTGATAGAAAAAAATAACAAGGGATGCAAGAAAAATCTTTAGTTCTTGTCCACAAAAATGTATGTACAGTAATGGCAAATCTTATGTTTCGTATTGATTCCTATCGCCTGAAATAACTATTTTACAAATAGAATAGAAATATGTTTCAATATTTATGTACCACTTGAATGATAAATGCAAATGAAGCTTATTTTTTATTTTATTTACTGATTTCTACTTTTCTGCTTTTCTCAATAATTTTACGAAACGATTGAATTAAAACGTCATACATACGTCACCTATGCTGCGATCCGATATACGTTTGATTACAGTGCAGTGCGTATTGCGACTTAAATTAATCTTCGTTGATAATGTTGATATATTATTGTTGACATTTTAATGCATATTAATGTAGGTTTAGTGCCTACTAGCCTACTGCCGTACTGTCTATGCCTATTGCCTATTGTATAAAAGTAGCCTGTGCCTGTGATATGAATCTAGTACGTGAATTGAAACGTAACTCAAGGAAATCCAAAGTTCCCACTCCGGCGATACCTAGGTAGTCTAGGTACCATAGAAGTAGGAAAAATTTGAAAAAGAAAAAATTGCTTGTCAAATGTCAACAACCTCGTTGTCAAATTGTCAATTTCAATGTTGCCTTCCTATGATTTTCCAGAATTCTGGAAACTTCATAGATTTTCCTACTTCTATGAGGGGATTACAACGACTACAAGAACAAGACGACCGATGTGGCGCAATGGGCGGATAGCCGACTGCGAAGCGTGAGGTCGCGGGTTCGATTCCCGCTACAGGACAAATATTTGTGCAATGAAATAAAAAAAGCGCAAGTATTTGTTCTGTCTGGGTGTTGTGGATCCCCGATCCTCGTAGTTTCTGATACCCTAGATACAGGGAGACCTAGTCAGGGGTCAGAGCCTATGTATGTGATTGTGCGGGCATTATTATCACTATTAAAGTAATATCGCAAAGTTACACTCTTCGACAAAGACAGATTTACATTACGACGGGAAGTTTCGATGCACTAAGGTAAGCATAAATTTAAAAGACTAAAAAAAATAGCAACACTGATGATCCTGTGACTTACGTCAAAAATCAACTTGTTGATTAATTTTCATAATTTTTTTTACGTATTACTTTCTCACAAAAGAGGTGTGTTGGATTAGGGTTGAAGAGCGTTTTTAAATTTTGATCGCCAACTTCTTAAAAAACACAAATGGCTGGCCAAAACGAAAATTTACAAGGTCATGATGAAAATGTTAAAAATGGTACAAAACCTGAGAACCAAATGGAGGATGATAATCTTATTGAAGGTAAGAGCATTATAAGGATAGATTAATCATAATGTACGAATAACACTCGATGACATCCACTAGGTACTTCCAAGCTCAGTAACTGCTATATGGACATCTTTTGTTTACGTAGATATTTCGAAAACAAACAATCCCTTCAAATGTTTCTGCGGTATAATGGGTATGATTAATAAACGGCAGATATAACCGCAGGGTGCAGTTAGTCCTGTTTATTAAAAATGCAATCGCTCCTATGTATGCTTGTTACTACTTGGCTGATAATGGTGGTGTAATGGTCTGTAGCTCTTTACCATTAGAGACGAGCTAAATAGGGTTTTTATTTTTGGAATACAGTTGGGAGATCAATAGGAAGAATAATAATTAATAGAATAGTTATTTTCCTAACATTGATGTCTACTTTTACAGAATATGTTACACTAGACTCGAAGCTTGATGAACTGAACACTGCGTTGGACTACTTGGAGCAGAAAAATGATGATATTCAGTCAAAGTTAAAGGAGCTTTTGCAGTCCAATGTTGAAATAAGAGAGCAGCTGCGCAATGAGCATTGTGTTAAAACAGAATAAAAATATTTATCTTATTGTTATTTAACTCAAAACATCCATTAGAATGATTAACAGCTATTTATTTTAATTTTAAAGAACAACATTGTTATTTCAACTGTGATGTAGTTTGTGTTGTTAGTACTAAATACATTATATTTCTTTTAAAAATACTTTTACTACTTTTCATCACAATACAAAGGAATCCTGCTTAGTCATCATCTTGCCTGTTTCAAAGAAAAATGCTTATTTCAAGTATAGATCACACAAAAATTATCATATTTAACAAATAAGAAATACATAGTTCTACTTTACCTAACATTTCGCTGCCTACAGCAAGTACCCATCCACCTTTAATAAAGAATGCATATTATTTGGTGACCTGAAACTTCAGTTTAATACCAAATCAATGGGTTAGCAAAACTGCAAAGATTTCAGAGAAAAAACAACAAAAACAATAAGCGTGTAACAAGTAATGTAATTCCATTCAGATAAAATCAAAACTAATGTATAACCTACTCAACAAAGAATCAATGAGTTCATAAATCTTTGAATCCAAATAAAATTAGAGGTGACTAGTGATGCTCTTTTTTCACAAAACGAAGACCACAATATCCACAGGAGTGATTGCCAGGTTTATCCTGTAAATGAAAATGGTTAAATATAACATGAATGTAATGTTTGTATACTTAATAATAATTATTTGTATTTTTTTTAGTAATACATAAGACTATTTTAAAAACTGAATAACATACAATCAGTGTTTTATAGGCCACTAATCAGAGCAAAGTACATGTGTAATTTGAACACAAAAGTTTTAAATAAAAACAAGAAATTACCACATTGATGTAGACTCTAGGGTGACCTTCCGGGCCACTGCCTCCATCACACCACACAACTCTTTCAGTCACTTCTTTAGGTGGTATATCAGCTATTAAGTCTACTGCCCAGTTGGGGTTCACCTGTTTTGGAGAATTCATAAAGCGAACTAATCTATAGTCGCTCTTATCCCATTTCTAAAAAAGTAATAAATTAATTAGTTAGATAATTCCGTATGTAGGTACCAATAATGTTAAGCAGAAAATCTACCGATTACGTAAGATTAGACGGGCATAATGTTCAAAATGAATATGGCACAATAACTTTATGTATTCGTAAAAATATGAGTATGAAATAAAGAATTGGACATGATCAGTAGTTCTAATACCTACTTGGCCTGTATGGGTGATTACATCGTCTACGTTTGAACCATTAGACATTGAACGAATTGCTACATTAGGTATTCCTTTGATTATTATAGATCTCAGTGGAGGAAATCGCGTAATTAATGAATTGCTCATCATTTTCACGGATTCGTAGCTATCAGAAAATAGAGAGATAATAAATGTGCACGAAAACGAAAATCCATATAACTTTTTTGTCAAAGAGAATGTAAGGTTTATTTTTTGTCTGCACTTTGCTTTGATTTTTGACAGTTTGACATAAATGACAGTCTATGCCACAGATTATCACAGACAGACAGGACAGAGACAGACTCGTCCTAATTACCATAGAAGTAGGAAAAAATACTCTAATACAATAATCTTCTACATCTATGCTAATTACTCTTTGGCTAGACTGTTCTTCCGATTCTGACAAAACGAACAATAGAAAAAAACCAAGGTATACAAATGTCTGTGGAACTGTATTTTAAAACACTTTTATTAGCTTGACTTGTAACTAACTAACTAACTAACAATGTAATCAAATCTTAGAAGTCAATTTTCACCTACTTCTAATTGTCGTATCGACTTGAAACTTTGTATGTGTATGTAATCTCGGTGACAATGCAATATTTTGGTATCATCGACCTGATCTGATGATGCAGCCGGAAGGTGGGTAGGGCATCTCTGCGCTAGCTACTAGTAAACCCCTCGTGTTTGGGCTCATATGAATTGTCTTGATGAGTTCAATAGATTAGACTTGGTGACGAGGGTCTGATGATGCAACCGGAAGGTGGGTAGAGGATCTCTGCAGTGGCTACTAGTAAACCCCTCGTGTTTGGGCTCATATGAATCGTCTTGATGAGTACTATAGATTGGACTTGGTGATGAGGGTCTGATGATGCAACCGGAAGGTGAGTAGGGGATCTCTGCAGTGGCTACTAGTGAACCCCTCGTGTTTGGGCTTATATGAATCGTCTTGATGAGTACAATAGATTGGACTTGGTGATGAGGGTCTGATGATGCAACCGGAAGGTGAGTAGGGGATCTCTGCAGTGGCTACTAGTAAACCCCTCGTGTTTGGGCTCATGTGATTCGTCTTGATGAGTCCAATAGATTGAACATGGTGACGAGGGTCTGATGATGCAACCGGAAGGTGGGTAGAGGATCTCTGCAGTGGCTACTAGTAAACCCCTCGAGTTTGGGCTCATATGATTCCTTTTGATGAGTCCGATAGATTGAACTTGGTAACAAAAGACTAAAAAGTAAAAAAATAAAAATGTATAGTTTAAAAAACTAAAAAAACACTTTAAAAACGCACTCAAAAATATAAAATAATTAAATTGACTTGTATTAGTTACGATATAACGGTTAATTCAAAAAGTGTGGAGCGCTTCTTTTACTGGGTAAATAAAAGTACACACAACCAAAAAGCGCTCCACACTTTTTGAATTAACCGTTATATCGTAACTAATACAAGTCAATTTAATTATTTTATATTTTTGAGTGCGTTTTTAAAGTGTTTTTTTAGTTTTTTAAACTATACATTTTTTTACTGTATAGTGTCTAAAAACCTAGACTAATCTATACTTGTTTGTTTGTTTGTTTGAACGCGGTAATCTCAGGAACTACTGATCCGATTTGAAAAATTCTTGCAGTGTTGGATAGTCCATTTATCGGGGAAGGCTATAGGCTATATTTTATTTCCAAAAAAATTAGGGATTCGTAAGAAAATTGCTATTTTTTAACCCAAGGTATGAAATCGAAAACCTATTTTTGCGTGCGCTGCAAAAACTATTGACAATAGAACAAAACAATGTATTACGGGTTTGTAGGTCCCATTAAGATCTACAAAAAAGTCCGCGAGAGCATATGTCTAACTATTATAGTTATGCCACAATAAGTGTTTTTTTTATTTTAAAAATTTAATTTTAATGCCGCCGCTAAAAAAGGCTCTTTATTTGTATCTTGGTATTAATCCTTATCAAAATAAATGACTTTATATTTAAAACTGCTTCAATCCCTTCATATAACTTTTTGAATTATTCAATTCGGACATTCCATTCGAAAGATATCACGAGTTTAAAAATGTAAGTAGAAATAGAAAAATAAACCCGCTGCACCGCAGTTCCGCGGGAAACGCGGTGAGGTGAGGGGGGACCGAAGGCGGGAGAACATTCTATGAAATAGGTAAACTGCGGTCGCAATTTGCGAACCAGGAAGACCTTTAGCTGCGCGGTTCAAACGCACGGTCAAAAAAAATTAGAATTAAAATAGGATAATGGATACAGCAGGTAACGCGGTGAGGGGCACCGAAGTGCGGGAATAATTTTGGAGTATACGGAATATATACGCTTTCGCGCCTAAACTACTGAACGGATTTAAATGAAATTTGGTATAGAGATAGTTTGAGCCCTGGGGAAGGACATAGGATACTTTTTATCGCGATAAACTGTAGCCCACGCGGGTGAAACCGCAGGGAACAGCTAGTCTATACTAATATTATAAAGTTGCAGAGTTTGTTTGTTTGTTTGAACGCGCTAATCTCAGGAACTACTAATCCGATTTGAAAAATTCTTTCAGTGTTGGATAGCCCATTTATCGAGGAAGGCTATAGGCTATATTTTATTTCCAAAAAAATTAGGGATCCGTAAGAAAATTGCTATTTTGTAACCCAAGGTGTAAAATCGAAAACCTATTTTTGCGTGCGCTGCAAAAACTATTGACGCTAGAACAAAATAATGTATTACGGGTTTGTAGGTCCCATTAAGATCTACAAAAAAGTTCGCGAGAGCATATGTCTAACTATTATAGTTATGCCACAACAAGTGATCTTTTATTATAAAAATTTAATTTTTAATGACGCCGGTAGAAAAGGCTCTTTATTTGTATCTTGGTATTAATCCTTATCAAAATAAATTACTTTTTAATCAAAACTGCTTCAATGCCTTTATATAAATTTTTGAATCATTCAATTCGGACATTCCATTCGAAAGATATCACGAGTTTAAAAATGTAAGTAGTAGTAAAAAAATAAACTCGCCGCACCGCAGCGCAGCGGGAAACGCGGTGAGGTGAGGGGGGCACCGGGAAAATCTATGAAATAGGTAAAGTGCGGTCGCGTTTAACTGCGCGGTTCAAACGTGCGATCCAAGAAAAATTAACTTAGAATTAAAATAGGATAATGGTTACCTACAGCAGGTAACGCGGTGAGGGGGCACCGAAGTGCGAATAATTTTCGAGTATACGGAATATACTTATACGCTTTCGCGCCTAAACTACTGAACCGATTTAAATGAAATTTGGTATAGAGATAATTTGAGCCCCGGGGAAGGGACATAGGATACTTTTTATCGCGATAAACTGTAGCCCACGCGGGTGAAACCGCGTGGAACATCTAGTATAACCTATATCCACATACATTTTGTGCAACGCATAAAATCTTTCCTTCTTGGGTCAACGATCTAGGTATTGATAATATTGCTACTATCGCTATTCAAGTACTTAATCATTGATGAAATAGGTGTAGTAAAATCCATTGTTTTTTTTTTTGTTATAGCGTCACACGATTTGTGTATTTGCCAGTGTCAAGTATCTTCTATAATATAAAAATGAATCGCAAAATGTGTTGGTAAGCGCATAACTCAACAACACCTGGACCAATTTTGCCAATTCTTTTTTTAAAATGTTCGTTGAAGCCCAAGAATGGTTTTTACGGCGAGAAAAATCTGAATAATTGCCGGGAAAACCCTTAAAAACAGCCCTTTTCTTTTTCCCATACAAACGTTTTCTTCCTAAAATGTAGAGCCAATTTGAACTTTAATACCATACCATAAAGTTAGAGAGGTTCCGGGAAGGCAAAACAATTGAGTGACGTTAGTATCGTATAAATCACGGCAGGTAATCACAGAACATCGTCTATGCTCTTAGAAGTGACCTGCGCCAGATGAGATTGGTGAACATGAACACTTTGAACAGGCTTCATTCATTCAATTTCATTCAGTAATTCATTATTTATAATCTATCAGACGAAGTTTTGTTTGTGTTTTTTTACTTTTTGTGAAATAACGCCCGCCATATTTTCCCGGTCCCGCACAGTTTCGTCAATTTCTCTTTTTCACTTTGATTGCTTGCGAAAGTTGCGAAGCGTTAAAGAAGAAACAAAAACTAGGTACTTGAAATTAAAACCGTTGCTCTTTAGAATTACATTAAATTTTATCTTACATATCATTTCTATAATGACAAGGATCACAAGGTTAAAAACCTGTATCATCAATCAACAACTAACTGCTAACAGACAAAAACGTAAGTAGAGCTAAGCCTGTGCCGACTTAAATTACATGAAATAGCATCTTTTTAGGTTACAGAATAATTTATTACATTTAGGTTATGTTTGTTTTAGAATAATAATGTCTTCTCGCAGTCTCGCTCGCGCTGCATTGCTGATTGTAGCTGAACAATCAACTCGTGCTTTTTTGGCTCTCGAGACCAGAGGAAAATTTAGTTGGACTTGGTACAGCCACATAGTCAATATATAGCTGATGTAAATGCTCCAACAATAATTATGTGGCCATCAATTCGAGGAAAAATATCTTAGGAAGAGGAGAAGACTGCTTGTGAGTGACCCAACCCTATTTGGACCAAAAGAAATTGAAACCAGGACTCTTGAGTAAGTAATACCTATCATTTATAGAAATAGAAAAATAAAAACAGAGATTATGTATTGAACATAGATATAGAGCCTAACATGAATGGCAATGTGGCCAATATGTATCCAGCTGGTATCGGGTTTGGTATTTTTTTAATTTTTTTGTACTGCAGCATATTTTGCCCACCATATTCACAAAATCTTGAAATGCTGCCTGGTCCCAGTTACTACACCCAACCCGATAGTCAATTATATTATTATGTATTAGTTATATTCGGTTTATAACGATGAATCAATGTATAATTCTATGTAGCTTGTTTAATATAGGTACATGCCCATACTGTGTATAATAATATAATTTCTTAGGATTTGCACTGTATATCAGATTGTTCAATATTGTATAGTACCTAATTTGATTGATGTATAGCTGTTGTAAGTACAAATTTGTATGATGGCATGTGCCTATTCTATGTGTCATTTTCTTGGATTTGTATTACATATATTTATCAGACAGTTAATTAAATCTTGTATGGTACATACCTAATCTTAATTTGATTGATGTATAATTAATAAGTAGCTTATTTAATATGGGTACATGGCCATTCTGTGTATAATTTCTTTAGATTTGTATTATAATCAAATTGTTAATTCAATTTTGTATAGTACCTAATATTAATTTGATTGCTGTAATAGTTGTAAGTAGCTAGTTCAAGAAAGGCACTTGCCCATTCTAATTTCTTGGATTTGGATTATATATATCAAACAATTAAAATTTTGTATAAACCCCCAACTTAATTTGATTTGATTGAAGAAATTGTAAAGTTCCGAATCGAAGTGGTAGTATTATTTATCTGAATATAAATGTAAATATTAAAACTGAGTTTCATTATTTAAAAACCTTAAGCTATTGAAAACATAAAATAGGAAATGGAATGGGTTATCGATAGTGGGTTGGGTTAAAATGTCCCATCACTAAAGATCGATATCGATATTTGCCGCCTGACGTTTCAAGCACTATCGTCACAGAATACTCCATAGTAACCTTCATCTGGCGCAGGTCATTTCGTTCACTTCTCTAACGATTGTGTCGTTCTATGGGTGATTTCCATCTATACGTAGTATATAGTCTACTTAATCTATGGTATAATAAATATTGATGTCTAATTTCAATAAAAGTAGAGATCTTTACTAAAACTCCAATAATGTGTGTGTTATAATTTTTAATGATTTTTTTGTTAAATACCCGTGCGAAGCCGGGGCGGGCCGCTAGTACAATATAATATTTCAAACTCAGAGTTGAATCAAGTTTCAATGATGGTGATGATGATGATGGTGAGGAGATGATGGGATGAGGATAGTTTTTAGTAAAGTAGTGGCGCTTTACTTAACTTTACACGGACTTTTTTGGAGCAACTCGAAAAGTCACTTCCACAACTTTATTTCAATCACTCACTTTATTTCAAACACTCGTACACATTAATCCTGGAAAATGCTTCGGAGCACAGCTAGTATATAATAAATAAAAATAAGATAAAGTTGGTTGTAAGCATTTTACGGATAAGTAGGTAATTGGTGTTTTAATTAAATAAAACACACAGTTAGCTTACTATAGTATACTACAAAATAATCGCAGATTACTTTTGGTACATTACTTTTGTGTTATTCAAGATTTCAAATAATATTTCAGTTACATATAACTTTAGTTTTATTTTGAATGATATTTTTAGCATATGAAATTCTTGCATATCTTCAATCACTACACTCAAGAGTAGAATTACGTTATGACATAACAATATGCATTGTATTCCGGCTAATACTCACGTTTTTTAGTATGTCGGAATAAACCCCCAGGTTATTTACAGACAATTTTAAATGAATACTTTTTCAAACTGCCATTAGAATTTGGTTTTGAAACTTAAAATATTTACGAAATATATCCCGTTTAAAAATCAAACTCTAATTTTAACTATGTATAATATCTTTTTGTGTTTCACCCGCTAAATTAGAATCCTACTGTCAGAGTCTCTGACACTGCTTAAATCGTGAGGTGCATGAATCATTGACATATCACTGACTGCCGTACGAAGCAATCGAAATGACTAGTAAGCACTAGCAATACTTTATACATCGCGCGGCTCTATATTATATGGTATTAATATGAAAAGCATGCTAACGCATCATCAATAAACAGCAAGATCATTATTGAAGCATTCGTTATCCGCGGCTTTTCCAGTTGAAGAATCGGTTGATCCATATAGTTCGACTGTTAGTCCGACTCCATTGGTGTTTCTGAAGTAATAAAAAAACAATTAATGGAAAAACTGATTTTTGCATCGAAAAAAATTATATGAAGGCAATGCGTACAATTCAAATCCGTCATGTCAAAAAAGTTACAGATATCAATAACATACTTAATTTATTAAGTACAGTTAAACACATTCAAAAATCAAGGTCCAGGGTTCAATCCAGGTTTAGCTTGGCACCACCTTCGACCGCATCAGCACCTTGTGCCTTGCCTTGTGCAGCCTTGTGGTCAAAGGCTATCAACATTATGAGCCTATTATGTTCCCATTACTGGGAACCCCACACGTAACTGATATAGGACCGAGATGGAATGAAAACTTGGTATCAGCACGTTTTACGGTTTGGCCACCATCGCCCCACTACTAACATCTTCCTATTACTAATATAATATTACCTCTTGGAACCGTTAATATCTGCATCTCCAGAGAAGCTATCAGAATCGTCGTTCAGTGAACTTTGGGAATCTGTAAATGATAAAAACGAATATTAGGGACAGAGCAAGTCTAGAAGAAGTCTTTTTTGCACCCACACCTTCACATAACATCAGGTGACTTGTCTTTCAGATCTTGATTGCTATAAAAGTTTTCGTTTCTTTTCATACATTTTATCTTCTCCGGAAACTTGGAAGAACTTAAATCGACAGCTAAGAATTATTTCAAATCGTTGTATTCGAATTCGAACAAAGTTTGCGAGTTGCGTTTTGAATTTAGTGGCAGTACGAGTTGCCAGTTTGACAAGTTAGCGGCAGTAAACTTTGATGTTTACGAAAACTTTTATAGTTTTCAAAACTTGTACTAGGGGTACTGGAGGCATAGATCTTGCTCTTGAATGTAGTGAGTGTACCCGAGGTGGTGAGGCGGTGCGTTGTGAGGTACTCCGCGGAGAGGTAGGGCGGCAGGTCGTCAGGCGCGTCCCCGGCGCCCCCTCCGCTGCTCTCCGCACTGCGCGACTCCACCACCGCCAGCCACTGCCCGTTGTGGCTCCGGAACCGCTCCACCTGCGCCAAAACCACAATTCAAACATAAACTCACCGTGGAGATAACATGAGCTTTATAGTATCGTTCCGGACAATTTACGGAAGGCTAGTTCTTGTAGTGGGGCAAGATGTGGGGTCGCGCCCGCATTCCTTATTTTGACTTAACGCTAATGCAGATCATAAGCTTAGAGCGATAAGACCGCTAGTTAATACAATTTTATTTTGAACAATAAAATACAGGAATGAAACTTAATCTGATTTACCTTTATTCTCATGGCCCACTCATTCTTCATTTGCGAGATGATGTCGAGGCAGCTGTCGCACATTTTTCTTATTTCAACATTTTTGTCTTGCATTAAATCAATGAGATATGCTGGAGCCTCTGCAAACAAAAATAGGAAACTATTAAAAGAGAACCGTAAACCTAAAATGGACCCTCTGCTGTGGTTTCTGTTACATTACAACGTGGGCGAGTTTAAGGCGCAGGTTTCCAAAAATGGTGTTAATTAAAGCTATCTTTCTGTGTAATTCTGGTCTAAAAAAAATCTAATAAAAATATATGTTAATCTACTTGATATATAGCAGGACACCTTCAGGCCGAAAAATGCAAAAAATTTATTTATATATTGAAAACAAATGTGCAAAGTCCCCATTTCCTAAAAGTTTAATACTACTTTACTCCTTAACTATATATGTAACAAAGACTTGTTAATACCATCAGCTTATAAAGAAATATAATACCCAGGACACCTTCAGGCCATTTTTTGAAAATACTGCTTTAATTATTTTTTGCGAATTTTTTACGTATTTCATACTCGCAAATCGACACGTACACCCCTCAGTCGCCCGCCCATAAAGTCAGTGCGGGACGAGCCGCCGTGCTGAACGGACCTGTGCCACTTTTCTCCGCATATTTTTGTAGCTGAAAGTCGTACGATGAACTACCTATAGGCTATAAGTGGTAGGTGCATAGTGCCGCGGCGAGTTAATTGCCTACTCTTGCGGTGATGCATAGGGTTGTTACTTTTATTTTTAGTTAAATACTAGCTGACCCGGCGAACTTCTTTCCGCATAAGAGGCAATAAATGAGCAGATTTAGGATTTTAAAATTAATTTACGTTAATAATAAATAAACTCGCATAAAACAAAAACATCTTCAATTCACAACTTCAATATCAACCATAGACAACATTACGTTTAGCTGTCAGTTGTGTTTTGTTACACCATGTCAATTGCATTTTGGTATACCATTTACAACAAATGAATGATTAATTTTATTATTCATGAGTATCATATTTTATCTTATTCCGGACAAAGACAAATGCAAAAAATCAAAGATTATAAAAATCGGTCCAGCCGTTATCGAGTGTTGTAACTAACATGCCTTTTTTTATAGATTATATTATCTGTGTATTATGACAGCGCTAGGTGTTTAATCACGTAATTTATTAAAATGTTTTACCAATTCATAAATGGGTTGCATATTAAAGACATTTTAATAATTATAAATTAATAAATACGATTTATTATAAACTATACACATAAAATAGTCAGTGAGAGCAGCAAATCCGAGCGAGCGAGCAGTGTAGTACATACATAAATGCGCGCGATCAAACGCGTGGCACAGCCCTACTGAGTCCCAGGCCGGCCCCTGCGTACACGGCGCTCGCTACTCACGCGCACATCCAAATGACGCGGCAGCGACTACTAGCCGTGCCCCGCGGCTTCGCCCGCGTGGGAATTGATGTGTTGTACAAACTTTAGAACGCCATTGCACACCCTCTAGGGGTTTTTTAAAATATAAAAATACGTATTTAATTATTTACTTTATAGTTTATTTGTACCTACTTTTAAGAAAATCCACATAAGAAATAAAAAAAAAAAACCATACAAACTTTAAAACTCTATGGCACACCCCGTAGAAGTAATACATATAAAAAAATTAAAAATGCGTTTTCAATGATTTACTTTAAGGTTTATTTGTACCTATTTTTGAGTCAATCGAATCAAGGAATGACATTTTTCATACAAACTTATCCACCTTATTTAACCCCTTTCAGAGTTGACTTTTCAAAATTAGATTAGCTTATGTGTTAGTCCAATACTTAAACTGTCTACATTCTAAATTTCATCAGTCAAATTCGGTTCAGTAGTTACGTGGTAACAAACATTCACACACACACAAACTTTCGCATTTATAATATTATAGTAGGATGTTGCTACTGTGTATACGTAGATACGGCGGGCTCGATTAGTAGAGGAGGTACCGCGCCACGCCGCATGGCGAGAGCGTCGCGTCGGGCGCGTTGGCCGCAGATCGCGTAATTTTGGTGAGGGGATGCGCGGAGCAGTTTCACTTGATCAAGCAAGGTCAACGACCTAGTGCAGGGTCTTAAGTCATTGCTGGATTTATACTAACGGCATCAAACGACATCAGCATCAAATGAGAGCGAAGTATGTAAAAAAAAAACGCAATAATAAAAATAGACAAATACAAGTGGGGCCGCGTTGTAAGGAAAAAAAGCCCTACTGTAACAAGGTATGTTTTCATCACTATCAACGCGGCATCAATATGGTTCTGGAAGCGATGCATGGCTGAGTGGTAGTAGCTACCACCCTTAAGTTAAGAATTTGTCGCCAAGCATTTCCCGGTGAATTCCGGCCACCTTACTTGAGAGCCAGTCCCCAATCCAGGTGTAGCGTCACGCAACCTTCGACCACATCGTCACATGAACATCAGGTGGCGTGTGGTCAAACGCTACCCTATAAGCAGTAAAAAAATGATTTTTCGTTGTCCGCACTAGGGAGTACTGATGACTAGTGGTCGAAGGTCACCATGCCAGTGATATTTAATTAATTATACATTACAAAAGAACAAAAAACCAGACTGCGCCAAAAAAAAATATATAGTTTAAAAAACTAAATAAAACACTTTAAAAACGCACTCAAAAATATAAAATAATTAAAATGACTTGTATTAGTTACGATATAATGGTTAATTCAAAAAGTGTGGAGCGCTTTTTGGTTGTGTGTACTTTTATTTACCCAGTAAAACAAGCGCTCCACACTTTTTGAATTAACCATTATATCGTAACTAATACAAGTCATTTTAATTATTTTATATTTTTGAGTGCGTTTTTAAAGTGTTTTATTTAGTTTTTTAAACTATATATTTTTATTTTTTTACTTTTTAGTCTTTTGTTACCAAGTCCAATCTATCGGACTCATCAAAAGGAATCATATGAGCCCAAACTCGAAGGGTTTACTAGTAGACACTGCAGAGATCCCCTACCCACCTTCTCGTTGCATCATTAGACCCTCGTCACCAAGTTCAATCTATTGGACTCATCAAGACGAATCATATGAGCCCAAACACGCGGGGTTTACTAGTAGCCACTGCAGAGATCCCCTACCCACCTTCTGGCTGCATCATCAGACCCCCGTCACCACGATCAATCTATCGGACTCATCAAGACGAATCATATGAGCCCAAACACGAGGGGTTTACTAGTAACCACTGCAGAGATCCTCTACCCACCTTCCGGTTGCATCATCAGACCCTCGTCACCAAGTCCAATCTATTGTACTCATTAAGACGATTCATATGAGCCCAAACACGAGGGGTTTACTAGTAGCCAGCGCAGAGATGCCCTACCCACCTTCCGGATGCATCATCAGATCAGGTCGATGATACCAAATTATTGCATTGTCACCGAGATTACATACACATACAAAGTTTCAAGTCGATACGACAATTAGAAGTAGGTGAAAATTGACTTCTAAGATTTGATTACATTGTTAGTTAGTTAGTTAGTTAGTTACAAGTCAAGCTAATAAAAGTGTTTTAATAAAATACCTTATGTCACTCCCACAATAAAGACGAATCTAATGACACCTCATAATATGTCAAAATCCGTCAAGCCATGTAGGCCACAGGCCGTGCCAAAGACATATATACATACATTCGAAAAACATAACCCTCCTTTCGCAGTCGGGAAAAAAGCTTAATTAACGCCCGAAATTAATAATCGATCCTGATCCGTTATCCGCGGTTTTGGATCGATATGTCATATCATTTTAGTACTAGGGCTTGACATATTACTTCTAAAATGACATATTATGACATGATATATCAATCCAAAACCGTGGATAACGGATCAGGATCGATTATTAATTTAGGGCGTAAGTGTGCTGGATGTATTGTGAGTGGATGGAGTGGAGTGGTCTGTACCGGTGCGCGAGACGAGGTGGTCCGCGGCGGCCGGGTGCGAGAGCATCTGGCGGAAGGCGAACACCGTCTGCAGCACGTGCTCGTCGTCCGCCTGGCGCAGGCGCAGCAGCGCCACGAGAGCCGCGCCGCCGCCCGCCGCCGCCAGCGCCGCAGCACTCCGCGCCTCCGCGCACACCGCGCCGGCCGCCACCACGCCCTCCAGCGACAGCGCGGGGTCCACGTTTTTCTCTGTGTACAGTACCATGCATTCTAGTCGTGGTCATCTATCTATGGCAGCCTTTCCCAAAGTGGGCGATAGCGCCCCCTTGTGGGCGCAGCAGGTCCAGAAAAAATGGGGGCGTTGTGTAGAGGCTTGATGAGGGCGCTAAAAACTAATTTATTCTCAAAGTGGGCAGCAGACAAAATAATTTTGGGAACCCCTGATCTATTCAATGATGTCGATTTTGCTGTACAATTTCTAAAACTAAACTGAACAGGGAAGTGAAATGAAACATATGCAACACCTCTTCGTATGCGGACTGTTTAAACAAACGGTTACAATGCCGTGTGCGCAGGGGTTTAACCGGTTCAAAGTATTGCTCTCCTTTTCTAATCACAGAAGTAAAAAACGGATTGTGTTACTTTTAGACCTCTTTTTATTCTGGTTTTATTTTGGGTGATTACTATATTTTGCATGCCAGTTCCAAGACCTGTTAAATTTAGTTTAGTTCACAAGAGAATCAACACCAATGTCGGTTTGTAATGACAAAATAAGAGCTTTTTACTAAACTCATATGAAAGTACATAAAACAATTTTTAATCAAAACTTGAATAAATTATGTAGAACGGTGTAACCTTACCTGGATCCAATATCTTCATGATACACGAGATCAAGTTGTATCTCTCAACGACAGCGAAAATGTCTATATTGTTGTTGAGGTCCAGTATGTTGCTGAGGGTTCCCAAACATTCCACCAGAAATTCTTCGGTAGCGTCGCCACTGGTTACCGCGCCAGCTATGTCACCGACGAACTCCTGCCGTAACAAAAATAATAATTTGCTTAAGAAAGCAATATAACAGCAAAATATATTAGGTGTGTACTGGAATGAAGTTCTCAACGTAACTTAGCTATATTGCGCCATAGTGGGATAGCGGACCTTTGATGACCTTTGATGAAAAAAACATTCAGTAACATTTCATACAAGTTACCTGACGTGATTGAAGGTAACCTCGCTACACCTGGATTGGTATGTCTACGTCTGCTTAAATAGTTATGGATTGTTAGTCCTAGCTTTAAACGAAAATAGAGAGGTTACATACAACAAAAAGCGGCTTGTTCTGCGGGTGGTGGCTCAGATTGCGCACCAGCTTCATGAGCACGGTGTTGCGGTGTCGGAAGGCGCGGCCCAGCAGCTCGCGCAGGCGGCCCTCGCCCGCCATCTGGTGCGCGGCGCGCGAGCACCACGCGAGGTTGATGCACAGCGCCAGTAGCACGTCCGTGGAGCCCGCGCCGCCGCCGCCGCTCGGCTCCCCGTTCACGTTTAGTAGGAGCATGTCAGTTAGCTGCAACACAACAGAGGTATCACGAAATGGTCGCGTCCATTCGCTTAAGAACATTTTGGGACGCGATAGAATATTGCATTTATAAGTAGCGCTGGTCTTATCAGCTGGAAGGAAAATAGAACCCATAAGTTTTACTCGTTGACACAGTGGCAGAAAAAATAACATTACTGACAGCAATATAGGTAAGAAGAAAATGCTTGGTCACTTTGGTAAAACTGTATACAGTTACAGCTGTATTGAGTCAAATCCAAATTCGTGATGTTTATAAACTTAGCGAGTGCCAAGTGAGAATTGTTTGCCTGCCTCTTTTTGTAATAAAATGTTATAAATATCAATGTTTACAAAGATAAAAGTAGATTGTTTCTGTGGATTACAGACTTAAAATTGACTTAATGACTTGAATTACATCTAAAACATAAAGAAAAAGTCTCAGTAAAACTCTTGCTACTTACTTAATATCCCCTGATTACAAGTTGTTAATGCTATTGATTAAATGTATTTGTGAATATTCTTACCAACTTAACACAGTCAGATTGTGTAAACATCAGCTTTACTCGGTCATCCATGCTCAAATGGTAAAGAATCTTCATAGCCAGATTAATGTGCTTATCATCACCTAAAATATTTTTAACAAGTAATTAACATGTTTTAATTATTATTACTTTGAACAAACTAAACCATATCTGTCGCCAAGCACTTATCGGTCTGTTCCGGCAGTCTCACTTGAGAGCCAGTTCCCAATCCAGGTAGCATGGCGCCATCTTCGACCACATTGTCACTTAACATCAGGTGACTTGTGGTCAGACGATACTCTGTAAGAAGTAAAAAAAATACAAATATATAAGAAAATACTCACTTGTAAACTGAATCAATTTAGGCAGGAGACCGATTTTAATCATTTTGTTTCGCAATTTTGTATCAAAAGTTAAATTAAACAATAATTTTAGTGTAACATTTACAAGATCAGCATTAGTAGAATCCAGCAAGGGTGCTAACTTTTCAATAACTCCTCTTGACGCAATGCTATTTTTATTTTCTACAAAAATGGATAGCTTTTGAAGGAAAGAAACTATGAGGATAAGTAAATCTATGTTTGAGTGCCTCTCCATTGCACCAATGAGAAGCCCAACAATATCTTTTCTATGCATTTTCTCCTCTACTTTAACATTATCAGCTATATTTAACAGCATATAAAAAGCAACTCGGAGTAGCTGTTCCTGCCTCTTTGACAATGTCTTTAACTTTCTTTTCATTTGCTCTTCATCACTTTTCGACAAGCATTCATCAGAGGCACTGCATAAATCCTCATGGTAGCTGGATACAAAAGAACGAGACTTTTGCATAGTCACATCCGCCACTGCCCATGTTCCTGATTTAGGACGGCGCTTAGGTTCTGGAATTCGACTCTTTGGTAATTCACTCTGAAAATACATTTATTATAAGGCAATTTAAAACACTAGTATGGAATCTACTCATTAATACTTGTAGAGCTATCACCAATACAAACAGAAAAAGCAGCCTGCTGCTTTGATATTATTGAACACAAAATTCCTGGAGGAAAATTAATGGTAACAGTTTGGTGGTTTCTAGCACACTCTTGTCTAGCTGCCACTTTCATGTTAACATACAAACACTTGATAATAAAGCCACTCATATTATAGCAGTCAAATTTGACACTTGCTTGATCATACCTAAATATATGTAGGAACAACATGTCATTGTGATCACTTTAAAACTAGCTATGCCTGTTCCAACCTCTTCATACTGGCAAAAGAACATTCAAGAAATGCCCAGCAGGTATTTTTTAGAAGGCAATTGGTTTATACTCATTTTTTTCACTTTACTACTAAGATACTTTATTTATTACCTTGTCAGGAGTAAGCACTTGTTTCTTCCCTTCCACCTTTTCCTTCCACTGATCATACCTTTTCAATTCATAATCAATTACATCCATACATAATGAGCCAATTTTGTATTGAATGATCACTGGGTGGAATTCGTTGTAAGTAGAGAAACAAAAGAATGTATATACAATGTTTGTGCTCAACTCAATACTTCTTTTCCATTCTTCTCGGAGAACTCTTGAGAGAGCACTGAGTAATGCTTCTGCAATTTATGTAATGACATAAAAGTTAACTAATCACATTTATGCCTTATAGCTGCCAGGTACAATATTTATATCTCAAAGTATTGTTGATAGTTGAATATAATAAACATATTTATTTTACTTTATATGATAAATTCACTGTAAAAATTATGATACATATGTAGTTATTGTCAACAAATCAAACTAAGCTTAATTAGAGGAGTAACATTACCATTTCGTGCCAGTTCCAGCAAGTTATCGGGATTTCTTGCTAGCTGGAGGATAAGTGCTGATCCTTTTATCTTTTCAGGAATGTCATCATATAATAGTTCAACATAATCATCTACACTGTTCAGCACTGCCACCGGCACACTCTCCACAGGACTCATGATGAGCACTTTGAGATGTTATGACCCTGAAATGATTTATGGAGTATAGACATAACCAGACTAGAGGTAATACCACTCATGGTATAGGTCTTGTGAAAGTTTATTTCAGTATGAGGCATATCAATCCACACAGGCTTTCAGAATATAATTAATATAGTACACTGTGCTACACTGCTACATCATCGCAATAACAGCTGTGCAACATCTTTCTTATAACAGCGAGCGAAAAAAGTTTAGTTCAAGGACTATTACACACCTACATTCTGTGGCAGTTTAACTTTTTATTGCTAATGATAAATTATGTACATCACGAAGATATCTTACCTTAGCCTAGTTCTTGAAGGTTGTTATTGCAGTATACAGTACTAATAATCACAAGGGACTGCCAAAACCTTCCATAAATCTTAGTTTAGTATACTCTTTGACCAAAACTGTGTTAAATAGAGCTAGATGCTTACATTCGATCGTCTTTACTTTATTGATCGTTTTTCGTATGTTGTAAAAACTAAAGCTTCATCAGGACAGGGTGTACCAGCCAATAAAACGTTCTGTATTTTATAATTTTATATCATACTCAGTGCACAACGATATTACATTTATGAATGGTAGCTCCGAGCTCGCATGAAAAATAAGTGCAGTAATAATCGAGTCCTTTTAGAATAAACTTTTTGTCTGCAGTATTATGGAAACGCTGTCGGTCGATGATTAAAACACACACATAGTCACATACACAAAAATACTGAAAGCTATTTTGCACAATTACAAATCAATAGAAAACTACTGGTATTACAAAGGAAACTTAATTATTTTTCTCGAAAAATTTGAAGTTATTGGCATGACAATCATGACATGACATCACTTTTTTAGTTTTTACACTTGACGACTTGACACTTGGTATTATTTTACTTGACACCTCTATCAGAGAATTCAGAGAGAATTTATTTGTTGCCAATATTGCCATTGCCACACATTACACTTGTCACTTATTATAGTCTATGCTTCCTGTAATCCTGCATAAGAACTTTCCAACAAGCTAGCACCGTGCTACACAGAGTCACACTATCAAGTGTCAAGTCAAGCCTCAAAGGTGTCAAGTCAACCGTAGAATCTATCGCTATCGCGCTATCCTCATTCTAAGCCAAAATTTAATCTGTGGTGTACGTTAAGAAACAACTAAAATAGTCAGTCCATATATAGTCTACTTAATCTATGAGTCAGTCTATGGCCATCTCTGACATACAAATACAGTGACAGAGAATATTTTTCGATCTCTTTCTAGTTTCTAGTTTCTTTGATGACAATTTTGTCAAATTTCTGGGTTCGTTCGACCTAGTCTTGAAATCAATGAAATGGATTCTGTTTTCAAGTTTCAAAATCTCTAATTACGTGTTTCTATACGATTTTAATGACGCTTTATAATTGTCTGCAATAAGTTCGTAACAAATTGTGACTTATCTGTAAATACGAAAGTTAGTGCGCAAAGACGATTCAGTGTTATTTTACTGCTTCCTTTCAGTGAGATAAGAAAAACGATAATGAGATAATTAAAGGATACCTTTAGTTCGGATCTCTGAAGTAAGTTACAATCTCATAGTATAATATACACAACTTTCTTAAATTAAATGTATGTTAGTCTAATAATCTGACTCATCACCGTCGTCGCGTAAATTACAGTTCTGCGTTGTTTTCCTGCTCCGAGATAAATGTTTTACCATTTCACTGTGCTGCTTATCTGAGCAAACACTCGTCACATTCGAGTAATATTATCAAAGTCGTTGATATTAATCGAAATAATCGAATTGAATACCTGGGAAAAAAACATACATAGCTTTTGTACATGTTGACAGAACAAAGCCTCTCTATATACTTCATGTTAAATGTTTGTCAATGTAAATAAGTTCCTGACTGTTGTGAAGCAACATTCTGTATTCAATTTAAGTTATATTATTTAATACCATGTCTCGAAAATACCATCTGAAAATATAGATCATACATGTGAATGGGTGCATGCATGGATTTACATGGAGGTCGCAGCAAAGTATAAATAAATATACAGTAGAACTCCAATTAACCGAATTAATGGGGACCGGGACCCATTCGGATAATCAAATATTCGGATAATTGGATTTTTTTAAAAAAAATTACCATTGGAGAGAATAAAAGCTATGTTTTGATATTGCACTATTTTTTTTATTGAATTAAATGAAAGAAACATGAAATTTTCACATGTTTTAAATGCCTACACACGTGGGGGGAAGTCAGTGTAGGCACAACGGCAAGTCAAGACTTGACGCGCAAACACTGGCTTCGCGGGGGGAAGAATAATAGCGCACTTAGACTTTTTTTGGACAATTTTTTGTGATTCGGATAATCGGCGATTCAGATAGTCGGAGTTCGGATAATTGGAGTTCTACTGTAGTAGCTATTAATTAGTGAACTTTCTAATTTGTTTCAGGTGTTGTTGAACCAGTGAACCTATTATGCCTTATTATGAATTGATATAAAAAATTCAATATGACTGAAAATATACAGACCATCACTGCACCCATCTCCCTCACAACATATCATCAACTTAGTCTGACAGGTATTATTATGTAATATATCTACTTAAAATCATGTAAACTTTGTCCAAAGAACTTTTACGAATAATTTTTATGTTTTAGTTGAATCAGCAAATATAAAAAATTCAGGTTTGTTCAAACCAAACCCATACTTACAAGTGATCATAGATGAAAAAATATCAAGACGAACAGAAGTAATCAGAAACACTTTACATCCAAAATGGAAGGAAGACCTCACAGTGCTAGTGACTCCCCAGTCACATCTTCTGCTCCGCCTAGCTGATTACCATAGCTTTAGGAAAGACAATATTATTGGAGAAAAAAAAGTCAACCTACTTAACATTCTACTATATTTTAATGGCAAATGTGAAAATGTGGAATTGTCTATTGGTGAGTAAAATAAGTTAATAAGTTGACTGTATTGTGTTAATAAGTGCCTAATCCAGGTGAAGTGTGGTGCCATCTTCAACCACATTGTCACTTAGCATCACTTGCGGTCAAATGTTACTCTGTCAAGAGTAAAAAAAATAAATGAATAGGTGTATTCATATATTGTATATACAAATATTCATTCATATTAACAACGCATTTAAGTTAAATTCTAGATATTTTAAGTATTCCTAGATTTATACTTTTAAAAAACATCCTATTGTAAGTAAGGGTGCATGTGCCTATGTTTGTCATTTTTGTTTTAATAAATATGGTTTGACTGAATATATGAAATTGTGTCTGATGTTAGTGAACCCTGGCAAAGGATGTTTCTTTGAACATGCATCATGCGAAAACTAGAAGAATTATAGTGCAGCTGTGAAGGTAAAAGGTAAAAATAAACAGTATGTTGAGGTCTATCCTGAATGTATTAAATTATCTTGGTTATTATAATGACTTGAGTCTTAAAATGCTACAATTACCTCAAACATTCCAAGCTTAAGTGAAGCCTTTCTAAGAATTTTTGTTCAGAAACCTCAGCAGTGGCTGCGGCAAGGCAAACAGTCACCTCTAGTTAACCACTTAAATAACCTGCACTCTTACAGATTTGATGAAGGCTGTTTCCCAAGAACACTCTTCCAGTTCAACCGCTGAGGTGAAAGCAGCTGAGTTAGTGATACTACTTGATGGCCTGAGAATTGACCCCTCTGTCTTGAGTCAGTCTCGAGACCTACACGGGGAATCCAGTAATACCCAGAGCCCACTCAATGAAGGAATTCGTGCTAGGATTAGATTGCGTAACAATCCAGAGATTTTGAGATCTATGCTAAGGTCACAAAGAGAGTTGAGAGTAAGTCATAACCTTTAATACAAACAACCAAGATGATAACAAAAAAAAATGTATTCTAATATTTTTCATCATCATCATTATCAGCCTTTCACGTTCCCACTGCTGGGACTCTGGCCTTCTCTCAGAGAAAGAGTATGGGCTGTAATCTACCACGATGACCCAGTGCCGGTTGGTAGATGTTGCATGCCCTTGAATGTTGCAGTTCTTGGGCATGCCGGTTTCCTCACAATGTTTTCCTTCACTGTTTTGAGCAATAGAAAATCCGCACATAACTTATTGGGTCAGGTGCGGGGCCGAGAGGATTCGAACTCGGTGTCGTCGTCTTGTAAGTCGCACGCCTAACCATCGCCCTCAAACATTACCTTACCTAATATTTTTTTTGCGTTTGTTTATTATATTACAGTGGGTAGGTACTAGATACACCGTGTTGAAGTGGTTAATGTTGGTAATAAAATACTTAGTTGTAATTTGTAGCCGCCGCCCGGTCCCCCTCCTATGAGCAACGGCGTGGCGCACGGCGCTGCGGTGGCGGCGGTGGCGGGCGTGGGCGCCGAGGCGGGCCCCTCGCACCAGGAGGCGCCGCTCGCGCCGCCCGAGCCCGAGCCGCCCGCAATCCCTTGCTGCGTCGCAGCTACCACCCTTAACGGCGCGGAGGAACCCCTGCCGGCCGGTTGGGAGATGAGATACGATGTTTACGGACGACGGTGAGTCAAATTATTAAAACAGTTGACAATAAGTAAATTAAAGATTTTTTAGTTTCTATTTTCGGGCAGCCATTTTGGATTATAGATTAACTACCTATCGATCACGTCCATACGGATAGTCTATTCCGAAAATGTATGAGAAAAGAAAACTTTGCATTGACTAATGAATTAACCCTTATCTGACAAATATCGATATTCTTGTTAGGTAAATTTATTGAAGAAGTCAACAATGGAGTTCTTTATATTTTCAAAATCGACTGATAGAGGTTTAATGTCGCATCGTGGTGTACAGTCAACGACAAAAGTAGCTGATCATACTCGAATTTCCAATCGCGTGGTAGGTCGGTAATGTTTGTTTTTAAAACACTTTTATTAGCTTGACTTGTAACGAACTAACTAACTAACTAACTAACTAACTAACAATGTAATCAAATCTTAGAAGTGAATTTTCACCCAGTTCTAATTGTCGTATCGACTTGAAACTTGGTATGTGTACGTAATCTCGGTGACAATGCAATAATATGGTATCATCGACCTGATCTGATGATGCAGCCGGAAGGTGGGTAGGGCATCTCTGCAGTGGCTACTAGTAAACCACTCGTGTTTGGGCTCATATGATTTGTCTTGATGAGTCCAATAGATTGAACTTGGTGACGAGGGTCTGATGATGCAACCGGAAGGTGGGTAGGGCATCTCTGCAGTGGCTACTAGTAAACCCCTCGTGTTTGGGCTCATATGATTCGTCTTGATGAGTCCAATAGATTGAACTTGGTGACGAAGGTCTGATGATGCAACCGGAAGGTGGGTAGGGGATCTCTGCAGTGGCTACTAGTAAACCCCTCGTGTTTGGGCTCATATGATTCGTCTTAATGAGTCCAATAGATTGAACTTGGTGACGAGGGTCTGATGATGCAGCCAGAAGGTGGGTAGGGGATCTCTGCAGTGGCTACTAGTAAACCCCTCGAGTTTGGGCTCATATGATTCCTTTTGATGAGTCCGATAGATTGGACTTGGTAACAAAAGACTAAAAAGTAAATAAATAAAAATATATAGTTTAAAAAGTTTAAAAAACTAAAAAAAACACTTTAAAAACGCACTCAAAAATATAAAATAATTAAATTGACTTGTATTACGATATAATGGTTAATTCAAAAAGTGTGGAGCGCTTCTTTTACTGGATAAATAAATGTACACACAACCAAAAAGCGCTCCACACTTTTTGAATTAACCATTATATCGTAATACAAGTCAATTTAATTATTTTATATTTTTGAGTGCGTTTTTAAAGTGTTTTTTTTAGTTTTTTAAACTATATATTTTTATTTCTTTACAACTTACAATGTTGCGTTTGACCATTACACCATACACGTGACGTTAAGTGATGATTCGGTCGAAAGTTGGTGTTTAAAATGATAAAGAGAATCAGAAAATTTGTTTTTGTTCAGCGACTTTTGTCGTTGACTTTACCACCTGCATAGTGCAGTACAACAGATCAATACGATCACTATGCAGGTATTACGTGGACCACAACACGCGGTCGACGTCGTGGGAGCGGCCGCAGCCGCTGCCGGCGGGGTGGGAGGTGCGGCGCGACGCGCGCGGGCGCGTGTACTACGTGGACCACAACACGCGCACGACCACGTGGCAGCGGCCCGACACGGAGCGGCTGGCGCGCTTCCAGCACTGGCGCGGCGAGCGGCGGCACGTCGTCGCGCAGGGCAACCAGCGCTTCCTCTACCCGCACCCGCAGCCGCCGCACCTCTCCGACGCCGACCACGAGCCGCCCGCCGCGGCCGCGTGCGCCGCCCTCGCCGCATCGCCTCCGCCGCCAGGTAACGATCGCAACAATGGTACGAAAATATATTAATGTACTTTAAATGTCCTGTTTTGTGTACCAAATAAATATCCACAATTTGCCCTACTGGAGATGGAAATTTGACATAAGCTCCATAGAAGTGATGTCAAATTTATGTCAAACCGTGGATAGATCGGTTATTGAAACCGACCGTAAATAAATAATATCCTGACCAGGCGCGGGTTTAAGCAGGTTGTGGTCACGGCCACCCGAAAATCTGCCAAGTGCGACTCGGACTATGTGATGAATTTTTGAAGCGATAATGGCTCAGCGGTAGTGACGTCGGCTTGCGATTCGTAGGTCGTGGGTTCGAATCCTACAGTGAGGTTTTGGTGAAGGAAAACATTATTCTGTGAAGTACGAACAGAGCTGCATGAGACCCTCATTTCCATGCCCTGCATTGCCCTGTGCACCATTTGGCTCGACCTAAGTATAATGGGTATATACCGCATATGGGTGGAACCTACAGACAAAAGTAATGAAAAATAGCGTAGAAATAGGTGTTACGTTTTTGAAGGCTCTTGATTACGTTATCTAATTACAGAAACAATCTTATCTTCCTAATTATTTACTGCTTACATTGTGTTGATATGACAAGCTATTTGAATGATTTTATATATATTTGTTTTCCTTGCATAAAATAATGCCTGTTCACTGTTATGTTACACAAGGGAGAATGACAGTTATTGCCCTTCGATTGTTGGGTAAACCCTCACTTGGGCAAAAATTAAAACTGGAGAGTGGAGACTGATTTTTAGTTCAAGGTCAGGCGGAAAGAACGCACGCGGTCAACCAAAACCTCCCTCCCTCCCGGGTCTCCGTCTCACGCTCCAGCGAATTATGCATCACAAAAAAATAACCGGTAACCTTCGCTTCGCTAAGGAGTTATTGTGACGAAGGATTTTGATGTAGTACATACCATTATGCACAACTGAAGTGAAATTGCGCGCTTCTCTCAAATAATAAGAACGTTATTTCAATAAGTGAGAATATATTCTACTCGTGTGACAAGTTGGCAACTTTATAGTTTTTATAGTTGATTAATCGGGTGTTCAGCATGTCTCAGAGAGGCGCCAAATTTAGAAGAATTCACTTATTATTTCATGGATCTGAGTATGAGACGAGCACGTCGCTCGCGCTCGCCTGGTGGTAAGCTTCACGTTTACTCATACAGTTCAGAGCAACCCAGATTTTTGAACTTCAATAGTTCAATACTCAGTACAGCAGTGCGCTGTGCTCATTACACAGAGATTTTAAAATTATATTTAATTTAAAAAAACACGAGTCACCCGATGTTAAGTGACGATGTGGTCGTACGCCACGCTACACCTGGATTGGGAACTGGCTCTCAAGTGGGGCGGCTGGAACACACCGATAGGTGCTTGGCGAAATATTCTTAACTTGAGTGTATTAGCTAGCCAGGCGAGCACTAGAAAATGCCGTACCACCAAGCTATGGTTCCATCACGATGTTTTCCATCACCGAAAGCTCAAGCTCATTGTAAGATTTTAACATTTTTAACCGGTGAGGTACGGGTCGCAAGCCAATCGCTATAACTTAGCTATCATCTAGACGACGCGGCAACCGAGTTGACCCTGCCTTTGAAGCTAGCGGTCCCGGATTCGAATCCCGGTAAGGGCAAATATATGTGTGATGAGCACGAATATTTGTTCTCGAGTTTTGGATATTTCTATCTATATAGCTGACCCGGCGAACTTTGTATCGGCAATAAAAGTCACCTTTTAAACCTTCCTTGGACTTCTACAAATATTTTATAACCAAAATTAGCCAAATCGGTTCAGCCGTTCTCGAGTTTTAACGAGACTAATGAACAGCAATTGATTTTTATATATAAGAGACTAGCTGACCCGGCAGACTTCGTACTGCCTCAATCGAAAAAACAAAAAATCAATCAACTTTATTGAATAGCAATAAAGTTCAAATTGACTCTACAATTTAATTAGAAAACGTTTATATGAGAAAAAAGAAAGCACCGTTTTTAGTGTTTTCCCGGCAATTATTCTAATTTTTCTCACCTTTTAAACCTTCCCTAGACCTCCACGAACATTTCAAGACCAAAATTAGACAAATCGGTTCAGCCGTTCTCGAGTTTTAGCGAGACTAACGAACAGCAATTGATTTTTATATATAAGATAAGTATTTATTTCTCTATGTATAAGTATCTGTATCGTTGTCTAGTACCCATAACACATGTTTCGAGCTCAATTAGGGGCAATTTGAGTGCAATGGTCACCCGATATTTATTTATCTCTTCCGTTCCAGCCGGGAGCAGTGCGACTAGCGTTTGCACGGCAGCGGCGGCGGGCGCGGCGGCGGGCGGCGCGGACGAGGCGCTGCCGGCCGGCTGGGAGCGGCGCGTGCAGCCCGACGGCCGCGTCTACTACGTCAACCACAAGAACCGCACCACGCAGTGGGAGGACCCGCGCACGCAGGTGGGAACACCTTTTTTATGATATACCAGTGGACCGCCCCGGCTTCGCACGGGTATTAAACAAAAATTACAAAATTAAAAATTATAATACACACACATAAACCGCGGCACTTCATTTCTTGACATTGACTTCCCTCCCGTACAGCCCGTACCCCAGTGGCGCCTAGCTAGCCGAGAAGGGTGAGCGGCTGAATACCACGCGACTTTTTTCTAATGCTTATACATTTTTAAACTCGTGATATCTTTCGAATGGAATGTCTGAATTGAATAATTCAAAAAGTTATATAAAGAAATTGGAGCAGTCTTGAATATAATTTTATTTTGATAAAGATTAATACCAAATAAAGAGCGTGTTATAGAGGCGGAATTTAAATTATTTTTAAAAAAAAGAACACTTAATGTGGCATAACTATAATAGAGTTAGACATAATATGCTGTCGCGACACTTTTTGTAAATAATGATGGGTTCTGCAAAGTTGTAGTACATTATTTTATTCTATCATCAATAGTTTTCGCAACGCATGCGATGTAAAGAATATTTTAGGTAATTTGTCTACACCTTGGGTTACATTATTGTTTAGTAAGGATCCCTAATTTAAAAAAAAATATGATTTAGCCTATGTCCGCCGCGGATAGTGTAGCTTTCCAACAGCGAAAGAATTATTCAAATCGGTTCAGTAGTTTCGGAACCTATTCGATGCAAACAAACAATCAAATCATTCCTCTTTATAATATTAGTATAGACTAGCTGTTCCTTGCGGTTTCACCCGCGTGGGCTACAGTTTATCGCGAAAAGCATCCTATGTCTTTCGACAGGGAAAAACTATCTTCGTACCAAATTTCATTTAAATCGGTTTAGTAGTTTAGGTGTGAAAGCGTACAGACAGACACTTTCGCATTTAAAATATTATCTAGGGATAGTGGCAAACAAGCAGATGGCCCGCTTTATGTTAAGCACCGTTTCCATCGACACTTGCAACACCAGGCCGCCACTTATGAACTCTTTTTGCACCTAACTTGTGGGGGGAGCTTGTTGCACTATTTTTTTATTCCGTTTCTATTCTCTTGTTTATTTATTAAAATCTCCAGCATTATGTACATCATTGCAGTAATAATATGAATATAATAATTTCTTAAGAATGGAGCTTGGGACTTCCTTCTATCCAGTGCGGTGAAGGATTGCTAATTGCTTACATTTGACGACACGGTAGTCGAGTTGGCAGTGACACTGCCTACGAAGCTAGCGGTTCGAATCCCGGTAAGGGCAAATACATGTGTGGTGAGCACGAATATTTGTTCCTGAGTCTTGGATATTTCTATCTACACTATTTATTTCTCTATATACGTGTACATATATATCGTTGTCTGGTACCCATAACACAAGGTTCGAGCGTAATTTGAGGCTAGATCAATTTGTGTGTTATGGTCCCCGATATTTATTTATTTATGGATTTGTTATTTTTGTTTTCAGGGTCAAGAAGTGAGCGCCCTGGAGGAGGCGCTTCCGCCGGGTTGGGAGATCCGCTTTACCGAGGAGGGCACTAGATACTTTGTAGATCATAATACGCGAACTACCACATTCCAAGATCCACGTCCTGGCGCGCCCAAAGGTCCCCAAGGGGCCTATGGGGTGCCACGGGCTTACGAGAGATCCTTTAGATGGAAACTTAGTCAATTTAGGTACCTTTGTCAGAGTAACGCTCTACCGAGTCATATCAAAATAACACTTTCGAGACAGACTCTATTCGAAGACTCCTATCATCAGGTAAGAATCCTATCATAAGGTAAGAACTAAGACTAGCTGAGTTAAAGTCGTGATGGTACCTTGTAGAATTATTATTTTTTATAATGAGTAGGGAGGCCCCTCACTATGTGGACCGACAACATCGTAGTAGTCGCGGGGAGCTGCGGGTACAAATGGCTATTAGCCGTTCAAAGGAGGAGGCCTGCGTTTAGCCGAGAACGTCTTCCTGCTGATTATGATGAATATAAAATTGAATATTATTGTTGTTGCCAAGCAACGTGCTGCGAATGAACGTATTGGTATCTATTTTTCAGATAATGAGGCTACCCGCATATGAGTTGCGCAGAAGACTGTACATAATATTCCGCGGCGAAGAGGGATTGGACTACGGCGGCGTGAGTCGCGAGTGGTTCTTCTTGTTATCGCACGAAGTGCTTAACCCCATGTACTGCCTCTTCGAGTACGCGAACAAGAATAACTACAGCTTACAAATCAATCCTGCCAGTTATGTCAACCCAGACCACTTACTGTACTTTAAGTTTATCGGTAGGTTTATCGCTATGGCGCTATATCACGGCAGGTTCATTTATTCCGGATTCACGATGCCTTTCTACAAACGAATGTTAAACAAGAAGCTTACGATGAAGGACATCGAGTCGATAGATCCCGAGTTCTACAACTCTCTGGTGTGGATTAAAGACAATAATATAGACGAGTGTGGTCTTGAGATGTGGTTCAGCGTAGACTTTGAGGTTTTGGGACAAGTGATACACCACGAACTGAAACCGGCTGGAGATAAAGAACGAGTTACTGAAGTAAGTTTCTACTCAATCATTTTATCGTCGAATTGTTTGTAAATTATATCACTATACTTACAACTTTTATTATACTTTCAGATAAATAAAGAGCAATATTTACAATTAGTGACGCAATGGCGAATGACGCGAGGAATTGAAGAACAAACATCTGCTTTTCTAGATGGATTCAATGAGGTAAAATAAATGAAAATGCTTTGGGTATTTATCAATCAATTAGATACAATAGAATTAATTTGTCAGTTCATAATTAATGTGCAACATGGTGCCACCTTCGACATCTGAACACCACGTGACTTGTGGTCCACGCTACCAGGTATGAAGTATCTGACACAGATATTCTCCAGAACTCCTCACATAATTTTTTCATATACAATTGGTTCCGTCATGTAATTGTAACTTATATGAATAAAATTCTCAGGTGGTGCCGCTGGAATGGCTGAAGTACTTTGATGAGCGGGAACTGGAACTGATGCTGTGCGGCATGCAGGAGGTGGACGTGGACGACTGGCAGCGCAACACCATTTACCGGCACTACACGCGCACCAGCAAGCAAGTGCTGTGGTTCTGGCAGGTGGGTGACTTACGCTGGAAATTAAAAAGTTATCTATCCACACTCTGTCCTACTAGAGATAGGCGGCTGTTAATCAATATCCGGCTCGAAGGACCACCGTCTGTGTACGGGGACAGGAGGCCATGCATATGACTAATTGATCATAAGAGGATAGCCAAAAAGGCATCCATGCTCTTTCTCTGATGAAAGGAACGAAATCTTGCTAGTTACTTGCCAAATATCGGCAACTGATTTTCGACTTAAAGGTGGTAGCTAGCCAGTCGAGCATTAAGAAGCACCTTGCAAACTGTTTTTTTCCTTTAGTTAGTCTAATATGCGTTTGGAGTCGTTATCTTTTAGAGCCTTAGGAGATCCCTTGCGGGCGGAGAAAGCAAACACACTAGCTAGCGTTATAGTACCCGCCAAAAGTGACGTTGAAGAGGAAAGTTCGCGCATGTGCACTTCCGTCTGAGTTCGTAGTTGGATGGTAACGTGACGTGAATGCAGCGCGGGAATCTGATTAACCAACTAGGCGCACTACCCCCGCGCACCCTTCGATCTACCTAGGAGATTTAAAAATCGTTTCTGTGAAGCCAAGGTCATTATAGCTCAACTTGTTTGCCGGCCACTGTACCCACCACTTCGCTCGAATTTACAAAAACTGGCATTGCAGCCTTATCTAGTTTTCCCAGTTTTATTTACTTTTTAATGACTTGCATTGTTAATGTGTCAGTGGGATAGTTTAAAGTTTTTTTTTATCTTTCTATTAAGTTTGTCCGGCAAATGGACAACGAGAAACGAGCGAGACTGCTCCAATTTGTGACGGGTACGTGTCGAGTACCGGTCGGCGGCTTTGCAGAGCTGATGGGATCCAACGGGCCGCAGCGTTTCTGCATAGAAAAGGTATTTGAAACAAATATCTTATTCACAGCCTCGATATATTATGTGTGTTACATAAATACAAAGTGATGGTTTTGCGATGTCTTCTGTTGTCGCGGACTGTGTCCCGCGATGGTTACAACGCCAAGGTGCATGTGGCCGATCTGCAAATTACTGCACGCAAACGCATATGTTCCGCTTATATTATCGTGGTATACACTGAGAAAAAAATTCTGACTTTCGTTCCGAGTCTTACCCACCAAGACCGATTCCTTCCTTATTCTACCTTATTTTGCCTTCTGAATCACAAGTCCTTCCCTTTTGACTCAGAAGGAAAACGGTATTTCGGAAGGTCTTTTTTCTCCGTGTAGTTAAGACTGCCTGCTTTGGCAGCTATTATGTGATATTTCATATAATTATGCGAGTGTTTGCTGGTTTCTCGTTCTTTCACACAGCAACAGAGCAAACGCGTTGACTTCATTATTGCAGTTTTATTTTCTGGCAGGAGTGTGACAATAGGTTATTTTTATCCCAACAAAAAGTACTATTCCTGTGAGAATCGCCACGGCTAGTATACTATAAATGTGTTTTCACAGGTTGGCAAAGACACTTGGTTGCCTCGATCACACACATGCTTCAACAGACTCGATTTACCGCCTTATAAGAGTTATGAACAATTGTGCGAGAAATTGAATTACGCTATAGAAGAAACTGAAGGATTTGGACAAGAATGAAAAAGAATGTTTCTACTATTAGATTTAGTAAAATATTGTAAATTATTACTATCACATTTTATTGCACCACCTCACGTCCGAAGATTTTTTTCACCAATGGAATTGGTGCTGTTATGTTATAATGTAATAAAGACCTACCAAATAATTATTATTATTCATATTTTGTAATATTAAACACCTTATTATTTTGTAGATATCATTAGTAAACCACATCAGTTAGATGTATTTGTTTGAACTATATTTAATGAAAATTATGTCTATGAAGTTAAATTAAATAATTTCTAAACTGCATTTGGTGTTTTATTTCCATACGTCATAATCATAATACATATATCTAAATAGCTGACTTTATTTACATCCAACATAATATAAACATGGGGAATAATTTGCCTCACACCCCTCTACACTCTTCTTGCTTTCATTATCGCCAAGCTCCAAAATATGTTTATTATATTTAGTAGGGTACATAATTTAATTGTGGTCACTTTGCGTCAAACAAAACTATCTAGCTACTACGCCTATTTTAAGTTTCAACCTCCTTACACCGGCAAAAGAACAAGCAAAGAAACGCCAGGCTGGCGATTTTTTGGGCGCGATCACATTTGCAGTTTATTTTAGAAAGGTTCGCGTTTATAATGGACTTAAAATTTAGATCTAAAAGTCTTTGATTACGCATGGAGTTTTGAAATTGGTGTTTAAAACGTGTCGTGTCGTGCCCTTTTTCATTTTTGGTTGAGTCAAATAAAACAACATTTTATTGTACAGAAGGGCAGATATGTAATACAAAATAATAAATAGAAATGTTATTGCATGTGAAACTCGCAAAAATGTTACTGTGTTGATACACATAGATGCAAATTAGGACAACCTAGCGTTAGCAAAGTCTTCTGCAATATTAATAGCCTTCTTAAGACAGTCGGGATTGTTTCCAGAAGCTTGAGCAGACTCGGCCTTGCCGCCGCCTTTTCCTCCCATAAGAGTAACAACTGACTGAACCCAATCGGACGCCAGTAAGCCTTTCTCATTGGCACTTTTAGGTACTGTAGCAAGACAAAATATTTTATTGGTATCTTCATCTACAGAAAAGAACATGGCTGACGTGTTTGGGCACAGCTGTTTAACTTGTTTTAATGCACCATCTAAAGCTTTTGTGTTACTGGAAGCCTTCAACTCTGAAACAATAATTTTAGAAGACTGGTTCTGAAGACATATTTCTTTAGCTCTCTCAGCAACTTTAGTAATATTGGCGGCTTTTGTGGCTCTTTCTTTATCGTCAAGTTGCTTTTTCAAATTCTTTAACATGTTTCTTAACTCTTCTTTCTTCCAATAGGAAATTTGAGCCTGCGATATTTCATTGGTAAGGTCCACTATTTTCTTAACAATTTCTTTTTGATTTACGTTATCACCTTGATCTTTCATAAAACTAGTTATGTTATTAACTTCATTTTCCAGGAGACTAAGCTTATTTAAAGCTTTAATGGCTTCAGGACCGGTAAGAGCGACAATTCTCCTAATACCTTTGGCAATGCCTTCCTCACTAACAATAACGTACTCGCCAATGTGACCGGTACGATGCAAATGGGAACCGCCGCAAAACTCAACCGACGTTTCAAAACCATTTGGACCATCAGGATTTTTTTCCAATTCTTCAACAGGTATACCAACAGACACTACACGTACAGGGTCTGGGTAATGCTCATCAAACATAGCTCTCAAACCTTTGATTTTCTTGGCATCACTCAAACTCGTATGTTTAGCATAAACTGTTTTATTATTATTTATAATATCTTTTATTTGTTCTTCTGCATCCTTAATTTGACCTACAGTCATTGGCCCTTTGTTAGTGAAATCAAAACGTAGCCTATCAGGCATCACAAGAGATCCGCGTTGATCTGAATCGCTTCCAAGTACTTTTCTTAAAACATTGTTAAGAACATGAGTACCAGTGTGATTGTTCATAACAAGCCTTCGTCTTTCAGTATCAATGTGTAGAGAGAGTGTATCTCCCACTTTAAGAACACCTTCTACTTTACCAATGTGTAGCACATATCCACCTTTAACCTGAACATTCTTCACTGTGAATTCCATATTTTCATCATCTGTTTTAACCATATATCCCTCATCAAAAATCTGACCACCTTGTTCTGCATAAAAGTTGGAGCGATTTAATATTATACCACACTCTTGGCCAGAAGTGACTTCATTTACAAACACTTTATCTTTCCTCAGAGCAACAATGGTTGCAATACAAGGATGGAAGTTGTAGACTGCATCTTTGTCAGTAGATGATGGAGTAAAGGAATAGTTATATTTGGGAGAATCATCAGTCACAGTAATTCCACTATCTTGCAAATGAGTAATGGCATGAATATCTAGAGCTAGCAGGTCTTCTTGTCCTGCAGCTTTGCCTTGAGATATCAGTTGAGATTCTTTTCTTGCTTTTTCATATGCTTCCATATCAACACTGAGTCCTTTCTCTTCGCACATTAATTGGGTCAAATCAATAGGAAATCCATAAGTATCATAGAGTCTCCATGCAATATCACCAGGAATAATTTTGGAATCATTCAATTTTTCAATTGTTCTGTTAAGTAAGCCTCGTCCTCGAGAAAGAGTCTTCAAAAATTGTATTTCTTCTTCATTTATAGTTTGAATGATTGATTCTGGATCTTTAGTTATCTCTGGAAACACCTGTCCCAACAGTTCTACGACTGTATGGACCAGAGAACCAAAGAAGCCTGGCTTACCATTTAATTTTTCTGAAGCATATCGTACGGCTCTCCTTAATATTCTCCTAAGTACATATCCTCTACCAGTGTTATCAGGGCATCCACCATCTGACAAAGCAATTGTCAATGTTCTAGCATGATCAGCCAACACTCTATATGCCATATCGATTCCGTCAACATCCTCTGCTCCAACTTTTCCAGAGTATGGTCTCACACCAGTTCCAATTTCAATTGCTTTAAACAGTGGCATGAATAAATCAGTGTCATAGTTGGCTCTTTTGTTTTGAATCACTGACACCAATCTTTCTAAACCCAAACCACAATCAATGTGTTTTCTGGGTAACGATTTTAATGATCCATCAGTTTCCCTATTGAACTGAATGAACACTAAATTCCAAATTTCTAATACATCTGGATCATCCATGTTAACTAGATGAGCAGCATCACGGCCTCCTATGCGGTCAAAATGCAATTCTGAACATGGTCCACAAGGACCTGTTTCTCCCATCTCCCAAAAATTGTCCTTCATACTTCCAGGAAGGATATGAGACTGAGGCACTCCTAGGTTAAGCCAAAATTTTTTGCACTCCAAATCGGGTTCAAGACCTGATTTCGAATCACCTCCAAAATAAGTTACATACAATCTGTCTCCTGGTAACTTCAACACTTCAGTAAGAAGTTCCCAAGCCCAAGTACATATTTCCTTCTTAAAATAATCTCCAAATGACCAATTTCCCATCATTTCAAAAAATGTATGATGGTAGACATCTTTTCCCACATCATCTAGGTCATTATGTTTGCCTCCAGCTCTAATGCATTTCTGAGTATTTACTACTCTAACATACTGGGCCATATCTGAATTTGGATCAACAGACCCAAGGAAAATTGGTTTAAATTGATTCATGCCTGCATTTGCGAAAAGTAGTGTTGGGTCATCCAAAGGTATGGTTGATGAAGAGTGGACATATTTATGCCCTTTACTTTCGAAAAAATCAATAAATGCTTGTCTTATCTGTTTTGCTGTCATTGAGGAATCCATTTTAGGATTGATACCTGTAACAATAATATTTTTAAGCATAAGTTCACTGGAATATGATGTCAGACATATACAGATACTAACTGCAATTTATTCATTTCGTTTGATTTCTTATATAATATATAGCTTGTATAGAGTATAGACATATTATATAGATTGAAATACAGGGGTCTAGGCTCCGAATATGATTTTGTCCCATTCGGTGTCGAGACCCTTGGTCCGTGGGGTCCTAGCGCTTTAAGCCTTTTTAAGGAAATAACAAAATGGTAAGTCGACATCACCGGAGACCGAAGAGCTGCCAGCTACCTCGGACAAAGAATTAGTCTAGCCATCCAAAGGGGGAACGCTGCCAGTATCTTCGGTACCTTGCCTAAAGGGACTTCTTTTAATAATGTATTTTAGTTATTAGTTTAGGTTTATTTGTTTCTATTTCTTTGTTATGGTATATTATTTTTAGTTTGAAGTAATAAATATTCGATTGAAATTGTATATGTATTTAATTTTAGAATAACCATGTTCTCATGTAAGTGGCAATGATTGTCTTTTTTGCCTTTAAACCTAAACCTATAGATGATAATATAAGTAATTACATATTTTATATTCTATAGTAGGAAAGCATTAAATTTGAAGTTTTCAGTAACAACTATGTAAATAATAATATTTGAGGTCAAGAGAATCCCGGGGCTAAAATGGTGACATATTTAAAATCCCCTCACTTTTATAGTCTTGGCCTACTTGTTTATATGAGCGAAAGGGTACAGAACTTTCTAAATGAAGTACCTACACGAATTATAAGTAAATATAAATATGCACATATTAAAAAAAAACAACCAACTGTGTGGATGTAAGAAACTTGAGTGGAGAACATTCCATACCAATATGTTTTCTGTGAAAACTTACACAGGTTTTTGTTAAGGCTTAAGGGCTGTGAACTATAAGTACCTAAGGCTCTATAATCCCTAATTATTTAATATTTGTTTTTGCCTCAGCAGTTTCGGACATATCCCTGATACACATAGTTTCAGATATCAACCTTAAATATAGGGAACCCTAGTTAGGGATAACATCTAAGTAAGTGTGTGGGCATTATTTCATTTCATTTTCAATGGCAGACCCAAAAAGATTCAAATAGTGTCCTGACTAGCCTAAGAGTTTCTATTCATTGCTAAACTTCTCATTTATTGTATAAAATTCAGCACAATCTGAAGTTATCTTTGAGATTAAATTAGGACAAGAAATATGCATGCATCGAGTAGCACTAAAGCAAACTACTAAATCTTCAATAATCAAGTGTTGAATGCTAAGGTTAACAATTAGATCAGTTTGCAGGGCCAACACATGCAACAAATATTGCTGATGAAATATTGGTTACCATATGGTTGGCAAGAAACATTAAATAATAAAAAAACATAAATAAACTAAAGATTCGTATCTAATGTGCAAAACGTAGCAAAATTAGTGTTTTTATTTTACGTACCCTAGTTAAAAATGTATAATATACTCACATAAAACTGTTCTCCAAACAGAATTTCGTAGTCGTCGCCAAAGAGGTTTTTGGGTATTGAACGTTTGAAGTAAACCTTACATTCTCTTTGGTTTGAAGTGTTTGAACGTGACGTGAGTAAGTAAGTAAAGTACGTAGACCGTAGACGTGACGTAAACACTCGCACTTTGAAAGTCGAACGAACTCAGAACTGTCAGTCTCTGTATGGTGTAGATTCTTTCAGTGTTGGATAGTCCATTTATCGAGGAAGGCTATAAGGCTATATTTTATTTCCAAAAAAATTAGGGATCCGTAAGAAAATTGCTATTTTTTAACCCAAGGTATGAAATCGAAAACCTATTTTTGCGTGCGCTGCAAAAACTATTGACAATAGAACGAAACAATGTATTACGGGTTTGTAGGTCCCATTAAGATCTACAAAAAAGTCCGCGAGAGCATATGTCTAACTATTATAGTAATGCCACAATAAGTGTTTTTTTTATTTTAAAAATTTAATTTTAATGCCGCCGCTAGAAAAGGTTCTTTATTTGTATCTTGGTATTAATATTTTTTAAAATAAATTACTTTATATTTAAAACTGCTTCAATCCCTTCATATAACTTTTTGAATTATTCAATTCGGACATTCCATTCGAAAGATATCACGAGTTTAAAAATGTAAGTAGAAGTAGAAAAATAAACCCGCTGCACCGCAGTGCCGCGGGAAACGCGGTGAGGTGAGGGGGGACCGAAGGCGGGAGAACATTCTATGAAATAGGTAAACTGCGGTCGCAATTTGCGAACCAGGAAGACCTTTAGCTGCACGGTTCAAACGCACGGTGAAAAAAAATTAGAATTAAAATAGGATAATGGATACAGCAGGTAACGCGGTGAGGGGCACCGAAGTGCGGGAATAATTTTGGAGTATACGGAATATATACGCTTTCGCGCCTAAACTACTGAACGGATTTAAATGAAATTTGGTATAGAGATAGTTTGAGTCCTGGGGAAGGACATAGGATACTTTTTATCGCGATAAACTGTAGCCCACGCGGGTGAAACCGCAGGGAACAGCTAGTTAATGTTATAAAGCTGCAAAGTTTTTTTTGTTTGAACGCGCTAATCTCAGGAACTACTGATCCGATTTGAAAAATTCTTTCAGTGTTAGATAGCCCATTTATCGAGGAAGGTTATAGGCTTTTTTATTTCCAAAAAAAATAGGGATCCGTAAGAAAATTGCTATTTTGCAACCCAAGGTGTGAAATCGAAAACCTATTTTTGCGTGCGCTGCAAAAACTATTGACACTAGAAAAAAATAATGTATTACGGGTTTGTAGGTACCATTAAGGTCTACAAAAAAATTCGCAAGAGCATTTGTCTAACTATTAGAGTTATACCACAATAAGTGTTTTTTTTTTAATTTAAAAATGTAATTTAAATGCCTCTTCTAGAAAAGACTCTTTATTTGTATCTTTATATATAAATTACATAAAAAAAAATACTTCAAAAAAGGTAACAATATTAAGCCTGTAAGTTGATACTAAATAAAAATAAAATAAAATAGTTTGTAATATGTATGTAATGTAGAAATAAATAAACGAATTTGATACTATATTGTTTTTTTATATACTACCGATTTTTGGTACAAATATACCGATTTTGGAGGGCAACTCTACCGATTTCGCACTTTGACGTTCGAGACCACTGCCCACCAGTCTACTATGTTCATTTATAAATTTATTACAGGTTACAATTTAATCCATGCGCCCACCAGTAGTCAAACCATAAAGTAGAAGTGTAGAAGAGTGAACTCAAATTCTCTAATCAAAATCAAAACTCAAGAGTCAGTCAAATTCAAAACATAACCTCGTTTTGTTTGAAAACAGGATTATTATATATTATATTAGCAACAGGATAGCGCAGAAGGTTATTATGTATACGTAATTACGTAGTCAGTGATATCAGAGCGCCTGCATAACTGTAAAATTTAATGTGTTATAATAAATACGTAGAATACGTACCAGCAACTTGTCTACATAATTGATCTGCCGTGCATGGGTATACAGTTGTTAATGAATTAAGTAGCTTCTTATCGTTAACTGAATTTTGTAGGAACAAGTCCCTCAAATACTTTTAACACAAATTGTTTCTTTTCTTTCACAGCATCAACATAGCAAATATACTAAGAAGTATATCTCGATAGCAAATGTTGCTGTCAGCATGTACGCGTTTTAGATTCGCAATGTTCTTCAAATTGCCATTGAAAGCTCAAACAGTGTGCAGAACACAAAGTCATTTTCTACCATATCTTCGGCACTGTTCTCTAGTAGCTACAAATGAAACAAAAACAGATAGTAACATATTACAACAAGTTCAAGAAGACTTATCTGTTATAACTCCAAATTTTCATCAATCATTTAATATAGCCGCTTACATCAATCGATCAGAAGCGTTACAAAACTTAGTTAAACTAAATGTAAATTTGAGTAAAATAGAGAAAAAACCTTACATTGTCGAAAAATTCCTAACATTGGACTTTGACAGAGATATGAAAAATCACATTATATTCATGAATGATTATATCGACATGGAGCAAATTGGAGACTATATCACTAAAAATCCAATGATATTCTATGAGAATTTAGAGGATCTTAAAGTAAGGGTCAATTATCTTATTGCAAAAGGTTTTGAAGATGACCAATTAAAAAGAATCATCTGTAAAAATCCACATTGGTTGATGTTTAGGTGAGAATGTAACTTATGAGAAAATAATAAGGTGGGTAAATGAAAATTGTTTATGATACTAACAGTATTTTTATCTTTATAGCACAGTAAGAATTGACAGAAGACTTGGCTACTTTCAAGAATGTCTTGAATTAACTGGTAAAGAAGTGAGGTTCTTGGCTACTAGAAAACCAACACTGATCACTTATAATCTCCATCATGTCAAAACTAATATGTTCACAATCAAAGAAGAAATGGGATTTCAGAGTAATGAGATAAAAGCAATACTACTTAACAAGCCCAAGATCTGCATGCTAAGTAAGAATATTGATTTTCATAGCTGTTCCTCCTTGCAGTTTTACTTGTTTTGCATGATACAGCCTCAGGGAGGGTAGAGTAGCTTTTTAATGGTAAAATAATCTTCTGAATATAATAAAATAAATAAATATCGGGGACAATGGCACACAAATTGACCTAACCCCAAATTAAGCTCGAAACTTGTGTTATGGGTACTAGACAACAATACATACTTATATTTATAGAGAATATGTAGGTTGTTTCAGAGATTAGCCACTTTCTGTGCAGTAGCATACTTAAAAATAACTTTACACCTTTATAATATTAGTATAGATTGGTCTATATTCAGCTTTGTGAAATGGATCTTAATTTTATGAAGAAAAAATATTTTCATACTTTTATCTATTATTAAGGTTTATTAAATTTCTTTTTTCAGATCAGAGAGCTCTGTTGGAAAGATTTAATTATATACACAACATCATGAAGGTATCCCATAAAACGATTGCAAATAATCCTGAAATTTTGCTATCTAGGCTACACAGGATGAAACAAAGACACTTATTTTTAGAGAAGCTTGAGAGAGCTCAGTATATTCCAAAAAAAGAAAACTATATTCCTATAACAGCTTTAATAAAAGACACAGATTTACAGTTTTGCAAAACTTATGCTAAATGTAATGTTGATGATTTTAACATATTTTTGAAAACATTATAATAATGCTATCCAGTTTTACCCAAGAGACTTTTGTTTTGAAATGCGTTTAATGAATGATACAAAAATGCATCAAGAATCCCTGCCACGGTAAAAACACCACCGATGATTGCACAAATATTTGTTGCCAAATGTCCAATTGACCTGAAACCAAAACAAGACAATATGTCAAATAGCAATCTCAGTCACTGTGTCGGATTCTGAGATAAACATCAGTAAAAATAAATTCTCATTAAAATCAAAGGTTACATTCTCGTGTTGTCTATCATATATTCCTTGTACAGGAATGGTCGTGGTTGAGAAATGTACTGAAAAGGCTAGGGCTATGAAGATTTTTTTATGTGCATCTGCAGAATAATGATTATTCAGCAAGACCAATCATCTACAATAAATAAGTTCACAAATAAATTGTTTTATGTTTTTTTGTTAAGAATATTACGAATTTACAATAATAAAATGAATTGTTCGCAATAATTTTCCTTGCAACCGTCTAAACTAGCTTCCATAACATGGTTATAGATGGCGCTAGATAGCATTTTTAATGTTACCATTTTTCTGTGTGTAAAACGAGTTCTTACAGATTGTGTCGAATACATGTATAAATTTTATTTACCTTTCTTTTTCTGTGTATTTCACCATAAGTGGAGATAATTCGTAACTAAAGAATGCTCCTGGCATTCCAGATTCTGCATGTATGTTGGAAACTGATTTCTGATGTCTAGTGACTGAGAACTGGTTTGTATGAAGCACTGTATTATCCAGGTTTACATATACTGTAGGAACTATTTTCAAATAATATTGGAACATCACAGCAGCTGCAAATTGAAATAAAAAATAGTAAAAATAAAGACAGGTTCTTTGCAAACATTAAAAAAAATTTTCAATGTCATGTCGTTTTATTTGTCACTGTCAGTCAAGTGCCAAATGTCACTTGTCAGGCAATTCTCAACATTTTCTTGTTCGGACTCGGACTTTGCGTTCTGGCCAGAATCTGGCTAATTTTGGTCGAGAACGAGATTGTTAATATAGAATAGATCGAGCTCCTAGGACCCCGCTATATTCCAGTTTGCATTTCCAGATTGCTATTTATTTATAGTATTAAATCAAGATGCCTGTCCCCGGCGCCATGTACCAGAGCCAAGGCCCGTCTTGTTTTGATAGAATGAAGATGGGTTTTATGATTGGATTTTGTGTTGGCATGGCTAGCGGTGGCCTTTTCGGCGGTTTTACTGCTTTGAGGTTGGAATTTTTTCATTAATTCACATACAACATTACATTCTATACATACTAATGAAATGTCCAGCCCACTGTGAGGCAATTGGAAGTGAACACCCAGGATTTTGAAATCAGTAATTGGTAAGCAATTAACAGGGAGGGCAATTAGAGGGTAAGTGATGACAAGGTTGATGATGGAGCATGCTTGCCTAAAAGATACCTATTCATCATTGTATTGTTCTCAAACTACACAAAGACAGGCGTTGGCAGGGCTGGCTTAGTTAAAAAAAACTACAATTGTTCGCAGGTACGGAGCAAGAGGAAGGGAATTAGTTCACTCGGTTGGAAAAGTGATGCTCCAAGGTGGGGGAACATTCGGAACCTTCATGGCAATAGGTACAGGGATCCGTTGTTAAGTTTAGATTAACCTACTCAATTGACAGTTTTGTATATAATTCACATTGATCTTCTTCAGTTTCTTGTTTAGTTTATTTTAAAATAGATAAATAAATGATGAAAAAACAATGGTACTTTTTATGTCCACTTTTTTGTATAACCTATTATTATGATTGCCACTTGCTATCACATAATAATAATTATAAATTGTTTATTTTCCTCAGATGAATGAGGTACCTATTTGGGTGATGCAATATTAGTTTATTATTTTACCAGAAATAAAATGTATTCTTTGTATGATTTAATAAAATACTATGGTGACTAAGTATTCCTACAGTGCAAAGGGGCAGGTTACTGATTTTTCAATTCAAAGTTCTATTAATTTAACCTGTATTGTAAAAAAAACTATCATGATCATAATGTCTCGGAATGATGGATGTTCTAAGTGTTACCTTCTTTGGCTAAGCCAGTCACTCCATCCAGTGGTGCAGTATTGGCACTCTTGATATCAGAGCCAAATGACAAATGTTTGATTATGTGAGTTGTGTTGAAAACTGATGACGAATATGGTTGAACATCATGTACATGCACATGGTTGATTGTAAAGCTCTTGCCAGGAGCTATGTGGAAACTGCCACCAACCTGAATCAAAAACAGAACAGTAGTTTAAGTATTTTTCTAAATTAAATCACAAAAGTTACATACTAGAAATTAGAAATTGAGTAGCAAACTCATTAAAATGTGGTATTTGATACTTCAGTATTCATTTCCTGTTTCCATCTAGTTCCAACTACCATCATCAGGAAAATTGCTATAGTGCCGTAAAAAACCAGATTTTAAAGGAAGTTGAAAAATATTTTTTCTTTCTAAGGCACATACAGTACCAGTAGTGTAAATTGATACTAGAATTTAATTAGTCACCTGCAGATACTGATTACACTTTAAAAAAATATAGGTACTCCTCCTTATGGAGAGCTAGTTACGTACTATGTATTAAACAATATGATTGCAATTTGTAATAAAATAATTAACAAAACTGATTAATATTTAAAGAATGTTCACTCACAAACCTAATGAAACAGTTCAATCTTGTAAACCTGATGACTTGTGACCAAAATCTACTCTTTTAGAAGTAAAAAAAAAACATATTTTCGGCATATCTGTTCGGCCAAAAAGTACTGAAAAAGCAAATCTGTGTAAACTGTAAGCTAGGAGCAAAGGCAGCACCTTCTGACTGTAATAGCACATCATGTGTATGTAAGCGTGTACTTTCACTACATTAATTAAAATAATGGACATTATACATACACATGTCTTAGCTATTTATGCTAATCAATTTTTATAATCTATCATTATTCTTTGCAATATTTTCTACTAAACATTGAATGGCATTCTACCTTCCCAGCTAGATATAAGTTTTGCCGTGGAAAAATCGGTTTAACCCTACATAGCCTCCATCATTCCTCTGTGAAACATCACATTTCATAAACATCCTACACACATACATATGGGATCAGGACAAGAAGAAGATATACTATATTGTTATAGAATACAATATGGTGCCAGTATAGTTCCGACTGGATCAATATTCTTACTATGAATACTTACACGATTAACTTCCATATAGCCATATAATTGGCAGCCTTCCTTTAATGCTAAATTGGTTCTTTCAATTGAATCATCATTCTTACATTGTTCTATTGTGGCTAGGTCAGGTAAAGCCCACCTCCGCAGTCTATAAGCCTCTTTGACATCTTCACAAGTATTGCAACATCTGTAACATTAACTATGTGTAATTGTCATTATCCTGCTGGCTTTCAGTATGTTAGGATTGTTTCATATATTGTACCTCATATTGAACAAGTCCACTAAATCTATTTGTGTTAGGGCATGCAACTTTTAGCTTAAGAATAGAAAAGCCCTTCTTAGCTTGAAACATATCAATAATACCAGAAAGACAGATTTTTCTTCAGTAACATGCTATTCATCATCATTACTGGAAGTACTTTCTTTTCCAAAATGTATTATTAACTTACTGAGATTCATTTAGTGCAGCCCCATAGCAACTGCCACAAGTTATTGTAGCCACCTCTGTAATGTTTTGCTTTACCTTCAAATAAAACAAACTTCAGTTAGTGAATAAAACACTGAGAAGAAAATAAAAGGCATAATTATCTAATGGTATGTTGGTAGGTACAGTTGTAGATGTGGCGATTTCATGTTTCACTGGTTCTTCAATAGGGTTTCCGCTTAAATCCAACCTTCTCTTGTGTATGTTGTGATCCATTTGCAAGTGTTGTTCACCAGATGAGTCCATTGCATCTAGCACTAAGTCTGTAAGAAATAAACAAATTTGAATCTCAAAATTCTACATTTTAAAAACAATCTGTTTGTGAAATCATTACTGGATTCTTGTAATTAATAATGATAACTTACAGTCACATGAGATTGAAGGCACAATTAAATCTATATTAATACGTAATTTATGTCCTCTGGAAGTGTCCACAAACAATTCCTCAGATATATTTGGGGACATGTAGGTCTGAAGTTCTGAGAGAAATAGTAGAAGCATGATAATACCCCCAGACACGGTAACTGAAATACAAATTAACGAAACTTTATGCTATATTGTGTCTTTGGTGCTAAGCACTTGGAACGGAGATCTTACTGGCTGCTCCTGTAGCTGTTTTCACCCTAAAATCTTCTAAAGTTTTAGCGTATGCATCCAATTGTTTAAACTTATCTATAAGCGGCGAAGACATCATGAGTTGAACAAAAGAGACAAAACGAATGAAAACTATGGTTATGGATAATTCATTTGCCGGAGTAATTTCAACCCGATAGATGTGCCTCCAGTAAACTCCAGTAAACGGCTAGACCGGGACCGGACCGGACCCGGAATGGAGACTAGCAGTGGTCTCGAACGTCAAAGTGCGAAATCGGTAGAGTTGCCCTCCAAAATCGGTATATTTGTACCAAAAATCGGTAGTATATAAAAAAACAATATATTATCAAATTCGTTTATATATTTCTACATTACCTACATATTACAAACTATTTTATTTATTTAGTATCAACTTACAGGCTTAATATTTTTACTTTTTTTTGAAGTAATTTTTTTTTTAATGTAATTTATGTATAATAAAGATACAAATAAAGAGTCTTTTCTAGAAAAGGCATTTAAATTACATTTTTAAAATAAAAAAAAAACACTTATTGTGGTATAACTCTAATAGTTAGACAAATGCTCTTGCGAATTCTTTTGTAAACCTTAATGGTTCCTACAAACCCGTACTACATTATTTTTTTCTAGTGTCAATAGTTTTTGCAGCGCACGCAAAAATAGGTTTTCGATTTCACACCTTGGGTTGCAAAATAGCAATTTTCTTACGGATCCCTATTTTTTCGGAAATAAAATATATATAGCCAATAAATAAATATTATTATAAAATTATTATTATAATTTATATAGCCTTCCTCGACAAATGGGCTATCTAACACTGAAAGAATTTTTCAAATCGGATCAGTAGTTCCTGAGATTAGCGCGTTCAAACAAACAAACAAACAAACTCTGCAGCTTTATAATATTAGTATAGATTAAACATAAATGAAAAGGGTTGCCAATTTATAAATGTTAAATCGCCAAAATCGGTAGAAAAATCGGGAGAATTTCAATGTATTCTCGGAAATCGTGGAAAAATCGTTGCATTTCGGTATTTCGGTAGAACAGAGCTCATATCGGTAGAAATACCGAAAAATCGGTAGGTTCGAGACCACTGGAGACTAGAGTTCAAGTAAAAGTAATTATTATATTATAGACTATAGTAGTAGTAGTAGTAGAGTAATAAATAGTATAGTTGACACTTTGACATTGACAGTAGTTGACACTAGAACCGACGGATAACCGATTAGACAGTCAGTCAATCAAAGTCTCAAAGAGACATCGTTCATTGGTCAATTTTGTCATTGACATTTGTCTGATTTATCTCACATTTGTTAGTGTTGCCGTCGGTGTAGATCGATACTATCGATAGTCTACTATCGGGTATCGATAGATTCGATAGTCTTGGATAGTCTATCGATAGTCGACCCATAGCAACTAGCAAGAATATTATACATAATATATCGACCAGTATACAAATCTCCAGTATACACAGTTACTCTATGATATCGACTAGCGGACCCGACAGACGTTGTCCTGCTACCTAGATACTGACTGCAGCGCCATCTGCCGGGCTGATTTGTGAACCTAAACCATCCAGGGTGCCACCCAAACGTTTAAACACACACACATACACCTAAACTTTCGCATATAAAGTAGAATTATGTGCCACGGCTGTCCCCATTTCAATTAATATGACGTCACATAACTTGTAACCAGCGGACGATCATGAGCAACGACGTATCAAACAAGACGCTTCCAACGACACATCATTTGTTAAATTATGATTTATGTTGTCTAGTTAGTTTAAAAGTTAGGAGGGAACAAATCATACATACCTACTTACATACAGGTCGAAATCATAACACTCTTTTTTGCTTCGCCCTAGTCGGGTAAAAATAAACAAGCGCCGCAGCGCCGACGCGGCAGTTCGATACGCGCGGTTCCGAAGATACAGTACTAAAATAAAATATATACATAGTAGACGAAGCTACCTATCAACTTGATGCGCTTACAAAGCTTGCGAGAAGCGTTGTTGCTATTTCGTTTGGTTTAGTCAAGTCGAGTCACAGAGCTAAAGTGTCATAGAACTGTAATAGAAAAACTATTTTCTATTTATTATGAATCTGTCGCCAAGCACCTATCGGTGTGTTCCGGCAGCCTCACTTGAGAGCCAGTTCCCAGTCCAGGTGTAGCGTGGCGCCATCTTCGACCACATCGTCACTTAACATCAGAACAGATTCTAACGGATTTTTCAAAGGTCGTAGAATAAATGTTAGGTACTTGATGTAGGTAGGTACATTCGTATTTTTCAATGCCCTTGTAGTTCTATGAAAATTCCGTAAGTTCAGTTAAAAAGGATTTCACATCTGAATGAATTTATGATTGTTTTGACGTCCTAAAGACTCGGCAAGCCCTCATATTAGGTTACCTACCTATACAAATAGTTTTTTATATACCTATCTCATCCTCTGAATCTGAGTGAGTAAAAGCGAAGGAGTCTTAAGAAGAAGGTATATTACTTATGTTAAAATCTAGCATAAAAGCAATTACTGTATTTTAGAATAATCTTTTGACAGACCTATTTTCTTAAACGCGTCTATGCTGAAAAGGTACAGGATAATTAGGTTTAGACAAAAGCTCCAATTAATTTTTTTATTTTTGTATTGACCTTATTTTATAGGTATAACATGAACTTCACTTATTTTGGTAGGCAAACAATAAGAATGTGATATGTTAATCAACTTACTGTAAACGGCAGGTTTCGTAGTATTGAAGTAAATCTTGATTTCAATATTGCTGTATCGAAAGCTTATAAGCTATCGTAGACATAGTTTGTATAACTTAAATTATTATTTCTAAGTAATGACGATCCTGCTACACATTAATAATAATTGAAGGTATTTAATTATTATTAACATTAAGTTGAGTATTATTTACATGTGTACAGTCTTTTAAATTTAACTTATAGAGATCACTTCTTAACATTGAACCCTTCTCCCGTAGGGTCTAGTATCCAAGGATAGTTGTTCGGGCACTCCATGCAAGTGAAGAGACGTAGGGTCTCTCCCGGTAGCTCGCGAGTGGTCAGGGGGCAGGCATTTGGCAATGAACAGAAAGGTTGTCCTTTAACATCACATTTGTCTTGTTTCCAGTCTGCGAAGTCTCTAAGTGAAGACAATTCTGTAGGTTTCTGCATCCATTGGATAACCTGAATTAACGAAGTGAAGTATACGTCGTTCTTCTCTAACATTTCTTCGATGAATTTGATTAGCTCGTCTCTGAATTCTTTCTTAGATTTCAGCCATGAAGCATGGAAGTGAAGGCCTAGAGGAGCGCGGTTGGTAGAGTAGTGACGGTTGAAGTTGTGGCGAAGGAGACGTGCGAATTGATCTCCGGTTTGGATGTTAGAGCAAGAGTCCACCACGTGACAACCAGGCAAAGATTCATCAAATGTTGGGTCGTCTCTTCTGTCCAGTTCGTTCATGACCATCTCCCAAACTGGGTGGCTTCGAGACGGACAGTTGTGAGCATTACCGTTGCACTTGTGTGGCATTCTGAAGTATAGAGTGTAGGGCCAGATTGGAACGCGACTAAGAGGAGCAGTGATAGAGGCGTCATACACGAAGTATTGGTCGGCCATCATTTCAAATTGTTTGTTTCCGCCAACACGCAAGTAAGGAGCGCGCAGTCCAATAATGGAAGAGTCAGTAATGTTAGCAAAACGCTCAACGATAAGACGGGCACCGCCCATCTCCGCCAGCCAGTCGTCGTAGCTTCCGCTAGACCAGTACGATGGGTCATCCTTGTGGGTTATCGAGAATACTGCGATTTCATGACCTCTGCGATGCAGTTCTTGTATGGCCGCGTAATTTGAGTATTTATGAGAGACGAAGAATGTACCACGAACTTGGCAGCCATTAGGATTGTGACGATTTCCGTTGAAAATTTGTTCATACAAATCAATATTGTCGACATTTACGGCTCCGTTGAAGGTGATGGTGATCATTTGAGGGACTTGGTTTGGTTCAATTCCACCCGGGATGCGAGTGCCGTCGGCTGAACAGAAACAGTCGGGGAGGATACACTGGTTGGGGTCACAGTCTGGAGCTCTGTTGGGATCCACGTCGACAGCTGCAAATCAATACGTTTATTAGTCTTCTATTACTTCTTATATGTTTTAAAAAAAATGCAAACGGTAAAAATAAAATAAATAAATAAATATCGGGGGACCATTGCACACAAATTGACCTAGCCCCAAATTAAGCTTGTTGTTGTTATGGGTACTAGACAAAGTATACATACTTGTATAGAGAAACAGTACAGTAGGGGAACCTGGGGAGACTTGATATCGAAATCTATTAAAATCTATTAAATTAAAATTCCAAGTATGCAGAAATGTAGCTCTTAGATACCTTGGAACGTTGAACATGACATTGGTAATCTCTGTGAGTGAAATCTGATTTTGGCGGCACATATAAAGCTTTTTGGTAAGTATTTTATTTGTTATAATTTTAAACGGTTTTTGTTAAAATTACTTTAGTAGGTCTAAAAACAGTTTAAGGTTGAGTGAAGAAAGCACTGTCAATGTTTGTTCTAAGAAAATATATTGTTTATTAAAGTATTTTTTCATTATAAAAATTACTAGGCTTAGGGAGACTTGTTCCTCCTCATCCCCCTGTCTGATGTATGAGTCCCGGGATCAAGTCTATACCCTATTATTTTTTGCCACTCGTTTTTCTGTTTCAGGTACTTTTTATGCACTCGGCATTGTATAATATATAAAATGTGTATCAAAAAAGTGATTCAATTTAACTTATCGTTTATGAGGCTAAGTATTGAGTTGCCTAATTGAAGTATTTATCTGAAAACAGCTTCTATGTTATTTAAAACACAGCAGGCATCCTTTTAGCTAAATCTATTCAAATAAAAGTCTTCTAGATAAAGAGTGGAGACATTTGATCCCCATGATCAAGTCTACCGGGAACAAGTCTCCCTTAATAGACTTGATCTTTTTGCCGAGTTTTAAAAAAAGGCAATGGGTAAACACCGTTGGCCTATTACCAGTAATTAATAGTAGCACGTGATTACCAATGATTTTTTATAATATTGGCCAATAAAACGTTTAAATAACCTCGTACTCTTTAGTTATTCGTGAAATAAAACAAGGGATCAAGTCTCCCCAGGTATTTAGATTAGTGATATTTTCGATTGACCAAATAGAAAGCAAAATAAACTTACTGCACGCATTTTCATCTGATTCATCTTTGCAGTCAGGTTTACCATTGCAGAATAATTCTTTCTCGATACAGTCTCCACTTCCACAGGCTAATTTTCCTTCTGGGCAGATAGGCTCATCTGTTTTCAGTATGGGCAAAATTTTCCTCGGTTCTGAAAAATAAACGTTAAAACTTATGTTAATGTTACAGATTAATGTTGGATTTTATCAAAATGATCGACGTTCATGAACCTGTTATTCTAATAATTTGTGGTTTAAAGTATCGGTTTTATGATTGTACTATGCAGGTGACTGGCTTTTCTCCTTGTATTATTGGTGTTGGAAATTATATCCTCGTGGCTGTGTTGAGAGGGGTCAATAAGAAAAGATAAGAAAGACTGGGCTAAGCATAAGAGTATGATTAGGTAGATAAAGTGATAAGAAATAATGTTGAAAATTGTATTTAATGGAGAAGGAAGATATCATCAAGATAGAGAGAACAGGGATTAATTAACTTCTTTAGTTCGAAAATAGATAAATGTGGAATGAACGTATTTTTTGTAAGTAGTTGAATTAGGTATTTATAAAAGTATATACTGTTATGAAAATGGTAGGATGTCATTAAATATAATCAACAAATAAAATAATTTATAATCACAATTTTTAATTGGATAGCATAGTAGATAAAAACATTTTTTTATGAACGTAGGAAAACATTCGTGCTCATTTTTTGAATTCATTACAATAATCATATTTAGGTAAGTATAAAATTTACTATGCAATGCCAATTAAAATAAAATTGTTATATCTAAGTATCGAGTAGGTAGGTAATTACACAATGCGCTAAGTTTTTCAGTAAAGCTTTTCGTGTATGGTACATAAACCCAATGATGAGAAAGAAACGCGCATTTTATATTAGTAGATGCTGCTACTTACATAGGTACCGATTATTATATAATATAATTATTTACCAGTGCTAGAGGAGTTAGCAGTGTGTTTAATGGTAATGAAGCTTAAGCGTAAGAGAGTTAGTAGGTATTAAGAAGAAGTGTGAATATATTTGTGTTTGCTCGTGTTTTTCAAATTTCCTATAACAACTTCTACCAAAAAGTGTCAGTTTTTCTAAAGCTTTTAATTGGATAGTTATTAAGTTTTATATTTACTTACACACTATTTTATATAGTTAGGCAAGTAAAGTTTTGTTATGTGACATGTGATTTAATTATATTTTTTATTCGAAATAGGTATTTTGAACCTACTTGGATATTGGTTGACTTACATGACTAAATTTAGATTCTACATAAAAAGTACTCGCACCTACTAACTATTCCCTATAATTATATGATCATAGTATTGAATGATTTAAATAATTTGGCAATAAACTTTCAAAAATGAGAGTTAATTGCAGTCACAAACAGGTTGTTTATTGTAGAAATGAAATTTATATTCGTTTAGCGTAGCCAATAAACCGTGTGAACGGCATTCTAAATGGCAGCTTTCTTTTAACATTTTTAGTCGAGCTTTTAGTAGGCTCATCTCAGTTTAATAAAACTGTAGAAAAATCGAATGATGGCCATAAGATTTGTGTCTTGGTGTGCGTTGTATATTTTAATCAATTTGCTGTAATCTAATTCCTGAATAAGTTTTGCACAAATCTTGTATTGGTGTTTACTGTTTAGTTGCTGCCGATGTTAAAATGCGCGAGACACGGGTCAGCGACTATGGCGGTTGGCCCATGCCGGTGCCGCATGCCGCCTCTCCGTCCGGGGCCTCATGCAATACTCGTATCGTACACCTAGTCTACAGTGCGACGCGGCCCCTTCACCCAAGCTTCATTGCTCTCTATGCGCCAATAGCCTCTGTTTCGGAACTTACTCTCGAGTTTGTCACAGTTGCTCACTTTACCCTTCCAGTCGCAGGTTTGTTTATCGAGATCGAAAGCCAGTCCAGACGGGCAAGTGATCTGTTTAAGACCTGACCTAGTGCACCTGCATTGACAAGAAATGTGGAATTAAAATAAATGATTATGATGAGGAAGCGGGCATTCGGAAGGCTAACGGGTCCTGGTTTCCGACATGGACCGGCTCCGAGGCGGAAGCTCAGCCCTCCGCACGACCGTTTCCTCGATCGGGCGGAACTTACTTTCTATTTTATCGCAATTCTTAACATTTGTTTTCCAGTCACAAGTTTGCCTGTCGATATCGAAGGCGAGACCGCCGGGGCAGCGCACCGAGGCGAGCCTCGTAACGCCGTTCTCAGCGCCCTGGTCGCACCTGTACACAGCGAGCGAGTTTAGCTGACATCTTCACACTACAAGTCCGTGAAACCGCATTTAGAAAGGTAGGTACTTTGCTGATACTTGGTTGCACAGTTGTTAATTTTCCATGTAAACTTGATTTACTTGAAGATACCATACTGAAATATTATTGTACGTTCTCGTTCAATAGTAATCAATCAGTCATTAGATTGATTCAATCAGTGAAGCAAAAATGGGTAAGCTAAGAGAGCGAGCAATTATGAGTGAGTCAATATTAGGAAGTAGGTACAAACATAGGTACTATTTAATAAAAAAGGTAAATCTGAGGTACAAATACCTAATGTGAAGGTCATTGATAATTTATTAGTGACTACAATCTCTTCAACTTACATCATCAATAGGTAGACATTTTTATTTTAAGTTTCCTTAATCAATAATCTATATATATCTTGCAATCTACATAATGTATCTTAGTTGGAATAACAAATCTACTAATGAAACGTGGCAACTAACCAACCACAGAGTTATTCTAACATTCAAGGCACGTAGGTGACCGTTCTGTTCTCAGACTGGAATATCAAGTCACTGCACACTGCTTACCAAGTACCTAGCACGTACCTAATAAGTAAATCAAACGACAAAGAACATTGCCTCGCACTGGGAACTGTTTCTATAGATACTTACACGTTAAAACAAGTACAAATTATACAACTATTCTTACCAGAGATCGGCTTTAGGTGGATACCTACATAAAGGGTTATTTTTACTGAAATCGAGAATTTCTTTATTAGTAAATAAAACTCCTTCAGTCGAGAAATAACAATCACCATAGAGTCGGCCTTGCAAGCTTTCAGTTACGGCAATTCGAGAAACTCGTTTAGCTGCCAACCTGTTTTCTAAAGCTCTAATGGAAACGTGACAACATTACGATAACAGCAATGTTGTATAAGTTTTGCAATGTAATCATACAATCGTTTGTGGCATTAGGTAAGTAGTGATTACTGCACATGTACGTTTCAGGCTTCAGAGGTACACCTGTAGAGTAGTTGGTAGTTTGGATTTATTGAAAGTAATTATAACGGCGAGGATCAGCTTACCTGACGACATCTCGGCAGTCGTTCTCGGTGGTCAGTCGGAAGTACTCATCAGCGGGGCGGCCATCGCACAGCTGCTCCGGATTCACTTCATCAGGTGACCCGTCTTCGTCTTGCCGTTTGACTCGAATATCTCCATTCACTGCAGGAAGAACAGTATTATTTTTATTACGTCCATTATACAGTTACATCATTAAATTGACATAGATTGTCATGTTCTCAATACGATTCGCATCGCACGCGATGATAAGTCAATCACCTATCTGATTTGGGTGTGAGAAAAGCGGTACACGAAGAACGTGCTTATTAGGTAACGCAGCTGAGCGTAAGCAACGGTTGCAACACCCACCGCGCCGCGAAGAATGTAGCATGCGCCGGTAGTTTCGTAGCGGTGCCGAATATATGCCGAGTGCATTTCATTGCACATGAGTACATAGGTAAGTAAATGTTTTTTAGGCAAGCATTGTGTTGCCTTTGCGAAAGTATTGAGTTGTGTTTTTTTATTTGTGAGATTTTGCCTGGGTCTACATAGAACATAAAACTATTATGCAATAAGTAACGTAAAAAATCGAAGCGCAGATACATTCCAAGAGTGACTCGATGTCGGCATTGAAAGTTAAAACGTTGCTGGAAAGAAATCGAGGTCAAACAAGTAAACTGGCCACGTCATAACGCGCACTGCACGAGAGACGGCAGGCACGCTTTTTACGGCAACAAAGGCCCCTCTGAACATTAAAGTTGTAACATAAGTTTTATAAAACAAAACAAAAACTGATAACGTTAAAGCCATTTTTTAATGTAAAATAGTCCATAGTCACTCTTAAAATAAAATGTTAATTTAAACACTATAAATAAGAAAAAGTTTTTAAGTACACACACATATAACATTTTCTAAATAAGTTATTCAGGGAAAATGTGACATTTATTAGTAATTAAGGCTTATGAAAATATTTTCCGTGCCCATTTCAATAATCAAAGAAACAAAAAAAAAATTTAATAAAACCCTTTCTAACGTAAGTACATATTTAGTACCCCATCCATACAAGCGCCAAAGAGAGGTCATATCATTATATTAAAATAATATATTTATTACCAGTATCTGAATTTTAAATTTTTGACAGATTGGCACGAGTAGTAGACTTACTTAAAGATAAGCTTACAAGTAGAGAATACATAATGAAAGTGCGGGTACTCACCGAAAAAGGCGAGCAGTAATATACTGAGACACAGACACGCTTGTCGAGCCATGGCGCTCGGCGAGGACTGGCCGCTTTGACGCGCGCCCTGAACGAAGTGCAAGAAGTTTCCACTGCCCCTCTTCACCTATTTGTATTTATATAACCAGTCAGTGCGAGCTCGGCACACCGCGCTCTGAGACGCCGCGTGATCGTCATAAAGCACCTCCGCACGATATAACTGAATGCACCCTCATCGCAGCTTTTAAAAGCGCACCGCGTCGTTATCGAAACAATGACAATGTACAAATGATAATGAATATGTACTCATTGCGTTTTTAATAAATCACGATTAGCAACTTTCCTTTACGCAAAATGTGTAAAATAAAACTAGGTAGGTAGGCACATACCATACAGGTACTTACCTAATAACTTTACATTAGGTATGAGTTAAAAATTAGAATTACATAGTTTTTGTATAGTTTTGCATTAGTATTATTCTGTGTCTAGTTTTTGTGGATCCTCAATCTACGTAGTTTCCGGTACCTTAGATACAGAGAATCATAGAGTTAAGGGTAATTACAATATATACTATGTACTTATGTAATTGTGCGGGCGTTATTGTTATTAAATATATGTGATAGGTATACTCAATTTATTTTAAAACATAAGTTCAGGTTTTTTTAACATTTGAGATTCGATTATTTTCATGCGAGCTGAATTATTTACTTATAAATAAATCTGCAATTTTTTTAAGCTATTTCCATTACAAATCTCACATAAGTCGGTTTTGTAGTTTTTGCGTGAAAGAGTAACAAACATACATCCTTTCATCCTCACAAACTTTCACATTTATAACTAGTTGCGCCTCGCGTCTTCCCGTTATCCCGCAGGAACCGTTTTCCGGATAAAAGGATCCTATGTGTTATTCCAGGGTATAAGCTATCTCCATTCCAAATTTCATTCAGATCCGTTCAGTAGTTTTTTGCGTGAAAGAGTAACAAACATCCATCCATCCATCGATCCATACTCACAAACTTTCACGTTTATAATATAAGTAGGATACTGGTAGGATTTATTAGGATAGGATTTCTGACCTAATGTAATCTCAATAGAGCACGACTTTATGACAAACAGTACAGTACTCATGCAAAAAAGGTCAATCCACAAAATCTCTTTCTAGGCATGGTCTACTCAGCCTGCAGATAAATCTACCATTGTTAGAGCTAATATTTTACAACCTACTAGACAATTTTTTTAAATATCACTGGCGTACAATCATTATGTTACTTTTAACATATAAAATCATAATGTTTGTACAAAAATATGTCTAATTGTAATAAGGATAGTAAAGAATATTATCTGCTAAACTTTCATTTATTAACATTAATTGCGATCCACCGCGCGGGAAGTTAAGATTTTTCCATACAAAATTTAACACCACATTTGACATAGAGCATGCATTTTCAGAAATCTTCTCTAATGCTGGTATCCTAGAACGACACTCTAGCGATAATCACTATTTAAGTACATATTTGAGTCTCATTTCATACAAATATGTCACTCAATCGCTACTCAAGTATTGACCAACACATGAGTATCAATCAGCTTAAATGACCACCTGATTGATATCCAAGAAGAAGGTGCATGCCAAATTTCAGCTTCGTACGTTTTTTCGTTTTTTGTAATATCATTATTAATCAGGCAGTCAGTCAGCGAATGGTATTTCGCTGATATATTTATAAATTAGTTCGTACGACTAAGAGAGGACACATATTTTTTGCATACCTGCTCGGCTGCTCGTCGAGACTCACTTTCAACTAATGATCAAACCTGTTTATATAAAATATGTCAATGTCAAATATACGTACAAAGAGGATCATTATTTTAGATTTTTTTGTATAATTAGAATAGTAAAGTGGATATTTGTTCCGTAATAGGTTTAATAGGTATTAATATAGTAGGTATATAACCTCCTATATTAATTTATCACGTGTTAGATCCTAAAATCATGTGTAATAATGTAATACTATATACAGTTATTTCATCTAAAAAAAACCAAGCCGAACTCGCGCACAAAGAGCCCCGTACCATTATCTATAAAAACAGTAAAAAAAAACACTTTTGTTGTATGGGAGCCTCCTTAAATATTTTTATTTTTGTATTTGTTGTTATAACGGCAATATAAATACATGATATTATGTGAAAATTTCAACTGTTTAACAATTACGTTTCATGAGATGCAGGCTGGACAGACGGGCAGACAGACGGACAGTGGAGTCTTAGTACGGAACCCTAAAAACTGAGCTAATAATTAGGAAACTAGCAATGCGTTTCAAAATAGCCACTAAATGAGAGCTTCTGTGAAAATGTCAATATATTCAAGAGGTCACGTATATTATGTCTATTTAAATTTTAACTAGCTTAGCCAGTGGTGGTACCATCCTATTTGTCAAAAGTCAAGGCTAAATGTAGAGTAGCGGGTACTTGACGTCACCCAAAATTATTCTAGGTAGGTAGGTTTTCGCTTTAATATGCTTTTATTATATTTAGTATTTTATGGCTGGTGTGGTAACTGTATAGTGAGATTAAATTAAAATAAAGTTTTACCAACGTAGTGATTATAATATTCTCTTGGCAGTGATATGAATTTCATTTATTTAGCTCGGTAGTTCATAGTAGAACCACAGTCTTCATCTCTTAGAATTCCATCTCTGGCGTAAAACATTACGTTATTCAGATTCTCTTACGTGAAGACAAATGTAAGCTGTGAAAAAATCTACTATGTTGAAAAACATGTTACCTGCATGTATCAGAAATCAGAGGCGTACATAGACATTAGACACACAGTTACGCAACAGTCAGCTTTCTACTTGCTACTCTGGTTTCTTCAAAGCCAAACAGTCAGTAAAAATTGGAAGTGATCAAGTCTATATTGTATTTTAGAGGCGAATATGCAGATAACTAAAACTTTTAAGATGTTTTTACTTTTTTTTAATAATGACAGTTATCTAGGTGGTAGGTTTTAAGCCATAAATAAACTTATACGCGTACATTAAATTAATTACATAAATGAAGATTTATATAGAGATGAGTGGTGCACTAGCTTATCGGTATGTTCAGTTGGCCTTGCGGCCACATCCGGGTCTCAGGTTATGTAATGGCAAGGAGCGAGAATCACAAGCGAGCGAGCAGCGCGCGGTGCTGGCACCGGTGCGCCCCGTAGCGTAGGTAACGACCTCTTCACCGTTGACAGATTTACATAAAGTATATTTTCCACGAATCTGTCCCAAGGCTGATCCGGTTTTACTTCTGCCCAAGACCATAACAAGATTTTTTGAATATATGTTGTAGGTACAGACCGGTAGAGTACACAAATATTACTACTAACCTACACGTTCACTCGATGTGGTATTTGATTTGATGAAGCGGTCAATTATTTGGCAATCATAAAGACTACAAAAAACATACTTTTATTACTACTAAATCTCATAAAATATATAATTATAATCTCATAAAAAATACAATAGTCAACTCAACATGTTATAAGAAATGTATCTCACTAGAAGAACTATGTAGTATAGAACTAGGAATGAAAAAAAATATCATCAATATCGGACTACTTTGGAAAAAGTTATGTGTGGACATACTCGTACGATACATACAAATAATGTCAACTTAAGAACTCTTTTGTTTTTAGTTGATTTAAAATGCCTTAATAGCAACTTGCTCATGCTAGCTTAATTGTAACCTGTAATAAATTTATAAATGAACATAGGCTATTTTTATTTCATATTATCACTACCCAATCTAAATCAGATCTTAATTTTTCATAAATTAGGTACGAAAATACTGAAATAAAAAAATATCCCGATATTATCGATTGTTGTATGAATTCTCTAGCACTATGTAGGTTACCGAGAACGTTATTCGTACCATACGATCTATCTATTGATTTTAGACAGGTTTAACGATTTTTACTTTCGAATGATGCGTTATTTGTTGCATAAGATTTAAAGATTTAGCATTTGAGCGGTGTCAAAGAGTCGCATGTGGTCATTACGTGCACATTTGACCTGAATGGTAGATTCTAAACCCGCTTTAGGTTATATGCATATATACCCAGTGTGTAGTGAACTCAATTCAATACTAATACTTACCTACTACCTAGCCGAAAACCAACAAATGATTTGTGTCTCATCGATACCTTGAAAAGTCTAAGTTTTAACAGTTCATTACCTACTTACCACGAGCTTGTGTTGCAACTTAGTCTTTAGCATATTTTTTCCTTTGTTGACTCATCGTCCTTTACGAGTTTAGCTGTAAATAATTACGACGGCATACTATGCATATTACGCATGCTTTTATTTCATTCGATAGTGAGTAAGAAATATGATCTTTCATAAGATGTTCTGAGGGTTGAACGCCGACGAGCTGCGGTGCTGGGCCGGGCTGGGGCCGGGGGCACACCGACACGCTGCCGAGGCAAGTAGGCGCGCGCGAGTCAAGGATTCTTCAAGATATTTCCTTTCACTTGCGACAATGCATACCAAGACATTATACGTATATATTATATACGTATTTACCTATACTACTTTTGACTACAATCGCACAATATGTCTCGGAGACCGATCAATCTATACAAGTTATTTATTGCTTAAAGAACAATTTAATAGTCGCAAACCTAACGAACATTATAGAGACGTATTGCAGTTATAAGATGAACCGTACAAAAATTATGGAGTTATGTATTATAATTAACTTATAGCTATGGTGAAATCATGGTGAATTACATTTTGAAATGAAGGAAAGTTTACCAGGTGAATTTTAAAATCAATAAGTATTTATAAACAAAGTGCCTGTGTATGGAGATTTAGAGAATTGTTCTTGTGTCGTATATGTACTCGTAGACTTATCTAGGTACGGATTGACGTGAAATCATGTGTTCACTATATTTCCACAGTTATGTGGGAACCATTTCAAATACATATTCTTTCTTTACATTGTTCTTGTGTATGAATTTACTTAATTCATGCCTCCTATTATCACAATCCTATGTAGTATGTTTTTATTCTATGTTCACAATTGCAAATTAAGTAAACAAAAAGTATATTTCACAATTACGTTATGTTTTAAATACCATTCATTGGTGAAGCATATGTAACATAGGTAATTTAAAATGCAGTTCACGGAATAAGTTCTTTGGTGATGTAAAAAATCTTCACACTAAATTTAATTTGTAAAGTACTCGTATTAATCAAAATTCTTATTATCCTGACGCAGTCTTGTTTACGTGCAGGAAAGTTTACTTTTGATTACAATAATATCAGCTTGCTAGTATAAATATTTATAATTATATGTATGTGGTGTATTTTTAGTACCATTAGTATTTTTTTTATTGATTTATATTGCTAAATGATGTGAAACTGATGATGTTACACTCACACAGTTTGCCGATAAAAGATCATCGACAAATGTTTTGGGCGTGACAATGCGTTAGTCAAATGTAATTGACATCTAAATAATAAATGTTAATGAAGAGTGCTACTAGTGGTTGGCGTATTGGAAGAAGACTTTCACTGCTTTCACTGACGCAGGCTGCATTGCGCTTCTTCATAATGTCAGCGAATATTTACGCTGAGCGCAATTCAACTCTCTATTTATTTAGATACCGCTAACAATACAATTGTTTTTCATTGTCCTTATTCTCCGGGCCGATAAACACCTCACGTTGCAAAACAAAATGGAAAGTTAGTTATGGCTTTGAGGATACGTACGTACATGGTTGGAGGTGATGATGTGCAATGCAAGCCGCCCACCAGATGTCAGGAGATTAAAGTGTTGGTGGCGCCCCGCGCCCGCCGTCTATTGTTCGCCGGCTCACTCGTCTTGTCACACGAGCACATACTCATGCATACCGTTCGAATGTGTCATTTCATTACTCTGTGACAAGAACGTGTCCCGGATCACTCTTAGCATAGATAGATAGATAACACTTTATTGTTTCACCACAACAACAGAAACTGATACTGAGCATACTTCTGATTTAAAAACAAAACAACACAAAATACATACCTAATGTTATGCCTGTATTAAATTGTACGAAAACGTAGGGTTGCCGGTCATCGTCTTGTAAAAAACATATCAAAAATCTCTTTATGGAAACAAAACCAGATTTTTTTACTATAAAATTAAACATAAGTTGCTTCTTGAGGAGCTAACTAAAATAAGTAACCAGTGTTCAGTTAAAAATTACCTGCCAGAGTCTTACCACCAGCACCAGCAGGAACTGGCATAGCTTTTCGGGATTCTAATGAATTAAAATCGCTGAATGTTTAGAAACTGAATGAGTATGAAAAAATTAATATTGAGCTGATGATAAAATCTTTAAGTAACAGTAGAAAATGACCTCATCTTGTTTATTCAATTTAACACCACCAATATGATATGTATATTAATGAGTCAGTGTCCTCAGAAAATATATTTGTGTTTATTTAAGATGGCTGCTAAAACAGTTTGTTAGATACCTACTCGATAAGTAACGTTGCAAAAGAAAACACTTTGCGATTTAATTTTCTGATTCGCAAATAGAGATTTGCTTAGGAGCTTTATTTGTCATCCATACAAAAACTTTCCGCCCGGGGCTAATGACTCTAACATGCCACAAAGAGTAAACACTCGATCATCCAAAATGTTTCGAGGGTACGATTAAGCTTGATTTATTGTTAGCAGGTAAAATTCAATTTTTATCCTTCTCACATCTTATTTTCTGCTGTTTCAGAGATTAGCTGGAACAAACAGACAGTCAGACAAACAGATTTTTTTTTATGTAACTACTATTAATATACTTTAATAGCATTAAGCTAAAATCTTTTAATTAGAAATTACAAACAGACACTTCAGTTTTCTTTATTTATCTATACAAAAAAAATTGTCTGTTTGTTTGTTCCGGCTAATCTCTGAAATGGCTGGACCGATTTTGACGGAATTTTCACTTGCAGATAGCTCTTGTTCTAAGGAGTAACTTAGGCTACCTATATTTTAGAAATTTGAAGCCCAGGGAAGGTCATGGAATACTTTTTATCGCGATAAGCTGTATTTCACGCGGGCGAAACCGCTGGGAACAGCTAGTTTATTATATTATTATTCTCATAAATAGTGTATACAAATATCAATCAATCAATCATTTATTTGCATGAATAGACATAATAAAATCTTAAATTAAAATTTGGTAAAGTATGCAGCCTGCATGCAGACGTGCAAATTTTAACAAATATTTTTGCTCGAACAATGCTCTATAAACTCTTTTACACTGTAAAAACAATTAGTTAGAAGCCAGTCACTTATTTTTTTTTAATTGAAATCTTATGTCATCAATGTCATATATTCCTGCAATAGTAAACTTATCTATTCTTTGTTTTGTTTTCACCATACATTAGACATCAACGCGCACGTATAGTACGATTCTCGTAGCAGAATAGGTGTATGCTATACTGTTAAGTGTCTACTTACATCATCTATACCATTTATCTATCCTAATATTATCAAGAGGTGAAGTTGTTTGTAAGTATGTAAGTTTGTTAGAGGTAATCTCTGTTACTATACGATACTGAAAATTGTGTCAGTAAATTGTTTTGACAAAAATTGTGCTCCAAGTTTTAATATAAAAATTAATACTCGAGAAAACGCGTGAAGCCGGGGTGGCCCACTAGTTTCTAATAGTAGGAGTTGAGATGCATAATTTCCTATCCTTACTAATATTATAAATACGAAAGTAACTCTGTCCGTCTGACTGTCTCGCTTTCACGCCCAAACTACTGAACTGATTTAAATTAATTTTGGTACGGAGATAGTTTGAACCCTGAGGAAGGACATATTATACTCTTTATCGAAAAAAATTGTAGCTCACGCGGGTGAAACCTTGGGGAACATCTAGTAATAATTAATTGATTCATCTCTTTGATACAACTGAATATTTTGCTCATAAAATACATTCTGATTCTGATAGCGACCATTATGCAAAATGCTGGTAGCCCCTACCTACTTATTTTGCTCCACGAATTGATACTGCAAATCAACGGGGCAATGCCACCAGTAAGCTAGCTATGCTGCCAAATGGTAATTTAATGTTTGAATTACCTGCCCTGCCTGTTAAACGGCAAATAGTTTGTCCAAATGTTTTGGTGAGCTGGCAATGCTATTGTGTGATATTTATTGCAAAAATCTTAGATTTTGAATCAATTTTTAAAGGCCAGTGACATTAACTTATGTGATATGTATGAGAAAAGCTTTTTGAAAACATCCCTGTTGGGAAATAGAGTCCGCAGAGCCTACTTTACATTTATTATAACATAAAATTGATTTTCATGCTAACTGTACGTTTTCTGTAATAACGTTTTCAATATATTTTATCGATTTGATGCTCTTAAGATTAGAAGAACTGTATATCTACGACAAAAAGGTAGCCCCCACCTCAATGCCCCGTCATCGAGCTTGTAGAGGCTAAATTTTACTTATGTTAATAGTCAGAATTGATCCTTTATCCTTCATATTGTTATTTTACCATACTTATAACCGCAGCATTTTGTCCCTACTTGCATGTTTTTGTTGTACACATTGCAATTAACATCCTACCAATGTACATTTGTTGAGTCATGTCACGATCTTTAAGCAAAAAATTTGACAACAACCCACTTACTTCCATTCAAGGGCAGCGCTTCATAGGTTAAAGAACATTCCAACAAAATACAATCTACTTTATTCGCTGGCGGAGCTTTTCTATGACTTGAACCCTTTATTGATTTTGACCAATTGATATGTGATGATGTGGTCGATGATAATAAGCAAATATCTAATAATGAGAAGTTGTATTCAATTATTACCTACACCTTTAGATAATTCATAACGTACCCTATAGAAAAAATCAGTTATCATACATGAATCTACGTTTTATTATTATTTTATTCATCAAAGCAGTACAAAGCGTATATATTTACGTATATCAATTATTACATTGACACAATTGATTATATTAGTAATAGATGTGCACCGTTGTCATTATAAAACTTCAAATGTCAAGTTTATGTTTTCCAACAAATTTTAACTTGTAGTATGATAAGTTAGCAGGGTTCATTGTTGCAATTGCTAAAGATCGTCATCAAGTAAGAACTTGCATGAATGAAGTAAGCCCTTTTATTTTTATTAAAAGGAAAGGAAAGGTTGTGTTGTGAGCTGCCTAAGTACTTAGAGTTCGTTGTTTTTTGATCCTACAAACCATTTCTTTAATTTTAGAGTGGAGTTTCAGTATTTGGGATAAATAAAGACGAATGAAATTTTTTGTGTTTTGTATTTTTAAATTTAAAAAACAGACTTACGTTAGAAATTCACATAAAGTATAAAACAGGCCTATTAAATATTTATGTGAGTCTATATTACATACAGTAAGGTAGGTACTTAGACTAAGAGCGGGATTTTAACCCGGTACACTCTTCAATTACAGGATAACATATTCATAGCTTTAAGCTATAGACATTCTTGGGAAGAATCTTTTAGAAAGAAAGATTTTTATTGACTTTGAATATGTTGTCCGTGCAATAACTCTACCAAAATTATTACAAATTGTTTATAATAATTTTGGATTTTCAATTATTTATTGCGCTGCGGCGCGAGATCATGGCTCAGTTAATAATGGCCGTCACCCGTGGGATCGTTGAGCCAGGGGTAGTTGACTGGACACCTCAAACACGTCTGTAGGTTGATGGTCTCCCCGGGAACTTCCTTGGATGTCAGCTTGCATGAGTGTGGTACCCAGCAGGCAGGGTTACCCTCCACGGCGCACTTTTCCCTCCAGGGCTCGAAGTTCTTTGCTTCGGTGATGGTGCGTGGGTTCTGAATCCACTGAATAACTTGAGTCATCGTCACGAAGTACACATCGCTGTGGCTCTGGAGAACCTCATCGATCCAGTACAAGAAAGCTTCTAAGAATTCAGGGTTGTTCTTCAACCAGGCAGCGTGGAAATAAAGACCGAGTGGGGCACGGTTTTGATCGTAGTGGCGATCAAAATTGTGGTTGAGGAAGTTGTAGAACTGATCTCCCGTGAGAATGTTGGAGCAGGAGTCGACCATAGCACAACCAGGCAGGTACTCGTCGTTGCTAGGGTCTTCACGACGGTCTAGCTCGTTCATTACCATTTCCCAGACGGCATGACTCCTGGTAGGGCAGCTCTGGATGTTTCCGTGGCAGCGGTGAGGCATTCTAAAGTACATGGTGTAGGGCCATAGAGGTGGATTAGAGAGAGGTGCCGTTATTGTGCTGTCATATAAAAAGGCTTGTTCTTCCATCATGGTGAATTGGTTGTTTCCGCCAACACGTAGGTAAGGAGCGCGAACGCCGACCACGCTGTTGTCGGTGATGTTGGCGTATTTTTCGATGATAACCCTCATACCAGCCATTTCCTTACCCCAGTCATCGACAGAAGCGTTGCTCCAGAAGCGTTCGTCATCATTGTGCCTGTGATATAAAAGAATTGTTAGTAAAATTTAGTTCGATAAACAAATTCTAACTGATCTCTTTATATTACATTTTTATGTAAATAAACTTACGTGATGGAGTGAACTGCGATCTCATGACCTTTCCTGTGTGTTTCGTGAACGGCAGAGTAGTTGGTATACTTGTGGGAAACGAAGAATGTAGCTTTGATGTCGCATCCGTTAGGGTTCTTGCGTTTTCCATTGAAGATTTCTTTGTACAACTCAATGTTGTTGTTGTTAATGGCGTCGTCAAAGGTAATGGTAATCATCTGAGGCACATCTCTGGAGGGCAAGTCACCGGGGATGACGGTACCATCTTCGGAGCAGAAGCAGTCGGGCAGCACGCACTGCGAGGGGTCACATGGTGGAGCTCTGTTGGGGTCATTGTCGATATCTGCGACAAGAAGATAACAACTATCAAGAGAGTGGTCTCACTAAATCTACAACTAAGCTACTATAACATATGAGTGATGCGTGTGTTGTTTTATGATTTTCATTTTAAATGCTGCTTTTGATTGGGATGATAAGTACCAGAGACACGTGCACCCGCTCAGGCATATGAATCTCGGGCGAGGCACAACTCGGAACCTGTATGGGTACTTTCGCTCGGGCAAATCATTACCACAGCTGACACCCGTTGGATTTCACTTTTGATTCAGTCAAATAATAAACACGCTAATATATTCATATAACTTAAATATCACCAGTTTGCTACGCTTAAAAGCGTATTTTTATGTTCAAAGAATAAAGAAGAACGGATTAGACTATATTTTTTGGTACATTTTACTCAAACGCATATTTTACACTAGCTGTTCCCTGCGGTTTCACCCGCGTGGGCTACAGTTTATCGTGATAAAAAGTATCCTATGTCCTTCCCCGGGGCTCAAATTATCTCTATACCAAATTTCATTTAAATCGGTTCAGTAGTTTAAGCGCGAAAGCGTATATATACTCCAAAATTATTCCCGCACTTCGGTGCCCCCTCACCGCGTTACCTGCTGTAGGTATCCATCATCCTATTTTAATTCTAGGTTAATTTTTTTTCGGACCACGCGTTTGAATCTTGCTGTTAAAGGTCTTCCTGGTCCGCGACCGCACTTTACCTATTTCATAGATTCTTCCTCACCTCGCCGCGTTTCCCGCTGCGCTGGGGTGTGGCGGGTTTATTTTTCTACTACTACTTAAATTCTTAAAATCGTGATATCTTTCGAATGGAATGTCCGAATTGAATGATTCAAAAAGTTTTATAAAGGTATTGAAGCAGTTTTGAACAAGAAGTAATTTATTTTGATAAGGATTAATACCAAGATACAAATAAAGAGCCTTTTCTAGAGGCGGCATTAAAAATTAAATTTTTTAAATAAAATATCACTTATTGCGGCATAACTATAATAGTTAGATATATGCTCTTGCGGACTTTTTTGTAGATCTGAATAAGACCTACAAACCCGTAAAACATTATTTTGTTCTAGTGTCAATAGTTTTTGCAGCGCACGCAAAAATAGGTTTTCGATTTCACACCTTGGGTTGCAAAATAGCAATTTTCTTACGGATCCCTAATTTTTTGGAAATAAAATATAGCCTATAGCCTTCCTCGATAAATGGGCTATCTAGCAGTGAAAGAATTTTTCGAATCGGATCAGTAGTTCCTGAGATTAGCGCGTTCAAACAAACAAACAAACTCTGTAGCTTTATAATATTAAGTATAGATAAGCGAATGTCGCTTCGCTATAGCTCGTTGTTGACCTACGACGAGTTTATATAATAATCTGTACTTTTTATATAGAATTAATGGTTTGTGGTTTTACATTTTATTATTATATTATATTTCAATGCAATTTTAGCTATTTAATTATACCATTCTAGATTTTTAAACTGGTAATAAATTTGTATGTATATTTGTAACAAGTAATCTCTAGAACTATGGATTGTGGAAACTGTTTCACAAATAAATAAATCTACACTAATCTTGAGTGATATATATTAGAGTTATGAGTTAATAATTTGTTTACTTGCCTACTCGTGCGAAGCCGAGTGTTATATAAATATTTCAATAGCTGTTATGTCTATATAATAAAATTACGAATGAATTTGCACTTTATATTAATATAAATGTAATTTATTTTAAAATCATGCGCTATTGTTTGATTATTTGCCTCCAGCCTAGGTCATTCGCTTCTGGTCACCGGAGAACGGTATTTTGTATACTTGTCATGTACGTAAGTAATTACAATTCAAAGTGTCTTCGAGACTTATAGCGACGCAGGGTAAATAAAAAGTGGGTTTCTTCTTCGAATACCAACTAACTATCTACGAGAAGGTCAGCGGCCATACTTATTTAAACACGAAGTTTCTCAACCGCATACCTTTTGAAAGCAGACGTACCTAGTACCTACTTTGTATTTGAATGTGCAGGTAAATGATACCTTGACAAAGTGGTAAACATTTCACTAAGCGAGTTGGTTGATTCAAATGTTAGTGGATTACTAAGGCTGCTAAATTTGGGAGTTACCAAATTCAATCGAGAATTAGTATTACGGAGACGGGTCATACCTCATAAGATCGTATAAAAACAACGCTTAGTTCAATTCTTTACATTGATCTAGGTATAGGTGCACTACTATATTTTTATATAGCGAGATCTTGGATCAAATTGAGGGCCCACCTGGTGTTATATGGTAGGGTAAACATCGTCTATAACAGCCTATTACCCTGAAATCACGTCTAAAGGACATTCCCTAAGTGGCAGCGTATTTCATCTGTTATTCGTTAACTTGAGGCATAGGTCGTATAATAATAATATACAAATGCATGGTTTGGTATAACAATAATAGTACACTTACCACAAGAGTTCTCATCTGAGCCGTCGGCGCAATCCTTTTCGCTGTTACAGAAGAGTCCTCTTTCGATACAAGTGGAATCTCCACAAGCAAGGAAACCATCTTGGCAAAGTGGTTCCTCGGTGTATAGAAGTGGCTTGATTTTACGTTCCTTATTCTTCAGTTTGCAGTTCTTGACTGCATCTTTCCAGTCACAGGTCTGTTTCTCGATGTCGAAGAACAAACCAGCTGGACAACGGATGGCTTGAATACCCTGATAAGAAACACGTATAATTATAATGCTGCGTATGTTGTTGCGCGACAATTAAATGCATACTTCAATCTGTACTGTGTCTGAGCTTTAATAAACCGGTAATTTGATGTCAATTAATAAGTCAGTGATATACGTAGTCGAAATACAAATTAATATTATCTGCTGTAAAGTTATTACAATTTAAAAAAAAAAAACAGTAATGTATCCCGTAATGTAGATACCGTTAGATTTTTTTAATGTGTAAGCCGTCACTTGAATGCCATATGATTTATTATATCTGTGAACTCTGTGTAATAAATGCATGAATACCTACTGAGAACTGTACTTTGTAGAATAAGTTCCTGGTTACAAGTAGACATTAATACGTTCTAGTCATTGAACTTATGTAAATGAACATTTTTTAGCATAATATATGAGTACTGTCTGATGAAGCAAATTTAATACCTATCCATTTAGCATACTATACGTTAAAATTCTTAGATAAAGTACCTACACAAAGAGCAAGGCAACGAAAAGTAACAAACGACCAAAGAGCTCGGCAAGGACAAGGACAAAATGTTAAGAGTTGCATTGTACATCTTTAATTTAAAATATATTTAACACATTATAAGTAATAGCAAAAAAGATAGACAGTATATCATATAACGTTTAAGATTAAAATAATTACATTCAAATTCAACAATGGAGTTTTATTTATATTATTTACGTACAATGTGTATATTTTTCTCTACTATTTAGTATACTTTTTAACAGAACTCACAAGAACAGTTTTTTATATGCAAGTGTACATGCGTAGGCATCACCTGGGAGATCTTATCTAGATAAGTAACTACAATATTAAAACGTTTAATCTCTTTCTTTTACCATGATACGTATTTTTTCCTACGCGTACAATTTTCCATAAGCAACAAACCTTGCCAAAAACAGGAAATCAAAATATACTCGTATGACAAGAACCTGAAGTTCGTATTAAGTCCATAAATTGGTTGGTATTTTTAGCAAACTAACTAGATCACCTACCTACATACATAGCATTGGTCCTGATAAGGTCATGTTTACCGGAGAGAGTGCCAGCGTGCACTGAATGCCTGCGGGTATGTCGAGTGGTTGGTCTTACTCACCGAGGCGGTGCACTGGATGACGTCACGGCAGTTGTCACCGTCGCCGGCCACCAGGCGGAACCATTCGCCAGCGTCCTTGTCCTTGCATAGCTCTAGCTCCAAGCTGTCCTCTTTCTTAGCAGAGTCGTCCGCCTGCCGACGCCATCGGTGCCCATTGGCATTCGCTGTATCAAACAAGAAACAACTTTATATATTGCTCAGGAAATAGATCATTAATTTTAAGACGAGTCGGTTAACACTCATTACGGGTAAGGTATTGACACCCGGAAGTAATATTACTTAACTACTGGGCAGAATGACTTCTCGACGATCACATATTGTAAAAAGTAGGTTTATAACACAAACCTCATGTTAGATATTCAGATGTTTTTTTCATTAGACGAAATGTTACTTAGAGCGTGCGAGTATCTAAATGCCAAAGGTTGGGTGAGCGCCAAGCGCTCGTGACATTTGACTCGCTTCAAATGTCAGCGCTTGGGCAAGCGACAAGGACGACTCTTTCTATGTCTTCTATCTATACAGAATTGTACATTATGCATGGCATTTGATTTGTTCGACGATTAAGGTGACGAAATTATTTTAATTCAAAAAGGTTGCAGAAAAGTTGTTTTCCTTGAATCATCATTATGTTTCAGGAAATTTAACGATAGGCATGTCTGTTAAGAATACATATTTTTATCAAACCAGTTGGCAAACATTTTATGCTGCAAATATGATTAAAAACTATTTTATATAACTTTATGCTCGAAGCGCAGTCCAAAAATTGGCAATTTATGTGATTCATAGTTAGTCGTTCATTACATGTTATTATGTACTATGTAATATTATATAATATAAATTCCTAGAGAAGTGGTATAAGACGCTGTTTTCAATGCAAACCAACATAACAAGCTTTATGAAGAAATAAATAGAGTTATAGTTGCTGGTAAATGTGTATGTATGTTTGTCAAGTGGTGCATGCACGTAACACAGGGAAGCTCCCGTGTCTATAAAGTTATATAACAAATTCATGATGCGCCTGAGTCCTGTGGCGGTCATAGTACTCGTAGGTATTTACATTTATTTACTATACATCTACAAAATACATACAAGCACAATTAAATATGTACGCGCTACCAAATTCAATATTTTTTTCTTTTAAATCAATAAATTTAATATTGAGTCATGTTATAACACAGAGTGTTAAAGGAATTCGGTGATGAAAATTTCCGAGCGCTTACAACAGCGTTAGGTCAGCGCTAGAAATCTTTGAACAATTGAACTAGGTTAGGCATTAACAAATACGCAATCGCAAACTCGATTCATACTCGGCTGCGGGTATGTTTATGTACGGTGTACAACGCACTGTTCATTGTCTTTTGTCTTTGTGTTTTGTTGAAACAAATAAAACTGCTAATATTTTAGGATGTAACATTTTTCATGTGATATATGATATAAACTGTAACATAACAAGTTGCATACATAGTGTTTTATGTGTTTCACAACATTTGTAACATATATTTTACGTAATAGTTTCTTTGATATGATTGTACAAGCACAAGACACTAGTAAACTTGGACTCTGGAAAAGGGTTGCCCTTACAAATATATATGAAACTTATCAAAATCAGAGAGGTATGATCAATAACATTTATTTAAAACTTTAAATGTCATATGAATGATGTGCGTAAAGTTAATACTACTAGCTGCACCCGGTGGTTTTCCTGTTATCCCGCAAGACCCATTTTCTGAAATTTATGCGTTATGCGTTAATTCAGGTAATAATTTATCTCTATTACAAATTCTACTTAAATCCGTTGAGTCGTTTCAGTATAAAGAAGTAACAAAACCAACATACTCACTCTCTCACAAACTTTCGCATTTATAATATAAGTGCGATTAAATTATACCTTTGAACAACAAACACAAAATGTCGCCACCAGCTAAATTAATAAAACTTGTTTTTTGACCCGGATCTACCACGTGCTGTGCCCTTAAAATTAAATTTAAATAATACAAGCTTTTGAATACTTGATGATTTTAGAGAGAGATTAGGGGTATTAGATATTTAAATTCTAATTAAAATTTAAATTTCTAATTTTTATTCAGGTATAGATAAAATCAGTGGTCTCATCGTTATTTATATTAGTGATATTTATATTAAGTAGTTATAGATGACGTTATTTTGAAAACTTTAAAGTGCGAAAAACTACACAGTGACTAACTTCATATGTATACTTTATCTATCTATCTTTAGAAATAAAAATGAAATGCTGTTCGTTGGTATGCGTAACTTGAGAATGGCTGGATAAATTTTTTAAATATTTATAATAGTTTAAGAAAAGTTTTCCGAGAAAGAATAATTTACCCGGTTTTAAACATGAATTGCTTTTTTCTATAGGGTTTTTGCCTACTTTTTATACTTATTACTTACCTACCAGGGCAAAGCCGAGGCAAGTGGCTAGTTCTGAATACAAGTAAAATTTACTTACCACAAATACATAAATACTTATACAAGCATATAAGTACTTATATATTAATAGAGATCGTATTTATTCGTTTAAGATTGGTCGTAAGACACGTAGCAGAACGTAGCATACAGCGCGTTGATGTCTTTTGTACGGGGAGTTAAAGTCAATGTAATAATTTGTTGCTCGGTCCGCGGCGCCTGCCGGTTGGCGAAAATCTTCCTTACTCTTTCATTACGTTTTGTAATTGTAGGTTTTTGAGTAAAATATACAATAACAACATACGCAAACTTGATCTTTAAATTAGTTTAAGAAGTCTCCTTTTTCATTGATAAAAGCATTGCTTCATCATAATCTCAAGTTAATTATCTACCAAGTACACTGTTGCAGTAAAAGTATGGTGCTATGATTGGCCCTGTGAGAAGCAGCTTTAGGTAAATTTACTACTCATGTAAGTATTCGAAATCTACGACTTGATTTTTAAACCAAACATTAATTAGTATATTGAATGTGTGCCAAAAACTGTTTGTTTATCTTCCTTGTTTGAATCACATCACTGCCCACGCATTCATTCGCATATACATATAATATGTTGAAATGTTTTTGGTTAAAAACTAGAAAATAAAGTAAGTGAAAGTTTTGTGGTTAACTTTTCCTATTGTAACGCTTTGCTGTTAGCTAAATATTCTGTTAGCATTAGTTGTTTACAATTTCCATGTTTACAATATAATTTATATTAGACTGACCACACGCATTTCTCTATTTAATTTTAATATTATGTTAAATAATGTAATACTCAGTAACATTCAAAATGTTTTTCAGCCTTACTAAACGATAACCTTGACACAAAACTTTCTCAAAGTCAAATATTACATTGACATTAGGTAATTTCCGTTTTCAGTATATTAGCAACACAAAATAAATAAATGAAAGTGTTATTTGAAGACAAAAGATTTGAAGTTCATTGTTTTCAAATTATCACGTGTTTGTGCAGCTGTCTATGGGGCTTCCACTTGGGCAAAAACTACACTTAGCAGATTGTTTGTTGATCTAGAGTGGGAGGGAACACGTAGGTATGCAGGTAAGCGCGGCCAGTGATCGTGTGCGTTGGGCGAATACCGACACTTGGCGTGTCGACCTTATGAATATTTAGTGCAACAGCTCTACTTTCCATCTACAGTGGCACTCCCTTTAAAATAAGTATTTTCTGGTAACGGCAGAGTGCCGCTTCCGCAACGGAAGTAGGTGCCACTCACCTTGGTAATGTTATTTTGCCATTGATTGAACTGCACGGCCTTCTAATAAGTGACAATGTTACTGACTCTCTGTTTTATTTGAAAATGTCACCCTTCAACCTCGAGTGGTGAGCTTAACGCAAGTTGAAACGATAACACAATTCCTTGAATGACGAGTTTTATAACTATTACGTCTCAATATCAAAGTTAGACCAGTGCAAAATATGTTAAAAATAGGTATGTGTGATAGATACAAAGCTCCTGAGCAACGTTACATTTGTTTGCAAATAGGTCTATTTTAGTCTTACTAGTGACAAGCACACTAACATAGTACCCTTATTACATAAATAAATAAAAAACAAGATTGAAAATACGTGTAATCGTTGCACACATTGCAAAACTATCGGCAATATTGCGTGCGTTACGAGACTCACGCGAGCCTCGGCTCACACTTGACCGTTGATTAGTGTCCACATCAAGGTATTGTTACACCTTTTGATGCTTTGATTATTTACTGCATTACCTGATAATCATATAGAAGAACCACGAAAATGTTAAACATTACTTTCATGCATTAAGCTAAATCAAAAATTAACTTATAATGTAAAATACTGCTGTATTTAAATTCATATTTGTAATTTATTGTTAGGTATTATTCTTATTATCATCTGATAATTTGTTTAGAATAGACATAAACCACCTAAACTGTTTGATATTATTTATGAAAAAAAGAGCTATGCAATGATATTCTAAATAATGTACATCGCATTAACAGCAAATGTTAATGAAAATATTGACTGTTTGTTCTGTTGTGTTGAATCTACGAAGATTATATAAATAAATTTGACATAAATCTGTTTGTTACTTGACTGCTACTGAAGAATGTATTTTAACATAACAATATCTTTACAAATGAATTCTATTTATTTGATTTACTTACTTTATAAAATTCAGGAATGTATATATGTGTAGGTGTGTATGTGTCTTACACCTAATCTAAAATTAGCTTCCTTATTACAAGTAAAAAAACCCAGATAACTACGTATTATGAATAATGAAATAAACAAGCACGCGACTTTGGATGAAATGAAATCATGTTAGCTGCGCCGCACGGTTAGGTATATTTGTGACTTTCCCGCTATCCCACAGGAACCTTTTCCGGTATGAAAAGTAGCCTATGTGTTAATCCAGAATATAAGCTAATTACATCCATTGAGCCACATCAACGTGAAGTAGTAACAAATATACACACTCACTCACTGACAATCTTTGGCATATATAATACTTAGAGTGATTTACAAAAATTTCAAGGTCACCCATTGGGTTACTTAGGTGCATTAATATTAAACACATAAGTATGTATTGATGCTTACACCACTATACTCTATAACTATATTAATTAAATGTGTTAAATGGATGATAAAGACTTTATAATTTATCACTAATAAAATATCGAGGAATAAATAATTCTCCTACTTTTAACCAGCTATTGACCCATTATTAACGGTATTCCCAAAGGTTTATTTCAAATGGTAGTCCACGCGGGTGAAAATGCGGGTAGCAGTTAGTTTACCAATAAAATTATTACCTACTTAAAATATATGTTTTAGTTAAATGTTCTACTATTGTGCTTTTCCAAAGTGGTCTCAAATATATATATATATATATATATTATATATATCTACTACTGTTATAGTTCCAAATATTATATAATTCCACTAACAAGATTGAGAATTATCAAAGAGTCCATCGATCGTACGTGAAAAAAATTGTTACCACGGCTTGTACTGTTTTGCTTTTTGAATCAATCCTTTTATCGGTTCCTATAATCATTGTTGGAAACACGGAAGACAGACCCATGTTATCCGGGTAAATTACCGCGGCGCGCCGCAGCGACGTCGGTTGCCGTCGCGGCGTAGACTCTAGGTAACTTTTGACGTCACGAGCGCAAGTAACGCAACACAGAACGAATGTGAAAGTTCTCTGCAGCCTCAGTCCGCTACCACAACAGGTGCTAACCAGTAGTTTCACTAAAAGCATATTATACAACTCATCAAAATCAATTATCAAGGCCTCTATTAACTTTTGCTTTTGTTGACTAATCCTCGTATCCAGGATGAATTCAACTTTCAAAAGCCGTGTAATGATTTCAGATCATCTTTGTTTTGTTTAACATTTCAGTATTATTTAGAATTGTTTTCTTAAATAACATGTTTAGTAAATGGTAACTTAAATCACATGATATCACAGTCACACGTTAGGGCTCAATGCTAAGTCATGCAATGTAGCGACTATCCTTGAAAGGTTTGAGTCGATGCGTGTTGATGTCCTTTGGTCTCCGATTGCAAGGCGATTTCGCCCGGCTGCATTCATTTGTAAACTCTCGGAGACACAGTCTATCTCGCGACGGTCGAACTCGGTCCAACTGCACTGTTCACTGTATGCGACACTCGTTACTACATTGACGCAATCACTGAATAATTTGCGGATGAGCGGATGTGACGTCGCGTGACCCGTGACGTCGCGAGATGGACGGCGCCTGGAGGCGAAATATAAAGGTTATAACTCACCGCAGGCGAACAAGAGACACGCGGCCAGAGTAGCGACACGGGCGTAGCGCGCCATGACGGGATCACAACAGGTCGTTGCGCGGCCGTCGAGCGGTTAAATAGTGGCCTCAATATGCGCCCCGCCCGCCCCGCTCGCCCACTGTGCTTGCACCTCTGCCAACACCCTTCGCACTCATCAGCTGTGAATCACCTGCATCTTCATCTTCCACTGCAACACGTCCTTCTCCAATCCCCGCCCCAAATCGGACACTACCTATTTATTTATAGCTACAACGAAATGGGATGCTATTATATTGATTGTTGACATGTTTTTGAAGTTAACGCAAAAAATATACTAATCGAGTTGTGTCAATTACAAGCAAATCAAAGTCAAATAGCTACTCTAATCATTAATATTGCATGTTAATTTCGTTAAATAATACTAAAATATAATTAATAATAAGGTTAAAACGCATGAAGGACTAAAAACCTATTTGTTTATACGGCTATTGGACAGCTGACCTAAAGGTTACAAAATATTAATTCATAAAAAATGAATTGGTATAGCTTTATAAGTATCTAAAGTATTGTTTGAAACTTAAGGTCAATCGCAACATTTAAGGGTGGAAGGGGGACCGAAGGCTGCGGCAACTACATACTCTCTGCATGAGACCCCTAGTTCTAAAGAAATATATTTTATGTATTTAAAACTTAAATTCAAATAGATGGCTATTACGAGTAAAACTGCATGGAGGGGGGAAAATAAAAGAGGTTCTGGCGCTTCGTCGCCCGTTGTATTGGTTGGCACGTTCGCTTCACTCCCCGTTGTGATCAAAAGTAACCAAACGCTCGATTTCTTTTATTTAAACCTTAGTAGTCATAACAAAAAATATTTTTTTGTTCAATGTTTTTATTTATTTATTTTGAAGTAAATAATATATTGAAAAAATAATCCTTACCTATTAATTTGCTTTACTATAGATAAGTATCTGTAATAGTCTTTCGCATGAAACGATGATGGCTCAGTGTTAGTAACGTGGGCTTGCGACCCGTACGTAGGTCATGGGTTCTAATCCTACAATGAGCTTGAGCTTTCCATGAAGGAAAACATCGTGATGAAACCATAGCTTGGTGGTAGGGCGTTTTCAAGTGCTCGTCTGGCTAGCTACCGCCAAGTTAAGATTCTGTCGCCGAGCACCTATCAGTGTGTTCCAGCAGCCCCACTTAAGAGCCAGTTCCCAATCGTTATTTGTTGTTTTAAAATTATACCAATGAATTTTAAAATATCTGGTCAATACGTAATCGAGAGGTAAAGGTCGACAATAGCTGAGCTTATTTAATCTTTTCACTATAATACAGATATTTCATATCACTGTGTGACTTTGCGTACCTTAGAATAAGCACCTACATGCGTATAACTGAATTATTGATGTAGTCAGAACTTCAGTATAATTGTCGACCAAAGATATTGATCGACCTACATCTGCATACATATCTACTAAGAAAAACGGGTGGATGAAGCTCGGTAGTCAACCAGGTACCTACTTTTTATATATATTACGTGGATTTTTTAGATGAGTGCAATCTAAAGTAACGAATGAAAGTTAGATTATTTTTGAAGTAAAAGCGCAGGTAAAAGCTTACTTGTACCTATATAAGATTACATAATAAAAGCTCAAACTCACGTCTTAGAATGCTATAATTACTCCGATCATGATGCGGTGCTCGAATCGATTCTGGCATTTTAATACGTTATATTATTATCTAACAGTAAGATAACAGTATACAAACCAGTTTAAACATTTTAGGTGCCTTAAATCCCCAAAGGTTTGATATGACCTGTCATGACAGGAGAAGAAAAGGGCAGCAGCTAGTGTTCTTATAAAAATAAGAGTAATTGCTCATTTATTAATTGACCTTGTTGATGAACTTTGACATATTAGACAGTAGCTGTTCCCCGCGGTTTCACCCGCGTGGGCTACAGTTAATCGCGATAAAAAAGTATCCTATGTCCTTCCCCAGGGTTCAAATTATCTATGTACCAAATTTCATTTCAATCAGTTCAGTAATTTAGGCGTGAAGGCATATAGATTCTGTATACTCCAAAATTATTCCCGCACTTCGGTGCCCGCCGCGTTACCCGCTGCGCTGCGGCCACTGCATGGCCCTGGATGGCGGGGCGGGGCGCGGGCGGCGCGGTGATTTTATTTCGCCATTAGATTTTAATTTTGTAATATCTTTTGAATCTACAGGTATTGAAACAATCTTGAATACGAAATGATCTACAGGTATTGAAACAATCTTGAATACGAAATGATTTATTGGGATAAGGATTAATATAAAGCATAGATAACACGGTCTGATTTTAGTCGGCATTTTTATCAACTTGTAAAATGTAAAAAAGTAGTTGTAGTATGCTATTCTTAAGAGATAGACATATGCCATCGCGGACTTTTTTGTAGACCTATATAAGATACACAATTCCACAGTACATCATTTTGTTACATCTCAAAGGGTTTAGGCAGCATTTTCGTTGAAAGCTCCCAGACGGCTTATTTTTTCCGACACCTCCAACAAATATCGTTATATTTTAGCCAATGTATACAAAAACTTGACAAATTATATCCTAAAACCTTCCTCGAGAACCACTCTATCTATTGGTGAAAACAGCATGAAAATCGGTGTAGTAGTTTTTGAGTTTATCGCGAACAGACAGACAGACAGTAGTGAAGTTCATATTCCCACAAAATATTTTATAAAAACAATTACTTAATTTGTGCACCAAGCAATAGCGATCGCCTACTCGAGACGCGCATACAATGAAAATGCTGTGGTAATAGTGAGTGAATCACACGCATTCAAAGTTAATTATAATTACAGTACACCTTATTAGGCATGCAGTCATTTCTATAACCTACAAGACTGATGAGTGATGAGTGATGACATATCTTTAGTTTATTTTCTCGTGTAGCTATACGTTAATATCGACAAAGCACGTATGAGTTTTACTCCATGAGACATCCATTGTAGTAGAGGTTTAGCTGATCACTTAGTAGTAGTAGTCCCCTACTGCCCAAGATGGGATTTTGGGATTTACTCGAGCGCGTCAGATTAATATAAGGGAGGATACCTTACATATTGATAAGGACCTCCATCAATTATGAGCTCTTTACATTGGTGGGTACGCTCAGGAGAACCTTTTAGATTCGCTGAGAGCTGGTGACACGTTCAAATCGTCAGTCTAAGAAATGGGAGCATCTGTAGAGTTCACTGAACATCCCCCAATCTAAAAAATTGTCGCGGCATAGTAAATATTTTTTTACCCCCTTGTGGTTAGGCACCCACATCACGCAAACCGGTTGTTTATTATATTATATTTCATATCAGAGACATGCTGGAGCATGAAAAATATCAATATCTGACACACTTGAGTACATATCATGTGTTTTTATTATAACCTTAAAAGTCTGTGAAAGCCATCGCTAAAAGTGGAAACATTATCTTAGGACATTTTTCTTCTCAATATTTAATCTACCTAATCTAATACGTTTCCTCGACGCTCGAGTAAATCCATACTTAGCATCATGGGCTCTCCTAATAGAGTAACACGAAGTTTGCAGAAACGATTCTCATCACGGAGTAAATTTATAAAAAGCTCGGGCTATTTTTGTTGGACAACGGTCCCGAAAGATTCCAGGGATAGACATAATACTTACGTATTACATGGTCACATTAACTTTGCTTACGGTGGCAATGTATGCCGGGTTATATACCTACTCTTTCTTATCCTCATCCCTGCCATACCTACTCATGAACCGAAGCTACTTGGGGAAGTATGGATTGTAACGAGTATTCACAGAGTGTGTAAAAAAACAGATTGTTGATTTTGATTATAAATCTTAGCATAATATTTTAAAAGTTTGATATTAAGGGTAAAGCTACAAAACATGTATAATTTCAATGATCTTATTTCAAAAACAGCAATAATTAATAGTGTCAATAAAATATTTGTATTTGCCTTTTATACGAATAATATGGCAGACTGTATTAAAAAAAGTCTTTGTAGTTAACATTTGCTATGTTAGGACGAAATTTAATATACTGAATCTAAATATATATAATTATATAACTCAAAGGTGACTGACTGACATAGTGATCTTTCAACGCACAGCCCAAACCACTGGACAGATCGGGCTGAAATTTGGCATGCAGGTAAATGTTATGACGTATCCGCATCCGCTAAGAAAGGATTTTGATTAATTCTACCCCCAAGGGGATAAAATAGGGGATGAAAGTTTATGTGAAACTTTATCAATTTTAAACCGATCGGGTGGAGACTTCGCATGCATAAAGCTGTAGCCCACGCTGGTGAAACCACGGGGAACAGCTTTAAGAAATAAAAGTCTGGCAAAACTTCTCAGATATTGCTTTATTTAGTAAAATTATAGCCAAGACATTTTCAACCTTCAGTGTTTGAGCTAAAACATGTATAAAATTATCAATAGTCACAAATCACAGGAAAGTTCATTATTACCAATGATCTACACTAGGAAAAAATAAAATCATCAGTACATACCTAAATACGCGTTACAGAGATAATATCACCACTGAAGTTCCTACAATATAAATAAATAAGTGTTCGATTTTTAATCTGATCAAATGCAAACTACCATTAATCTCAATGACATCTACATAAATACGTATTGTCCTATTATAGATACTTAGGTACTTTCCCTCTAATATAAAGTAGGTACCTACATACACCTTTATTACTTAGGCTAAGAAGAATTATTATTACAGGCAACTTATAAAAGCGTAGTTCCTAGTGAGTTCTACTCGTACACTTACTACATTTCTCTATTTATTTATATTATAGGTACATAACATTATTTTAATGGGATTAATTCATAATATGATACTCTACATATGTATAAATACTGACAGAGTTTAAGCTACATATACTCAGATAGTTCCTCAAATGCTTTGGGCGACGGGATGCTACGTCGCGCGTCGTTCGTGTAACCACTATGTACCTAGTTTGAAACTAGTCACTCTCGCTCTTATACGACTGGGATTTTACACGAGTCCATTTATTGAATTCCTTCGATAGCAGCTTATTCGTGGTAATAGACCTCTCCCCTTGTAAATGAGCTTTAAAACACTAAGAAATAAGAAAAACTGGTAATTTTCTCCAGAAATATTTACTACGAGTACTTACTTATTTTTACCTACAACGAGATTAAGCGACATTGATTCTCTAATTAATAAAACTACTTACATACGTGTCTAACAACCAGTATCACAATATAGTTACTTAAATACACAAAGATTCAATGATGAAGCAACTATAGATTTACCCGCAAAGAACAAGGTTATGTAACTGTATACTTGGCATCTATGCTTGTGCCGCCCTGTGTACACTGGGATTGTGCATTCTTATTGCGGTTCATAAATATGTCTACAAAATGCAAATATGATTGTACAAACATTAGCAGTTTTATATCGGTAAAATAAACAATTTGCGACTCTATGTAGACTATTGCTTTAAATTGTGTTCCTATAATTTTGGTTAGTTAAAGATTATGCCTAGATAAGTTTATCAGATTTACATGCAAACTAGAAACTGTTGATTCCAAACATGCCCTTGGCATAATAATTATGCCTCGAAGATAAAAAAAAAAACCTATTATCATCTCTCAGAAAAATTTAGATTGACATCCAAAAATACATACATATATAGAATTTTTACCACATGATTATAATAAAATTATTCTTGACATGTCCTTCGATATGGTTTAAAATTATAGTTTTGGCTCAAGGCATATTGATTAGAACTATCGTGAAGTTTATCAGACCAATAAGTAACAAAATAATTAATGATTTGTATTATGGCTCTTAGGATAATTCTATGTATATTGTAATCAGAAAAATACTTTTCATGAATTTGAAACTAAAAATGGTCACGGGTATGGAATGACTTTATATAGGTGAACTAAAGCAATTATACCCAATCATTAGGCAACATCCACCACACACTTTCTCCTTATTATCCATGTGATAATAGATAACAGGTAAGTTAATAAGTAGTATCTAATTAAAATGCCGCGATAGAACCACTTGTCCGTTCTTTTCAGATACCTACTTGCTTCAATTCAACAAATTTAGTTCAACTACAAAAATTACACAAGAAAGTCTTAGAAGGTATTTTTGCTTTCAGAATATTTACATAAATATAATAAGCATTGGTACACAGGAAGTAAATTGTATCGAAGAAGAAGCTCTTGACGTTCAGGTACAAAGAGTGAGATAGTAGGAGTATAGAATAAGAATACAATACGTTTAGGAGATCTACTAGTTTGTAACACCAACAGTAGTAAAATATGTGTTCAAGATATTTATTTCTTATTTAGTTTTTTTACGAACTTTTGTCTGCACATTTAAGACGTCTGATTAAAATTGTAAGTTTAGTTTTCGTACAGAACAAAAACAAAATTACCTATATACATTTTTGCGCAAAAAGTTGCAGCTCCAACATTAACCATGAAAGTATTGAAATGCGAGTAGATGAGGTCTTTACTTCAACATCACAATAGCACTTCCTTTTCCAACACCTCCCGATACTATAATCGCGTATAATTGCACGCACGTATACTTATCGCGACTTGAATATTATGTCAAAATTTTCCAAAAATAGTACTTTAGAACTCACTCAACATGACATTCATAATTATGTTAACATGTATAGAGATATTATCCTGTGTTTTTCGATTCATTAGTTTTACGGAAGTAAAATTAAATGACTACAACATCATAGTCGTGTATCGTGCGTGGCTGATTGATTTCGTAACATCGTTTTAGTCTGTTGACAGGAGGAGATATACCTTTACCCTTCGTTCTTCATCGATAACAAGAGCGCAAAACTTAGTTACCCCTTTCATATGTACAAGCTATATGTGTCGTACTTATGTAATGGAATGTTTATTCGGCAGAGGAAGTAAAATACTGAGGTTAACACAGTTTTTGATGTTAACTGTTCTACTAAACCTAACTGAGCTAGAATGTTGGGGGATCCTTGCATATTTTTTAAAGATCCAGCAATGACAACACCACCGATCTGAAGTCTGATCAATCTCAAATCTATAAACGACTATAGGAAGGTAGGATATACATATTATTATATTTGTATAATTTTGTTTATATGCCTGTAGAAGGAGAGATAACGCACACTCCTACATTCAAAGCCTAATAAACGATATATATTCTCACAATATGAAAAATGAGGAAAGATAAATACGAGTGCTATAGGTATAAGAGGTTATCGGCTCCCGTTTACTCCAGCTTGTTGGCTGAGGGAGCGCCGTTCACGAGCAGCGGGTCTCCCGAGCCCGGCTCCTGCTCAGCCTCTGCCGTTGGACCCTGCAAGTAAATCATTGTTCAATTATATTATTGACGTTGATGATGATGATTATTCAAAATTGTTTAAGAATACAGCCTGGATACATCATCGTTTGCCGCATTGTAAGAAGTCATGTTTCAAAGATTGTTATCTTTAATCGGTTATTCCGTTTTTCTTTTACTTTTTAACGATTTCTATTATTAGCTAATGGTATATAACAATTCAAAATGTATTGCATTAGCAATTTTAGAAAGTCGAGTAATTTAGAAAGCCTATAAATTTATTATTAGTTAATGGTCAAGTTAGCAAATGACGTTTTATTGAATATATTTATATTAATTAATTCTAATTAAAACATGTCACAAAAATAATAGTTGATGTTTTTACATCGGAGTTTACGTATATACGACCATTAAAATTTATAGACTTAAAAACTCCTTTACCAGGTCAAGGATAAAGGAATGATAGCTCAGTGGTACCCTTCGACTTGTGAATCCTGCAATGAGTTTGTGCTTTCAGTGAAAGAAAACATCGCATTAAAGCAATAGCTTGAAGGATTTTCTAGCGCTCGTCTGGATAGATACGATTCTTATAATAATAATATGTCACCAAGCACCTATCGGTATGTTCAGATTGGTCATGCAGCCTCATTTGTGAGGCAGTTCCTAGTCGAAGCGTTACATGTCACCACCTCCATCGACCAGATCGTCACTTAACATCAGGTGACTTGTGATCAAACGCAACCCTATAAAATGTAAAAAAGTAGTTTCAAAGATCGTACATGAAATCCAGCAACAGGTGTACAAAATTGAAGCAGTTGTTTTTAAACTATTACATACTACTTTTAGAATAGGTTAACTAGATGGGATTTGGTTTGATAGGTAACATACAAACTTTATCAAATGCGTACCATCAACTAAAAGTATTATGTTCTACAAGATACTAAGCTATTCTAGCTTTTCTTATAACAACTAAGTACCTACTACTTAATATTAGAAGAGCAGTAGGGAAGTGAAAATAATATCTGTTGATGTTGAACCATCTTCTATGTTCAGGATCATCACAAAACGACTTCTTGATATATTTGTCGGTGTGGATCTGCTTAGAAGTATGGCGAATGGCATCTGATCAACCTTCTAGTCCATGCCCAGCAATGGGACGTGGGCTTGTCCTAGTAGACTGTTCAGATGCCAACGCTGAGCAATCTCTTCTTGGACTGACTTGAACTTATCATTAATGTTGAAGGCTTGTGCTATATTTGTTAAACTTAAGTAAGCTACTGATAGTATATTTATACATATATGTATCTAGTGTTTGATATTCTATAATGCACTGATGGAGTAAACGTAGGTATCATACAGATCTGCGGCGGCAGTGACGAAAGAAATTCAAGGTACCTGGATAGATAATTTTGAAACTCTTTATTATTACTCCACATAGCACATGTAAATAAAGACTAATAGAGAGTTGGAGAAAGTTTAGTGTTATTGCCTATAGTAATATCTACCAGTCGAAATTTGGATGAAGAGAGGAGTTATAACAATGTTATACGTCCGCAGTACATGAAGAATTAAATAAAAATTAAATAAGTAGGTATATATCATATGGTTTTTTTTATTTCATTTTCTTTAGATTTCCACCGGCCATCGTTGCCGCAGTGATTTGTACAATTATTCGGTGTGAAATGCTTAATGTTTAACGTAAGATATAGTAGAAATAAAATTATCTTATAACTCGTGCTAAGACATCACTGACAAATTAATAAACTCATAGCACAGTCAGCGACAAAAGTAGCTGATCGTTCTCGATTTTCCAAATGTGTTTCAAATCAGTAATTATTATTGTTTTTTTTTTACATCTGATTTTAGGCGATGATGAGGTCAAAAATTGGTGTCTATGATGATGAGGATAATAGAAAAAAGTGTGATTGTTCAGTGACTTTTGTCGTTGACTGTACCTACAGGGTTGTTCAAAGTAACTTTCTCTTTAGAATATTATTAAAAAAATATACCTAAACTTAATAAGAAAAGCAGTACTTATTTTCTAGTACCTATTTTGTCACATATCTGCAGATTTATACATACATAAATATACAATATCTAAAACAGTGGTAACCTTTGGATGTTGTTTTTAGATCAAGTGCAAAACGTCCAATATGGCTATGCAATGGTATAGGCGAATTATCATGCGGTTTTGGTCGGTCATTAAGAAAATAAATATATATTCTGGCACTTACCGCGCGTTTGTCGGTCAGAGCGCGGGGCGCGTCACGCTTGCCCTGCAAGTAGTAGGTCATAAGCTGGCCCTTGCCCTTCACGGCGACCAGCCCGCGCTGCTCGAAGTAATACCCGAATTCCTCCAGAATGTGACACGTCTCTTCTGTCACCTTAAAAGGAAATCGGAACGTTTGAATTACTAGAGTAACAGGTTGTTGCTAAAAGTTCTTGCTCCGTCTTAAAAGTGCAATGTTAATACAAAACCTGTATTATTTAAATACTGCACCCGTGCACAAAACGGTTGAACCACTTAATCGTGTTGTTGATTTACTCGTAGGCTCGCCAGTGTCCTCTATTTTGTATTATCTTTAGAATTGAATGTACATAAAGTTAGCACTCGTTACGAAGTTGATAGCATTGGCTCAAATGAAATCGTGAGCCTTTTATGATTTCCGTCGTCTGTAATAGGATTCGTACGTAGATATGCGGTTAGCGGTAAGGCGTAAAATAGTGGTTAGTTGCAAGTGGTTAAGAGTTGAATGACTTTGTCTATTGTTATAATACGTCAGAACGTTTATACTCAGTACTAGAGAGTACAGTACTGTACAAGTATCAGGGGGATCAGCTAAATGTATTGAATCATATCTATAAGACAGACATAAGTTTTTAGATATACCTAATGTCAATTGAAAGTGGAAGTAGTCCACAGTTGTAGTGTACTTAGTTCCAAATCAGAATAAAATAAATAAGTATGGTGTGACTCACGAACATACATAACCCGATGAGTTTGTATTTTAGATTCAAACCTAACAGCAAAGCAAGAGCATAATCAAACAATAAATGTAATTTAATTTAAAGCACATTCAATAAGCATAAAAGTATTGTAGGTGCTGTTTCCAGAATTGATAAAAGCCGCAAAACCCTAAACAGAAAACTTGTATATAAGGATCGGAGCTTGATAAGGATAACCAGACATTTTATTTTTTCCTCGTGGTATACTTTTATTTTAGTAACGCTGCCTGACGGCCGCATTCTAAATATAAAAACAAACAATCGGAATAAAAGGGCCAAAAAATTCGGTTATACGTTGTAGGTAACTAACAATGATACCCCAGCTAATGACACAATATTTTTAAATAAAAATTGGAATAGGTATTAGTCACTGAGCTGAAGTTAAGAAAATATTATAATTTAATCCTTTAATAATGTAAATGGCTTAATTTCTTTGCCAAAATTTCGCTTACCTACTTTATATTTCATCATCATCAGTCTTTTATATGATATCATACTTTAATTTAATTTTTATTTCTAACAGTGTTTATAGCAAACCGACATAACTGTACCTAATGATGTTATTTTATTTCTTTGGTTTTTATAATATTAATTGAGTATTATGCATGCAATACTTACCTAGTTGTGACAATATTCTTATTTGCATGGCTATCTTGATGTGTGTGTGCTACTTATTATTTATTTTTACCGCCTTCATCTTCTATATTTTTACCCATGTTTTACAATAAATTATCTTTATCTTTATTACGTTTCTACTGCTGGGACAAAGCCCATCTCTCAGAGAGAGAGAGAGAGAGTAAATACAGTACAATATGACTGGTTGACTAAATGAGCGTCTTTTCACCTATCAGGCGATACGAATGGAAATTTCCACAAAGCTACCGTACCATGTTCAGAGTATGTAGTGTCAAGGCGTTCAATTAAAAAAACTCTTAGTCAATTCAAATATCATCTTTACATTACTTTTTAGTATGCATACTATAGGTACTATTACGTTACCGATATTAGACAAACTCGCTGAACTCTAGTACCGCATCCTCATCTTACTTTAAAAGTTATTGATGTGTAGAGTTAACCAATTATGAAATACTTACATTCACTCACTAATGACCATAAAATATTGTGATGATGACCTTCATTTGTGAAGCCAAATAGTTTATAAAAAATACCTATTACCTAATTCTGAGAGACAAGATTTTGTTTCAGTCAATCAACACAATTAACATTGTTTTATATCCTACCCCTGATTTATTTTACCGATATTTTATTTTAGAGTAGAATTAGTTCGAAATAATGAAAAAAGGAAGAAAATAAATATTATTAAATTATATTTGACACACAATTCTCACTATATTTTACGTACTTACAACAAAAATCTCAATAAAATTGTGGTGAAAAGTATCCTATGTAGTAGGTATGTATGGACCATACCAACTTTTATTAAGATCGGTTCAGCGGCTTAGGCGTGAAAAGGTAACAAACAAAGAGATAGACAGACAGAGTTCCTTTTACAGTATGTATATTTTTCATTTTTTTATGTACGATGGGGCCTGCGTTTGTCCACATTTCCCCTGATGGTATGTTACGATGCAGTCGCGGGTGAATAACTTTGGCCCATGAGGTGGCTTATCACTAGTATGTTTTTTTTTTCGTTTCTTTATCCTTACTTGTATGCAGCCAGCTTTGCCAGTGCTTTCCATTCTAGAGGCCACGTTGACGGTATTGCCCCAGATGTCGTAGTGCGGCTTCCTGGCGCCGATGACGCCTGCCGTGATGGGTCCGTGGTTGACGCCCATGCGCAGCACGAAATGGTTGAACGACTGCTCGTTGATGGCCGCGAGCACTCGTTGTAGCTCGAGCGCGAACTCGACGAGGTTGTCGAGGTGCGCCCACCGGACCAGGGTGCCGTCGGATGGCTGGAAATTCCATCTCAACATCTCAGTATATGAACAAAGTTTATTATTGCAACTTTTACGGTAATAAATAGATTAAATTGGTTATACCAAGGTGTGTCATCAGCTGAAGAAAGGCTATGGACATTGTTGTCTGAGGAAAAACAGCATGACATACATTAAAAAAAAACTTGTACGGGTTTTTTTTCACTTCTACTCGTATAGCTTTTGATCACAAGTCACCTGATGTTAAGTGACGACGTGGTCGAAGGTGGCGCCACGCTATACCTGCTTGTTAAGTGGGGCTGCCGGAACACACCAATAGGTGCTTAGCGACAGTCTTAACTTGAGGGTGGTAGCTAGCCAGTCGAGCACATGAAAATGTCCTATCACCAAGCTATGGTTTCATCGCGATGTTTTCCTTCATGGAAAGCTCAAGCTCATTGTAGGATTCGAGCCCACGAGCTACGGATCGTAAGCCGACGTCACCACCACTGAACCACTCATGGCTAAAATAGCGTTTGTTAACTAGAAGTAACCTAATCTGCCACCTGGATTGGGAACTTTCTCCAACGTTAGGCTGCCTGATAGGTGCTCGGTGACAATGTTATATATTGAGGCTGGTAGCTAGATCCAGGCGAGTACTAAGAAATACTGTAGGTACTCCCAAGCTATGGTTCTGTCACGATGTTTTCATTCACCAAAAGCTCAAAAGCTCATTGCAGGAGTCAACCTCACAACCTAACGCAAGCTGATATTAATACCACTGAGCAGTCATCACCTCAAAAGTGTATCTGACACACGAGAGTGTAATCATTATCAGTGTTGTCTGTGGACTTTATTTGGGAAGTACATAATGGAGTTCTCCAAAAGATAACGACGTCAGGTCGATTTATGGACAAAACTCAGACCGAAGCTTGTCAACGATAGCGACTTACCTCCATTTGTCGTGTGGGGTTCAGGCCTGATGCAGCCATGTAGGTGGAACTTATTGTTTTTATTTTGATGATATCTCTGTTGAATTTAGGATCTTCCAGCAACTGAAAAGTAAATTAAAGTACCTATTATAGTTTGTTACACAATGTTAGAAAATTATCGAAAACATGCCTTTTTTCGTAGAACTTGTTTTTAATACCACTATACCTACTAAGTATATTTAATTTGAATACAATAAAGAATACAAGAGAGGAAAAACCTGTATACGTAATTTATTGAGACTTCGTTGTTTTGTGATAACAGATATAATTGTGAATGCATACCAAATCAAAGTCCGATATTACTTCGTTGAGGAAACGTAAACATTCTAGGCCTTGATTGTTGACCGTTTCTTCCGAGTAGAATTCTGTAATCAATTGTAAAATAAAAATAATTACTTTACCACGTAACTGCGAAAATAAACTGATTTTATCGGCATATATTCAAATACTAGTTGCGCCCCACGGTTTCACCCGCGTTTTTGCGTTAAACCGCAGGAACCTTTTTCCAGGATATTCTATGTGTTAATCCAGAGTATTCTATCTCCATTCCAAATTTCATTAAAATGGGTTTAGTAGTTATGGTGATACGTGGTAACAAACATTTATACACACACACACACACACACACACACACACAAACTTTCGCATTTATAATAAGTATTAGCAGGATAACAAACGCATAATATAACCCTATCTAAAAGACATCAGACTACATAATTTTCAGAAATAACTATATATAATGACACACACACAATCTCATACATAGTTCTGAACTCTAACTAAGATCCCATGTAGGGAGGGTATTAGAAACTTCGTGGATAGCCTATCACAAATAACAACAGCCAGACACGAAACAAATCCTGCTGCATTTTTTCTATGCACAAATATTGGTCATATAGCAGGAATGGAACCTCAGTGTTTCAGTTTTAATTAATGAAACACAGTCAGTACATACTCGGTTCCATTTTTATTTCTAGTTTTAAGAGGCTCACAAGGAACTCTACGTAGATACGTAAAATATTTTATTTACATATAGCATTGTAACCTTTGGAATTTTAGAAAACAGGTTTGTAAGGATTAAAAAGTTTTCTTAGGTGTCACTGTAATTTATTTTTCAACCAAACCTATCAAAAAAGTTCAATGAACGCGCAACCCTAAGCGCAAAACTGCCATTTTATGGCGGTACTTCAGTTGGCGTATATGCGTGTAGCGATATCACGGTCTTCTCATATCTAGGTATTTTTAACAAGCTATTTAGTACTTATTAGAAAAATAGCTGACCTGTGAAGTTAGGCATGGAGGCGAAAAGCACACCGACTTCGGCGTAACTCTGGCTGTAGAGGTCGCGGTGGTTGCGATGCGCGCCCATGAAGTGCCGCGCCACATGTGGCGGCAACACGTTGTACACCAGCGCCTGTGAATTAGAAAAACTTGAGCTAGAAGCTACATCCATCAACCCACGCTGAAGCATTGTGAATTCTGGTCAGAATATGTGACAAAAATAAATTGTTCCTACACATACCTGATTCCTCCTGCGTATTTCGCTGGCTTGCTCCGCTTGCTGCCGCATGCGCTCTCCGCGAGAATGCCGCGCGCGGTCCAGAGACTCCAGCTGAGTGGGCATAGTTACAAAATATATCATAAAACAGCGAATAACATAACGGAAAACGTAAATCGATATTTATTACGTGAGCACCCTGTCTGCGAGATGCACCTATGTATAAAACCACAAATGTTCTGATCCTTGAATGAAATCCGACACTCGAGTGTATTGATTGACAATAGGGTCTACGTCATAAACAAGTAGGTAATTATTGAAGATTTGGATTGATTCTAATTGAAGGGCAACGTTTCCAGTAAAATTACAGGGCATAGAGATTTGAAATCTAATACCTTAGGGTGACAAGTGCAGTGCATTACAATGCAGAAAGTGTAAAGAAGGTTAAAAATTCTAGGTGGCACAGTTGTATAGTAAATAAATAAATCGTATTAGTACCTAATATGGTAAAAGGAAGTGGTAGTCGCTACTCTACTGCGATATAATATAAATATACGTTAACTAAGAACTTGTATCTATCCTCACGTTAACATAAACATGTTATTAATAGCATCGCATGCGAGAGGCGGGATAGTAAGTGGGTACTTGTTTCTATTCTGTGGCTATATTACCGCATTCACACGCAACTCTCGCTCTCGATGCCCCATCAAACGGATTCTCGACTCACGATAACGTATCCCACGTCAACAATACCGAAACTATATATATATCGATTTGCCTAGAGAACTAAAGAGTATCTACGTAAGAAGAGTAGAGTACGATAAATATAGCCATTAGCAAATTTATGCCTGTGACTCAGATTTTATCCTCATTAGAGGTAATGATTATAATTGTTTGATTATTTTCTAAGTATGTCGTTACTATATTTTGATTTTCTTATTTGTATTATAAAACTCGATTTAAGTCCAAAACTCAGTTGGTTCAAATCAGTAAAAGTGACCTAGAACATACTCACATATCTATCGAATACCATGATTCCCAACGAAATCAGAGATAGCATCAAAATGTTACGTCCGTGGTGGATTTGTGCGCTGGAAACAAAAAACAGAATAGGTTATTTCAACTTACATAGGTACCTTTTATTTAATTCGGTTGCATTAGATGGTCAGTCATAATTATTTATCTGGTTATTTTAGTGAGTTGGTCAACATTGTTTTACTATGAGTATTTATTACGTTCTATTTATTATACATCACTCTTTACCCATGAAAAATTATGAAAACATTTCCTGTTGTGTGCCTATACCTACTATATCCTGTACAACCAGTAGGTATAACCGTTTGTAACTTATCAGATACGTATACAGATAATCCTAAGTTCTGCATTCGAATTACACAAGAACGCGTTTTCTGGAGATGCAAGGCAGAATGCAGAGATGCTGAAACTAACAATGGCCTCTGACCTTAATGCAAAAGCCGACATCGCATCAAAACTCTGAACGCAGCGCCAAGGGTTGTCACAGTATTTTATTAGTCTTATAAAATGTTGATTTATTATTTTGTTTATTTAAATATTTTTATAATTCCTTATTTTATAAAGTTTCCGTATGCGGAAGTCGATAAAATCGCAGTTCTTTGTTTATGTAAGATGACGATTTGGAATGTCTTACAGCACACGTCGTAAAACAAATACGTCTTAGCCCTGAGAGTCGTGTCCCGTGCTGCTAATACTAAGCCTTACCTGTCAGGTTCCATACGATTGCTCTGTTTGACGGCATCGTTGGACAATTGTTTGGATGATATAAACTGTAGTATGAGTTTAAGCATTATAAGATGCACGCGTGCTTACAGTATCTCAACAATTTCTGGATCATATCCCATGGTGGAGTTATCATGCATTAGGTAGGGGTCCTTGTCGAGAGACGGTCGTGGCGTCAGCAGAAGAGGGTTCCATATGGATGGGACTGTGTGCAACACCATGATCATTATCAGCAGGCTGATGCGCTGCGAGCACGTGGACGGCGCCACCCACAGCACGCAGCAGATCGTGTACACAGCCAGCTGTGGAGTGGGGAAAGTAGCACCGTAAAGCAACTAAAAAATGTGGAAAATATTAGAGACAGTATTGACCTGAAATTGACTGGTATATTTTAGTCTGTAGGGTCTCCTTATTTTAGCTGTATTTACTCCAGTTATAAAACAGTTCCAGATAAGTATTTAAACTTGTACTCTACTATGCAAAGAAAGTATCTAAATGGATTCTACATTTGCATATTATTCGACTGAAATGAACTACGAGCGAAACACATGACCGTGGCGTTGGGTCCATACCCACAGGGAAAATGTAAAAGGTACAGGCACTTATTTAACAGAGCTCATGCTGACTCAGGTTCGATAAATTATATTGTCCCCGATCTCTCCGGTGAATTCGGTTGCGACAGAATAAATTAAATATAATGATGTAACAGCCACGTCTAGCCGAAACTTTAGTGCATATATTCGCATGTTTCTGCTAATTTAATGTGAGCCCGTATGCGTACATTTGACACGGGTGGATAGGTTTAGGGTAGATTTGGTAAGTGAAAAAAAAAATTACTTATTTTTAAATCCTGTAATTTTTTGTGCAAAGAAAGGAGTAATTATCACAGTAATTCATGTTTAGCATTGATGATCTATGCAAACTAGTCTTGTAAGTAAATCTCACTATAAGTAGGTACAGGAATACTTACAGGAGTTGATATTTTAGACACGTACAAGTAAGTACCTAGTTCATTTTAGGCCTAGTTTAGGGCACTACACTGCTAACCTTTGTAATTTATGTTACTACAAACCAGATATGCTACTTAATCACACCGCATATATGGGCGTCAATAGGCTCTAGGGCTCTGACGTAGAAAAAAATATGTAGAATCTCCCAAAACATATTTTGGAGTTCCTGTATAGGTATACTGTATCTCTATAACTTAATAAGAAGGTAGGTATGTTTCCATCACTATCAAACAAAAACCGGGCCTAGAAATAAATAAAGAGTGAAATTTACCTACCCGACTGATGTCTACGTCGGCTTTTTATTTGTTTGTAATTTACAAAAGTAGTATGTGAAAGTGCAGAGGTGATCTTGAGGAGAGCCAGTCCCAATGAGGTTACAGGCACGTAGAGACTTACCGTATGTTAAAACACATAACTTTATAGATAGATACGAGTAGACCATTGCAGTTTTAATGGTTTTGATGCTCTTTGATTTGGAAACGTCTCATACTGATTGCATTTGTCTAGACATTGGTAGGTATCTACATTTATGACGTGAAGTTGCAGCCGTTAACTATGCTGACTGCTCATTTTCAAGTCACATATTTCTACAATTACCTAAGCCGAAAACCCTTGTGTAACCACTACAATGTATGGAAAAATGCCAAAAACAAAAATAAATGGGATATTGATCAAGAAGTTTTGTTATATAACGTGAGAAAATAAAAAGAGCGTATAAGTAACTAGTTTAAAAAAGCATAAAGATTACATGGTAGTAGTAGGAAGGATGTAGACAACGGCGCGCTCCACTGTGGGAGATGGCGTCATCGCGCAGCCCGTCTTGCAGTCTGTCCTCGTAATAACCGCACAAAAACTGCAAACAAAAATTGGCTAACGTGAATAAACTAGATATATTGATGGTACTTTATACATCAACTATGTGTTTAATCGCTTATCTGATCAATCAAATGTGTCTATTAGTATAAAATAGTAGTTGTTCAGTTTTATTGACTTACATTTATACATATTTTATTACATTACATTTATTACATATTTTCATTACTACGAGTGCCAAACACTCGTAGTAATGAAAATATATAGTAAAATTAATTCACAAGTTTTATTTTTATATTTATGGAATAACTTACCAAGGGTATAAAGCTAGCGGTTGAGAATGCACCCAAGTTGAACATGTTGTATAAGGCTCTCTTTCTGGGGTTGACATATTTGTGCTGTAAACAACATTTTTATTTAGAAAGCTTGCCTTGGCGTTGTTTTGCTCTGTTAACTATAATTTCTGCAATTTTAATACTTATTTAACTATAAGTACACTATTAATGTAATCATTTCATTGTTAGGTGGTTAGCTTAAATTTGTATGAAAGAAGACCAAGGCCAATGAAGACACTCTTTCAAGTAATAATTTGCCTATGGCCGCGGGCAGTAAAAAGCATATAATATCACATCACATATAATTAGTCGTATCCCAGTACTAGCTGTGCCCCGCGGTTATACTCATGCGATCCCGCATTTTTCGAATTAAAAAGTAGCTTATGTGTTAATTCCAGGGTATAAGCTATCTATGTTCTAAATTTCAACCAAATCCGTTCAACCGTTTGAGTGTGAAGGAGTAACAAACATACGAGTACACATTCACTCATTCACAAAAGTTCGCATTTATAATATTAGTGTGATTACCTTCGCTTGTGTCAGTCTATAAGTGACATAGAACAAGATGCAGGAGAGACCTGTCTCCACCACGAAGCCTGCATAGGAGACGTGAGAGGCTAGGGAGACTGGCAGCGCAAAGGACGCCAGCACCAGCACCGGCAGGAGTAGAAACAGCGGTGGCACCAGCACGCCCGTAGGGCATGGGTCGCTGCGCAGCACATACGACACCTCCGCTTCCACCGACTTGAACATCAGGCAGATAGTCGTGCCGTCCGCCAACTCTCTAAACAAATAATAATCATTCGCTCTATTATTCTCAAATTTCAAAAATTGTCTAAGTAAATATAAGTCGAATGTTCATATAAAGTATACGTGGCGTCTTTACAAGTATGTATAAAAATACGTTACGATGAAAAATACAAACACTTTTGAAGTCATGGCTGAATAGAACTGCAAGTTTGTTTTTATTATAAAAAAATTATGGCAATGAATCAGCAAAACATTCAAGCTATTAAAGCGCTATAATTATGCAAGAGATCAAATACCATTGTCATACACTCCTTCATAACTCGTATGTAATAAACGAAATGCCTAAGTATTTCATAACACATAGCAAGACGGATTATAAATCTCTCTTACCATCCGTCAGGCATTTAAGTTCAAACAAGTTTTAAAGTTCAGTGAAGAAATCGGAACTTGAATGCGAACTTTAGCCTTCCTAGACCAAGGTATGGGTATACCTATAGAGTTAGCAATTGCTAGTAGATATACGAGTACCTACACTCATAGTTTTTATAGTATACAAGTGACGGTAGATGTTTGTCATATCTTGACTAGGAACATTGACATTTTATTCCATGTTAAATAATTGTAATTCCAGAATGAGTGGCTTGGTACTTTATTTAATTCCATGGATATCGTTAAAAATAAATTAAAGTAAGACTTTATCAAAATAATAATAATAGAAACCTAAATTAACATTCTATGATAAATACTTCCTCGTACAAACAAGGCAATCTGTTCAAAATAGACAGCAATAGCAAAATACGAGTTTAATGTTACGGACAAATATCACGTAGCAATATATATTATTATCTTCTACGTTTATAGCTAGAAATCAGCAGGGTATGTAAATGAGGGAACTAGTTTCATTTTGGGTGAGCCGCTAATCAACTCCTTTAATTAACCAACGCATATACAATTTTAAGGCAAATGAATTCCTGTTACGAGGGCATATTCTTAACAAATAATAGCTTGTCAATATTTCGTCATGTATTATTTATTTTAAATCTAATCCCACTAGACGCATAAAGCCGGCCTACAGTACCAATTATATAATAATGCCCGCCAATCTTACTTACTTGTCGTCATCCCTGTTGACAAGTTCTTCTACCAGCATGTTGTGTATTTTCGTTTCTTCATTGTCCTCTTTCTCGCCTTCAGGTGACAGAACCTACGGATGGTTACGAAGCTTTTCTATATGATACTGATAAATAAGCAAACAACTTGTATGAAACGAGTTACAAACCTACGATCGAGATAGTATGAATTTTGTTCTCTATACCCTGAAATAGTTTTACATAAACCGGCAAAATTCAATGCGAATATTTTAAAAAGCAAGCAACATTCATTCAAAGCGTGCTCCAAAACTCATTCGCCATCATTTTCTCAGCAAAGCTCGAGGCAAAATCGATAATCTGTACAAGTACATGGAATAAGCTTGTAGGACCCGAATGCACCAGGCTTGCCTGTAGAGTTATACGATAAAATACGAGTATCCTCGTAGCTTATACCTAGTAATGAAATTTCTCTGGCATTCTTAGATTAAAATTTTGAATAGAACAATAAATAGTTTTTTTCCAAATATAAAAAACCACATAACTTTTCAGGTTTTTCACTTTCCTGAAATAATATTATAGAAAAAAGATGTTTTGTGGTTACTTACGAAATTTTACAGAATAATCGAACACAATATTAAATCTGTGTTAATGATTAAAGAGTTTTAGTTATAGCTTTGCTTGTGGGCTATTCTTTGTTATACCTACACCGTGATAACGAGAGTACCCACCCATCTAACATACCCATACGAAATTAAATCTTAAGTTTCAACGTAAATTTACTGGAATCTAGTGAAAACGTCGTTGTCAAAATGTTATCTTACTGAACAATTAATTACCTTCCTAGTATAAGTTAGCTTAGCTACAAGTTATTCAGAAAGTATAATTTCGAGGCAAGCCAAAGTACAATCACATTTTGCCTTAGCTCGTCAGAACTTTTCTCTTGGTTTTCATCAAGAAATGGAGATGAGTTACTTAAAATTTGATGAGATTATTGTCGCTTCTAAACTAGATGCGGAAACTAGATAGCTGCGAGCCTAGTGCCCTAGTGTCCTATTTGTTTCAACCTGGGCCGGGGTGGGAGGGTGGGAGCGGGTGGCGCTGTAAGGGTGCAGTAGTGCACTCACCGAGTCCTCGTCGTCATCATCGCGCAGGTCAGAGAGGGTGTCGTCCCCCTCGCCCTCGGGCGCACTCTTGTCGTCGCCTCCCCACTACACACAAAAATAATATTCTAACAAAGGTTACAATTAAACCTGGGTAAATTCAGAGCTTTGTAATAATTCTTATATCGTGGGATTTTCTCTTAAGACTCCTTTGCCATAAAGTGTGTCAAGTATGATACATAAAATAAATTGCGAAAAAAGCAAGGGAGAATCAAATTAGTTCTGGATTTATGTAGGTCAAATAACTCTATGTTATGTAAGCAAAACTTATACCAGTATCAACGTAAGATGTCTTATCCTTATCGATAGATACGACATTAGGTGCTTTCCAAGCTTGCAGGAAAAAATATAAGCAGGTACTACTAAATTTAATAAGGTATCTTTGAAACTTTATTTGGTGCTATAGTTGTATTTATTACCGGCTTGAGCACTCGCACAATGAAGTATGTCTTGATGCCAGCTTGTCGCAGCATCTCTTCGCGTTTCTCTCCGAATGCAGGTTCCACTTCAAACTCATCTTTTAGGAAGCCGAGAGTCACTTCTGATACGTGGACACGGCTGAAAAATACTTTGTATAATAGAAAATACCCCAGAATCATTACTGGCAGGGCTAAACATACAACTAGGAGACTTTTTCCCTTCCACGATTTAAATAAAATTAGTATATAACGCCCTCACAATCACATAAATAGCTATAACCTAACTGAACCACAACCCCCAGACACAGAACAAATACTTGCCCTATTTTATCTAGCGAGAATTGATCCCGCGACCTTATGCTTCACAGTGGGATATTCACCTACAAAAAGTATTTTAACTAGTAGAGAAAAAAGGAATTATCTAAATTTTTTTCAACCTACTCTCTCTTTTTGCCCTATCTACCAACCTGATTGGTTATAAAAAAATAAGCCCTCTCATCATTAGGTGAGATATTTGTCTTTGTTTTTGTTTTGGTTCTCATTGAAGATTGAGGATTTAGGTATGTTAGTTAAGAACCATTTTTTTTCCGAGAATTGTTTTAAAAGTCTCTAATATATTTGTTCCAATCGGAATTCTTCCCAACAAGAGAAAGTGAAACCTGCCAAATAAATCCAATATCCGTAATACTTGCTCGTGATCCTCTTCTCTTGTCGTGATAAAATACGGAAATCGCTTTGATTGATAGAGATTAGGGATTTCTGTCAATGTATTTATGAGGTTTTTTTTATATCTTTATCTTTCTTTCCTCGTTGATTGAAATGACCACTACCTCACTTGATGATGTGGAAGATCGCGGTAAACGTAATAATTCTCTGTTCTGTAATTATCTCGTCTTCCTGCAGAAAGTTTATAATACGTATGTCGTATACTCGTACCAGGAAAAACACTCTGTGATCTACATTAAATCACCACCATATCTACACACCTGTACACTATCTCGATAAAACCGGAAAAAATGGAAGAACTCAGAACTCATTTTAGCTAATTTTTTAATATGGTGGTGGCACCTTACGCTACATACTAGGATATGCTATTCTATTCTATAAACTTTTCAATTTAATATACCTAAATATTAGTAAGAATAATAAATAGGTTTAGTAGGGATAGGGCATTTTATGAAACTTTGTTCTTGAATTCATTTTTCTGTTCCAAACAAAATCATTACTATTTACCCGGCCATTCCACTGCTTTCCATTTTGTTAGCCAGCTCGACATCCCGAGAGTAAACGTCGAACTGCCACTGCCGTTGGCCTAGCACTCCTGCCAACACAGCCCCTGTATGGATGCCCACGCGCATATCGACGGGGGAGTTTGTCGTTTGCTGCACATATCTAAAATGAATGTCACCATTTACACTCTGCTTTGTCAAAGATCACCTCTAGTAGAACCACGACAAAAGATATCGACGGACGTCAATCGATCAATAGGTACTAAAATTATCTGACAGATTGAGAAAGCCGATAAAAAGTGGCCACATTAGCGATACAAAAGCTACATGATTGTACAAAAGTAGTAAACTGGCCTGCGGCTTCCATACACACTTTGATATCCTATTTGACCCCAATAGGGTGCGTTATCCAAAATCTTTTTCAGTGAAATTTCAAGTCTCTGCATCCAGCTGTTTAGGCTGTAGGTGTTGTCTATCAATCCATTACCTAGCCATTTATCACAAAACTCTTGTTACTCTGTAAAATATGATCCAAGCAAATTTACTCACTTGATTGCCTTAACCATTGATAATCCCATGTGCACACAAAGCACAGCATGATCCGGGCGCTCCACGGGCGCTCCACTGATGCAGTAATAACAGTCACCCAATATTTTTATCCGCAGTTGTTGATATTTCTATGGAAAACGACAAACATATTACTTCAATAACAATCAATGGACATGCAACCAGTAATATATAATTACTATCTCTACGTTTACCTCGGCAAGCCGGTCAAAGCGAGCAAACAACTCGTTCAATATGGCGACGAGATCTTGTGCAGAGTATGTGGACGAAATTGCCGTAAAGCCCACGATGTCGGCGTATAGGATGCTGTTTGTGAGGAAAAGAGTGTCGTTAATATCTATGCTTTTAGCATGAAATAAAAATCTAATTCAGCTCCTCTGAGCTCACAATCTCACCTGACATTTTCGTGTCGAGACATATAAATTTTCTTGAATTGAGTATCGATAAGGCCAAGATCTTGACGCATTTCAACGGCGACATGTTCCGGTAGTACTGATAGTAGTAGTCTCTCCTAAAACAAGCAAGTAATAAATAATTGCAAACAATTATCTACGAGTATTTGGATTGGCTTATTTATTTTGTGTCTGTTCTAACCTGTTCTTTGCTCTGTTGTTCAATTGTAAGCTTGTCTCGTAGACTTCTTTTAGTTTCTTGAAAAGCACGGCGTTGTTGATTCTCATTAATTGCAAATGCTGTTGCGCCTAGCAGGCTTGCCGAAGCCAATATTGAGCCGTTCGCCAGTTGCTGGTGGTAATAACATATCACATTAATAACATCCACGAACATGCCTTCTACAAAATCTATTTGTTTACCATTGTTATTTATTCGTACCTGATAAATGAAATCATCGGGTAATCTGCTTTCAGAAGTTGATGCGTTGTAGTATTGAACCAATAAGTAGGCAGTGAAGGAGCATATGCTATAAATAATCAGTAGGAGACATCGGAAGGGTAGAGCGGCAAGCGTGAAGTATTGTAGTACAACAGCCCATCCCAGTAGCTCATTGTAAGAGTCCCCAAGTCTGCGGGAGGCGCTCACCAGCAGTTGTGCCCACAGTACGAGCCACGCCACGTGGCTGATGACAGTCCGCGCTCCATGTACGCAAGCATACAATGCGGCCAGTGATAAATTGGCCAACAGAGCTATTATCACGGAAGAGTAGGCAAAGAACAAATCTCGTTCTCCAGGCACGAGCACCGCGAACGCCTGTATTAATACTCCGATCGCGAGCATGCGTGGAATCGCTCGTTGCTTTTGTCGTTTTGTGTATTCCAAGTACAATTTTTCTTCTTGCCGAAGTGAGAAGCCCCATGGTGGCACGAGCCAATAGTGGAATCGGTATGTCACCTTTGGCGCTTTATTCGGTGGCTCCATTGTTTTCAGAGACTATTCATTTTACATAAGTACGTTTCGACACAAGATTATGTATTATTATGTATATTAACAACTCATATTACTCTTGATATGTTTAATGGCACTTTTATCACTCTGTTTCGATGAAGTTCCCATACACAACCTTTAAAAATAACAAAAAAAGTAGGTTTAGTATTAATAATAGATAGGTATTAAGTTAAACTATTTGACAAATATGAATATTAAGGTTTTGAAGGCGAAAGCAACATGAATTTATATCTAGGTCACCAGTAGTTGAAAGCGTATTGATTTCGAGCTATTACTTGGTCTCTTAGATATCTACCTACCTATACCATAGTAGGCTGTACATAATTAAATCAATAGAACATCATTTACCTAGCAAGCATGCGTAGGTACATTACACAGATTTATAGCAATAGATACTACAGTAGATTATGTTGAGTAAACAGAAACAACATATCTGTAGTAGTAGATGTGGATAGGTAAGGCACCACACGTCAGAGAGATCATCAAGTGGAGACTTTCCGTTAGAGAGACGGCCTGATCGAGGCCGCCTGTGTAATGAATAAATTACACGCTGAAACATTGTTCCCACATCCATTCATTAAACTGGGCCGTCTAAAGACACATAAGTATACGTATGTACGCGCTAGCGTGGTTTTGTTTTTAGACTCTTTTCAATATTGACGAGCGACGACCGTGAAGCTCAACTCGTACCTATATCATTTGTTTCAACAGGTATACCTACCGGCAAAGTCAAAGAATAACATGAAAATATGATTTTTAAACACGAACACTAAATTACATGAAATTCATAACTTGTCATCGTCGGAAAATGGTGAGCACACCCGGAAAATAACGAGATAAATTAAGTTTGCGCATCCACTGGAAAATAGGTTTCTAGTCGACTAGTTTCCTTCCCATTTTGAAACGAAATAAAATGGATTGCTGGTCGATTATTCTACTCTCACGATGGTAAACGGCAAAAAAATCACGTTTGTTGTATAAGAGCCCCCTTAATTATTTATTTTCTTCCGTTTTTTTAGTATTTGTTGTTATAGCGGCAACAGATATATCACACAGACACACACAGATATCATCTATGAAAATTTCAAATGTCTAACTATCATGGCTCATGAGATACAGCCTGATGACAGACGGACAGATAGACATACGGACAGCAGAGCTTTAATAATAGGGTCCCGATTTACCCTTTGGGTACGTAACCGTAAAAAGGAAAAAATATTCTTGAAGTAGCTACGGCTGTTAGATTTTGCAATGTACAAACTTCAATTTTGTGATCTATGGCGTATCAAAAATCGGTACGGCGGTGTAATAACATCTGAATCTTCGCCCTTTTGTAAATATATGAGCTAGTTCTAGCTAGTAATATTTTTGGAATGAAAAAGTATGAAATACATTACATGTAACATTAATAAATGTATCTACCTATTCCTAATAACCTACCATCCAGAATTTCAGACTGCTTTCGCAATGATTAGTATAGACGATAGTAGTATTCTTAGTAAGTATGCAGTAGGTTCTGGGTATATAAATATCTACGAGTAGTTACATAGCGCAATGAAAAGTTCAAAGGCTTTTGCTTGGTATTTTTACACCACATACCTGCCTAAGTATCTAGCTAAGTATAACTAATCTACAAGTTTTTACATGACATCGTTTCTAAAATTGTTTGAAGGGCATACATTGTTAGTTAAATAATGTAGAGTCATGTGTTAAATAGTTTACGCAACATACATACCTACCTATATGATACCATATGAATACAAAATACTCCGCATTATATTGTGAAGTTTTTAAAATGTCACAGCCTCTGAATCACTGAATATTCTGTTGGCTGCAAGGTAGTTGTACCTATTCATATCGATTGTGCAATATTCACTTAATAGTACATATCGCAAAACAGAGCTAATTGCTCGTATCATTTCCTTGTCTACCGCTGCGGCAGTCACCGGATGCTCATCTAATGTTTCCTCAATTTCAGATGCGGTGCGCATATTTCTATCTTTACAAACCCAATTGTAAGACTAATATATGCACATAGTACTTACATGTAGTATTTCAGGCCTAAAACTTTATTCTGTCTTCAACTTGGGTCACAGGTTGATATCGATCCGATACTTCTGTAGTACCTACCTACTTACTCGATGATTAAAGATGAATAATATCAGTGTCTAGTTTTTGACCATTATAGATACGTATAATTGGTACATATATTAAGTATATCCATGCGAAAATGTATCTTCTAGCCAAGCATGCTCCATCGTCAACCTCGTCATCACTTACAAGCTGATAAGACGTGGGTCAATTAATGCTCACTTACCTAATCGGGAACATCTTCCCTTTATCTCTATGTAGGTACTTACTATAATAAACTGCGAAAGTCAAATAATCATGTTTGTTTCCTTAAAACGCTGTAGTAGTGTTATATATAAGCATTTATATCATGTTTTTTTCAATTGCTGT